>CM044552.2:23441577-24069497 GCA_024416835.2 Perccottus glenii | reverse complement strand
CTTAAACTAACAACGCTCAAACTCCATTTCATAGACACTGCTTGACAAAGACTGTTTTGGTCACATTTACAACTTCTTTTCTCATTTAAAGGTTGACTCTGGTTATACACTATGCAGTAGTTTTTCTGTCCATTTTTGGCTATTTCAAAATTGTTAGCATACTGCTATCAAAGTTGCTAACATCTGCTAACAAAGTTAGCTTTATATGGGGCAGAAGGCATTTAGCATTTTAAAATTTAGATTAAAAGTTTTAAAGTTTATTTTAAGTTATACACTTATGGGATTCGAAGCAACAACCTTCATACTTGATTTAAGAATTACATTAAATGGCACTGCATGGAAATGGCTTTATTTTTTCCTCCACTCTTTTTTGTTTTGTCATATAGCCATTATTGCTACATTTTGCTTACTTTTTAAAACATATTGTTCAATCATTTTAAACTGCAAACTTATGGGACTAGAAGCAACAACCTCCATACTTGTTTTAGTCACATTTGAACCTTCTTTTCTCACTTAAATGGTGACTATGGTAATAAAGTAAACATTATTTTTCCCTTCCCGATCCTGACCTTTTAGTCGGGGCAGAGTAGTGGGACTCAAATTCACAACATTCATACTCCATATCGGAGACTTTGCTTCGGTCACATTTACACCTTCTTTTCTCAAGTAAAGGCTGACTCTGGTGGGACTCGAACCCACAACCTTTGAATTACATCACCATTGGTAGCCTAGAAGTCCAATGCGCTGTCCATTGCGCTACAGAGCCGTTTGAGCACATGACTTTCTATGGGGAAGAAGGCAATTAGCATTTCAAAATCAGATTACAACGTTTTAAACTGCACACTTGTGGGACTGTAAGCAACAACCTCCATACTTGATTTAGTGGTTTTGGTCACATTTACACCTTCTTTTCTCACTTAGAGGGTGACTATGGTTATATACTATGCAGTATTTTTTCCCACATCTATGTAATCCTGACCTTTTAGTTGGGGCAGAGTAGTGGAACTTAAACTAACAACGTTCAAACTCTATTTCATAGACACTGCTTGACAAAGACTGTTTTGGTCACATTTACAACTTCTTTTCATTTAAAGGTTGACTCTGGTTATACACTATGCAGTAGTTTTTCTGTCCATTTTTGGCTAACTCAAAATTGTTAGCATACCGCAACTGCTATCAAAGTTGCTAACATCTGCTAACAAAGTTAGCTTTATATGGGGCAGAAGGCATTTAGCATTTCAAAAATTAGATTACAACGTTTTTAAACTGCACACTTGTGGGACTGGAAGCAACAACCTCCATACTTGATTTAGTGGTTTTGGTCACATTTACACCTTCTTTTCTCACTTAAATGGTGACTATGGTAATAAAGTAAACATTATTTTTCCCTTCCCGATCCTTACCTTTTAGGCGGGGCAGAGTAGTGGGACTCAAATTCACAACATTCATACTCCATATCAGAGACTTTGCTTCGGTCACATTTACACCTTCTTTTCTCAAGTAAAGGCTGACTCTGGTGGGACTCGAACCCACAACCTTTGAATTACATCGCCATTGGTAGCCTAGAAGTCCAATGCGCTGTCCATTGCGCTACAGAGCCGTTTGAGCAAATTACTTTCTACGGGGAAGAAGGCAATTATTTTTTAAAAAATCAGATTACAACGTTTTCAAACTGCACACTTGTGGGACTGTAAGCAACAACCTCCATACTTGATTTAGTGGTTTTGGTCACATTTACACCTTCTTTTCTCACTTAGAGGGTGACTATGGTTATATACTATGCAGTATTTTTTCCCACATCTATGTAATCCTGACCTTTTAGTTGGGGCAGAGTAGTGGAACTTAAACTAACAACGTTCAAACTCTATTTCATAGACACTGCTTGACAAAGACTGTTTTGGTCACATTTACAACTTCTTTTCTCATTTAAAGGTTGACTCTGGTTATACACTATGCAGTAGTTTTTCTGTCCATTTTGGCTAACTCAAAATTGTTAGCATACTGCTTTGAAAGTTGTTAACATTTGCTAACAAAGTTAGCTTTATATGGGGCAGAAGGCATTTAGCATTTTAAAATTTAGATTAAAAGTTTTTAAAGTTTATTTTAAGTTATACACTTATGGGATTCGAAGCAACAACCTTCATACTTGATTTAAGAATGACATTAAATGGCACTGCATGGAAATGGCTTTATTTTTTCCTCCACTCTTTTTTGTTTTGTCATATAGCCATTATTGCTACATTTTGCTTACTTTTTAAAACATATTGTTCAATCATTTTAAACTGCAAACTTATGGGACTAGAAGCAACAACCTCCATACTTGTTTTAGTCACATTTTAACCTTCTTTTCTCACTTAAATGGTGACTATGGTAATAAAGTAAACATTATTTTTCCCTTCCCGATCCTGACCTTTTAGTCGGGCAGAGTGTGGACTCAAATTCACAACATTCATACTCCATATCGAGACTTTGCTTGGTCACATTTACACCTTCTTTTCAAGTAAAGGCTGACTCTGGTGGGACTCGAACCCACAACCTTTGAATTACATCGCCATTGGTAGCCTAGAAGTCCAATGCGCTGTCCATTGCGCTACAGAGCCCTTTGAGCACATGACTTTCTATGGGAAGAAGGCAATTAGCATTTCAAAATCAGATTACAACGTTTTTAAACTGCACACTTGTGGGACTGGAAGCAACAACCTCCATACTTGATTTAGTGGTTTTGGTCACATTTACACCTTCTTTTCTCACTTAGAGGGTGACTATGGTTATATACTATGCAGTATTTTTCCCACATCTATGTAATCCTGACCTTTTAGTTGGGGCAGAGTAGTGGAACTTAAACTCACAACGTTCAAACTCCATTTCATAGACACTGCTTGACAAAGACTGTTTTGGTCACATTTACAACTTCTTTTCTCATTTAAAGGTTGACTCTGGTTATACACTATGCAGTAGTTTTTCTGTCCATTTTTGGCTAACTCAAAATTGTTAGCATACTGCTATCAAAGTTGCTAACATCTGCTAACAAAGTTAGCTTTATATGGGGCAGAAGGCATTTAGCATTTTAAAATTTAGATTAAAAAGTTTTTAAAGTTTATTTTAAGTTATACACTTATGGATTCGAAGCAACAACCTTCATACTTGATTTAAGAATTACATTAAATGGCACTGCATGGAAATGGCTTTATTTTTTCCTCCACTCTTTTTTGTTTTGTCATGTAGCCATTATTGCTACATTTTGCTTACTTTTTAAAACACATTGTTCAATCATTTTAAACTGCAAACTTATGGGACTAGAAGCAACAACCTCCATACTTGTTTTAGTCACATTTGAACCTTCTTTTCTCACTTAAATGGTGACTATGGTAATAAAGTAAACATTATTTTTCCCTTCCCGATCCTTACCTTTTAGGCGGGGCAGAGTAGTGGGACTCAAATTCACAACATTCATACTCCATATCGGAGACTTTGCTTCGGTCACATTTACACCTTCTTTTCTCAAGTAAAGGCTGACTCTGGTGGTTATACAACCTATGAATTACATCACCATTGGTAGCCTAGAAATCCAATGCGCTGTCCATTGCGCTACAGAGCCGTTTGAGCACATGACTTTCTATGGGGAAGAAGGCAATTAGCATTTCAAAAATCAGGTTACAACGTTTTTAAACTGCACACTTGTGGGACTGGAAGCAACAACCTCCATACTTGATTTAGTGGTTTTGGTCACATTTACACCTTCTTTTCTCACTTAAATGGTGACTATGGTAATAAAGTAAACATTATTTTTCCCTTCGATCCTGACCTTTTAGTCGGGGCAGAGTAGTGGGAATCAAATTCACAACATTCATACTCCGTATCGGAGACTTTGCTTTGGTCACATTTACACCTTCTTTTCTCAAGTAAAGGCTGACTCTGGTGGGACTCGAACCCACAACCTTTGAATTACATCCCCATTGGTAGCCTAGAAGTCCAATGCGCTGTCCATTGCTACAGAGCCCTTTGAGCTATGACTTTCTAGGGGGAAGAAGGCAATTAGCATTTCAAAAATCAGATTACAACGTTTTTAAACTGCACACTTGTGGGACTGGAAGCAACAACCTCCATACTTGATTTAGTGGTTTTGGTCACATTTACACCTTCTTTCTCACTTAGAGGGTGACTATGGTTATATACTATGCAGTATTTTTTCCCACATCTATGTAATCCTGACCTTTTAGTTGGGGCAGAGTAGTGGAACTTAAACTAACAACGTTCAAACTCCATTTCATAGACACTGCTTGACAAAGACTGTTTTGGTCACATTTACAACTTCTTTTCTCATTTAAAGGTTGACTCTGGTTATACACTATGCAGTAGTTTTTCTGTCCATTTTGGCTAACTCAAAATTGTTAGCATACTGCTTTGAAAGTTGCTAACATTTGCTAACAAAGTTAGCTTTATATGGGGCAGAAGGCATTTAGCATTTTAAAATTTAGATTAAAAAGTTTTTAAAGTTTATTTTAAGTTATACACTTATGGGATTCGAAGCAACAACCTTCATACTTGATTTAAGAATTACATTAAATGGCACTGCATGGAAATGGCTTTATTTTTTCCTCCACTCTTTTTTGTTTTGTCATATAGCCATTATTGCTACATTTTGCTTACTTTTTAAAACATATTGTTCAATCATTTTAAACTGCAAACTTATGGGACTAGAAGCAACAACCTCCATACTTGTTTTAGTCACATTTTAACCTTCTTTTCTCACTTAAATGGTGACTATGGTAATAAAGTAAACATTATTTTTCCCTTCCCGATCCTGACCTTTTAGTCGGGGCAGAGTAGTGGGACTCAAATTCACAACATTCATACTCCATATCGGAGACTTTGCTTCGGTCACATTTACACCTTCTTTTTTCAAGTAAAGGCTGACTCTGGTGGGACTCGAACCCACAACCTTTGAATTACATCGCCATTGGTAGCCTAGAAGTCCAATGCGCTGTCCATTGCGCTACAGAGCCATTTGAGCACATGACTTTCTATGGGGAAGAAGGCAATTAGCATTTCAAAAATCAGATTACAACGTTTTTAAACTGCACACTTGTGGGACTGGAAGCAACAACCTCCATACTTGATTTAGTGGTTTTGGTCACATTTACACCTTCTTTTCTCACTTAGAGGGTGACTATGGTTATATACTATGCAGTATTTTTTTTCCCACATCTATGTAATCCTGACCTTTTAGTTGGGGCAGAGTAGTGGAACTTAAACTAACAACGTTCAAACTCCATTTCATAGACACTGCTTGACAAAGACTGTTTTGGTCACATTTACAACTTCTTTTCTCATTTAAAGGTTGACTCTGGTTATACACTATGCAGTAGTTTTTCTGTCCATTTTGGCTAATTCAAAATTGTTAGCATACTGCTATCAAAGTTGCTAACATCTGCTAACAAAGTTAGCTTTATATGGGGCAGAAGGCATTTAGCATTTTAAAATTTAGATTAAAAAGTTTTTAAAGTTTATTTTAAGTTATACACTTATGGATTCAAGCAACAACCTTCATACTTGATTTAAGAATTACATTAAATGGCACTGCATGGAAATGGCTTTATTTTTTCCTCCACTCTTTTTTGTTTTGTCATGTAGCCATTATTGCTACATTTTGCTTTTTAAAACACATTGTTCAATCATTTTAAACTGCAAACTTATGGGACTAGAAGCAACAACCTCCATACTTGTTTTAGTCACATTTGAACCTTCTTTCTCACTTAAATGGTGACTATGGTAATAAAGTAAACATTATTTTTCCCTTCCCGATCCTTACCTTTTAGGCGGGGCAGAGTAGTGGGACTCAAATTCACAACATTCATACTCCATATCGGAGACTTTGCTTCGGGTCACATTTACACCTTCTTTCTCAAGTAAAGGCTGACTCTGGTGGGACTCGAACCCACAACCTTTGAATTACATCACCATTGGTAGCCTAGAAGTCCAATGCGCTGTCCATTGCGCTACAGAGCCCTTTGAGCACATGACTTTCTATGGGGAAGAAGGCAATTAGCATTTCAAAAATCAGGTTACAACGCTTTTTAAACTGCACACTTGTGGGACTGGAAGCAACAACCTCCATACTTGATTTAGTGGTTTTGGTCACATTTACACCTTCTTTTCTCACTTAGAGGGTGACTATGGTTATATACTATGCAGTATTTTTTCCCACATCTATGTAATCCTGACCTTTTAGTTGGGGCAGAGTAGTGGAACTTAAACTCACAACGCTCAAACTCCATTTCATAGACACTGCTTGACAAAGACTGTTTTGGTCACATTTACAACTTCTTTTCTCATTTAAAGGTTGACTCTGGTTATACACTATGCAGTAGTTTTTCTGTCCATTTTTGGCTAACTCAAAATTGTTAGCATACCGCAACTGCTATCAAAGTTGCTAACATCTGCTAACAAAGTTAGCTTTATATGGGGCAGAAGGCATTTAGCATTTCAAAAATTAGATTACAACGTTTTTAAACTGCACACTTGTGGGACTGGAAGCAACAACCTCCATACTTGATTTAGTGGTTTTGGTCACATTTACACCTTCTTTTCTCACTTAAATGGTGACTATGGTAATAAAGTAAACATTATTTTTCCCTTCCCGATCCTGACCTTTTAGTCGGGGCAGAGTAGTGGGACTCAAATTCACAACATTCATACTCCATATCGGAGACTTTGCTTCGGTCACATTTACACCTTCTTTTCTCAAGTAAAGGCTGACTCTGGTGGGACTCGAACCCACAACCTTTGAATTACATCGCCATTGGTAGCCTAGAAGTCCAATGCGCTGTCCATTGCGCTACAGAGCCGTTTGAGCAAATTGCTTTCTACGGGGAAGAAGGCAATTATTTTAAAAAAAAATCAGATTACAACGTTTTTAAACTGCACACTTGTGGGACTGTAAGCAACAACCTCCATACTTGATTTAGTGGTTTTGGTCACATTTACACCTTCTTTTCTCACTTAGAGGGTGACTATGGTTATATACTATGCAGTATTTTTTCCCACATCTATGTAATCCTGACCTTTTAGTTGGGGCAGAGTTGTGGAACTTAAACTAACAACATTCAAACTCTATTTCATAGACACTGCTTGACAAAGACTGTTTTGGTCACATTTACAACTTCTTTTCTCATTTAAAGGTTGACTCTGGTTATACACTATGCAGTAGTTTTTCTGTCCATTTTTGGCTAACTCAAAATTGTTAGCATACTGCTTTGAAAGTTGCTAACATTTGCTAACAAAGTTAGCTTTATATGGGGCAGAAGGCATTTAGCATTTTAAAATTTAGATTAAAAAGTTTTTAAAGTTTATTTTAAGTTATACACTTATGGGATTCGAAGCAACAACCTTCATACTTGATTTAAGAATTACATTAAATGGCACTGCATGGAAATGGCTTTATTTTTTCCTCCACTCTTTTTTGTTTTGTCATGTAGCCATTATTGCTACATTTTGCTTACTTTTAAAACACATTGTTCAATCATTTTAAACTGCAAACTTATGGGACTAGAAGCAACAACCTCCATACTTGTTTTAGTCACATTTGAACCTTCTTTTCTCACTTAAATGGTGACTATGGTAATAAAGTAAACATTATTTTTCCCTTCCCGATCCTTACCTTTTAGGCGGGGCAGAGTAGTGGGACTCAAATTCACAACATTCATACTCCATATCGGAGACTTTGCTTCGGTCACATTTACACCTTCTTTTCTCAAGTAAAGGCTGACTCTGGTGGGACTCGAACCCACAACCTTTGAATTACATCGCCATTGGTAGCCTAGAAGTCCAATGCGCTGTCCATTGCGCTACAGAGCCGTTTGAGCAAATTACTTTCTACGGGGAAGAAGGCAATTATTTTTTAAAAAATCAGATTACAACGTTTTTAAACTGCACACTTGTGGAACTGTAAGCAACAACCTCCATACTTGATTTAGTGGTTTTGGTCACATTTACACCTTCTTTTCACTTAGAGGGTGACTATGGTTATATACTATGCAGTATTTTTCCCACATCTATGTAATCCTGACCTTTTAGTTGGGGCAGAGTAGTGGAACTTAAACTAACAACGCTTCAAACTCTATTTCATAGACACTGCTTGACAAAGACTGTTTTGGTCACATTTACAACTTCTTTTCTCATTTAAAGGTTGACTCTGGTTATACACTATGCAGTAGTTTTTCTGTCCATTTTTGGCTAACTCAAAATTGTTAGCATACTGCTTTGAAAGTTGCTAACATTTGCTAACAAAGTTAGCTTTATATGGGGCAGAAGGCATTTAGCATTTTAAAATTTAGATTAAAAAGTTTTTAAAGTTTATTTTAAGTTATACACTTATGGGATTCGAAGCAACAACCTTCATACTTGATTTAAGAATGACATTAAATGGCACTGAAATGGCTTTATTTTTTCCTCCACTCTTTTTTGTTTTGTCATATAGCCATTATTGCTACATTTTGCTTACTTTTTAAAACATATTGTTCAATCATTTTAAACTGCAAACTTATGGGACCAGAAGCAACAACCTCCATACTTGTTTTGTTTTAGTCACATTTTAACCTTCTTTTCTCACTTAAATGGTGACTATGGAAATAAAGTAAACATTATTTTTCCCTTCCAGATCCTGACCTTTTAGTCGGGCAGAGTAGTGGGACTCAAATTCACAACATTCATACTATCGGAGACTTTGCTTGGTCACATTTACACCTTCTTTTCTCAAGTAAAGGCTAACTCTGGTGGGACTCAACCCACAACCTTTGAATTACATCACCATTGGTAGCCTAGAAGTCCAATGCGCTGTCCATTGCGCTACAGAGCCGCTTTGAGCACATGACTTTCTATGGGGAAGAAGGCAATTAGCATTTCAAAATCAGATTACAACGTTTTTAAACTGCACACTTGTGGGACTGGAAGCAACAACCTCCATACTTGATTTAGTGGTTTTGGTCACATTTACACCTTCTTTTCTCACTTAGAGGTGACTATGGTTATATACTATGCAGTATTTTTTCCCACATCTATGTAATCCTGACCTTTTAGTTGGGGCAGAGTAGTGGAACTTAAACTCACAACATTCAAACTCCATTTCATAGACACTGCTTGACAAAGACTGTTTTGGTCACATTTACAACTTCTTTTCTCATTTAAAGGTTGACTCTGGTTATACACTATGCAGTAGTTTTCTGTCCATTTTGGCTAACTCAAAATTGTTAGCATACCGCAACTGCTATCAAAGTTGTTAACATCTGCTAACAAAGTTAGCTTTATATGGGGCAGAAGGCATTTAGCATTTCAAAAATTAGATTACAACGTTTTTAAACTGCACACTTGTGGGACTGGAAGCAACAACCTCCATACTTGATTTAGTGGTTTTGGTCACATTTACACCTTCTTTCTCACTTAAATGGTGACTATGGTAATAAAGTAAACATTATTTTTCCCTTCCGATCCTGACCTTTTAGTCGGGTAGAGTAGTGGACTCAAATTCACAACATTCATACTCCATATTGGAGACTTTGCTTCGGTCACATTTACACCTTCTTTCTCAAGTAAAGGCTTGACTCTGGTGGGACTAACCCACAACCTTTGAATTACATCGCCATTGGTAGCCTAGAAGTCCAATGCGCTGTCCATTGCGCTACAGAGCCGTTTGAGCACATGACTTTCTATGGGGAAGAAGGCAATTTAGCATTTCAAAATCAGATTACAACGTTTTTAAACTGCACACTTGTGGGACTGGAAGCAACAACCTCCATACTTGATTTAGTGGTTTTGGTCACATTTACACCTTCTCTTTCTCACTTAAATGGTGACTATGGTTATATACTATGCAGTATTTTTACCCACATCTATGATCCTGACCTTTTAGTTGGGGCAGAGTAGTGGAACTTAAACGCTCAAACTCCATTTCATAGACACTGCTTGACAAAGACTTTTTGGTCACATTTACACCTTCTTTTCTCAAGTTTAAAGGTTGACTCTGGTGGGACTATACACAACCTTTGAATTACATCACCATTGGTTAGCCTAGAAGTCCAATGCGCTATCAACATTGCTTACAGAGCATCTGCAACAGTTGAGCTTTATATGGGGAAGAAGGCATTTAGCATTTCAAAATTAGATTACAACGTTTTAAACTGCACACTTGTGGGACTGGAAGCAACAACCTCCATACTTGATTTAGTGGTTTTGGTCACATTTACACCTTCTTTTCACTTAAATGGTGACTATGGTTATATACTATGCAGTATTTTTCCCACATCTATGTAATCCTGACCTTTTAGTTGGGGCAGAGTAGTGAACTTAAACTAACAACGCTTCAAACTCCATTTCATAGACACTGCTTGACAAAGACTGTTTTGGTCACATTTACAACTTCTTTTCTCATTTAAAGGTTGACTCTGGTTATACACTATGCAGTAGTTTTTCTGTCCATTTTTGGCTAACTCAAAATTGTTAGCATACTGCTATCAAAGTTGCTAACATCTGCTAACAAAGTTAGCTTTATATGGGGGCAGAAGGCATTTAGCATTTTAAAATTTAGATTAAAAAGTTTTAAAGTTTATTTTAAGTTATACACTTATGGATTCGAAGCAACAACCTTCATACTTGATTTAAGAATTACATTAAATGGCACTGCATGGAAATGGCTTTATTTTTTCCTCCACTCTTTTTTGTTTTGTCATGTAGCCATTATTGCTACATTTTGCTTACTTTTTAAAACACATTGTTCAATCATTTTAAACTGCAAACTTATGGGACTAGAAGCAACAACCTCCATACTTGTTTTAGTCACATTTGAACCTTCTTTTCACTTAAATGGTGACTATGGTAATAAAGTAAACATTATTTTTCCCTTCCGATCCTTACCTTTTAGGCGGGCAGAGTAGTGGGACTCAAATTCACAACATTCATACTCCATATCGGAGACTTTGCTTCGGTCACATTTACACCTTCTTTTCTCAAGTAAAGGCTGACTCTGGTGGGACTCGAACCCACAACCTTTGAATTACATCGCCATTGGTAGCCTAGAAGTCCAATGCGCTGTCCATTGCGCTACAGAGCCCTTTGAGCACATGGCTTTCTATGGGAAGAAGGCAATTAGCATTTCAAAAATCAGATTACAACGTTTTTAAACTGCACACTTGTGGGACTGGAAGCAACAACCTCCATACTTGATTTAGTGGTTTTGGTCACATTTACACCTTCTTTTCTCAATTACAGGGTGACTATGGTTATATACTATGCAGTATTTTTTTTCCCACATCTATGTAATCCTGACCTTTTAGTTGGGGCAGAGTAGTGGAACTTAAACTCACAACGCTTCAAACTCCATTTCATAGACACTGCTTGACAAAGACTGTTTTGGTCACATTTACAACTTCTTTTCTCATTTAAAGGTTGACTCTGGTTATACACTATGCAGTAGTTTTTCTGTCCATTTTTGGCTAACTCAAAATTGTTAGCATACCGCAACTGCTATCAAAGTTGCTAACATCTGCTAACAAAGTTAGCTTTATATGGGGCAGAAGGCATTTAGCATTTCAAAATTAGATTACAACGTTTTTAAACTGCACACTTGTGGGACTGGAAGCAACAACCTCCATACTTGATTTAGTGGTTTTGGTCACATTTACACCTTCTTTTCTCACTTAAATGGTGACTATGGTAATAAAGTAAACATTATTTTTTCCCTTCCCGATCCTGACCTTTTAGTCGGGGTAGAGTAGTGGGACTCAAATTCACAACATTCATACTCCATATCGGAGACTTTGCTTCGGTCACATTTACACCTTCTTTTCTCAAGTAAAGGCTGACTCTGGTGGGACTCGAACCCACAACCTTTGAATTACATCGCCATTGGTAGCCTAGAAGTCCAATGCGCTGTCCATTGCGCTACAGAGCCGTTTGAGCAAATTACTTTCTACGGGGAAGAAGGCAATTATTTTTAAAAATCAGATTACAACGTTTTTAAACTGCACACTTGTGGGACTGTAAGCAACAACCTCCATACTTGATTTAGTGGTTTTGGTCACATTTACACCTTCTTTCTCACTTAGAGGGTGACTATGGTTATATACTATGCAGTATTTTTCCCACATCTATGTAATCCTGACCTTTTAGTTGGGGCAGAGTAGTGGAACTTAAACTAACAACGTTCAAACTCTATTTCATAGACACTGCTTGACAAAGACTGTTTTGGTCACATTTACAACTTCTTTTCTCATTTAAAGGTTGACTCTGGTTATACACTATGCAGTAGTTTTTCTGTCCATTTTTGGCTAACTCAAAATTGTTAGCATACCGCAACTGCTATCAAAGTTGCTAACATCTGCTAACAAAGTTAGCTTTATATGGGGCAGAAGGCATTTAGCATTTCAAAAATTACATTACAACGTTTTTAAACTGCACACTTGTGGGACTGGAAGCAACAACCTCCATACTTGATTTAGTGGTTTTGGTCACATTTACACCTTCTTTTCTCACTTAAATGGTGACTATGGTAATAAAGTAAAGATTATTTTTCCCTTCCCCATCATGACCTTTTAGTCGGGGCAGAGTGGGACTCAAATTCACAACATTCATACTCCATATCGGAGACTTTGCTTCGGTCACATTTACACCTTCTTTTCTCAAGTAAAGGCTGACTCTGGTGGGACTCGAACCCACAACCTTTGAATTACATCATTGGTAGCCTAGAAGTCCAATGCGCTGTCCATTGCGCTACAGAGCCGTTTGAGCACATGACTTTCTAAGGCATTTAGCATTTCAAAAATCAGATTACAACGTTTTTAAACTGCACACTTGTGGGACTGTAAGCAACAACCTCCATACTTGATTTACTGGTTTTGGTCACATTTACACCTTCTTTTCTCACTTAGAGGGTGACTATGGTTATATACTATGCAGTATTTTTTCCCACATCTATGTAATCCTGACCTTTTAGTTGGGGCAGAGTTGTGGAACTTAAACTAACAACATTCAAACTCTATTTCATAGACACTGCTTGACAAAGACTGTTTTGGTCACATTTACAACTTCTTTTCTCATTTAAAGGTTTGACTCTGGTTATACACTATGCAGTAGTTTTTCTGTCCATTTTGGCTAACTCAAAATTGTTAGCATACTGCTTTGAAAGTTGCTAACATTTGCTAACAAAGTTAGCTTTATATGGGGCAGAAGGCATTTAGCATTTTAAAATTTAGATTAAAAGTTTTTAAAGTTTATTTTAAATTATACACTTATGGGATTCAAGCAACAACCTTCATACTTGATTTAAGAATTACATTAAATGGCACTGCATGGAAATGGCTTTATTTTTCCTCCACTCTTTTTTGTTTTGTCATGTAGCCATTATTGCTACATTTTGCTTACTTTTTAAAACACATTGTTCAATCATTTTAAACTGCAAACTTATGGGACTAGAAGCAACAACCTCCATACTTGTTTTAGTCACATTTGAACCTTCTTTCTCACTTAAATGGTGACTATGGTAATTAAACATTATTTTTCCTTCCCGATCCTTACCTTTTAGGCGGGGCAGAGTAGTGGGACTCAAATTCACAACATTCATACTCCATATCGGAGACTTTGCTTCGGTCACATTTACACCTTCTTTTCTCAAGTAAAGGCTGACTCTGGTGGGACTCGAACCCACAACCTTTGAATTACATCGCCATTGGTAGCCTAGAAGTCCAATGCGCTGTCCATTGCGCTACAGAGCCGTTTGAGCAAATTACTTTCTACGGGGAAGAAGGCAATTATTTTTAAAAATCAGATTACAACGTTTTTAAACTGCACACTTGTGGGACTGTAAGCAACAACCTCCATACTTGATTTAGTGGTTTTGGTCACATTTACACCTTCTTTTCTCACTTAGAGGGTGACTATGGTTATATACTATGCAGTATTTTTCCCACATCTATGTAATCCTGACCTTTTAGTTGGGGCAGAGTAGTGGAACTTAAACTAACAACGCTTCAAACTCTATTTCATAGACACTGCTTGACAAAGACTGTTTTGGTCACATTTACAACTTCTTTTCTCATTTAAAGGTTGACTCTGGTTATACACTATGCAGTAGTTTTTCTGTCCATTTTTGGCTAACTCAAAATTGTTAGCATACTGCTTTGAAAGTTGCTAACATTTGCTAACAAAGTTAGCTTTATATGGGGCAGAAGGCATTTAGCATTTTAAAATTTAGATTAAAAAGTTTTTAAAGTTTATTTTAAGTTATACACTTATGGGATTCGAAGCAACAACCTTCATACTTGATTTAAGAATGACATTAAATGGCACTGCATGGAAATGGCTTTATTTTTTCCTCCACTCTTTTTTGTTTTGTCATATAGCCATTATTGCTACATTTTGCTTACTTTTTAAAACATATTGTTCAATCATTTTAAACTGCAAACTTATGGGACTAGAAGCAACAACCTCCATACTTGTTTTAGTCACATTTTAACCTTCTTTTCTCACTTAAATGGTGACTATGGAAATAAAGTAAACATTATTTTTCCCTTCCCCATCATGACCTTTTAGTCGGGGCAGAGTGGGACTCAAATTCACAACATTCATACTCCATATCGGAGACTTTGCTTCGGTCACATTTACACCTTCTTTTCTCAAGTAAAGGCTGACTCTGGTGGGACTCGAACCCACAACCTTTGAATTACATCGCCATTGGTAGCCTAGAAGTCCAATGCGCTGTCCATTGCGCTACAGAGCCGTTTGAGCACATGACTTTCTATGGGGAAGAAGGCAATTAGCATTTCAAAAATCAGATTACAACGTTTTTAAACTGCACACTTGTGGGACTGGAAGCAACAACCTCCATACTTGATTTAGTGGTTTTGGTCACATTTACACCTTCTTTTCTCACTTAGAGGGTGACTATGGTTATATACTATGCAGTATTTTTTTCCCCACATCTATGTAATCCTGACCTTTTAGTTGGGGCAGAGTAGTGGAACTTAAACTAACAATGTTCAAACTCCATTTCATAGACACTGCTTGACAAAGACTGTTTTGGTCACATTTACAACTTCTTTTCTCATTTAAAGGTTGACTCTGGTTATACACTATGCAGTAGTTTTTCTGTCCATTTTGGCTAACTCAAAATTGTTAGCATACTGCTATCAAAGTTGCTAACATCTGCTAACAAAGTTAGTTTATATGGGGCAGAAGGCATTTAGCATTTTAAAATTTAGATTAAAAAGTTTTAAAGTTTATTTTAAGTTATACACTTATGGATTCAAGCAACAACCTTCATACTTGATTTAAGAATTACATTAAATGGCACTGCATGGAAATGGCTTTATTTTTCCTCCACTCTTTTTGTTTTGTCATGTAGCCATTATTGCTACATTTTGCTTTTTTAAAACACATTGTTCAATCATTTTAAACTGCAAACTTATGGGACTAGAAGCAACAACCTCCATACTTGTTTTAGTCACATTTGAACCTTCTTTTCTCACTTAAATGGTGACTATGGTAATAAAGTAAACATTATTTTTCCCTTCCCGATCCTTACCTTTTAGGGGCAGAGTAGTGGGACTCAAATTCACAACATTCATACTCCATATCGGAGACTTTGCTTCAGTCACATTTACACCTTCTTTTCTCAAGTAAAGGCTGACTCTGGTGGGACTTGAACCGACAACCTTTGAATTACATCACCATTGGTAGCCTAGAAGTCCAATGCGCTGTCCATTGCGCTACAGAGCCGTTTGAGCACATGACTTTCTATGGGGAAGAAGGCAATTAGCATTTCAAAAATCAGATTACAACGTTTTAAACTGCACACTTGTGGGACTGGAAGCAACAACCTCCATACTTGATTTAGTGGTTTTGGTCACATTTACACCTTCTTTTCTCACTTAGAGGGTGACTATGGTTATATACTATGCAGTATTTTTTCCCACATCTATGTAATCCTGACCTTTTAGTTGGGGCAGAGTAGTGGAACTTAAACTCACAACGTTCAAACTCCATTTCATAGACACTGCTTGACAAAGACTGTTTTGGTCACATTTACAACTTCTTTTCTCATTTAAAGGTTGACTCTGGTTATACACTATGCAGTAGTTTTTCTGTCCATTTTGGCTAACTCAAAATTGTTAGCATACCGCAACTGCTATCAAAGTTGCTAACATCTGCTAACAAAGTTAGCTTTATATGGGCAGAAGGCATTTAGCATTTCAAAAATTAGATTACAACGTTTTTAAACTGCACACTTGTGGGACTGGAAGCAACAACCTCCATACTTGATTTAGTGGTTTTGGTCATATTTACACCTTCTTTTCTCACTTAAATGGTGACTATGGTAATAAAGTAAACATTATTTTTCCCTTCCCGATCCTGACCTTTTAGTCGGGGTAGAGTAGTGGGACTCAAATTCACAACATTCATACTCCATATTGGAGACTTTGCTTCGGTCACATTTACACCTTCTTTTCTCAAGTAAAGGCTGACTCTGGTGGGACTCGAACACACAACCTTTGAATTACATCGCCATTGGTAGCCTAGAAGTCTAATGCGCTGTCCATTGCGCTACAGAGCCGTTTGAGCAAATTGCTTTCTACGGGGAAGAAGGCAATTATTTTAAAAAAAATCAGATTACAACGTTTTTAAACTGCACACTTGTGGGACTGTAAGCAACAACCTCCATACTTGATTTAGTGGTTTTGGTCACATTTACACCTTCTTTTCTCACTTAGAGGGTGACTATGGTTATATACTATGCAGTATTTTTTCCCACATCTATGTAATCCTGACCTTTTAGTTGGGGCAGAGTTGTGGAACTTAAACTAACAACATTCAAACTCTATTTCATAGACACTGCTTGACAAAGACTGTTTTGGTCACATTTACAACTTCTTTTCTCATTTAAAGTTTGACTCTGGTTATACACTATGCAGTAGTTTTTCTTTCCATTTTTGGCTAACTCAAAATTGTTAGCATACTGCTTTGAAAGTTGCTAACATTTGCTAACAAAGTTAGCTTTATATGGGGCAGAAGGCATTTAGCATTTTAAAATTTAGATTAAAAAGTTTTTAAAGTTTATTTTAAGTTATACACTTATGGGATTCGAAGCAACAACCTTCATACTTGATTTAAGAATTACATTAAATGGCACTGCATGGAAATGGCTTTATTTTTTCCTCCACTCTTTTTTGTTTTGTCATGTAGCCATTATTGCTACATTTTGCTTACTTTTTAAAACACATTGTTCAATCATTTTAAACTGCAAACTTATGGGACTAGAAGCAACAACCTCCATACTTGTTTTAGTCACATTTGAACCTTCTTTTCTCACTTAAATGGTGACTATGGTAATAAAGTAAACATTATTTTTCCCTTCCCGATCCTTACCTTTTAGGCGGGCAGAGTAGTGGGACTCAAATTCACAACATTCATACTCCATATCGGAGACTTTGCTTCGGTCACATTTACACCTTCTTTTCTCAAGTAAAGGCTGACTCTGGTGGGACTCGAACCCACAACCTTTGAATTACATCGCCATTGGTAGCCTAGAAGTCCAATGCGCTGTCCATTGCGCTACAGAGCCGTTTGAGCAAATTACTTTCTACGGGGAAGAAGGCAATTATTTTTAAAAAAATCAGATTACAACGTTTTTAAACTGCACACTTGTGGGACTGTAAGCAACAACCTCCATACTTGATTTAGTGGTTTTGGTCACATTTACACCTTCTTTTCTCACTTAGAGGGTGACTATGGTTATATACTATGCAGTATTTTTTCCCACATCTATGTAATCCTGACCTTTTAGTTGGGGCAGAGTAGTGGAACTTAAACTAACAACGTTCAAACTCTATTTCATAGACACTGCTTGACAAAGACTGTTTTGGTCACATTTACAACTTCTTTTCTCATTTAAAGGTTGACTCTGGTTATACACTATGCAGTAGTTTTTCTGTCCATTTTTGGCTAACTCAAAATTGTTAGCATACTGCTTTGAAAGTTGCTAACATTTGCTAACAAAGTTAGCTTTATATGGGGCAGAAGGCATTTAGCATTTTAAAATTTAGATTAAAAGTTTTAAAGTTTATTTTAAGTTATACACTTATGGGATTCAAGCAACAACCTTCATACTTGATTTAAGAATGACATTAAATGGCACTGCATGGAAATGGCTTTATTTTTTCCTCCACTCTTTTTTGTTTTGTCATATAGCCATTATTGCTACATTTTGCTTACTTTTTAAAACATATTGTTCAATCATTTTAAACTGCAAACTTATGGGACTAGAAGCAACAACCTCCATACTTGTTTTAGTCACATTTTAACCTTCTTTTCTCACTTAAATGGTGACTATGAAAATAAAGTAAACATTATTTTTCCCTTCCCGATCCTGACCTTTTAGTCGGGGCAGAGTAGTGGGACTCAAATTCACAACATTCATACTCCGTATCGGAGACTTTGCTTCGGTCACATTTACACCTTCTTTTCTCAAGTAAAGGCTAACTCTGGTGGGACTCGAACCCACAACCTTTGAATTACATCACCATTGGTAGCCTAGAAGTCCAATGCGCTGTCCATTGCGCTACAGAGCCGTTTGAGCACATGACTTTCTATGGGGAAGAAGGCAATTAGCATTTCAAAAATCAGATTACAACGTTTTTAAACTGCACACTTGTGGGACTGGAAGCAACAACCTCCATACTTGATTTAGTGGTTTTGGTCACATTTACACCTTCTTTTCTCACTTAGAGGGTGACTATGGTTATATACTATGCAGTATTTTTTTCCCACATCTATGTAATCCTGACCTTTTAGTTGGGGCAGAGTAGTGGAACTTAAACTCACAACGTTCAAACTCCATTTCATAGACACTGCTTGACAAAGACTGTTTTGGTCACATTTACAACTTCTTTTCTCATTTAAAGGTTGACTCTGGTTATACACTATGCAGTAGTTTTTCTGTCCATTTTTGGCTAACTCAAAATTGTTAGCATACCGCAACTGCTATCAAAGTTGCTAACATCTGCTAACAAAGTTAGCTTTATATGGGGCAGAAGGCATTTAGCATTTCAAAAATTAGATTACAACGTTTTTAAACTGCACACTTGTGGGACTGGAAGCAACAACCTCCATACTTGATTTAGTGGTTTTGGTCACATTTACACCTTCTTTTCTCACTTAAATGGTGACTATGGTAATAAAGTAAACATTATTTTTCCCTTCCCGATCCTGACCTTTTAGTCGGGGTAGAGTAGTGGGACTCAAATTCACAACATTCATACTCCATATTGGAGACTTTGCTTCGGTCACATTTACACCTTCTTTTCTCAAGTAAAGGCTGACTCTGGTGGGACTCGAACCCACAACCTTTGAATTACATCGCCATTGGTAGCCTAGAAGTCCAATGCGCTGTCCATTGCGCTACAGAGCCGTTTGAGCACATGACTTTCTATGGGGAAGAAGGCAATTAGCATTTCAAAATCAGATTACAACGTTTAAACTGCACACTTGTGGGACTGGAAGCAACAACCTCCATACTTGATTTAGTGGTTTTGGTCACATTTACACCTTCTTTTCTCACTTAAATGGTGACTATGGTTATATACTATGCAGTATTTTTACCCACATCTATGTAATCCTGACCTTTTAGTTGGGGCAGAGTAGTGGAACTTAAACTAACAACGCTTCAAACTCCATTTCATAGACACTGCTTGACAAAGACTGTTTTGGTCACATTTACAACTTCTTTTCTCATTTAAAGGTTGACTCTGGTTATACACTATGCAGTAGTTTTTCTGTCCATTTTTGGCTAACTCAAAATTGTTAGCATACCGCAACTGCTATCAAAGTTGCTAACATCTGCTAACAAAGTTAGCTTTATATGGGGCAGAAGGCATTTAGCATTTCAAAAATTAGATTACAACGTTTTTAAACTGCACACTTGTGGGACTGGAAGCAACAACCTCCATACTTGATTTAGTGGTTTTGGTCACATTTACACCTTCTTTTCTCACTTAAATGGTGACTATGGTTATATACTATGCAGTATTTTTTCCCACATCTATGTAATCCTGACCTTTTAGTTGGGGTAGAGTAGTGGAACTTAAACTAACAACGTTCAAACTCTATTTCATAGACACTGCTTGACAAAGACTGTTTTGGTCACATTTACAACTTCTTTTCTCATTTAAAGGTTGACTCTGGTTATACACTATGCAGTAATTTTTCTGTCCATTTTTGGCTAACTCAAAATTGTTAGCATACTGCTATCAAAGTTGCTAACATCTGCTAACAAAGTTAGCTTTATATGGGGCAGAAGGCATTTAGCATTTTAAAATTTAGATTAAAAAGTTTTTAAAGTTTATTTTAAGTTATACACTTATGGATTCGAAGCAACAACCTTCATACTTGATTTAAGAATTACATTAAATGGCACTGCATGGAAATGGCTTTATTTTTTCCTCCACTCTTTTTTGTTTTGTCATGTAGCCATTATTGCTACATTTTGCTTACTTTTTAAAACACATTGTTCAATCATTTTAAACTGCAAACTTATGGGACTAGAAGCAACAACCTCCATACTTGTTTTAGTCACATTTGAACCTTCTTTTCTCACTTAAATGGTGACTACGGTAATAAAGTAAACATTATTTTTCCCTTCCCGATCCTTACCTTTTAGGCGGGGCAGAGTAGTGGGACTCAAATTCACAACATTCATACTCCATATCGGAGACTTTGCTTCGGTCACATTTACACCTTCTTTTCTCAAGTAAAGGCTGACTCTGGTGGGACTCGAACCCACAACCTTTGAATTACATCGCCATTGGTAGCCTAGAAGTCCAATGCGCTGTCCATTGCGCTACAGAGCCGTTTGAGCACATGGCTTTCTATGGGGAAGAAGGCAATTAGCATTTCAAAAATCAGATTACAACGTTTTTAAACTGCACACTTGTGGGACTGGAAGCAACAACCTCCATACTTGATTTAGTGGTTTTGGTCACATTTACACCTTCTTTTCTCACTTACAGGGTGACTATGGTTATATACTATGCAGTATTTTTTCCCACATCTATGTAATCCTGACCTTTTAGTTGGGGCAGAGTAGTGGAACTTAAACTAACAACGTTCAAACTCCATTTCATAGACACTGCTTGACAAAGACTGTTTTGGTCACATTTACAACTTCTTTTCTCATTTAAAGGTTGACTCTGGTTATACACTATGCAGTAGTTTTTCTGTCCATTTTTGGCTAACTCAAAATTGTTAGCATACCGCAACTGCTATCAAAGTTGCTAACATCTGCTAACAAAGTTAGCTTTATATGGGGCAGAAGGCATTTAGCATTTCAAAAATTAGATTACAACGTTTTTAAACTGCACACTTGTGGGACTGGAAGCAACAACCTCCATACTTGATTTAGTGGTTTTGGTCACATTTACACCTTCTTTTCTCACTTAAATGGTGACTATGGTTATATACTATGCAGTATTTTTTCCCACATCTATGTAATCCTGACCTTTTAGTTGGGGTAGAGTAGTGGAACTTAAACTAACAACGTTCAAACTCTATTTCATAGACACTGCTTGACAAAGACTGTTTTGGTCACATTTACAACTTCTTTTCTCATTTAAAGGTTGACTCTGGTTATACACTATGCAGTAGTTTTTCTGTCCATTTTTGGCTAACTCAAAATTGTTAGCATACTGCTATCAAAGTTGCTAACATCTTTTAACAAAGTTAGCTTTATATGGGGCAGAAGGCATTTAGCATTTTAAAATTTAGATTAAAAAGTTTTTAAAGTTTATTTTAAGTTATACACTTATGGATTCGAAGCAACAACCTTCATACTTGATTTAAGAATTACATTAAATGGCACTGCATGGAAATGGCTTTATTTTTCCTCCACTCTTTTTGTTTTGTCATGTAGCCATTATTGCTACATTTTGCTTACTTTAAAACACATTGTTCAATCATTTTAAACTGCAAACTTATGGGACTAGAAGCAACAACCTCCATACTTGTTTTAGTCACATTTGAACCTTCTTTTCTCACTTAAATGGTGACTACTAATAAAGTAAACATTATTTTTCCCTTCCCGATCCTTACCTTTTAGGCGGGGCAGAGTAGTGGGACTCAAATTCACAACATTCATACTCCATATCGGAGACTTTGCTTCGGTCACATTTACACCTTCTTTTCAAGTAAAGGCTGACTCTGGTGGGACTCGAACCCACAACCTTTGAATTACATCGCCATTGGTAGCCTAGAAGTCCAATGCGCTGTCCATTGCGCTACAGAGCCGTTTGAGCACATGGCTTTCTATGGGGAAGAAGGCAATTAGCATTTCAAAAATCAGATTACAACGTTTTTAAACTGCACACTTGTGGGACTGGAAGCAACAACCTCCATACTTGATTTAGTGGTTTTGGTCACATTTACACCTTCTTTTCTCACTTAGAGGGTGACTATGGTTATATACTATGCAGTATTTTTTTTCCCACATCTATGTTATCCTGACCTTTTAGTTGGGGCAGAGTAGTGGAACTTAAACTAACAACGTTCAAACTCCATTTCATAGACACTGCTTGACAAAGACTGTTTTGGTCACATTTACAACTTCTTTTCTCATTTAAAGGTTGACTCTGGTTATACACTATGCAGTAGTTTTTCTGTCCATTTTTGGCTAACTCAAAATTGTTAGCATACTGCTATCAAAGTTGCTAACATCTGCTAACAAAGTTAGCTTTATATGGGGCAGAAGGCATTTAGCATTTTAAAATTTAGATTAAAAAGTTTTTAAAGTTTATTTTAAGTTATACACTTATGGATTCGAAGCAACAACCTTCATACTTGATTTAAGAATTACATTAAATGGCACTGCATGGAAATGGCTTTATTTTTTCCTCCACTCTTTTGTTTTGTCATGTAGCCATTATTGCTACATTTTGCTTACTTTTTAAAACACATTGTTCAATCATTTTAAACTGCAAACTTATGGGACTAGAAGCAACAACCTCCATACTTGTTTTAGTCACATTTGAACCTTCTTTTCTCACTTAAATGGTGACTACGGTAATAAAGTAAACATTATTTTTCCCTTCCCGATCCTTACCTTTTAGGCGGGGCAGAGTAGTGGGACTCAAATTCACAACATTCATACTCCATATCGAGACTTTGCTTCGGTCACATTTACACCTTCTTTTCTCAAGTAAAGGCTGACTCTGGTGGGACTCGAACCCACAACCTTTGAATTACATCGCCATTGGTAGCCTAGAAGTCCAATGCGCTGTCCATTGCGCTACAGAGCCGTTTGAGCACATGGCTTTCTATGGGGAAGAAGGCAATTAGCATTTCAAAAATCAGATTACAACGTTTTTAAACTGCACACTTGTGGGACTGGAAGCAACAACCTCCATACTTGATTTAGTGGTTTTGGTCACATTTACACCTTCTTTTCTCACTTAGAGGGTGACTATGGTTATATACTATGCAGTATTTTTTCCCACATCTATGTAATCCTGACCTTTTAGTTGGGGCAGAGTAGTGGAACTTAAACTAACAACGTTCAAACTCTATTTCATAGACACTGCTTGACAAAGACTGTTTTGGTCACATTTACAACTTCTTTTCTCATTTAAAGGTTGACTCTGGTTATACACTATGCAGTAGTTTTTCTGTCCATTTTTGGCTAACTCAAAATTGTTAGCATACTGCTTTGAAAGTTGCTAACATTTGCTAACAAAGTTAGCTTTATATGGGGCAGAAGGCATTTAGCATTTTAAAATTTAGATTAAAAAGTTTTTAAAGTTTATTTTAAGTTATACACTTATGGGATTCGAAGCAACAACCTTCATACTTGATTTAAGAATGACATTAAATGGCACTGCATGGAAATGGCTTTATTTTTTCCTCCACTCTTTTTTGTTTTGTCATATAGCCATTATTGCTACATTTTGCTTACTTTTTAAAACATATTGTTCAATCATTTTAAACTGCAAACTTATGGGACTAGAAGCAACAACCTCCATACTTGTTTTAGTCACATTTTAACCTTCTTTTCTCACTTAAATGGTGACTATGGAAATAAAGTAAACATTATTTTTCCCTTCCCGATCCTGACCTTTTAGTCGGGGCAGAGTAGTGGGACTCAAATTCACAACATTCATACTCCGTATCGGAGACTTTGCTTCGGTCACATTTACACCTTCTTTTCTCAAGTAAAGGCTAACTCTGGTGGGACTCGAACCCACAACCTTTGAATTACATCACCATTGGTAGCCTAGAAGTCCAATGCGCTGTCCATTGCGCTACAGAGCCGTTTGAGCACATGACTTTCTATGGGGAAGAAGGCAATTAGCATTTCAAAAATCAGATTACAACGTTTTTAAACTGCACACTTGTGGGACTGGAAGCAACAACCTCCATACTTGATTTAGTGGTTTTGGTCACATTTACACCTTCTTTTCTCACTTAGAGGGTGACTATGGTTATATACTATGCAGTATTTTTTTCCCACATCTATGTAATCCTGACCTTTTAGTTGGGGCAGAGTAGTGGAACTTAAACTCACAACGTTCAAACTCCATTTCATAGACACTGCTTGACAAAGACTGTTTTGGTCACATTTACAACTTCTTTTCTCATTTAAAGGTTGACTCTGGTTATACACTATGCAGTAGTTTTTCTGTCCATTTTTGGCTAACTCAAAATTGTTAGCATACCGCAACTGCTATCAAAGTTGCTAACATCTGCTAACAAAGTTAGCTTTATATGGGGCAGAAGGCATTTAGCATTTCAAAAATTAGATTACAACGTTTTTAAACTGCACACTTGTGGGACTGGAAGCAACAACCTCCATACTTGATTTAGTGGTTTTGGTCACATTTACACCTTCTTTTCTCACTTAAATGGTGACTATGGTAATAAAGTAAACATTATTTTTCCCTTCCCGATCCTGACCTTTTAGTCGGGGTAGAGTAGTGGGACTCAAATTCACAACATTCATACTCCATATTGGAGACTTTGCTTCGGTCACATTTACACCTTCTTTTCTCAAGTAAAGGCTGACTCTGGTGGGACTCGAACCCACAACCTTTGAATTACATCGCCATTGGTAGCCTAGAAGTCCAATGCGCTGTCCATTGCGCTACAGAGCCGTTTGAGCACATGACTTTCTATGGGGAAGAAGGCAATTAGCATTTCAAAAATCAGATTACAACGTTTTTAAACTGCACACTTGTGGGACTGGAAGCAACAACCTCCATACTTGATTTAGTGGTTTTGGTCACATTTACACCTTCTTTTCTCACTTAGAGGGTGACTATGGTTATATACTATGCAGTATTTTTTTCCCTCATTAAGATTTGTGTATAGTTTCATAATTCCATCTTTTTATATAATGACCAAAGGTTTTGATGTGTTTGTCACAAACATTTCAATATTTCAGACTGATTTATTTAGAATAAATAGAAGAAAGTTTATAATGTTCAGTATTTAAGACTAGATTACTTATGGTAAACATTTGTTAATTTTTATTATATTCTATTGCAAACACATCTACAAAAGTAAGAAACAGTTATTTATGATTGGACCAGTGTTGTATTAATGAGAAACAAGCCATGAGTCAGAGATTCCTTTTGGAGGCTGGCTCCATTTATTAAAGAAATAAAAACGAATAAGAGATAAAACACAATGTTATAAATACAATTCTAAATACGATTTTATAGACATAATACTATATTGACTGACCTGATAACTGTTCAGAAGACTGTAGTTGTCCACATATTAATTACTCATAATCACACCAAATATTGACTGGAGACAGATGGACAGTAAATAGAGCACTGCTACTTTCTCAACAAAATCCATCTCAACCATTCTTCAACAAGACCGGAAGACAACCCGCCTGGCAGAAGCCCCTCCTATGACGCGAATTTGCGTCTGTTGTTAAGTGAATTTCACGCGCGAACGAAGCGAATTTCACGCGCGAATGAAGCGAAATGTTCAAGCGTCCAACTACGATTTATTCGTTTGGTGTAAACGCCCTATAAGACCCAACGTTGCTGAGACAGGCTTCAGTTGCCCTTGACCTCATGGGAATAAGCTAATTTATTAATTTATAGTATGTTGACAATATGATTACTGAGAAAGAAAAAAGTAGCAATATAATTGTTGATAAACAAATAAAAACAAAATACATCTTAGTGTAACTAAATAAATTAAGTTGGCCTTCTTTTGTTTGTACATTTTTGTGCTAGATGCCAGCGCTGCATGCATGTCTACGCTGCTCACAGAGTGGCGCTTTCCCCTGCATGACCCAAAGGAGTTAGCACTTCAGCGTGCAGTGTCTACAAATGTTGCATTGTGCGTAGCCAGTGTAATGACGTGCAGTTGTTTTTATAGCTAGGCTAAAATTAGCATTAGTCACTGAGGCACTCTAGTACTAGTACAGCCCCTGCTGCAACATTTGTTGTGTTCACAAAAAAGTTAATAAAAGATCAGGTGTTACACCTGTGCAAATCTATGTCTCGATTCCGTCTTTCCTCCATCTGCTGGGGGCCGCATTGGGAAAAATATATGAAGGGCCATATACTAGAGCAAAATACCTCAGCTCTAGTGTTTTAAAACTATAAATGCAAAAAATATAGTTAAACTATGTGTGATAGCTGAATATACTTTTTTATCATTCAGTTTTTAATTACTTTGTTACAAAAATGCAAAAAATGCCTCAGATTGTTTTGTCAAGATGGTGGGTGATATCCTTGGATGGAGTAGATGATTGGATGGATATTATATATTGCTTTTCCACTTACTTGGCACTCAAAGAAAAACTCATACACAATAAAAGATTTTGTAAAATAAAAACAAACAGACAGATGTTGCTGGGCTGTTTCTGCCTCAGACCAAGGCATCAATATACTTATTTTTCCTGAGTTGAGGAAAAATAAGTATATTGTATTTTACAAAAGCTAAACAAAAATGTCTATGTTTTTAAAGTGAGGACTGTTTATAATTCACAAAGGACCAGATTTGGTCTGCAGCCCACAAGATTTTAACTTATTTATTTTTTATTTAATTTATTTGATTGGGACAGTGCATGTTAATGAACATACACTCACCTAAAGGATTATTAGGAACACCATTATTTGACCCTCGCCTTCAGAACTGCCTTAATTCTACGTGGCATTGATTCAACAACGTGCTGAAAGCATTCTTTAGAAATGTTGGCTCATATTGATAGGATAGCATCTTGCAGTTGATGAAGATTTGTGGGATGCACATCCAGGGCACGAAGCTCTCGTTCCACCACATCCCAAAGATGCTCTATTGGGTAGAGATCTGGTGACTGTGGGGGCCATTTTAGTACAGTCAACTCATTGTCATGTTCAAGAAAACAATTTGAAATGATTCGAGCTTTGTGACATGGTGCATTATCCTGCTGGAAGTAGCCATCAGAAGATGGGTACATATGGGTACAGATGGTCATAAAGGAATGGTCAGAAACAATGCTCAGGTAGGCTGTGGCATTTAAACGATGGCCTATTGGCACTAAGGCCTAAAGTGTGCCAAGAAAACATCCCCCACACCTTTATTATTATTCTCACATTCTGTTTACGCCAAATTCTGACTCTACCATCTGAATGTCTCAACAGAAATCGAGACTCATCAAACATTTTTCCAGTCTTCAACTGTCCAATTTTGGTGAGCTCGTGCAAATTGTAGCCTCTTTTTCCTCTTTGTAGTGGATGTTGAGTGGTAACCGGTGGGGTCTTCTGCTGCTGTAGCCCATCCGCCTCAAGGTTGTGCGTGTTGTGGCTTCACAAATGCTTTGCTGAATACCTCGGTTGTAACGAGTGGGTATTTCAGTCAAAGTTGCTCTTCTATCAGCTTGAATCAGTCGGCGCATTCTCCTTTGGCCTCTAGCATCAACAAGGCATTTTCGCCCACAGGACTGCCGCATACTGAATGTTTTTCCCTTTCACACCATTCTTTGTAAACCCTAGAAATGATTGTGCGTGAAAATCCCAGTAACTGAGTAGATTGTGAAAGACTCAGACCGGCCCGTCTGGCACCAACAGAGGTGTAAAGAGTACCTGAAAGCCATACTTGAGTAAAAATACAGATACCTTA
The DNA here is from genome assembly GCA_024416835.2 of Perccottus glenii. Lineage (NCBI taxonomy): Eukaryota > Metazoa > Chordata > Actinopteri > Gobiiformes > Odontobutidae > Perccottus > Perccottus glenii. The sequence goes on along the minus strand of CM044552.2, from coordinate 24,041,345 downwards.
CTGTAAAAATTACTCCACTACAAGTTACAAGTCACCAATTTAAATACGACTTGAGTAAAAGTCTTAAAGTATCCCATTTTAAAAGTACTTAAGTATTTTACTCGTACTGAAGGTTGGCTCAAAGATGCACTAGACCTCAACACAACTAGACCTATTGTAGGTCAGTTAAAAATAAGAAAGTTTATTTATGAGGTTTTACTTCCTAATATAGAAAAGAAATTGAACACCTTAATATTTCGACACAACAGAACAAAAACACAGATTTAACAAGTCTGTCCAAGTCAAACTCAAGTGCTCAAAAAAGGCATAAGTAAAACATTAAAAAAGGTATTTTCAGTAAAATGGACAAACAAAAAAAAATAAAAAAGTCAAATCAGGGCTGGCACTCAGGGGCGCAACTACCCAGTGCTAGAGGGCTATGCAGCAACAATTTTGGCCAGTTCTCAGCCCAATATTAGTAACAATGTTGCTACTAAACATTCTAGAGCACTCTCTAGTTCGTAATAAATTGTAACATGAGCCATGTGTATATTATATATTATATACATATATACAATTACAAGAATGTATATATATGTATTTAAAAAATATAGCACAGACCTTTATAGAGAGAGAAAGATATGTGAGCCTGTAATTAGACCCAACAGTACTGCCAGTCCAGTTCCCTGTCGATGGACAAGGACTCAAAGTATTTCCGATCCATCTGAAGACAAATGAACCGTTAGAATAAAAGTCTCTGTGTTATAGGTGCTTTGTTTGAAATATTGAGTAAGACCAAAACGTACGTGGTGCAAGTCCTCGAGGCTGTTCATCACCCTCTCGTTGAAACTGTGTCTGTTCTGCCGCGACTGAAGAGAAGAAAAGAGTGACTCAGTAAAATACACAAACAGTACAACAGATTTAAATGTAATGTAAATTAACAGTGCAGTACCTTCAGCCTCCACACGGAATTTCCTCTGATTTTTTTCCAGTGTACTCCCCTCGACGCAGCACCAGATCTGGAGGAGTCCCCACCGTTTTGACGATTTGTCTTACCTGTCAACAAAATATTACTTTATTCAAAAAGCCTCCAGTTCAAAACCAACTAAAATAAATAGACAAAATACTAAGAGACATTAGATACATTTTGAAAAAGTTATGCTCTGTTAAATTAATTAGTATGGGTTATGTTTACGTGTTTATGAAAACTAATCCTCACTATATCGTCGTAATCCATGCCTGGGAATAAAATCTGTCCCGTCAGCATTTCCAGCGCCATGCAGCCGAGAGACCAGACGTTGATGGCCTCATTGTATTTGGCGCCAACAAACACTTCAGGAGCCCTATAAGACCACAAACAAACCAATTACCTCAAGACTTCACTCTAAAGGCGGTACACACCGGGACGAATATCGGCGCGCGTTAGTCGCCAGCGTTTTTCAACGCGTTTTTTGTGTTCACACCCAATCGATTTTCGCTGACGATGAGCCGAGTGAACATGCAAATTCATTCCCTGACATTAGATGGCTGTTGAGTTAAATAACAAATTTATTTTACATTTTGCTAATTTACTTATTTGTTTAAAAGAAAACAGTCACAAGTACAATAAAAAGTCAAAATGACGCTTTAACGCAGAAATTTCACGACATGTGACTCAATCAGTTCAAATTCAATCAGTTTCTCATAATAATTACAGTGCCTTGCGAAAGTATTCGGCCCCCTTGAACTTTGCGACCTTTTGCTACATTTCAGGCTTCAAACATAAAGATATGAAACTGTAATTTTTTGTGAAGAATCAACAAAAAGTGGGACACAATCATGAAGTGGAACAAAATATATTGGATATTTCAAATTATTCAGCCCCCTTAACTTAATACTTTGTAGCACCACCTTTTGCTGCGATTACAGCTGTAAGTCGCTTGGGGTATGTCTCTATCAGTTTTGCACATCGAGAGACTGAAATGTTTGCCCATTCCTCCTTGCAAAACAGCTCGAGCTGAGTGAGGTTGGATGGAGAGCATTTGTGAACAGCAGTTTTCAGTTCTTTCCACAGATTCTCGATTGGATTCAGGTCTGGACTTTGACTTGGCCATTCTAACACCTGGATATGTTTATTTGTGAACCATTCCATTGTAGATTTTGCTTTATGTTTTGGATCATTGTCTTGTTGGAAGACAAATCTCCGTCCCAGTCTCAGGTCTTTTGCAGACTCCATCAGGTTTTCTTCCAGAATGGTCCTGTATTTGGCTTATCCCTGTCCCTGCTTAAGAATAGCAGGCCCAAAACATGATGCTGCCACCACCATGTTTGACAGTGGGGATGGTGTGTTCAGGGTGTTTTGCGTTTTGCATTGTTGCCAAAAAGTTCGATTTTGGTTTCATCTGACCAGAGCACCTTCTTCCACATGTTTGGTGTGTCTCCCAGGTGGCTTGTGGCAAACTTTAAACAACACTTTTTATGGATATCTTTAAGAAATGGCTTTCTTCTTGCCACTCTTCCATAAAGGCCAGATTTGTGCAGTATACGACTGATTGTTGTCCTATGGACAGAGTCTCCCACCTCAGCTGTAGATCTCTGCAGTTCATCCAGAGTGATCATGGGCCTCTTGGCTGCATCTCTGATCAGTCTTCTCCTTGAATGAGCTGAAAGTTTAGAGGGACGGCCAGGTCTTGGTAGATTTGCAGTGGTCTGATACTCCTTCCATTTCAATATTATCGCTTGCACAGTGCTCCTTGGGATGTTTAAAGCTTGGGAAATTTTTTTGTATCCAAATCCGGCTTTAAACTTCTCCACAACAGTATCTCGGACCTGCCTGGTGTGTTCCTTGTTCTTCATGATGCTCTCTGCACTTTAAACGGACCTCTGAGACTATCACAGTGCAGGTGCATTTATACAGAAACTTGATTACACACTAGTGTTGTTTTTGGCGGCCTGTTTTAATTTTAGTTTTAGTCTAGTCTTTGTGTCAAGCTGTCATTTTAGTTTTTATTAGTTTTAGTCACGTTCATACTCTTTTTAGTCTAGTCTAGTTTTAGTCGACTAAAAGTCTGAGCATTTTAGTCTTATTTTAGTCAGATTTATCCATGACTATTTTCGTCTAGTTTTAGTCGACGAAAACTGATGACATTTTTAGTCAAGTTTTAGTCAATGAAAATTGTATTTTAGCCTCTTTAGTCAGTCAGGTAGGAACTAAGAACCCACTTTACACTCTCTCACATAAAAACACACACACACACACACACACGCTAGTCACACACACACACACACGCTAGTCACACAAACACACACGCACTAGTCACACACACACACACACACACACACACTAGTCACACACCAGGAATAAGTGTATTTGACAACATGTCTCTGCTGGGGGACTGATACTGGGGGTTTAAGGTGCGTATCATCTCCCTAAATGACATCAGAGCACAAAACATTAACAATATAATGGTTTCATTTTTTTTTTTTTACTGACAATAAAAGTAATATGTCATCCAGCCTAAAAGAGGCTATACTGGCAAACTACCTTTAAAAAAAATAACTCTTTATATAGCTTACTCACCTCCACCATGGGGCCTCGACTGTCGAAAAAGGTAACAAACCTTTAACAATAAACCCTGTGACTGCTCTGTGGCACTCATCTTTTCTTTGTGTGGACATTTTCCCTCTTGCTGCCAGTGTGAAGGGATTGGCACCTTTTGGTATCGTCTTCCTAACATCAGGGTGGACCGGTGCAGAGGCTAATTTTCAAGGGGGAAATAACATAGTGTGTAGTCAAGTGGTAGTCAACGTCATGGGGATGCATTTGGTTTAAGTAGGGAAATTACACTTATCTGTCAAGTATTTCTAAAATGTGAAACCTTAACGTTACGTTGGAAAAACAAAGATGTTGCCTGGTCAAATAATAAGGTTAAAGCTAGCGCCTGGGTAATGTTACATCGCAACGCAGAGTAGCATCCACACATTCAAACCACTCGCGTTAACGTAAACAATTACTTCAACTTCTGTTCGCTAAAAAGGTAATATCTTCCTTTCTTACCTGCTACAATGTCAGAAATGCCAGATGATGTTGAAGGGGGCAGGTTCGACTCCGATGAGGTGCAAGGCTCCTCTGGTTTCTTCTTTTTACTGTCAAATACCGTGCAACTTTCAGCCTTCATATTGATCCCGTGCATGGTCAAATGTTTCATTAAATTTGTGGTATTGCCGGCTTTGGTTGCAATACACTTGTCGCATATGTTGCACTTTGCTGACTCGGCATCCACTTTTATAAAGTGTAGCCACACTTTAGATCTCTTTGGCATTATATAACGGGAATGTTTGGAGAAAAAACAACTAACATTATACTTTTGTTGTGTCACTGCGAGTGCGAGTATCTTCAGGTATCCCACCGTCACGTCACGTGGTGGTGGACAGCCAATCACAGCGAATGTAGTTCCTTACATGCACGTATGCTACAAGCTTACACAAACACAGCCGCTTGGCAAAAAAAAACCCGGCCGCTTGGCTTTTGGAACCGAAATTTGGCACCGAAAGATAAATAATTTTTCGATACTCGTAGTATCGAAGTTTTTTGTTCGATACCATAAAGGTATCGAAGTTCGGTACCCAGCCCTACTGGCGGCGACTCTCAACATGTCCAGAAGCCGAAAATACAAGACAAAAGGCAGTGCCCTGCCACCCCGAAAAGCGGAAAGCATTGTTACAATGCTGTTGACCCACTGGGTAGAGGGACAAGCTTTCGTGGAGATTGTTTTCACGGAACCAACTTGCGCTTTTCGAAGTTCACCCTCAGGCCCAAGCGCTCTATATGCCTAAGAACAGTCATTGTGTCTCGAATGGCCTATTTGCGGGTTGGTGCACATATGAGCCAGGAACCTCCAGTGCTGTTCTGAAATCGGGACGTGAAAGTACGCATCCTTCAGGTCAATTGTAGTAAACCATTTGCCCCGGAAGAGCTCCTGGAGCATCTCCCCAGTGGAATGGTATAGTCCGTAAAAACACATTCAGACCTCGTAGATCGAGGACCGGACGTAGGTCGCCTGTCTTTTTTGGCACTAGAAAATATCTTGAATAAAACCACCCCGGATCCCGCCGGGGTCTGCAGGAATTATTGCCCCCTTGGCCAGCAGGGTGGAGATCTCCTGGTTGAGAGTACTGGCTCTCGCTGGGTCTCGGATGACAGTTATCCTGACCTGGCCAGAAACTGGGGGCCGGCGTCGGAATTGTAGTCGATATCCCCTTGACAAGGTGGTCAGCACCCAGATGTCGGGGCTGTGGGCGGCCCTATATGAGAGCTGCTCCAGGGTAAAATGACCGACACCTTGCTCGCCAACTTCGCTTCCGCCCCCCTTGGCCTTTTGATGGCCTGGGGGGTTGACGACCAGGTTGTGTAGGCCGAGGAAAACACTGGGCCCTAAACCCTGTCCAATCACCTGGAAAACGGCCAGATCTTCTATTTGGTTGCCGAGGCACCGCAAAAGAGCCTGCAGTGGCAAAAACAGGCTGGCAGGATCTAGCAGGAGGGCCGTCCACAGCTTGAGCAATCATATGTCTGTGAAGGCCAGCTAAGTACTTTTGCCCACCAAAGTGTGGTTTGCATTTTTAATATACACAAGAAAACCCTCACGCACACACACACCACACATGCACAAACACACACGCACACACGCCTACGCACACGCGCACACACACATGCACATTCAAACACATACATGCACGCACATGCTCACACACACACATGCACACACACCTACGCACACACGCACAAACACACGCAGATACAAACACACACACACTTGCACACACACGCACACACCTACGCACACGGGCACACACACACACATGTACGCATGCATGCACACGCGCGCGCGCACACACACACACACACCTTCCATACTCTCTCACTCAGAGTGTTGCAAAATTGTTACATTGCCCTAAATTTGGAAGCTGCATGTTGCCTTCACAAGTTCTGCAGGTCGCTGGCTATACTTCTGTGGCTTCTAAGCCAGCGCGCAAGCTGATAGGTTGGATCTGTGAGGGGAATAGTTGGGCGTGCTTTTATCTCAAGCCTGACGCTAGTACACCCCCTACTTTCTCCCAGTTGGTCAAATTATGTGTCAACCAGACGCTGAGAGATGTGGTGGCCATAATAAACACCAACACACCGGGAATTCCCCGGTATGTTGCCTGTTCGCTCATGCTTCATGATGATTATTGTTTTGATTGCTTGATGGTGTCTGTCAGTCAAAAGCAATCAACACATCAAATCAACTATCCCATTTGCTTGTGTCCACCACGGGGTGCCCTAAGCTTGTGGGGCCCTACGCATTTGTGTGGGTTGCCTGGTGGTAAAAACTGCTACTGCCTGTAATGAGTGGTTTTCTCACAAATAAACCATATAAGCTTTACTGTTCACACTTGAAACTGGTAAAACAAACACACAACAACAGCAGGAGAGGTGAAAGTAACAGGTACAAAGTTATGGACGATTTTATCTCAGTTTGCTGAATTAGCTGACGAGTTTCGAGTAAAGAACCCAGGCGCTCCCAATGACTGTAAAAGGACGTCACCCATAGCGTTATGAACCTCGAGATTTACGCTCTTTCAGTCGCCATTTTTAGCCGTTAGAGGGGTCGCCATGTTGATTTTATGGAGCCAGAAGTCCCAATTTGGGCATATGGACTGAGTTGAGTGCCCGTTTGCATGGTAACCAGTGAGCCAATCATAAGCTCGCTTGTTCGTTGACCACGTGCTCGCTCCCTGCAGACAGCGGCAAAGCTCCAACAGAGACCTGAGCTAAACTTAGCATCGCTGCTCCTTTACTGTCACTGTCACTACTTCAGGTAAATTTCACTTTTACACCAATATCTACGTCTATCTATCTATATTCACCTACTTTACTTATCACTATGTTTGTCATCTTTGTCAAGACTGTTCAAAAACACATCTACAATAGTACTAAATTGCTATATTATTAATAGATATTCTCGTAATTATAAACTGTATGTTGTAAAGATATATAAAGTTGATCCTTTAGAATGACATTTTCTGTATGAAATCTATCTTAGAATCTGTGGTTAATAATTTTCTTCAACTTATTCTAATAGATACATAAAATAGGCACATTGCAAACCCTTTTTAAGAAACTGGTTATTTAGAAATTGTAGTCAAAGAAGCAAGTGCTATATTTTTGAGATGGAGTAAATATGTGTTAAACCAGTTTTGATTTTTGTTTTTCAGTTTCCTTACCCGTACAGCTGCAGGTCAAAGACCTCAGGAACAACCTGAAAGTTCAAGAAACTCTTCCATCTTTGCAGCACTACTTTATTATTCCAATTTAAAAAGAAACAAAAACCACAATAACTCCTATTGCTTATGGCATGCTAAAACAATTACACTAGTGTGATAAATAAATGATTTAAAGTTTTGTCGGTTTGCTTTCATTTACTTTCATGTAATTTAAAAGTTTCTTTAAAAATGAAAACACCTTTTACAAGGTATTAACTCACTTAAATACAAAGTGTATAAATTATGTCAGATTTAAGAGCTTGAAATACAGTTTAAATATGCCTTCAAACCTAGAAACACATACATAAATAGAGATTTGATTGAGTTTAAGTTTATTTAAAAGAAGCTGAAGTTGTACATGGACCAGGATGTGAAGTCAGATGAAGCTGAGGGGCTCTGCAAAGACAGAGAACAAAGTAAAAACATATGTTTAAAACAAGTCTTCCTTTTGGGACCGATCACCTCTGTTCATGAGATTTACTGGTAATTACAGAACAAATTACAACATTAATGTTGGTCTTTTATTCACCAGCTCACTGTATTTTACCGTGTGTGTAAGGACTGTTTTTAGAAAATAGTGGACTTTGATTTGAACTTACATTTGCCTAAATATAATACTTTAGTAAATGTGAACTGTACTGGGTTAGAGGTAATGTCTGTCATGTTGAAAACCTGCCATAAACATTTACCTGTCTACTGTTGTCATGATTTACAGATGACAAATGTACAAATATATAACTAACACATGCACTTTAGCTACAGTAATGTTTAAGGAATGTATGACTGCAGAGTAAGGAAAGTGTTTTCTAGAGTAAAAAGTCTCAGAGGTTAGTGGGCATTGCAGGTGTAATGTTTAATGTAATGTAACAACCACCTTTGTCTGAATATCCTCTTCAAAGTGCTCACACCACAACCAAGAGTCTTTCTTCTGATCAGCCTCAGCCTGACAGCATCACCTTTAGGAAATCTGTGGAGAGAGAACAAGATCTATTTTCATAAAATAGGCATGTGTCAAATGTATTTACCAAAATGGCACAACCCAGATCTTTGTAAAAGAGTACTTTAAGCCCACTTCTAATTTTTGCTTTTATTATCATTATTATATTATGGCCTTTACTAGGTTTGCAAACTACACAGTAATTATTTAGTCAGAGACATGTATCCTTATTTTACTATAAAAAAAAACTATAAGAGCATTATGCCTTTTTCCTTCCAAAATTTAAGGTTAGATATGATCGTATCTTCATATTATTAAACAAGTTTGGTCCAGTGGAGCAGTAGTTAAGTTAGGCCTTTAGCAGCCACCTTCGGGTCAGCTAACAAAAGCTCAATAGTTTAGCCAACTGTATATATTCTGAACAGTATTTTAACACATGCAAAAATTTACTCACCTAGAAACTGGAGTGTGGTTCATTTAGTGCAGTTGGACGATGTAAAAGTGATTTAACGTAAGTGTATCCTGAGTCGGTCGGTTTGAGCTAAAATTCGCTAACTTTTTTGTCTTTAACGGGTGATCACGTCGTTTGTCTCTGGAGTTCAGACAACTAACTGATCTTAAAATGAAGTGTAGTTTCTTACGTTTCTAACCATATATTTTTTTTATTATCATTTTTTGAATTGTTTTTACTGTGGCCGTAAAATGAGCGCTATCGCCCAAGCTTTTAGCGCTAAGCTACTATTATCCTGAGTCAGACACTACTATTATCCTGAGTCGGACACTCACCTTCTTGCTTTGTGGGATTTTTTTTTAGCTTGCATTAGCTTTAGTTAGGTCTGGGATATTGCCGTTGGTGTTTATACACATCCGGTGCCTAATTTCCGTCCTTCAGAATAAGATCTCATGCCAAAACAAAACACTAGAATGTTTATGTTAACTTGTTTACAGCCCCTCTTCAGGATGTTTTTGATCTGCTCCTTTCAGTAATGTTGATGTTGAACAAATGTCTGTCTTATCTTAGAGTTTAACTTATAACACTGTATTAGATCATGTATTATTTTATAATCCTGGATTCACTCAAAGTGAAACAAAATATTAGGAAAATTCAGTTTTCTAAGATAATAGGAAACAAGGAGCCACAACAATTACACCAAAATTACTGATTTTAATAATTACAAATTGATTAAAATAAATAAAATAAGATACTTATGTTTTTACAAAAAAAATATAAAAAATTTACAATAGATTTTACCAACTTATATGCACAAGCAAATATTTACAAATCATTCGTCATTGCACCAAAAACAAATAAATTCTTCCTCCAGCTCCTCCTCCCAAGCCACACAGGTACAGTGAAACCATTTTTCACAAGCGTCACACTGGACCCACGACACCAGTCCCTCGTCTGACTCTGGAGGGTCAGGCTGCCAGCACCGGCCACACCGCCACACATCATACTCCAGTTGTCTTTCTTTGGCGGTGTGACCTACACAAAAAGGACAATAGAAAGGTCAATATTTTATTGGGTTACAATATAAGGGAGCCATGTATAGCATTGCATATTAAATGTCTCATTTACTTATCCTATATGAACTTGTTTAAGACAAAAGAACCACAATAATTAATTAATCACATAAACAGATTTTGTGTACACTATATATTACTTTATACAGCCTATATTTGTTGTTAGTATATGTTGTACTACCGGCGGATGTCGAGGGTCCAGCGGACAGGGAGAAGAAGCTGGAGGAAGATGATTGGATGGCTGTAAAAGAAGTGACAAAGAGCTTAGTAGACAAATTGTCTACACCTATAACTAGTACAGCAGGTATTATCAAAGTTCATAGTGTATTGTCTTGGCTTTTAATCATATTACTTACATTGCAAGGGAGAGGAAGCTCTTGTGGTTCCCGAAGGCCACCTGCTCCTGGCGTTGATGGTTCTAATGAAAAAAATAAAATAAAACACTACTGTTATTAACAGTTAAATATGGCTTAATGATTTAAAGTGAATAATAGAGAAATTTACCCTCATCCTCTCTGATCAAAGCCACAGGCAGGCTCACAGGGACTGACGACGACGGTAATCTGCTGGAGGCAGGCAGCTGAAAACCGCGGGATGCTATAGAGGGCCGGGGTTGAGGACCGGCAATGGGATGGCCGGAGCTGGCAGATGACGCCCCAGGGGACATTCCTCTTCTGCGGCTGGGGTGGGAGCCGCTAGGCAGGGCAAATGAAGGGTTCGTCAGGCCGATGTCTTCAGCCAACTGCTGCTCCTGGTCTTTCCTGGCCAGAGCTTGTGCCTCCCTCCTCGCTGCTCGGTCCTCCGCCTCCTCGATGGCCTCGGTCATCTCCTGAGCCGTCAGGACCCGAGCCTTGGAGATGTTCCTCCTAACCCTTCCGGTGGTTCGGGCAAAGTTTACCTCGGCCAGGAGGTGGGTCAGGTCCGCCGATATTTGGCCTGATGCTACCAGGGGATGAGTGTGTATTGGGTTGGGGGGAATGACAGGGGCAGGAGGTGGGGATAGAGGATAGCATCAGGCCTGGACTCAGAAGATGGGGTTGGCGGAGGCGATGCGGTTCCTCGATGAGGCCCGGACGGCATGACCCGAGACCAGTCAATGGCCTTCGGGTCCAGAGGGTAAAGGCCACACCTCCTGAACCCAGCCACCACAACCCCTCGATCCTTTACCCTCTGGTATGAGTTTCTAAGGACCCTTGAAAACTCTTTTTTGGAAACCAAAAAAGAGTGGCTTACAGCCGACCAGAGAAATCTGCCTTCAAGGGTCCAAAGAAACTCACATCCAGAGGCTGCAGGATGTGAGAGGTGTGTGGCGGTAAGCACAGAAGAATGACCCCTTCCTCTGTGCCGCCCGGACCAGCTCTGGCCCTAGGTGGGATTGGTGGCCGTCCATCACTAGCAGCAGTGGCCGCTCTTTGGTGGCGTATAGGAGGAAATGCCTGATGAACCACTTCAGGAACAGGTCACCGTCTATGTACCCTGCCTGCGACTTCCCATAGAGGGCGTTGGGGACCCCATCCTTGTTGTAGGGCCCCCCAGGATATCCCCCCTTGTAGATAATAAATGGGGGGACATCCTCCCCAGCCGCGTTGAAGCAGGCCAGGACTGTGACGTGGTCCCTGGTGCCCTGGGCCTGCTTGTAGGCATGTTTTGTCCCCCGGGACACGACAACCTTTCTTTTCGTGGAGTCCAGCTGAAACCCCGTCTCGTCACAGTTGTAAATCTGATGGGGCTTCTCCCTCAACCCATGCTCCTCTAGGGTGGTTTTGAGGAGCTTAAAATATTCTTCAATTGGCCCCCTCTTGGCACACGAAGCCCTCCCGCGGTCAATAATGTCTGGGGTCCGGATGGTGAGCTCATGGTGGTGGCGCTCCCTAAAGTTAATCCACCACGTCTGGCTCAGCGCCACCCTTGGTGTTTTTGGGTGGCGCATGTTGTACAGAGCCAGAGCGTGGGCCAGAACCTGAGGCTTTGTCAGAGGAAACCCGTAACTGGCAGCATACACACAGTACGCTGCCAGGAATTCTCATCTTCAGGGGTGAGAAGTGGCCTCTGACCATGAACACAGTCAGAGGCCACCCTTCCTCTGACTCGGTCATTCAGGCTGGACCTAGGGACCTCAAACTGAGCAGCTGCCTGCCTGATGGTGAGCCTGCCTGCTTCCACCTCCTCCTTGGCTTGTGCCATGGCCTCCGGGGTCCATTTTCTCGTCTTCCTCTCCCTTTTCTTTAGCTGCCTAATATTTGGCATCTGTTAATTTACAAAAAAAGGAGAATATAAACACAGCTAAAGAGAGATGTTTTAAAATAAATTTTAAAACTATATTGCAAATTATTTTAGCACAAGCTAAAATTAAACAGGTTACCTTTTTAACAAAGTTTTCTCCATTTGTAATCTTGAAAGTCCTGTGAAGAAAATCACTCACACATCTCAAACCTACCTTCTGTCTCTGTTTGTTCTTTCCTTTTCTCTTATAATTCCTTTCTTCTTTCTCCTTCCTTTCTCTTTACTTCCTTTCTCTTTGTTTCTTTTCACCTTTCCTTCTCTTTCCTTTCTTTATTTCTCCTTCCTTGTTTTATTATTTGCTTTCCTTTTCTATCTTTCTCCTCTTTCTTCCTTTAAAAATAGCAAATAGATAGATTTAATAAGCTACATTTTGGATCATGTTCTGAAAATGAAACCCATCCTCTCAAGATTCGCTCACACAGACACACACACAAAAAGAATTTCAATTAAAAACTTTTTCAATTGTAATATTGTAATAAGTAAAATGACATTAATGAATAGATATCCCAGACAATGATCAGTTAACGTAAGTTAACTGATCATTAATGTATTAATGTCTATTAAAGTAATTTTAGTTTACAAATCATTTGGGAGTGTCCCAACTGTACAGATGTATTTTTACATGTTTTATTTTCTCTTTAAAAGAAACCTGGCATTGATTGATTTTATTGTAATTAACACTGATAGTTATTTTAACAATTCAGTTTTAAAAATAATCAAATGTCAACAGATTTTTATTACAAACAACCAATTTCTATCTTCAGTCCACATCAGAACACAGGCTAAAAAAAAAAAAATTGGTAAAAGAAAAGTTATGTTAATAAAAAGATTAATATCATCACGACTTATGATTGTTATACACTGTCTTGGGTGTCAAGCTAGCAACAAAACTAACCAAATTATTAACAAACACATCAATCTGTTGCTCAAATTGATTTTATCACTTCTTTCTTTTATGAAAGTTTTTAAGACACTTCCAAAGCCGAGACTGTTGCCAAAGCCTTTTCACGGCAGTATTTTTTTTACTTTTTCACAGAATAAAAAAACATCATAAAGCCTGTGTCATACACTGGCCTGGTCTTTCATCAGGTGGGAGTCAAACTAGCTAAAAACTGGACTTCTTTCAGCCCTAATCGTCCAGTTATTGATAAGATACCACACTGTACGCTATAGGCTATCAGCTAGCCAGGCGTCCGAGAGCAACTTGAGCATTCTTACGCTTTTGCTCAAAGAAAATGACTTTAATACAAACATTAGACACCTAAATATTGACAAAAATACCTGAAAATCGACATACAAATGGGTTAATATGTGTAGAACAGCGTGGCTTACCCTCTGACGGTGATCGCTTAAGAAATTGCCCGGGAAATGAACGGAAACTGCACAATAAGGGGCGTGACCGAATCAAGATAATAGTGACCGAATCAGGATACACTTCCGTTAAATCAGTTAAATTAAACCAAACACAGCTAGCGTTAGCTTTTAGCTAACAGTAAGCGATCTCCATTCATGAACAGCAGCAACTAACAAACTAATTAACAAAAAACAAAGACACATGTCTAAAAAGCTTCGGAAAACATAGAATAACCCCAAAAAAATTTGGGTGTAGCAAAAAGCTTAAATTTCACTGATTTAAAATGGTTAGCCCTCCGGGAGTCTCGGTTCTGTACCTCCATAAATATCCAGCGGCTTCTTCTCCCGAGAGCAAGATGGGAGCGAGTGCCAACCAAACCACGCCCCCGTGACCCCGACATAGCAGAATGGAGGCAGCTGATAGGTTAGTTAATAATCTTAATATCTTGAGTTATGTGACAAATATCAATATAATGATTACTGGAATAATAAGAATGTTTTCAAACAAAGACGGCATAGTTAGAATGATGACTGTGACAAAAATAGTCACTGTAATTGGCGCCAATTTTTAAATGGATGTCAATGGGGGTCATGCTTGATGGAGCCTACCCCTACTTCCTAATAGGCTTCCAACCCGGAAGCGGGCTTGCTATGTCCAGCCCTTTTACAGTCATTGGGCGCTCCTCTTTCACTCACACGCACACAGGGAAGGGGACGTGGCTTGGTGTGATTTCGAAGGCAGGGGGAAGGAGCAGGAGCAGTGATCATTCAAAATTTCCCTGTCCCTGCCCTCTTTCTCCTTGATTTTGAAAAGGTTACGAACTACAGCTTTGTTACAAACTACAGAGTGTGGATTGCCGCCCTGCCTTGCCCATGACCTCTTTGAAGGTGTTGTTTATTACATGGCAATGTGCTTGCATTACTTGGTAAAAAACATAAAAATAGTTCAGTTATTAAGTAAGTAAATTTTATTTATATAGCAGGTTTCACAGATATAAATCACAAAGTGCTTTACAAAGTGCAATTTTAATAAAAGAACAATAAAACTATGAGAATAAAAATTAAAACCACAAAATAGTAAAAACATAAAAAGCCCAATCAACTAAAAGCTTGTTCAAATAAAAGTATCTTCAGCTGCTTTTTAAAAGAATCAACAGAAACGTCCACTCGCAGTATCAGGGGCAGGGCGTTACAGAGTCTGGGGGTGACTGCTTGGAAAGACCGGTCTCCCCGAGTTTTAAAACGGGTTTTGGGGATTGTTAGAAGATTTTGACCAGATGATCGAAGAGTGCAGGGAGGAAGAGTAAGGGGTCAGCAGGTCAGTGATGTACTGTGGGGCCTGCAGAGCTCTAAAAGTCAAGACTAAAATTTTAAAATCAATTCTGAATTTGACTGGAAGCCAATGTAGTGAGGATAAAACCGGGGAAATGTGAGCCCTTCTGTTGGTTCCAGTTAAAAGCATGGCTGCAGCATTTTGTTCCATTTGTAGCCGACTCAGAGAAAATTTGTTCAAACAAGTAAAAAGAGAATTACAATAATCAAGACGAGAAGAAATAAAAGCATGAATATTCATCTCCAAGTCAGCTTTAGACAATAATACTCTTAATTTAGAAATGTTCCTCAAATGATAAAAACAGTTTTTGACCAACTGTCTAGAATGACTGTCCAGAGACATAGATTGGTCAAAGAGAACACCAAGGTTTCTGAGGCTCGACTGGACAGAGGAACCCAGGGAACCAAGGGGTTGTTTGATTTGAGGTATTTTTTGGTCCGTGCAAAGATTAAAGTTTCAGTCTTTTTTGTATTCAGCTGTAGGTAGTTATTGTATAACCAGTTCTTTGTGCAGGACAAGCAGTCCAACAAATCAGTAAGTTTATGAAAGTCTTTAAAAGAACAGTACAACTGAGTGTCATCAGCATAAAAGTGATAAGACACATTTTTAAAACCGTGAATTATTTCACCAAGAGGGCATATGTACAATAAAAACAAAAGAGGACCTAGCACTGAGCCTTGAGGAACTCCATATGACAGAGGGGTCATTTCAGACAGAAAATTGTTAATAAAGACACAAAATGATCTGTCACTTAGGTAAGAGGAAAAACACTTTAGAACTGATCCAGGGAAACCTGTTTCATATTGCAGACGCTTTAACAATACATTATGGTCCAGAGTATCAAAAGCAGATGATAAATCCAGTAGGATCAAGACAGAGTACTGTCCAGAGTCAACCCCTAGCAGGGCAGTCTCAGTTGAATGAAATTTTCGGAAGCCTGACTGAAATTTATCTATAAAATTATTTTCCTTAAGAAACACAGTCAGCTGCTCTGCCACCACTCTCTCCAGGATTTTAGATAAAAAAGGCAATTTAGAGATTGGCCTGTAGTTGTTTGGTTCAAAAGAATCCAAATTGGGCTTCTTCAGAATGGGGCTGACGACCGCTTGTTTAAAAGAGCTGGGCTCCGAACCAGTTAAAAGAGCAAGGTTGATCAGTTTAACAACGTATAGACCAACTAAATCAAATACATTTAAAAGCAGCAAAGTTGGCATTACATCTAGAGCAGGGTTTTTCAAACTTTTTGTGTGTGTGGACCACTATTTGTAATCAAAAAATTTTGCCGACCACCTCATAACACACATAATAAAATGTCTACACACAGTCTTACCTGAATTAATCCGCACCTCTAAATAGGCTTACTAGCACTACTATAACTAGTCATCACATCAGTGTGCAACAGGCTTGTTAAAAGAAAGTTTACTGCACACAACGGCTGCCACATATTTAATTTATTTATTTACTCATGTGCCCGAGGGCATAATCAGGTTAATTTGAACAACAGGCTTATTTCCATAGCAATGGAAAAGAACACTTGGATAGTCAACATTTCAAAACCTTTGGCATTTCTGAAAAAAACATTCTGAAAAAAAATTTCAGAAACACAAGAGCAAAAAAACGGAAAACAAATGGAAATTAAAATAACAGGTCTCTCCACAACCCCACCCCCTCTTTTTATTGTCAACTTGACAATTTAATGCAAATGTTATATCAATATAGGCCTACATATTCTTTAAATTTTTTTTTATGGGAATTTCTTGGTTAAATGAAGGTAAAATATTATTTTATTTTGCCTTTCCACGGACCACCTGCAGTACCCTCACGGACCACTAGTGGTCCGCGGACCACAGTTTGGGAATGACTGATCTAGAGGGCTTGATGATGGTTTCACCTTTTTTAGTAGACTCTTAATTCCTCTTCAGTGACAGGTGAGAGGGCGGAACAAGAGCACTGAGGAGATAAACCCCAAGATATGTTGACAGAGGATGGGTTTATCTAGGCTCTTATATCATGTACCTTATTCACAAAGAAATGTAAAAACCTGTTGCAGTCAGACTTTAAGTGGACTGGCAAATGAGGAGCTAAAGGATAGACAATTCTTGATATTGTGTTAAACAGGACTTTAGGATTTTTCTTGTTCAGAACAACAAGATTAGAGAAGTAGGCAGATCTGGTATGTTTTATTTTATCATTTAGTGACATGATGAGCTCCTTCAAGTGCAGTCTGTGGACTTCAAGCTTGTGCAAATTTCAGAGAAATCCTCTAAAAACAAGCGACCAGGACCAGGAGGTTGGTAAATTAAAATGCAATAAAATGAGTCATTGTTGCCAACCTTAGTCATCTGCATCTCAAAGGAGTCAAAAGAGTCTGGGTTTATCAACCTGCAGCAGAAACTGTCCTGGTACACGAATGCGAGTCCGCCTCCTCGCAGCGAGACCTGCGGTGTCCCAAACACAGAACAGTCCGGAGGGCACAGCTCGTTCAGATGAGTATACTCCATTTCATGCTGCCAGATCTCTGTTAAAAACATAAAGTCAAGGTGTTCCTTTGAGAATAATTTGCTGAGGAAGAAGGCCTTGTTTGCAATGGAGCAAGTGTTAGGTATAGCAATCCCAGTCGGTTGTGCCAGATCCAAGGCCGGTGCGCGCTGACCATTAGGGCAGCGCAGCGGTGACAGGACGTGGTCATTATTGACCACCCGGCATGTAACAGGGCACAGGACCCGCTTACGCGGAGGAAAATTTTGGAGCCGCCGAGTCAGAAAAATCCGGTCAGATTGGAGGGACGGAGACGCACCCGACGAGTTCCCGCCCGATTCACGGACCGGAACCGACCGCAGGCACCGCTCGTCCCAGACAGATCTGGAGCCGCGCGGACATGGTAATTGCCCACGGTGTTTTCCTCAGCATAAACATGCCAGGTAGCATAAACGTGCCCAGTCAAAGCAGCAATGGATCAGAAAAAAGAATGCTGGCATCACAAGAGCATATGTAGCATCACCAGACATCCAGCTAAAAACAGATTCCAACCACTGACTGAGCTAAATGAATGAACCAGAAAACTCTGCTGTAAATGAAAAACATGGAGTAAATAAATTTCTAAGAATATTTCTATGAAATACAGGAGACACGAATCTGTGGAAAAGCACCAGGCAAGAGAATCAATGCCAAAAGTGAAGGACAAAGATACTTTGCTGCTTGGAGACGAAGCTTTCAGAGACATAAACAACATGTGGGGTTCCACAGGGGTCCATCTTGGGACCTCTAATATTCACTCTACATGCTTCCTTTAGGCCAGTTAATACACAGCTGTGGCATATCATACCATAATTATGCAGATGACACTCAGATTTGCATTTCACTCACAGCAGGTGAAAATGGACCAATCCATTCACTGTGTCACTGCATCGAACAGATTGACATGTGGATGCAAAATAATTTTCACCAACTGAACAGAAACAAGACTAAACTAATCATCTTTGGGCCACAGAAACAAAAAGAAAGTGTCAGCAGCCACTTTGTGTCTCTTTCTCTAAAATCTAAATATCAGGTTAGAAATCTAGGGGTCATCATGGACTCAGACTTGAATTTCCACAATCACATTAAGTCAATTACATCATCTGCATTTTATCACCTTAAAAACATTTCCAGAGTCAAAGGGATGATGTCTCAACCAGACTTAGAGAAACTTATCTATGCTTTTATCTCCAGCAGGTTAGATTACTGTAACGGCCTGCTCACTGGTCTCTCAAAACGAGGGTTAAGACAGCTGTAGCTTATTCAGAATGCGGCTGCTCGGGTTCTCATCAAAACCAGGAAGTACAACCACATCAGTCCAGTTTTAAAATCTCTGCACTGGCTTCCTGTTGCTCAGAGAATAGACTTTAAAACAGCACTGCTGGTTTACAAGTCTATTATTGGATTAGCACCAGAATATATTTCTGACATGCTAGTTGCTTATGAACCTTCTCGGACTCTGAGAACATCTGGGACAGGCCTTCTGCTCGTGCCCAGAGTTAGAACTAAACAAGGTGAAGCAGCGTTTAAGTTTCATGCAGCAAAAACCTGAAACAGCCTTATAGACACGGATGCACATAACTGGTACGCAGGTACGCATGCGCAACAAAAATCTGAAATGCGTAGGCCCACTTGAGTCACTACGCGCCTTTGCGTACTTAACCGATCTTCTCATCTCATCTTACACAACCTTACAGTAAGAGATGTCCAAAAAGCAACAGACATTAAGCAGCTTTTTTGGCGTTTCACCACCTTCAAAGAAACGCCAACCGGAGCCTGAGCCGAAAAAAAGACTTTTTTCGGAAAAGTGGCTTCAAGATGTGCAGTGGCTTGAAGTTAACGACGAGCGTACTGAAATGTGGTGCAAGATTTGCCGCTCAAATCCACATCTAGCAGACAAAACAGGTGCGTTTTATAAAGGCTCAAAGAATTTCAACCATCCTTTATTTGACAAACATGAAAAGAGCAAGGAGCACACAAATGTCGCGCAAGCCATTGCAAATAAACAAGCTAGTCGAGAAGAAATGTCCAGTCGCCCACTTGCCAGATGGCGAGACAAGCTGAATGAAGAACAGCGCCAAGCTCTCTTTAATATTTTTCTCCTCGCCTTCCATAAAGCTAAACACGCACGTCCTATGTCTTCCTATTCTGAGGATATTCCTTTACTAAAGCGGCTAGGAGTAAATGTCGGAGGTGCATATCATTCACGCGTGAAGGCACGCGGATCATGCAGAGCATCGCTCACGCCATCACCGGAGAGTTACGAGCCAAGTTGCAGTCTGCTGAATTTTGGGGGCTGCTTTTTGATGGATCTGAGGACATCACAAAAACTGAGCAGGAAATAATTAGGCCCGAGCCGGTGATGACCGGGAGGGCCTATTGTTTTTGCTCGGGTTTTTTTTATTTTTTTTTTTATTGTGACCAAATGATCCTAAATTTGACCAAGTGAACATGCAAGAAAAGTCATTTTTATTGGTCCCAGACTTCAAGCTCGGCGAAAATGTTATGTTTTTGAAGTCGCCGAAAAAAAAATACGAAAAATGACTCAGTGGCGAACCCTACAAAATCAAAATACATTGGGCCTAAGGAAAGTGAAAGTAAGTTTTTTTCAACGTAGAAAAATGAAACTTGGTATATCCATAGGACACCTCAGGGCAAACAGAAAAGTCAATGACAGTCACACCCTAAACTTAACAGGAAGTCCGCCATGTGGGGTGAAACGCGCGCCACTAAAATCGCACTTGCGCAGAAAGATGCAAATCATTGTGTTTTAATCTAAATGGCCCCAAATTTGGTAAGTATCATCTAGACACATGTGCCAACCAAAGTTGTGACTTTGTTGTTGATATCTTATCGGGTATGGGTGTGGCAAGCCTGTAACGAGGTGGCCATTTTTGTGAAAATAAAACGTCTCTTAACTCTCAAACGCCTTCTCGGATCGAGTTGGACCCAAAAAGGCGTTGTGCACATTCATGACCTGAACACAAAAATATGTAAATAAAAGGGTTATCTTTAGAAATGGCTCTCCAGCGCCCCTACAAACTTATAATGGGACCCAAGAATTTAGTTTGTCATAGAGACATAAAATTTGGTACACACATCTCTTATGTCATGAGCATAAAAGCCAATGACAACCACCCCTATCTATAAATGTGTTGCCATAGCAACGTCCCAAAAATGTGAAAAAAGTCAATGGGAAGTGAAATTTTTAGTTTGTTGTAGGCAAATGAAACTTGGTACACACATCCACCATGGGCTTATGAACAAAAAAGCCAATGGGGACCACACCCTATCACACACGGGAAGGCGGCCATTTTGAATTGAAAATGTGAACCGACTTAAAATACACCTCTTTTTTAAAAGTACACAGACAATAGCTGCTTCATTCCACAGACACCAAACTTGGGCAAAATGAGCTAAACACGTGTATGTAAAATAGACAAGCGTTTTTCTAGACTTTTTTGCTCGAGTTATATTTTTTTTTATTATAATTCGGTATATATTTTTTTATCATATTTTTTCTGCAAAATGACCCTCATTTTAACCCAGTAAACGTACAACTAAAAGTCATTTTTATTGGTCCCAGATTTCAAGCCCAGCGAAAAATTTATGTATTTGAAGTCCCGAAAAAAATACGAAAAATGACTCAGTGGCGACCCCTAGAAAAGTCAAAATACATCGAGCCTATGGAAAGTGAAAGTAACTTTATTCCAATGTAGAAAAATGAAACTTGATACATCCATAGGACACTTCAGGGCAAACAGAAAAGTCAATGACAGCCACACTCTAAACTCAACAGGAAGTCCACCATGTGGGGTGAAACGCATGTTCACTAAAATCGCACCCCTTGCGCAAAAAGATCCAAATCATTGTGTTTTAATCTAAATGGCCCCAAATTTGGTGAGTATCATCTTGACACGTGTGCCAACCAAAGTTGTGACTTTGTTTATGATATCTTATCGGGTATGGGTGTGGCAAGCCTGTAACGAGGTGGCCATTTTTATGAAAATAAACGTCTCTTAACTCTCAAACGCCTTCTCGGATCGAGTTGGACCCAAAAGGCGTTTGTGCACATTCATGACCTGAACACAAAGATATGTAAGTAAAAGGGTTATCTTTAGAAATGGCTCTCCAGCGCCCCCTACAAACTTATAATGGGACCCAAGAATTTAGTTTGTCATAGAGACATAAAATTTGGTACACACATCTCTTATGTCATGACGAGCATAAAAGCCAATGACAACCACCCCCTATCTATAAATGTGTTGCCATAGCAACGTCCCAAAAATGTTGAAAAAGTCAATGGGAAGTGAAATTTTTAGTTTGTTGTAGGCAAATGAAACTTGGTACACACATCCAGTATGGGCTTATGAACAAAAAGCCAATGGGGACCACACCCTATCACACACGGGAAGGCGGCCATTTTGAATTGAAAATGTGAACCGACTTAAAATACACCTCTTTTTTAAAAGAACACAGAAAATAGCTGCTTCATTCCACAGACACCAAACTTGGGCAAAATGAGCTAAACATATGTATGTAAAATAGACAAGCGTTTTTCTAGACTTTTTTGCTCGAGTTATATTTTTTTTTATTATAATTTGGTATATATTTTTATTAAATTTTTCTTGCAAAATGATCCTAAATTTGACCCAGTAAACGTGCAACTAAAAGTCATTTTTATTGGTCCCAGACTTCAAGCCCAGCTAAAAATTTATGTATTTGAAGTCCCGAAAAAAATACAAAAAATGACTCAGTGGCGACCCCTAGAAAAGTCAAAATACAATGGTTCTATGGAAAATGAAAGTAATTTTTTCCAATGTAGAAATACAAACCTTGGTACATCCATAGGACACCTCAGGGCAAACAGAAAAGTTTTTACAGCCATACCGTAAACTCAACAGAAAATCTACTATGTTGGGTGGAATGCGTGACCACCTAAATTTAGGCTTTTCATCTAAACAGCTCCAAATTTGGTGAGTATCATCTAGACACGTGTGCAAAAAAAAGTTATCAATTTGTTTTTTGATACATTTGTGGCTGTGGTCGTAATGAGTCTGTGAAGAGGCAACCTTTGGGAAATAAATGCCATTTCCCAATTGCCAGGATCCTTCCTTTAGAGGAGGCCCCTCCAGAGCCACGGCTAGAGTCTTAGAAAACTCCTCAGAATCCTTTTACCATGAAGTTTACGCTTTAAAGCACGAAATGCACTCCTCCGAGTGCATGTGTCCCCGCGGTCTCAAGGGAGGCGAGGGCCTTTATCGCCGCTTGCGGCTTTAATTTACATTGTGTCTGTGTCCAGCAACGGAGAGTTTACCTCGGACTTTATTGGACTGATTGAATTGGGTGCTGACCGAACCGCGCAGGCCATAACAGACGGACTTGTTAGACTTTTCCAGGACACAGGCTTGGATGACTGGAAAACAAAGTTGGTCGCTGTGTGCACAGATGGGGCTGCTGTCAACGTCGGTATGTACAACGGCGTTGTGCCAAAATTACGGCAACTCGTTGCAATTGGAGACTCCCTTCTGCACATTTTGTGCACCGCACACACACTGGAGAATATCGCAAAATCGGCTGATCGCAACGTTCATTACTGTGAGACATTTAATCGCTCCGTGGTGAAGCTGCTGCAGTTTTATTTACAAAAAGGTGGAGCAAAAAAAACTGCCGCACTGAAGAAGCTTTGTGAAGAAAACGGGATCTCCTTTGTGAAACTCGGTAAGTTTCATAATATCAGATGGTCTGCATGGAGGCATGAAACACTGTTAAAAATATCAAGACTATTGCCAGCTATTAAAACTCAACTGGCTACGAGTGATAACAGTGATTTGCACCATATCTGCACAGAGCGTTTTCAGTGCTTTCTGTCATATATGCTTGACATTGGCAACATTTTGAAGACAACATCCATTAGGTTTCAGAAAGAAAAGCTGACAATTGGAGAATGTAAGGATGAACTCATGGTGGCTATTGGAAAGTTTACACTTCTGCTTGATGGTGAAGGCCACACAGCACACACTGTTTCGAATGCTGATGCTGACAGAGACAAGATAAACTTACTCAGGGGGTTAATTGAAGAGTTTGAAATCAGATATGACTCCCTTAAGTCATGTGATCATTTCTTAGTATTTGATCCTTCAACATGGCCTCACGAAATGCAAGACCTCCACAGTTTTGGAAACACAACAGTTTGCAGCATTCTCAAGAAATATGAGGCCACCTTGCAACTTGACAAAGACAACACTGTGACAGAATGGATGCGCTTAAAGCAGGCAGGAAAACGCCTGGGAGCCTCTTCTGTGCATGACTTGGTCCAAATTGTAAATACAAGTAACCCAGATGCTTACTCCAACATCAACAGGGTGGTTAAGCTGTCTCTTACACTGCCTTTAAGCAGTGCAGCTTGTGAAAGGGGATTTTCACATCTCAACTTAATAAAAACCAAGTACCGATCTCGTCTGTCACATGCTCGTCTCTCAGCCCTGATGCACATTCACCTGTCAAAGCAAACCACAGAGACATTTGACCCAAAGCAAGCTGTTGACCTGTGGATGGAGACAGCTAATCGGAGGCTCAATCAAGGACAGAGGGGTGCATCTGCAGCATCTTCATCTACCATGCAGGAAGCTGAAGCAGAGGACAGTGGAGGCGACAGTGAAGAGGACAGTGATGGCAACACGGAGGAGGACAGTGAGAAAGACTGCACTTATTAAGACAATGCTACATATGTGAGTACCAAACACAATCTCCTGGTACTCACCTGAGTAACTCACTGAAAAAGTTATGTGCACCCCTGCTCATAGATGAAGTAAAACAAGCCTCAACTTTAACAATGATCAAGGGGAGGTTAAAAACCTTCCTCTTTAGCTCCGCCTACACTACAACTTAAAGTGTTTTTTATCAGCATTTTTAAAATTATATTAATTTTTCTAATGTTTCTTAATCTAAATCTTGTAAATTGGCTTTTATTCCTGTAAAGCCCTTTGAGTTACCCAGTGTATGAATTGTGCTATATAAATCAAATTGCCTTGCCTTGTAACTACTTTTAACATCCATGGTATTCATTCTACATCATTTAGAGGAGAGACTATAGATTTACAATTAAAAACTAACTTTGATATATTGTTCTTACAAGAAATGAGACTAAGTTTGTCTCTAGGACTGAAGGGAAGTGTATAACATCTGTTGGAGAAAGTGCATAATAAGCAGATATAATAAACAGCATAAACAGAATGAATAATATATTGGATGATATTATAGATAAAGAACAAACCTGTGAAATCAAAGGTTGTGTTATTAGGACGACTTATGCACTTTAATATAAAAAGCAAAAGAAGAACAAATATTGTTGGTCTTGAGCTGTATCCCATGATTATTTATAGTTTGTGATGTCAGCATTTAGAAAAATGATCAAATATCTTTATTTTAAGTCAAATGTGTGTGTAAATTTGACTAGCTTAGAAATCTAGGGATCATCATGGACTCAGACTTAAATTTCCACAGTCACATTAAGTCAATTACATCATCTGCATTTTATCACCTTTAAAACATTTCCAGAGTCAAAGGTATGATGTCTCAACCAGACTTAGAGAAACTTATCCATGCTTTTATCTCCAGCAGGTTAGATTACTGTAACGGCCTGCTCACTGGTCTCTCAAAACGAGGGTTAAGACAGCTGCAGCTTATTCAGAACGCGGCTGCTCGGGTTCTCACCAAAACCAGGAAGTACAACCACATCAGTCCAGTTTTAAAATCTCTGCACTGGCTTCCTGTTGCTCAGAGAATAGACTTTAAAACAGCACTTCTGGTTTACAAGTCTCTAAATGGTTTAGCACCAGAATATATCTCTGACATGCTAGTTACTTATGAACAGGGTTCGAATTACAAAGTGGCTTTCGGGGGAGCCCCATTTTCCGATCCTCCCTGACTGACTTGAACGCTTTTGGTGCATGTTAGGGCATTTAAAACAATAGGTTTACAGTAAACCTATTGTTTAGTTAGTAAACTGTTTACTATAAAACGCAAGCTCAGTCAGTGTTAGGGCAAACAGCTCTGTCCACGGTTCTGAATCAACCGCGCTTAGGCTTACATCATGCAAATCATTATAAAAAACAGAGTAACTCACATGACAATCATAAAAAAATACATCAATATTAAATAGGATTAGGGCCAATCCTCACAAACGCACAGATCAAGTAAGTAATTCCATGATTCTTACCTTAAATCAGAAGTGACCACAGAGGCCTGGGGTCTTCTGTCTTTGCTTTCCGTCCTGTAACCCAGGATGTTGAGGGTCGGTGACCGGCTTTAATCCAAGATGATACAAAAGGCAGAGGGTCAAATTGCTCCAAAGGGGGTCCATTCAGATCCACGAAGAGAAGCGAGGAGAGGCTTTGTTCACGCAACTTGTTGCGATACTTGCTGTCAGTAGAATTCACGGCAGAAAATCCCCTCTCACACTCAGCTGAGGACGGCAAGTAGGTCAGACTTGCTGTTTGAAGTTTGACAAGCGTTTTCCCTGGTGCTCTGTTTTGCAATTTAAAGTCCCGGAACTCCTCGACAGCCTCTCGGGCCGGTTCTCCCAGTGTTTTTGCCAATGCTCGAACCTCAGTTTCCCCATATAGGATAAGGGCGCTATGTTGCTGTGGCCAAAAGCGTTTATCCAGCGGTTTCAGCATCTGGACAAGGTCCGGTTCGGGCAGTCTCTTCTTTAGGCTGTTGATAATAGACTGATTGAACTGAAGACGGTTTATCTTCGGGCTGCTCTCTGAAAGCTCAACATCTTTGAACAGGCCAGTCGCTATGCGTTGTTCGGCTTTTTGTGTGGATTTTCCTCCGCTTGCTTTCATGGCTGTCAAGACGTCAATGGTCTGCTGAATGTGGCAACTTGCATCAACTAAAGATGTTTGTTTGCATTGCAGTTTTAGCGACAGACTTTGTAGTTCTCGCAGGACATCCTTCATACATGCCAAATCAGCCAAAAAACCTGTGCTTGTAAGGAGTTTGTGCAGGCCCCTGAATTTCTGCCTCTCTGTGTCGCAGCGAGATGTGTCTTCCATGGCTGTTCTGAATTGGTGCGCCAGTGCAGGATAATCGTTCCATACTGCCTTCACAGTGCGAAAACTACTAGCCACCCAACGAATTGTAAAGATTTGACCTATTTTTAGGATTTGCATGTTCAAACCTGTAGCTGCCTCCTGGAGCAAGCGCTTTTTGATGACTGGTTATAGAGGCGAAAGTTTTGAGATAAAAAACTCAAATTGGTTACATCCAGCTACTTCCTTAAGTGAGTCTTTGACAGCTAACTCAAGTCGGTGAGCTAGACAGTGTATTGACTGAACTTTTGGGAAATCTTGTTTGAGTTTAGTGACGAGTCCGCCGACTCTGCCCGTCAGTACCGCTGCTCCATCCGTTGCAATGCAAATGAGATTTTTTCCCAGAAACTCATCATCCAGTCCCGCTTGTCTCAAGCTTTTCCTCAAACTTTTGTACATCGATTCTGCATCCGTGCCTTCTGAAAGCTCAACAACATCTAAAAATACATTATCCACTTCCCCCGTTCCTGTCATGTCACACCGCACATAAATGATCATATAAGCCAGGCCATGAACTGTGCTCTCATCTATTGTGATACTGATTCGTGATCCCAGTTCTTTTATTTTTGATATAAATTTAGCTCTCATTTTACTGGCGATATGTCCGATTATTTCAGCACAAGCATGGTCTGATTTGTGCACATTTCCCACG
Organism: Perccottus glenii; assembly: GCA_024416835.2. Taxonomy (NCBI): domain Eukaryota; kingdom Metazoa; phylum Chordata; class Actinopteri; order Gobiiformes; family Odontobutidae; genus Perccottus; species Perccottus glenii. Next base: position 24,014,382 of record CM044552.2, on the reverse strand, counting down.
TTTGCACCATTAAGTTTTTGAAGGGACATTACAGCAGGGAGCTTTCTGTAGGCCATTTTTTCCTTGGCCACCATATAAGCAGATCTAAAAGACGTAGCTGTTTCTTGCATTAAATTAGCATTTACTTCAAGTACCTTGTTTGGGAGCACATCCTTTTCCTTCATCTCCGAAATCTCAACTGCTCTTTTGTGTGCCAAACTGTCCCGATGCTTGTAAATCTTTTTCCGCAGGTTATTCTGTGACTCGCTGCTGACCTCTCCATTCATCCATTCCTCTGACAGATGTACTCCCGTTGCTCTTTCGGCGAGCAACAGGCTTTTTGCCTCCATGCATACTGTACATCCTAACTTTTGATTTTTGGAATAGAGCCATGCATTCCTGATTCTCCATTCACTCCATTGCTTCGTTGTCCAGTTGAAAGGTGTTGCTTGATGATCGCCTGGTCCGCTGCAGGTCGCAGCGGTGGTTTCTGGCGCCAAAGTCCCGCTATCCTCGGTGCTACTAGCAGCAACTTTTGGCGGCGGCGGTATCACCGGCAAGCTAGTTGTAGCTGGTGCGCTGTCATCACTCCTCTTTGTTTGTTTTAAAAATCCAAATTGACTGAGGTTTGGCTGCTTTCTTTTTGACATTCTTATTAGTATTTTTTTCCAAAAAACGAATAAAGTATATTGAACTTGAAGTTAAGCTAACATTCAAATACTCAGTGAGATACCAACTCAGTGAGAAGTTCAAGTAGTGACGTAAATGTAGTAATTTCAGTGCAGCCACGCATTGATGGTCACAGCAGGAGACACAGCGGAAAATAGTGTTCGGAAATAGTAATGTAATTAGCGAATAAACACACAACATTGACACATTTTTAAAATCATCATTTATTTCAGGAACCTTTATGTACAGAAAATCAAAATCTATATGCGACACAAAAAATGGACAGTGTTTCAGAGCTCCCCCTAAATGTCTCAAAGTAGGCTTTCAGGGGAGCCCAGGTCCTTTTCAGGGGAGCCGAGCTCCCCTTAGCTCCCCCGTAATTCGAACCCTGCTTATGAACCTCCTCGGACTCTGAGAACATCTGGGACAGGCCTTCTGCTCATGCCCAGAGTTAGAACTAAACAGGGTGAAGCAGCGTTTAAGTTTCATGCAGCAAAAACCTGGAACAGCCTCCCAGATGAAGTTAAACAAGCCTCAACTTTAACAATGTTCAAGAGGAGGTTAAAAACCTTCCTCTTTAGCTCCGCCTACACTACAACCTAAAGTGTTTGTTTTTTCTTTTATCTGCACTCTTCTTTTAAAATGTTTTTATTTTTTTTCTTATGTTTCTTAATATAAATCTTGTAAATTGTCTTTTATTCCTGTAAAGCACTTTGAGTTACCCAGTGTATGAATTGTGCTATATAAATAAAATTGCCTTGCCTTGCCTTGCCTAAATGTTAACAGTGTATAAACTGATAGTTTTAATATTTACAGAGGAGTTAATCAAGGTTGTCCACTCAGTGCAGCACTTTATGTTGTTATTGCAATTGGTCTCTTAATTTACTCCATTAACAAAGGTATCTGTATTTCTTGTACCACGATTGGCCTTCAGGACATATTTTGATAGTTACTTAGCAGCTCCATGAAACAGTAGCTCTGACAGAGAGTCTATTCACTGATAAATTAGCCATAAGACATCTCAAAGTGTAATAGGATCTTTTGCTTTCTTACAAAAAGATCTGCTATTATCTAGTTAGATGTTAAGTGAAATATAAATAAATGGAAGCCTCAGTGTTTTGTTGCCTACATTTATTTATGAATAAGAGCAAAAAGGAGCTACATTGATTTAATTCATTTTATGAAGTTATTTCTTGAATAACTGTTCAAAGATTATTAGAAATGGCCAATAGTATGTCCTCTTCTCTGTTCATTAATCCTCGAATGAAGGGAAATCCGTGATGATGTTTTTTTACATGACAAAAACATATAGGTGTTATGTTGTGGTTAAACTCCATAAGGCTCAGCCAATCAATGCAAAATGGTAGTGCTTAACGTAGAAAAGATAAAATGAAGTAAATTTCTGTACGGAATTGTATAAAATTGACATCATTTTCCGTTTTAGGTTACTTTTCCTTTACAATTGAAGGAAAGAACTGGCAGAAAATTACATGAACATTTTAGGTTTTTTTACAGAATATTTTGTGAATTTTACAAGAAGATGACCACTTTTAAAAAGCTGCTAAAAACTAGAGCTCAGCCAAGTCATTACAGCAAGACATGTGCAGGCAGCAGGTGGAATGGCACTAGGGCTCATGGCGGGACGGGACGAGTGGGTTTGTGTCTAATAAGATGCTGAGTGGAGGTATTTTAATATTTATTTAGCTGTAGCTCTGGTTAAAATGTGCATGTGTTGTTTATGGCTCTGGACTTTATTACACGAACCCTGCCTTGTAAAAGCTGAGTTACTGTGCGTCAGCCCCAAGTCTGAGCTGCAAATACTGTCAAATCCTTGATGGCTCCACTACACTTTAACCCTGATTGTTGCTCTCTACATCTGGCTTTAGCAGGTTTTCTGGTCAGGCTCATGTGGTCAATGGGAACTCTGCTCTGCCCCGGGAACTGAGCACTGCAATCTGGTAGCCTATTTCAGAGCACTGCATAAAAGTACCCTCAGTAAGATCAGAATTAACTGTTGCTGCAATTAAATGAAGGAAAACATTAATTGAACATAATTGGGTTTGTGCACCAAAGGTCTGCGTTGCTAAGGCTGGAGGAGGTAAGGGGTAGAGATGCTGATGTTTTGGATAGACGTATGTATTTTTAGAACATTTAAAAATTGTTTGTGCACCTCAACCACAGAGGTATATATATATATATATATTTATATACACACATATATATATATATATAATTCATATATACACAGTAATCAGCATCAGCAAGAGTTTAAAAAGTGTCTTGTTTGCTGCTGATGAAGCTCTTGAGGTGACAAAATAGGACAGATGGCAGCCTTGTTTGGACTGCTAAATTAAATTCATCTTGCTCTACAATTATTTATGCTGAGCAATGAGACATATGGCAGAAATAATAAACCACCAGACTAAAAATCTCATTAATTACTGATTGAGTTGAACTTCAAACAGCTTCAAAATATATCAGATTAAAGCTGTTTGCTAAAGTTGCATGCTAACTGACTAAAACACAGTTAGAACTAAAGCTGAACACGTAGAACCACTCAAATCATATCTGTATCACTGTTTAAACCATAATATTTTCCATTATGCTAAAAAAATTATACTAGCATAATGTGTCATGAACAGCTATATCTGGAATAATGCTTTAAAGTATATATTCTATACCTTTACAGATATCACCACAAGCAAAAACCTTTCTGAAAATGTATTTACCATCTCAGTTTTTTTGTTGTCCTACAAACCCTATCTACAAAGGCTGCTCTCTGATATGTTGCACCTTAACTTTGAGAAATTGACTATATATATATATATATATATATATATATATATATATATATATATATATATATTTAATATATATATTTATATAGATGATATAACAGATGATATGAAAATAAAGGCTACCTTTGCCTTGAACAACATGTTTAATTTTAAATAAACTGTTTAACTGAACATTGATAGCACTGATTTGGAATGCAGTTGGTTCAATATAAAAAAATAATTTGGGATGCTGTAGCTTAGCTTGCTACATTTCTCTGGGGGGTAGCTTTATTGTAGTGATGCTCCATTTAGCGTAACTGAAGTAACTGAGAAACTGGTAGCTCAGCTCATTATATTTTCCAACTAGCATGCCCAACACTGTCAATATGGCACATTATTCAGCAGCACACAGGCTATCACACATTTAAATAGACATTGAACAAATGCCACATGATTAAAAGTCCTCTCCATGTCTGTGGCGCTGCTTTAATCTGCTTCCGTCTAATTACAGTCTAGCTCTCTGGACATGGACATGTTATCATTAATAAATCACATCTTGATTTTTCAACCTTACATGTTACATGCAGTCATCATTTAAACCCCTGACCAAACCCTACTCCCGTTTTTGTACGCCTGTGTGGGAATGTCTTAAAAACAGGCAGTGGGTTGGTGGGTGTTTTTTTTGTTTGTTTGTTTTGAGCTGCAAAAGAATACAGGCCACATGCTGCCTACTGTAAAAACCAGATTCTTTCACTTTGTTTTAATCCAACATGTACAGTATAACAATCCTTATCATTATGAGCATTGACAGGTGCTCATTATCTAGAACCAATGGCGCCTGAAAGCATTTCCGTAATTACTGTCTGTGGGTGAGGCATATTAGGAAGTTAATATTTTCTCTTTCAAGTTCAAAAGGCTGGTAAGAAATGACGGAAATCACATTAGAACTGGTAGCTAAATTTAATTATTATCACAATTATCTTTTGGCAGGAACCGCATACAGTATAATACCAGAAATCTTATATAGGAAGTATTGAGCAGCAGAGGATTGCATCCTACATGTGGCCAGGACTTTGTTTTGATAGTAGTAGTTTTAAAATAGTTTGAATAGGGCACAGGTTAAGTGTTGATGCAAAACGGCAGAAGGTGGGAATGGAAGTGAGTGGTCTGGTGTTACACCCGATCCTTGTGACGCTGTAATGTTACATAAGGAGCATATCCCCCAGCAAAATATCATTTTGGAGGATGTGTGTAGGTTTAAAAATGACATTGGTGAATGGTAAAAATAATTAGGGCCGGGACTTTAAAGCGTTAATTAGGATTAATGCGTTAAACGCAAAAAGAAATTTTTGCACCACAGAACGTTTTTTAATAAATGGACCGATTATACTGGAGAACCATCTAGCGTTCTTGACTTCCGACAACAGTCAACATGACGAAGAAGCTGATGAGACCGCTTTGCTTGGCCCCATGGATGGGAAATTTTGTTTTAAAAAAACAAAAGGATGCATGCGTCGACAAGAGCATGGTTGTGTGCAAGCTATGCAACAAGGGATTTGCGTATCACCGCAGCACATCGAGCCTCAAATATCACCTCAACGCAAAACACATAGGAGTTAGCGTGGACGTTAGCCCGACTCCGAGTAAAGTTACAAGGACCAGGGTAACTACACTGCTACACTTGATGGCAAACATTGCACTGGTCTGCTGGACTGAAATAAATAAACAATATTTTGTTGATTAAGCTTATGTATTCAGTCATTATTGAATGGTATACTAAAAATCCATGTGAAAAATTACTTCTCACTGTTATCATGTCAAATATTTATATGCAATTAAAATGCGATTAATTTTGATTAATTACAAAGCCTCTTATTAATTATATATATTTTTTTTTATCGAGTCCCAGCCCTAAAAATAATGTTACACTGTAATAGTGTTGAGCCCAACCAACACTTGGAGCTTCTTGACAGGCACACCTTGAACAACTAATGAGTGGTAAAACGGTACGTTACACAGTGTGAGGATCTAAGACGTGTTTATGCAATCAAAACATTTACATTACATGAACGTGTCTGAAATTTAGGGCAATCATAGGCAACAATCTACAGTATTTACACTTACCTTAAGCTTTCTTGGCAACACAGCCTTGAACCAGATGCAATTTCTTCTATGTTTTCTCTTTTTTCTAAGCACAGGAAGTTTCATGCAAAAACGAGAGCTTAAAAAGAAACCCAAGTGTACTTCTTTGCCAACAGTACGCAGTTTGTCCTTTCTGGGCAGTTGAACAAAACATAAACAGGAACTAATAAAAAACATCAGAAAACATCAGATAAACAGAACACAACTATCTTTGAACATGTATGAAGCACGAGCAAAACAGACTCAGATTCAGAGACCTACTTTCTAAAGATGAGAAAAACACTCTGCTGACAGTCGTGTGAATGAAGGCCAGGCACAATTGAAAATCCCAGCCTCTGAAAAGCCTGATCTGGTTTTAAAGACCAGTGAACCTCTTTCTTTGATGTAGGAAGCTCTGATGATTATTATTAAATGAGACTACATTCACATATGCAATTTTAACACTGTGGTGAAAAATTCTATTTGAGAAAGCAAAAGAGGGATTGAAAAAGTGACTGTTCTGAGTCCAAAGTTATTGTGATTCAGGTTTTGGTAATAAGCTGTCAGTCAAATCCAGGAAGGGGACAGTAATAACATAATGGGGTGTCAAAAGCTACAGTGAGACTTCAGAACTGTGCTGATGAGACAAACCGCTCCACAGTGCTGCAGGAGCACAAAGCTGTAATCACAGCTGAGTTTACAGTCTCGTATATTAATACACTGCCATTACACTTTACTTCACACAGGCTGAATAATACAAGGCAAAAATATAAATGTAGGAATTACAAGCTTTGTAGAGACAGTGCAGGTTTCTCCCCTGGAGTGGGCAGGGAGCCTCTGTTCCCTATTGTCTTTAAATCACAGATGTATGAGAAATAAAAAATGCAGAAGAGGAGTGAGGAAGATGCAGAACTGGTCCCTCTACCCTGTCACCAATTCCACTAGAGGCTTCAAGTAAAAAAAACAACTAAAGACTGAATATCAACAGTAGCTATGACTGATAGTTGTTTCAGGTCATTATACATTGTACATGCTTTAGTATGGCATGTCCTGCACATCATTTTTTTAAGCTTCTGGTGTCATAATGCTTTACCAACAAAGGCAGAGGAATTTGAATGAGTTTTATCTGTGTATGGCAACTAAAACAAAACCAAATGAAAGGAAAAATGCCTCTGGGTGCTAGCATGTGCTAATGCTAACAATAGTTCGGTCTGCTAGAGTCTTCAGCTGAGGGAAACACAAAAATAATGTGATTTTTTTTTTTAAGCCAACTATGATTAAAAACCACTTTAAGTTTTTTACAACAGAAGTATAGCAACATTGTTTTAAATTTTAGTTTTAACCCTTAGATGCTTATGTGGGTCAAAAATGACCCGTGTTCATTTACTATGAAAATGAATGAAAGCCTTTACTTACAACTTAAAGATCTTAAATCATTTTCATTTTAGCTATACAACGGTAAAAATGTAATGTCAACAATATAACTGTATCTGGCATCTGGTTAAGATACCTTTACGGCAGTCACTTTAATTTTTGACATTGTTATAACTGTAATACCAACAACAATATAGTAAGCTAGTTTCAATGTTTTTTACTTAAAATTCTTTCATACCTATCAATTTGATCTAACACCGTAACTGTTTACAGTGTTAGATCAAACAGTGTAAACTTTAATTTGTAAAACTTCAGAAAACTTTAAACTGGAACTGAGTAATGTTTCATCAATAAACATTCAGTCACAGTTGTGACATACACATCACCTCCAGGAGAGCAATCCTGATGTGTCCAGGATTTACAGGTCCAGCACTGGGACCAGACTGCATTTGATCTTGAATAACTCTTGAGACAAACAATACAGACTTCCTCGTCTTCTGATTCAGGCATTTTATTATTTTACTTATTGCTCTTTACACCTTTTTCTAACTTTCTTTTCTCAAATTCTTTTTTTTCCTTTTCCTCCTGCTTTCTTCTCCATCTCCAGTGCTTATTTTTCTGGCGTGTCGGTCAGAATGGCAGTGGAGTGCCAAATCTTGCCTTTCGTGGGCTGTGTTCGAATGCACTCCTGAACCCTTAATCACCATTAATTTACCTGCACTCAATTAACGAACAATTTCGGACACTACATGTTTTCTGTCGCCATTAGTCATGTGACTCTTGAGTACATGTAAAAAAAAAACTCTGCTGATGATTAGATTTAGGTAAAAAAAAAAAAACACTGTAGTGATATAAGTTTAAATATAAATAAGATTATGTGTTTTATTCAACAACTCTTGAAAATAGATTCTTGTCTGGATTATTGCAGCTCTTTTATGCTTTAGAGGAAATCTCTCACATGTCTGTATGATTTAAGGTAATACCAGTGATTTTACATTGTAATGGATTATGGATAACAATGGATTACGTTTCCATAGAAAGTCAAACTCTCACTCAGTCTCACACAGTCTCTCACTTGTTTCATTCAAACCTGTTTTGTTTAGTTTAAAGACATTTTACAATAAAGTGCACTATATAGTGATTAGTGTGTTGATTCGGACACAGCCATGGTCATTTTTCTGGGCCCTCCTTTTAGATGTGGCCGGACAGCCTCTGGAGAAAAGTAAGCAGGTGAGGCTGTTGCAGGACAGGTGGAGGCCTGCAGGAGCAGGTGAGGCTGATGCAGGACAGGTGGAGGCCTGCAGGAACAGGTGAGGCTGATGCAGGACAGGTGGAGGCCTGCAGGAGCAGGTGAGGCTGTTGCAGGACAGGCGGAGGCCGCAGGAGCAGGTGAGGCTGTTGCAGGACAGGTGGAGGCCTGCAGGAGCAGGTGAGGCTGATGCAGGACAGGTGGAGGCCTGCAGGAACAGGTGAGGCTGATGCAGGACAGGTGGAGGCCTGCAGGAGCAGGTGAGGCTGTTGCAGGACAGGCGGAGGCCGCAGGAGCAGGTGAGGCTGTTGCAGGACAGGCGGAGGCCGCAGGAGCAGGTGAGGCTGTTGCAGGACAGGTGGAGGCCTGCAGGAACAGGTGAGGCTGTTGCAGGACAGGCGGAGGCCGCAGGAGCAGGTGAGGCTGTTGCAGGACAGGCGGAGGCCTGGGAGCAGGTGAGGCTGTTGCAGGACAGGTGGAGGCCTGCAGGAACAGGTGAGGCTGTTGCAGGACAGGTGGAGGCCGCAGGAGCAGTTGTACATAAACCTCTTGTTCCTGCTCTAACCTGGCAAACTGTATTATATTTGAGTAAAATCAGGAAAGACAGCCATAATAAAACCTCATGTGCTAGCATGTGACCTTGATCCATGCTGCTAACCATTTTACCTAAAAGTTAACATTACACTCGTTTAAACCATATACGTTTGAGCTGAATTACAAACACTGACAACAATTTAACAAAAAGAAAGCTGAAGAAAATGCTTTCAAACCACTTTTTTTTTTTTCAATAAATCCTGGGATATATAAGAACTGGGATGTATTAGTCTGTGAGTTGTCTGGGAGTCCTTTACATAATCCCATGTACAAGGGCATCATGGCTGTTGGATGTTTTGAAGATTCGCCGTGTCTTCTGCATCAATGACAAGAGGTCCTGGGTCGTCCAACTGCAAACACAACACATGGCAGCCTTTCAATACACTGTGTCTAGTCAACTGCACACAGCAATTCATCACTAGTGATGTGTCATTCAGGGGAAGACAAGTTTCTACAGAAAATGCCAAACTAGCCCACGAAGTATGGCCTAAAGATCTTCTGGTTTTGTGATGCACACATCTCCTGTGCAGTAGATAGAATGGTTTACACAAGGAGACAACCAGGAGAAGAAGTTCAGAAGAATCTGGGGGAAAACACTGTCAAGCAGTTGAGTAGTAGATTCAGAAACACAGGGCACAACATCACCAAAGATAACTTTTTTTACCAGTGGACTCCTTGCACAGCATCTCCTGGTGAAGGATCTGGTCCTGGTCCTCCTGGTGAAGACACTATGATAGAACAAGCTAGACTTCCCTTCTCTGAATCCAGGGAGGTTTACAGCACAGAGTTTGGATTGTGCTGGTATACAATAATAGCAGTAAAAAGAAAAAAAAAAAACAAGGGGTAGACATCATGGACCAGATGGTTGGCAGCTACACCTGCAAGGATCAAATAACCTTTTATGGGTCAGCACCCTAAAAATGGACTTGGCTGCAGGTGATGCTCCTTAGGAGAGAGATGATCCATTGCACTAAACTCATCTCTCCTCTCTGTGGCTCCTGAAACTGAAAATCTACTTTTGTATGTAATGAATAGTGCTGATCACTTCAGTTGCTTGTGTGTCTCTAAAGAGACATGCGTTTGTGTTGTGTTCAGCTTTGTTTTTTGTTTCTGTTCTGCATTCTGTCGAACCACATCAGAGTTCTCTGTGCATTAACACCCCCCAACAAACCAGACTATCCGAGGAAATAAAGTAGACCAACTGAAGATGAAATGAGCAGTTCATTTATTTCTCCTTTAAGTTAAATTTCAGTGAAATTACTGTTTGCTACAGCTAGTTCTGTTGGTACAACAATTGCATTTTAGACTCATTAAAGAAATCTGATAAAGAATCAAATGTTCATAATTTTCAAAATGTCATGGTATTTTTTGACGACACAGAGACGAAGGAAGTCTGTTTCTTCAAATGATTTGCGCTGTGTAATACCTTTGCATGGCAGCATAATTACACTTCTCTCTGACAAAGAAATTTGCCACAAAGTAACATCTTGAGGAGAATCTGCAACAGACAAAACTGTTTTGTAGCCCACTTTGTCACATCACCATCTCAATTTTCCCGGCTGGGCAGCTACACCGTCAGTAACAGTCATACTCAAAGTCCAGATCAGCTCTGTGTGAAACTGTCACTGAAAGGTTCTATAGATTTTCAAGCTGCTATTGATCCAAAAACACAGCTGACAGATGTCAGCGGTGACGCAGTATGGTGTTGGACTTGTTTACTTCTCAGGCCTAGGCTGCGTGGACTTGAGCGTTTGCTATCGATTCAGCCTGCCCACGTTCATGCTAAAATATCATAAAGAGTGATTGTTCACTACACAGCAGGGGTAAGAAAAAAAAATACCCAAAGAGAACTTCTCGCCCACTCTGCTGTACTTTGACACAAAGACAAATGTACCAAGTGTGTTTGCTTTGAGTCCAAAGCGAGCTGTGGTGGTGAGATGGAGACAAAGAGTGAGAAAAGGCTAAGAGTGAAGATAACAGAGGAAGATAACAGAGGAAAGAGGCAGTGCAGCAGCAAATGGAATAGAATGGACACTCCACCGGTAGCTTTTAGCATTATTACTGTGACGTGAGCCCACCATTTGTGTTAATTCGATGAGTCAGGGATGTGTTGATGATGAGTCAGTGAGCGAGGAGGCGGCAGAGACACAGCAGTGACTTCATCAGGATGGTCATTACACTGATTATGCCCTTAAGCCCAGGACATGCAGGACTTTAATCTTTTATTTACGCTCGGTGGAGGCCAGGGTCAAGCCGTCTGTTCTCTGTCCCCCACTCGGTCACAAAAACTGTGTTAATTCAGTACTACTACATCAGCTTATTTTTAAGCACATTAATAAGCTCACAGAAGGCTTTTTTGAAAAGAGAGAAAGATGATGAAGACCCAATGATGACACAGCAGAAGACAAGATCGTCAAGAAAAATGAAGTTGCAATTTAAAGAAAATACCAAGAAATGCTGGCTTTATATCCTTAACAACGGCCTTTCTGGTTTAAAGTTATGGTGGAATATCTGAAAGAATGTGATCTTTTTTAAGCCAGGTTTTCTGCCATGACAGTAGATGAAGGAGTACACTTGAAAACAAACTCAGGGTTTTAGTGACTGATCCGCGCCGGTAAATGAAATAGTTAAATGAAACTGGTTTGTGGTGCAAAAGAGGTTAGGGGCGGCTGATCTAGTGAGCACAAATGACACCCAAGACTTTAGAGAGGCATTAATATTGGAGAGAGATATTGCCACCAAAATTGTGTAACCTAAACAACAGAGCTAACAAGAGTTAAGAAGATCCAGCTCTGTGCCTGCTGCTAGTTTTTATGTGCCCCACCAACCTTGTCACACATTACACACAGCTATTTGTTGAGTTTTGGATCAATCAAATGTATATCCCCTCTTGTAGGCTACTTGAGAGGTGAAATGTCCATGTGAAGAAAACTGTGACGTTAGCTTACTGGCCACATGGGGCAGTAGACGTTATGCACAACCAACTTCCGCATTCAGCTTAATTAAACAAAATAAAGCCTTTCCGGTCACAGTCTACAAGCTAGCGCACAGACGGCGAGGTGAACAATTTACCGCTAAATATCCAAAATGGCTTGCATTTACAATATTCCTTTGAGACCAACAAAAACTCTCTATTTTGGATGTTGACAGCAAGGAAGAACTCAAAACTTTCAAAAAGCTTCACGCATTACACCTCATTTTCCATTTCCAACTACAATGACATAAGTGCTAACGTGCTAAGTGCTAGGATATAAGCTCAGCTCTTTTACCAGTTGATCTCAGAATTGATAAAGTCTCTTGGAATTAGAGACGAAGCGTCTTCACCTTGAAAACTGAGTCCAGATGCTTTTAAACCTTTTTGTCAAGATTTCCTGGGTGACTGAGAACCTTTCCAGACATAAGTGCTAACGCTTATAACTTTTAGGCTTTAAAGTTAAATAAAATAAAATAAAATAATCCAAACAAGAAGCCTTTATACAAGTGCTAAGATTATTTGCTAATTAGTGTTTTTATTTCTCCTCTGTCACTTGGTCTCAGTACAACAGATTAGCTGTTCCAGTGGAACAACACGGGGAACGCCCCCTTCCTCAAACAACAGGTCTGGTGTCTGTGAAAAGTGCCGACTACAATCCGCTGTAGACCTCTGGAGAACAAAATAATTCATTCTTTCATTCATGTCTATAATCGCGCAGTCACATTTTTTCTTTTGAGTCACTGTGAAAACTCCCCATGGAGTTAAATCTTATAGCAGCACACAACACAATCAATATTTGGGTTCTCCATTCTATGAAACTTTATCAACTTTGAGAAGACACGTTAATTTAGGTTTTTGATAAATAATGAAAATAAAAGATAAAATAAACAAATTAACACTGAAAACTGGTATTAACCTTACCACATAATGTATTATTCACTATTTTTTTTTTATTTTGTTTGTTTTTCATTCAGCTATTATTTAACCAGAAGTGCCTTATACTGTTAGCCGAAGGCAGAAGTTATTTGTGCATAATGTCTATAATCTTTAGCAGAACAGAACTACATAGCATCATTTTGGTGCCCTGCGTACTTTTTTCCATGCTGCAGTGATATTCCATCCTGTTGACAACCTGTGTTCTTTTTTCCTTTGCTGTTTGTGCTTCTTGGTGCCACTGCTGTCTCTGTGCTGGAGCGTTACTGTGAGCCTAATTGGTCCATAATAAAAAACTCCTGTGCTCATATTAGCTCAGCTTCAGTGCCTCTTCTTTAATTGCTTGGTCAGAAGTTACTGTTGTTTAGAGGATATTTTCTCTGCACTGCTCAGTAGTCATACTCATGAAATAAAATGAGATGTGCATTGATAAACAGACTTTGTTGTCCCAAACGTAACAACAAAGAAAAAGTTAGAGAATTGTTTTGTCTATTGGAAACATTTTTGGTAATTGCATATTGTTTCTTACGCTACATTACATGCTATTACACTATTCTTACATGCCATATTTGTAATGTACTGCATAGAAGTATGTGACTGACAACAAAACTTTACTGGCAAAGGTTGAAATTGACAAATTGGACAACACTGACTATTAAAAAAATAATGCATTTGACAGGTTGTATACTTGTATTAAATGTTATTAACCATTTCCACCCTCAATGTGCTTCAGGAAGTGCTGGGGAAAGTAGTGCCTGTGTATTTGCCCTGAGTTCAGTCAGTCCTGATGAAGAAGAGTGAGCAGGCACTTGTCACTTTACTGCAGCAGCAGGCACTGCTTCGACATCAACCGACGCTATAGCCCTCAAACATCTGGATTATTGTTTTATTATCCTTTTATCCGACTATGAATAAGAAACAGCTTTACTCGTTTTTTATTTTGCAAACAAGAAGAATAACTAATGTTAAAATTTTGTGAGTTATTTTTGAAGCTTGTGGCAAAAAGTAATCACAACTTATTAACTAATTTAAATAAAATAAAAAAATAGTGTTGAGATAGTGAAATACTTAGGCAGGCCACTGCTATTTCCCTACATCTACTAATCGCCCAAAGTTTGTGACACATGCAATGTGTTAACAGCCCTTCAAATAAAACTTAGTGAATAATTAAAGTTTATGAATTTTGATAGTGGCCCTTTGACATGCTTAGTGGAATATAGTATGTCCACTCTTCATTAAAAGTGAAGTGGCAGTGCAGGCTTAATGCACGGGTTTAACTTTTGATGCGCTGAAAGGCCTTGTTTAAATTGCCATGAGAGCTTTTAGAAGAGTCCTGGCTTTTATGGATCATCCAACTTATTTACACATGGCAGCCTGAGTATGCATGTTATTCAAGCTGCACTCAAAGAGGAATGTGAAGGTTATACTATTTTATGGATGGTGCACAGTGTTATGTTAAGCCCTAATTGACATAAATGTGTTCAATGCACATGAGGTGTCCTTCTATCAAGTGTCTTGTTATTGCAACCTATAGGGCAAGTCTAAACACTAGAATATTTAACATCTAGACAGTATTTTGACCCCTTTATATTGTTTTTTGTCTGTGCATTGGTTTCACAGACACTGTAACACACTGTGATCTATTTGGACTAGTTTTTATTTGACAGTATGTCTGGTGAAAAAAATAAAAGATATTACTGCAAAGTATTTGTGTAGTTTTTAAAGGTGGCCTAAAATTAGCATTTAGTAAAGCAGGTGTAAACACTCGCTGGGATGATGATAATGTCATAAAATAGTTAAACGTCTCTAGGGAAAACAATTCAGTTCCATCCAAACCTGGTTGTAATTAGGTTAAAAGCCTTTAGAACTGGTAAAAGTCTATAGCCTAAGTAAAACCATTCAAAGCTACTTACGGTTGACGTTAAACTATTTCAAACCTGGGAAATATTTTTAGAGCAATTTTTAAATGTGCTCTGTGTGACAAAATCATATATAACAAAATGTAGCCAAACAAATACAATGTGCATTTTGGTCTAGACCCTGGTTTGGATTTCAGCTGTGAAAAGGTGTCTGCAGCTGTTGTTTTGCAGTCTTTTTTCTTTGCCACTCTTTTCTCCAGAAACAGCATTTCATTTTTTTCCTCCTTTTCTATTCTCCTCTGCCATATATTTTATACAGGCACTCATTTTACACACAAGGCAGAGGCCATCATAAGTCTGGTCATTTACTATTCACTTCACAGTGTCATGTTGTATTTTCTTTCTTAGCTTCACTTTGATTCTTCATATGGTTGTTTCATCTGTGACTCATCCTCCATCCCTTCACCCCCTGTACATCACATGCAGCAGCTGTTGTCGTTCTGCTGAGCTCAGAGGACTCCGTTGAAGAAATGGATATGCCCGACTGAATGGGGCTAATCCTATTTACTGCTGAAATAAAGAGAGCCCCAGTGAGAGTCATCGTAGTGCACTGGTATAATGTACTGTAGCACAGCTTACAGTCTCATACATGCCCTCACTGTCACCAAATGGCCAAAAGGACTCCCAAAACGAAAAATAAGCAGAAGTGAGTGTGTGATGCTTTTATTATTAGAGTGTTAGAGAGATACCCGGTTAAATTTCCTGGTGAACGTTAAGAAGCATTAGTTTAATCAGTTTAATACATTTGTAGCAGTATATCTTTAAGTCGCTGTGTGTGCACTTTGGCAATAGATGTAAAGCAGAACCATTTTTAAAAATTAGTTTTGAATAACCAGCAAAAGTATAAAAACTATGAAACTGCTCTGGTGTCTGCTCTACTGCTGGACATGTTAACTAGCAGCACTAACGTGGCTTCCTTATTGACAAACGGCTGTGTAGTGTCGCTTTTTTTCGCTTCACGTCCGGCGTTCCTTTGTTTAACATTCCTCTTGTAAACCCCGCCCTTGAAATCAAATGCAAACCAGAATAACCTCTTTGTATAGAATAGGAAAAGAGTTAGTCATGGCTGGCCAGGCTAGGTTTAGCTTCACTCAAACCTGGTGCAATGCTTAGTTTGTCTGACACAAGCATATAACGTATAACGTACTTAGAAACGTAGAAGGCATTTATCAGGAAATTTATACTAAGCCATTAAATTAAATGATATTTGAACACAGAAATAAAATAAAAAAACGGGGAAGAGAGCAAGGTAGATAATGTTTTGTGGTTGTTTGCTTTATGGCTTTTCTTTGACTCTCGACACTCACTTGTAAATTCAGAGTAAGTAATCTAAATAGGCTCAACTTTTCAAGGTTTCAAACAGAAAAACAGTGAAGGAAGGAATATACATGCATTGTAATACATATCAGCTCAGTCCTCAGGTAAATTTCTGCATTTCACAGAAAAGTTTGAATCTATTAAAAGAGAATACAGCGGTCGACTTTGGGTTAGGCAGTCCTCTGTTCAGCTGCGCCATAAACAATGCAGGGAGCCCTGCAGTGACAGTAATGTTTCCTGATTTCAATAAGAATGGAGACAGAAACGTATGTGTGATTACCTGGCGGCTGCAGATTGAAAAATTCTACAAAGAGCCTTACGACGAAGAGGAGGAGAAGGCCAGCTTTGGGCTTTTTTAGTGTCTCATTAGTTTAATATTTAAATAAGTCATCAAAGAGAAGATATTTCAACACTTCGCGAGAGTGCTGTTGATGAGAAGCTGTTTGGAATAAAAAAGAAAATACATCAATTAGAATCTATTTTAGTAAAACTAAGTCATGCACATTCTTGGAGTTGGAAGTTAGAAGAGTTTTGAATGAAAGTCAATAGGAAACAAGCAAATAAGTTTTAGATTATATGAAAATTAACCCCCAAAATTAACAATTTTCACAAATATGTTAAAACTGTAAGAAGGCATAATGCGTTTAAGCCAGCAAAAAAACTAAAAAGCATAAAGGAAAGCAAAATTTTGCCTACAATTACAGGGTGCTAGCTATAAGGTAAATGCTACATACAATTACTGTTAAACTACCATGAAAGAAGAAGAAAAACAACATTGATGTAAGCTATAATAATCATTAACAAAAAATATAAGTAAACAATATTTATAGAAAATAATGTGTGATATTAATAGACAGATCAACAACAATGAGCTCAAACAGTGAGTGCAAAATGCAAAAGAATAAATTGCTGGTTTATACGGAAGCGTAGTCAATGTTGTTTTTCTGACTTTTTTTATATATATAATTTTTCTGACTTTTTTTTAAAATAGTTTTTCTGACTTTTTTTTTTGCCAGTATCACGAAATAACGTGAGACTATCACGTTATTTCGTGATAATTATCACGTTATTTCGTGATAACTCGTGATGGTGCTATTGATGGCTTTTCCAGAGTAATAATATGGCTTCACGCGTATTCGACGAATAGTGACCCCAGTATTATTGCTGGTTACTTTATGGAGGAAGTTGAGAAAAGAATTGGAATACCTACACAAATTTGCTCAGACTTTGGGACTGAAAATGTAAAGATGGCAGGAATGCAGAAATTTTTGCGATGGACTATTGATGGACGTGATGACTGCAACTGTTACATATATGGATCCAGCAACCATAATCAGCGCATTGAGAGCTGGTGGGCGTATTTGAGGACGCATCACGCACAACAATGGATGAATCTCTTCCAAGAGCTGAAAGACAATAACCTTTTCTCGGGGATTTCTTGGACAATCAGCCTATATTGTTCTCTTGTCTCAACATTATAGAGGTTAGTAATTGTAATTGTTTGTAATTCTAGATCAAATTATAGTACACACGCGTGTAATAGCTCACCGCCAGCCCTGCCTCTGTTTTTTGTGGGAAAATCGTTCAAACTTCAATGGGCCGTACTGATGACAGAATATCATTACATTTTAATGCCCACGGTTGCATCAAAATGTAATGTTACTTGTACTCGTAGTTAAATCATAAAATGATCTGCTATGGTCGCCCTGTGGAAGTGCTCTATGTGCGTAAAAGCCACCACCAAACAGCGCGCATATGCATTTCTATGGGGTATTTGCTACACACAATGACACTTTTGACACTACCCCAACACCACACTTAGTTTGTACTTATTGTGTCCAAAGGGACTCGAAGAAAAGAGGGGTTTAACAACCCGGGGAACATGCTCTCTGTTGAGAGCTCTAACCTCAATATACACTTTGACAAATGTTAAGCTGAAATCAAAAGCCAAACTGAAATTTTTCTGTTGAATAAAAAAAAAAATTTATGTAATTTCTGTGTAATTGTGTTATGTAATTGTTATAAATCATCATTCTTTACTTTTTCATTTGCAGAATGAGCTGCAAGAAGTTGCATATTTGTGGAACATGCATTGCATTCGCCATAGCAGAAATGCTGTGGCACCAAACGGACGACCTCTCCTAATGTATACTATTCCAAATCTTTATGGAGGCCAACATCCTCTAAAAGAGGTCTCAGGGGAAGCAATCGCTGCTTGGAAAGACGAATGTCAGCAGCGAGGACCTCATCCATGTAACCAAACAGTCTTTGATTTGTGTTGCATTGCAATGTCAGAACATTTCCTTATTCCCCCCACTACTGGTGAAGAAGCCATTGAATTGTATTTATTTTTGAGAGCATATATACTTAAAAATATGTAAAAAGATTAATTCTGTTTTTGTTTGGTCAATAACTGTTCTTTTTTCTCAAACTGATTGTTAGACAGAAACATATGAGCTGACATGCCATAACCAAAGATTTATGTTGAATAAAATCATACAAGGAATGTTATGTTTAAGGGAAAATGCATTTAGAACAGACACTGAAAGTGACATTACATGAACAGCACATAAAAAAGGTGTTGTGAACTATTGTCTGCTTTTACAAACAAAATGTCACCATAAACAGAACATTTATTTACATTTATTAGAACATTCTGGGAAGAGATTAGTCTTCACCAAACTTGCTTTTAACAGTTGACAGGTAGTGCTACTTAACCACAAGTAAAAGTGTATATGTAAAACAATAACCAAACAAATATAATACTGTGGATTTTAAATTGTCTATAACTAAACATGCTATCTCATTTGCAAAGACAGTACTTTGTCTGCAGACGGGGCAAAGTTACACACAAAGTTACAGTAGTAGAGCAGGGTGTCTAATGACTGGAAGGTTGGTGGTTCAAATCCCGCTTGTGTCCTCTGGCAAGACACTTCACTCACCTTGCCTCCATTGCTCCTGTTGCTACCTTGAGTTATTTAGTTAGTTTACTTTAGTTATTTTTTTTTCAATAAAGTTTATCAATCAAACTCAATCAATTCTATACACCCAATCAAAGTAGCATTGAGTGGCTTTAGTCGCCACAAGTACATTTTCTGTTTTTAACAGTAAAATTGAATTTATCATAACAAGAAACAGCCAGCTGTTAACATGAACATAACTGTTTATGTATTATAATAATAAAAGTACACATTGACATAATACATAACATTTCACTTCATTTGAACATTTTCCATGCTGCTAAACATTAAATGGAAACTTCTAGATGCATGCTGAAAAGGTGTAACGGTGTAAATTAAAATTTGTAATTTGAATGACATAAACATTCCATGTTACACACTACTTTTACAGTGTGTATGCAAACTTCAATTAAGCTAAAGAAAACAAGAATGAGCTCTCACTGGACAGTATGCCATCCATTTCAACTCGAAGCTCTGGGTAAGAAGTGTAGGTCCAAGGAAGTTCCAAAGTTGGCCCACATGTATGAGCCACAGGTCGTCGCATTAGCCCATCTACATGAGTGAAAAGAATCTCAATCTTTTCTATGCAGATTACATCTGACCCTGTGGCAAATCTTAACATCTTTCTGAGTCCTGTATTGTCCAGTCCTCTGATGTACTGCTGAAGAAAGTGAAGGCTCTGGGTCTCTGCTTGAGTTGTAGGAGACGCATCCAAAAGTTTAATGGGCTTTCTTGTTGTCGGTTTTTTATCTTCATACATCTGTATCATATCTTGGGGGCTTAGAAAAGTGCTTTTGAAGAAAGCACTAGCTATGAAAGACATTTTTTCAGCTGAATACCTTGGTTTTTGAATGAGCTGCTTGTGTGCTGCTTTGAGAAGAATGCCTGTGAGATTGTCCTTTGTTGGAATGGTTGTAACATTTAAGCGATCTAAAACATCAAGCAGTTCATCTTTATCTTCCTCAGAAAGGTCTGCTTTTAAGGCAGTAGTTATCAGATCCCTTTCTGACTGACTAACATACAGAAGCAGGTTTTTTAACAGCATATTATTTGTGACTTCATTCTCACCAAAGATGACTGTGATTGCAAAAACGGGAGCAAGGCGACATGGGAAGTAGCCATGGTCTTTAAATCCCTTTACTAGAATTCTGCCAATCGATTTCCACTCTTCCTCCTGCCACTTGGGCCGAAGTAATGGAACTCTTAGGTCCTCGCCTTCACATGCCTGGTCCACTATCTCAGTCCAAAATGCTTCATACACATCCCGTGATATACCAGCTGCATCTGCCCCCTTCTCATCAATGTAGTAAAATTTTAGGGGGTGGTCAATCATTTTGGGATCTTTGAATTGCTGAATCATTTACTCAAGAAGATCTACCCTATGAAGCTTTACAGTCACAGAGACAACATTGCTTAAACCACTTGTCTCCCCATGAGATACAATATCAGGAGTGCTTGTAGGAGGTATAACGGATGGGATTAGTATAAGGTCATCATCAGATTGCTGACTGGGCTGTCATGTTAAAGTGTCATCAAGCTGCAAGACCCCTGGGTCTGTAAGTGTGGGTCCTATTATGACTTCATCTTCTGAATCTTCAGACATGTTACTGTTATTTTGGTCTTTATCAGATGTCTCTTCTGATTGGTCTTTTCTGTTTGAATAATCATGATCCCAATCACGCCCTTCATCTTTATCATCTGATTCTTCGTCCTTTTTCACACTTGTGTTTTGTGGACAGATAGAATCTTAACATTGCCATTTTTAGCATGTCATATAAATCACCAACTGTCACATTGTCGTGTAATATGGGTTCTTTCTGATAATCTACGATGTCAGCAATAACTGTTTCAAATTTTACCATTTTGTTTTTATTATGAGGAAAAAAAAGGTCTTTGGCATAGTTTAATAGTTCAGCTTTCGTAGTTTCCCTAGGTACATCAATGGTCCTTGTTCCCCCACCTTTACGCTTTCTCACTTGTTTACCTTCATGAATCCACCCTACCTCTATTTTTCGAGTCTTTTTTCTAGCCCATTTGTTGTTGACTGCATAAAGTCGTTTCTTCTTTGACGGAAGACTCTCCTCCATTTTGTTCTTGTCTTCTTTCCCATCAATACCCATCTTCTGTTTTAATTTCTCAAGTAAGACATTTTTGTTTGACTTTGATGCACTTGGTCCTTCATATGCAGGCACATACACAGCCAGTCTGTCATCATCCATCAAGTCAATAACAGTAGCATCAACCTGTAAAAAAAAAAGAAAAACAAATTAAGATGTTATAATAGAAAAAAGTAGATATGAGGCACTCAGATGTATGCAGTAGATTTATTGGAATAATGCCAATGTGTTATTCCAATAAGGCAAGGCAATTTTATTTATATAGCACAATTTATACACTTGGTAACTCAAAGTGCTATACAGGAATAAAAGACAAGATTTAGATTAAGATTACATTAGAAAAATTAAAAACATTTTAAGAGAAGAGTGCAGATAAAAACACTTTCAGTTAATGTAAGCGGAGCAAAAGACAAAGGTTTTTAACCTCCCCTTTAACATTGTTAAAGTTGAGGCTGTTCCAGATTTTTGCTGCATGAAACTTAAACGCTGCTTCACCCTGTTTAGTTCTAACTCTGGGCACGAGCAGAAGGCCTGTCCCAGATGTTCTCAGAGTCCGAGGAGGTTCATAAGTAACTAGCATGTCAGAGATATATTCTGGTGCTAAACCATTTAGAGACTTGTAAAGCAGCAGTGCTG
Organism: Perccottus glenii; assembly: GCA_024416835.2. NCBI lineage: Eukaryota > Metazoa > Chordata > Actinopteri > Gobiiformes > Odontobutidae > Perccottus > Perccottus glenii. The sequence goes on along the minus strand of CM044552.2, from coordinate 23,992,763 downwards.
TTTTAAAGTCTATTCTCTGAGCAAAAGGAAGCCAGTGCAGAGATTTTAAAACTGGCGTAATGTGGTTGTACTTCCTGGTTTTGGTGAGAACCCGAGCAGCCGCGTTCTGAATAAGCTGCAGCTGTCTTAATAAATCTACTGCATACATCTGAGTGCCTCATATCTCCTTTTTGCCAGTAAGTTTTATGCCTACAGTGAGAGCAACACACCACTTGCTACTTTGTCTGTGATCCAGCAAGCGCTCTTATAATTATTATCTTAAGTTGGTATAATATTGGACAATAGTAGCAGTGGAATTTCTGTACAAACACAATGTATTAGGCTTACACTGGATACATACATATTTATCTCACTAATAATAAACTAGAACTACTGTACTACAATTTATGGAGTATACTGCCACCTTTAGGTTTGAACAGGTAATGACAACATAAACAAATATAAAAATACGACAATCTGGTGTGCCCACAGATACAGCAAAGGCATTAGAGTTCGCTAATTCGTCTTGCCTTAATGCCCTGAACAGCAGCTTTTGTACAAAAATAGAAGCATAGCTCGCATAAGAATTCATTCATGCATGCACACCAATGATCGAAAAGCCCCATGAGAAGAGGTGACAGGTCACTTCAATTGTTTCAGCCTTCGGCTGCTTGTTCAGTCAGCGGATTTTCCGCCTGTCCGAGACATGACAAATGTAGAAATAACCTCGGCTTTCAATCTGTTCAGTTTACTGGGCTGTTCCCGTGCGTGAAAGCCATGCGTAAAAGTCGTTCATCTTCAACTGCGTGCTCTGCGTTTAATTTTTTTTTACAGTAACACCTATAGACACTTTACGCCCAAAAACACCATGCTACGTACGTTTGTTATATTTATTCTCTTGTTTTTAGGTTGACAGTAACAGCTGTCATTTCTGCTATTGTAGCCCTGTCAATTTTGCCCCAATAAAGTCCTGAAATGATCTTTAATGCAAAACATGAAAAACTAGGGTAAAATGCAATATCCAGTTGGCCACTAGGTGGCAGTGCACAATGAAACGTTCTTCTTCTGCTGTTTTCTGCCATTCGAGCTGCCTTGGAAAAAAGCTGGAAAAACGGGAGCCAGAGCAGAAGTAATTAAGATTTAAATTGATTTAGAAAACGAAATATATCCTCAAGGTTGAATTTGAAACATTACAAATTGGTACATTGAAATTTAGACAACACCTGTTGTAAAACGAAGTTATCTTGGTGAGTAAAAACTATCATTTTGTGTTGATTAGCTTGAAGCTAAAATGGTGAAATGACTAAGAAGTTTACATTTCAACATTACAGTGGATTACAGTGGAAAAAAACAGTCTGGCTATCTACAATAGCAGTGGATGTTACCACACAGGTACATTTTGTTGTATATTTTGGTATAATGAAAAAATGCATTTTGAAAGGAAATAATTTTGTTGAGTCAAGTATGTTAATTTTGAGTTACTATGCTATACTGTATTTTTGTTGTCAATTCTATCTGGTTGATTTTAATTTTTGTTGTATTGTTGAACATATGGACTCTTAAATGATGAAAAGATGGAAAAAATTACATTTAGTTGAACATTTATTAATTTTCTGCACATTTTTGTGTAGACTGTTTTTTTTGAGGTTTATTCTGGTCACGGATCCCTGGTGTTTTACTGAAGCTGGATTCCTCTCTGTTGCCCTGGTGCCTGGTTCCCTGATCCACATCCTCAACTAACAGCGCTGCAACGGTTCCATTGGGTGGTTTGATATGGACGCTGAGTATTGAAGGGATGGTTGGACAGTTAAATTATTCGAGTGCACTCAAGGGTAACAGGTTATTTTCTTTTTGAAGGATTTTCTCTTTTTGTTTTGTTTTATGAGATCTCAAGTGTTGCTAATTTGTTAACATCAGTTGCACTAATGTTATGTGAACTGAACTAAACATTGAATTTAAATCAAGGAAACAAGGATATTAAATTGACTAAGAGTTACATTCAACTTTTATCCATTTTCTGTGCTTCTTTTGGAGTGGAGTCTGTGAGTCTTTCGACCATATGATCAGTACATAACCAACCTCCTCATCGTACCTAGATTTGGATAACTCCTACAACAGATCCTTAGCCTGCCTATAAACAGGGCATACCACCGTAGGGTTACATAAGTGGCGAGCCAGCCAGGAGGTTGGTACAGTGTGTAAAATAGACTCCACCCCAAAGCTGAAGTACATTAAGACTGCGTTTAAAAATGGATCTTTGTAATCAATTTAAGGTGCATGGGTCTAGTTGTTTATACGTCACAGGCATAGACGAAACCTATTCTGATGATGACATTGCAGAGTTCTTTAAAGTTAACGGGGACATTAAGAAAGTAGTCAGAGTTCCCAATGACCCAGAACAACCCCGAGGCCGTGCACTCATTGAATACACAGCAGAGCGAACAATATCCAGACTCGACCCACTACAACTAGGTAACCGGCCCAGTCCCAATGATCCAGCAGTTACCTGGTGTGTCAAGACAGTCCGTGAGCTATGCCAGGAAGAACTAGGACGAGAACTCGCTCAGAAATGCTTAGCTGAATTGAGCTCTCTTGCTGAAATCAGTAAAGCTGGCTTTTGGGAAGCACTTCAAAATGAACTGCAGAGTGCCCAGCCCCAGACAGAACTTGCCCCTCCGCAAAGCCCAGATACTCAGCTACAGACCTCTGAAAATCCTGTTGCTGCCTCCACAAATGGTTTCAGTACAGATGGTGATATGCAAACCAACAATGATATCGCTAATCCATTTGATGCAGTCAACCACAACATCCCAGCTACTGCTACAAGGAGTCCATTTCTAGATGAAGGCACAGTTAACCCACCTCATGTCCAAAAAGTTATTGTTGAACATTTCATTCGCAGTGACTCCACACCGTCTAGCTACAGTCAAAGCAGGATCCGTACATTCTCAGGAAGGCTGCCAAAACCAAATGGAGAAGTTGATTTTGATTCCTGGAGTACTCAGGTAGACCTACTTCTTAAAGACGTGTCTGTCTCTGATTCACAGAAAGTAAGGAGAATTTTGGAGAGCCTCCTCAGCCCAGCTGCGGATATTGTTAAGCCACTTGGGACGGATGCAACCCCTCAAGCTTACCTCACCCAGCTTGAGTCAGCATTTGGAGTGGTCGAAGATGGAGAGGAGCTATTTGCTACCTTCCTGGGCTCTAACCAAAACTCAGGTGAAAAACCCTCTGTCTATTTGGGCCGGCTCCAGACTCTCCTCACCAAAGCCGTAACTAGAGGGGGAGTTTCAGCTGCAGAGTCTGACAAGTACTTACTCCGGCAGTTCTGTAGGGGGTGCTGGGACCAGAGTCTGATCATTGGCCTGCAGCTCGAACACAGGAAACCCAATCCCCCCTCATTCCCAGAATTGTTGTTGCTTTTGAGAACGGAGGAGGATAGGAGAGCAGCAAAGATGGATCGCATGAAAAAGCACCTTGGAAGCACGAAAGCTGCTGCACATGTTCATTCAGTTATGAGCATGCCATTATTCGAACCTGAAGCTGTCCCCACTACAACAAAGAAACACGAGACAGGTTCTAAGCTAGAAAAGGAAGTTGCAGAGTTGAGGATACAGGTTGCAAAACTAATACAGCAAGGGAGGAAAGGAGAAGGGCATGAGGAAGTGTGGATCCGTCCAGGCCAAGGTGAACCGCCTGCTAAGACTGAAAGTTTACTAGTGCAAGCTTCCAATAGAGACTCAAACCCCCAATCTCCGACGCCACCTAAGCCCTGGTTTTGTTTTAAATGTGGGGGCGATGGCCACATCGCTGCAAAGTGCACTTTTGAGCCCAATCCAGGCCTCGTCCGGAAAAAGAATGCAGAGCTCAAAGAAAAACGAAGCAAATTCTGGGACAAGCAGGCAGCAAACAGAACATCTTTAAACTTCTAGAGGCTCCTGCCTTGGGGCGACCAGGAGCTGATGACAATGAATGTCCCATAGCATTGACCCACAATGAGTGTTCCCCTGAAAGCAGTAGTTCTTCTGGCTACAAATTGCCGCCTGGACTTGTGGGACCCCGTTGCACTTCGAACATCTCTGTTGGAGACATGAAATGTGATGCTATTCTCGACACTGGGTCCCAAGTAACAACAATTTCAGAGACTTTTCATTCTAAATACATGTCAAACTTACCTGTTCAGTCGATACATCTTCTCGAGGTCGAAGGGGCTGGAGGTCAAGCAGTGCCTTACCTGGGGTACGTGGAAGTTAATTTAACCTTCCCTGAGAATGTTACTGGAACAGAAGAGCAAATGTCTGTTCTGGCACTCATTGTCCCTGAAAACCAGTTCAATAGCAAGGTTCCTGTCTTAATTGGCACCAATGTCTTGCTTGAGTTATACCAACGTGGAATAGGCTATGACAAGTTCAAGTTTCTCAGAAGATCGGACAGTTTTGCAGTACTACTCCAACATGTGGCCCGAGTACGCGAAAGAGAAGCTAAAGCTTGCCTAGTGAAATTGCACGGAGAAGAGCCCATTACTATTCCGGCAAGGAAAAAAATGTGTCTTTTTGGAGATGTTAGAGTCGGAAAAGCCAATCCCAATATGACATTTGTCGTTGAACCCCCTGAATCTTCCTTCCTGCCGGGAGGGTTGTTCATTCAGTGTGCACTAATAAACATAAACACAAGAGCTTCAAACAAGATCCCCGTAGTCCTCAGTAACACCACAGATCACACTGTCACCCTACATCCAAAGTGTGTCATTGGTCAAGTGTCTGCAGTTCAGAGTGTAATGCCCATGACCTCCTCTGCACAAGTCGATTTACAAACATCAAATGGCAAACACTCATTCAATCTGGATGACTCCCCAATGCCAGAGGAGTGGAAGACACGCATTCGAGATAAATTGAACTCCATTCCTGAGGTTTTTGCGCTTGATGAGCTGTCATTTGGCCATACCATCGCCGTGAAACATGCCATCCGTCTGCAGGACGAGAGGCCCTTCAAAGAAAGATCCAGGCCGATACACCCCAGCGATCGAGAAGCAGTCAGACAACACCTTAGAGAGCTTCTGGACGCTGGTATAATAAGGGAATCCGAGAGCCCTTTTGCATCCCCAGTGGTTGTCGTGAAAAAGAAAAATGGAAAGATCAGACTATGCATTGACTATAGGAAGCTTAACAGCCGCACTATTAAGGATGCTTATGCTCTTCCTAACATCGAGGAAACGTTCTCTGCCCTGAGTGGAGCAAGATGGTTCGTGATGGATCTAAAGTCTGGTTATTACCAGGTGGAAATGGTGGAAGAAGATAAACACAAAACTGCGTTCACATGTCCATTAGGCTTCTACGAATTTAATGTCGTATGCATGGTGTCACAACGCGCCTAGCACTTTTCAACGCCTTATGGAAAAGTGTGTTGGTGACCTACATCTGAGCGAGGTTTTGGTGTTTTTAGATGACGTCATTGTCTTTTCCCAGACTCTAGAAGAGCACGAAGCAAGGCTCCTGAAGGTGCTTCATCGTCTAAAAAACTATGGCCTAAAACTATCCCCAGAGAAGTGTCAGTTTTTCAAGTCCTCTGTGAAATACCTGGGCCATATTGTTGATGCTCAAGGAGTTCACACAGACCCAGATAAAGTGTCAGCTCTGAGAGATTGGCCCCGCCCTGGAAACAGAGAAGAGCTGAAACGCTTCCTCGGATTTTCAGGGTATTACAGAAGATTTGTGGAGGGCTACTCAAAAATCGCCAGGCCTCTCAACGCTCTCACCGCTGGGTACTATCCACCTAAAAAGAGGGGTAAAGTTTATAAAACACTGAGACCCAACACTGGTATAAGCCCCAGAGCAGCCTTTGGCTCAGAGTGGACACCTGAGTGTGAGTCCTCTTTCAGAACGCTGGTTGAAAAGTTGACATCGGCCCCTGTACTCGCTTTCGCAAATCCAAAGCTCCCATATGTGCTACATACGGATGCATGTTGTGAGGGGTTAGGAGCAGCTCTTTATCAAGTTCAAAGTGGAAAGCTTAGAGTAATAGCCTATGCCAGCAGAGGGTTATCCAAGAGCGAGAAGAACTACCCTACTCACAAACTAGAATTTCTAGCGTTAAAGTGGGCAGTTTGTGAGAAATTCTGTGATTACCTGTATGGTACAGACTTTTCAGTCCTAACAGATAACAACCCACTTACCTATGTCCTTTCATCTGCAAAGCTTGACGCAGCCGGACACCGCTGGCTAGCGGCCCTCTCAACCTTCAGATTCAACATCAAATATCGAGCTGGACGTGCTAATGGCGATGCGGATGGACTGTCAAGGAGACCTCAAGCAGCTCCTCAAGAGGATCATGAGTACTTGCAGGAAAAAGAACGGATCAACTCAATGACAAACCGCCTTATAGAGGGGGAGATTCCATCTGATGCAGTCTCAGCTGTATGTCAACGCCATTCAGTAACTATGCCCTTACCTGTCTTTGCTGAGTCCCTTGTTGTTGATGCCTCCTCCTTACCTGATCTATTCACTGGTACTGGACAAGACACTGTACCTGGCATGACAAAGGAAAATTGGCATGAAGCACAAAGAAACGATCCATCAATTGGGAAAGTCATCACCTTGGTAAAAAAAGGACAAAAGCCCCACTTCAAATCCGTGAGAGCTGAGTCACCTGAAGTCAAGTTGCTCCTTCGGGAGTGGGATAAGTTTGAGCTCATCGATGATGTCCTTTACAGAACGTGTTTTGACAGAGGAAACAAAATTCATCAGCTCGTCTTACCTGAGGAATTCAGAGAAAGAGCTCTCAAAGGCTTTCACGATGAGGTTGGTCATTTAGGGCCAGAGCGTGTGTTCAATCTTGCTCGTGCCAGATGTTTTTGGCCTAAAATGAAAAAATCAGTTGAGAAGAAGTGTCACACATGCGAACGTTGTTTCAGAAGAAAAACTCAGCCACAAAGAGCAGCACCCATGGTGAATATTAAAACAACTTACCCGTTAGAGCTTGTTTGCATGGACTACTTGTCCCTGGAACCCGACAACCGTGACATCAGAAATATACTAGTCATCACTGACCATTTCACCCGCCGCAGTAGCTGTGCCAACAAAGACCAAAAGGCCAGAACTGTTGCTAAAGCTCTCTGGGAAAACTTCCTGGTCTACTATGGATTCCTAGTCGCCTTCATAGTGATCAGGGACGTGATTTTGAATCCCACACAATCAAGGAGCTGTGTTCGCTCATAGGGGCTGAGAAAGTGCGCACCACCCCATACCATCCTCAGGGAATCCTGTGGAGCGCTTTAACAGGACCCTTATCAGCATGCTCGGTACCCTTGGACGAGAAAGATAAACATCACTGGCGAGACTTTGTGAGGCCTGTTGTACATGCGTACAACTGCACCAGGAATGATGCAACAGGTTATTCACCGTATGAGCTGATGTTCGGCAGGCAGCCGACTCTGCCAGTTGACCTCATACTTGGCCTGAAACCTCCAACTGAGACTCATACAACTCATTCAGAATATGTCCAAAACTTGCGCCAGAGACTCAAAGAAAGCTATGCACTAGCTGCAGAGAACTCTAAAAAGTCTGGAGAAAGGAATAAGCACAGATTTGATGCCAAGGTGAAAACTGCTGAATTAGAAGAAGGGGACCGTGTCTTGGTGAAGAATGTTAACATCCGTGGCAAACACAAGTTAGCCGATAAATGGGAAAGGCCCATCCATATTGTTGTGAAACGGATTGATGGTGGTCCTGTGTATGTAGTCAAGCCAGAAACAGGAATTGGCCCTCGACGTACGCTTCACAGGGACTTACTTTTACCATGTGGATTTCTGCCAGTTGAGACTACTCCTGATTCAGTGCCACACCAAAGCAAACAAACTCAAATGCGCCTGAGGAATCGGCAAACCCAAGAGATGGAATGTGAGTACTCGGACAGAGAAGAAGAGGATGATGGCTACTATGTGAATGAACCTCCACAGTTCACCACATGGGGACCCTATGTGCAAGAGTTTGAAGTCATTCCCATCAGTGGATCTCAGGACTCTGGACCCCATGGCTCCTGAGTTCAAATCGCTAGGACTCCAACCAATTTTTGATCACTCAGTTGCACCTCTTGACACAAATACAACTGTCCATCAGTCCCCAACCCAAAGTGGCCATGTCATCATAGACATTCCAGAAGATGAGATATTGCCAAGCACAGTGGTCACAGACCCAACACCAACTCATGACACGGACAGTGTTCAGAATAGGGTTCCTGTAACCCCTAAAGGGCACTCAGAAGTTACTTGTGGGGAAGAACAAGATAAGCAACCCAGGCGTTCAAACAGAGAAAGATACCCCCCACCCAAGTTCACCTATGAAGAGCTAGGGAAACCCCTAATCCTTGCCCTCAGTCAGTTTTTTGGGAAACTCCAAGACATTATTCCTGACCATCAGATATCTTGTCAGATTTAAAGCACATGCAGGGACTCATGTGGTTTAGAGGGGGAGGGTGTAGCCCTGTCAATTTTGCCCCAATAAAGTCCTGAAATGATCTTTAATGCAAAACATGAAAAACTAGGGTAAAATGCAATATCCAGTTGGCCACTAGGTGGCAGTGCACAATGAAACGTTCTTCTTCTGCTGTTTTCTGCCATTCGAGCTGCCTTGGAAAAAGCTGGAAAAACGGAGCCAGAGCAGAAGTAATTAAGATTTAAATTGATTTAGAAAACGAAATATATCCTCAAGGTTGAATTTGAAACATTACAAATTGGTACATTGAAATTTAGACAACACCTGTTGTAAAACGAAGTTATCTTGGTGAGTAAAAACTATCATTTTGTGTTGATTAGCTTGAAGCTAAAATGGTGAAATGACTAAGAAGTTTACATTTCAACGTTACAGTGGATTACAGTGGAAAAAACAGTCTGGCTATCTACAATAGCAGTGGATGTTACCACACAGGTACATTTTGTTGTATATTTTGGTATAATGAAAAAATGCATTTTGAAAGGAAATAATTTTGTTGAGTCAAGTATGTTAATTTTGAGTTACTATGCTATACTGTATTTTTGTTGTCAATTCTATCTGGTTGATTTTAATTTTTGTTGTATTGTTGAACATATGGACTCTTAAATGATGAAAAGATGGAAAAAATTACATTTAGTTGAACATTTATTAATTTTCTGCACATTTTTGTGTAGACTGTTTTTTTTGAGGTTTATTCTGGTCACGGATCCCTGGTGTTTTACTGAAGCTGGATTCCTCTCTGTTGCCCTGGTGCCTGGTTCCTGATCCACATCCTCAACTAACAGCGCTGCAACGGTTCCATTGGGTGGTTTGATATGGACGCTGAGTATTGAAGGGATGGTTGGACAGTTAAATTATTCGAGTGCACTCAAGGGTAACAGGTTATTTTCTTTTTGAAGGATTTTATCTTTTTGTTTTGTTTCATGAGATCTCAAGTGTTGCTAATTTGTTAACATCAGTTGCACTAATGTTATGTGAACTGAACTAAACATTGAATTTAAATCAAGGAAACAAGGATATTAAATTGACTAAGAGTTACATTCAACTTTTATCCATTTTCTGTGCTTCTTTTGGAGTGGAGTCTGTGAGTCTTTCGACCATATGATCAGTACATAACCAACCTCCTCATCGTACCTAGATTTGGATAACTCCTACAACAGATCCTTAGCCTGCCTATAAACAGGGCATACCACCGTAGGGTTACACTATATTTACAGAAATTTTGATTAATATGCACTGTCCCTGAAATAAATTAATGAATAAATAGCAAACCTTGAAAACATCTAACGGCTAATAATGATTGCCGGAAATGAAAATGTTAATATAATTAACCAATTTATTTATTTAGCTAAAGCCGCTTTATCTCTTATTTGGATTATGTATTTTACCCGAGTAGCATTCAAGGTTGTCTTTCAGCTTTTCGTTGATGAGATTTTTCTCCTTCAGTTCCTCCAGAAGAGCCCGCATGTTCATCTTGGACCTCTTTTCTCTCCTCAAGGCATTACTCTTCTCCCGCTGCAGTTTCCTCACTCTCGCTGAGGCTTCTTCAAGTTTGGCCTTTATAGCCTTAGGGCAAGCAGGCAATGCATACAAGTGGTCAGTGGCCTGCCGCTTGCGGCTCAAACTCCTCTCTCCAGTGGCTCTCTGTTGTTTTGCCAAAATATACAAATATATAAATAATAGTAATATGGAAATTAATAAGTTACTTTTTTTTACAATTCAATCTTCACTTTTCAATTCTGTGAGCCTAAATACATGTTTAGGTTCTCCAATTCTCCAACAGAAAACACAACAGCATACATTTAAGAAATTGTATAGGCTTGTCCACTTATAAGGTAAAAATATGTTTTGTGGCTCTGGACAAAAATGGCTCTTTTGATTGTAAAGGATGCCTACCCCTGGGTTTAGGTGCTTCTTGCTGCTACCAGCTAAAATAAAGTAAAGAAGTTTTGAGTGTCTAAAATGTGCTATAATAAACACCACATTATATAACTTGCAGAAACAAAAACTAACGTGACATTTAATCACATAGTGATCTCTCAATCTTATATACCTTGAATTACTGTTGGTCAATGATAGATACCCTTTGAAGATGAGCTGGAAAGTTGAAAATGTTTTGCCATCTTTAAGCCGGACATTCTGCCCCGTTCTGTCAAAGTCCTCACTCCTGAAGTGCTCAAATGCAGAGCAGTGTCCTGTCAGAGGCAACAAAACCATCTCTTCTTAGGGCAAGTTCCCACTGCCTCCTCATCTTTCCGATTTTGGGAAACCTTAAAAATGTGAGAAATGTACCCAGATATATAAATTATTGTCAACATTTCCAACCCTTTTTTCCTTCTTTTAACATTAAGGGTAAGAAAACACCTAAATTATCATATGTTTTGGGTAACTGTATGTATGAATGTGTGTGTGTGTGTGCATGTATGTACTTTAGAATGAGACAACCACACTAAAGTAGTTATAAAAAGGTGTCCAAAAGAAACATTCTGCGATTGTGTAAACAATCTTGTAATACTATTATGTCATAGCCCCGCAGTTCCTGTGTAACAGGACCTGTACTGAACATACATCCACTAAGTAACTAAAGTCTGGCATCTTCTCCTATAAAGCCAGCAATTTCCTGTATCATAATGCAATATGTTTTTAACAAACCAAACCCATTGGAAATCATGTACAACTTAAGTTATATTGAAAAGAAAGAGCAATTCTGCCTCTCCCACTGATGTAAAATTGCTGGGTAGCAGCTAAACTGTAACTACTAACGTTAGGTCTCACTCAAAGCCAGCTAAAAACTACAGCCCTATTCACAAAGACTGTAATTTAGACAAAAAATTGGTTGTCATAAAATCGTTATTGGTGTCAGTAAAACTATAACTGAACAGCTCGATTGTGGTCTCAGCCTTGATAACTTGCACAAGTAACGTTAGCCGTGATACACAACTATGCTGCACGATTAAGTCGTCTTTCGAAAAGAAAAGCTGCAATTTCAACATGTTCACGCATCCAGAATTATAGCCACATTATTAACGTTTGTAAGAAATCAAACATTTTGTAAATCCGTCAAGATTTCAGCGAGATACGAGTATTTATGTTCGTGCAGGTCACTCACCTTACATCAGTTACCACAGAGTCCGCCGGAAAGCTTGCCTGTTTCAAGATGGCCGCCGCTGATGACGTTAGAGACTCTGCCGTAAGACATCTAGCCTTTATTATGTATGTCTATGAACTTGACCACTTGGCACACCAGAAGACACCAACTCGGCTAGGCTAAAAGCATGGCTATCCGCTTTATTTATTATTCGGTTTATCTGGCCACCTTCTGGCGGATGTCAGGTAATAGCGTGTTATAAAACGAGAACATGATTTATCACGAAATAACGTGATACTGGCAAAAAAGAAAAACAATTCCCCCCCCAAAAAAGTCAGAAAAACTATCCAAAAAAAAAAAAAGTCAGAAAAACTATATAAAAAAAAAGTCAGAAAAACTATATATAAAAAAAAAAGTCAGAAAAACTATAAAAAAAAAAAAAAAAGTCAGAAAAACAACATTGACAGTACTACGCTTCCGTAGGTTTACATGAATCAAAGGAAATATTTCTCCTGGATCAAATAATGTTAAAGCTGTTGTGTAACATTAATCTAAAGTAAAACAATCATGTTAATACTATTTAAATGCATCTAATAAAATACAATTTCATTAATGCTGTATCATGCTGGGTAAACTATTACTAAAGTTTTGTAATAAAAATATATTTTATTAAATTAACTCACACAAATCGTCCTACACTAGCCAATATAAGTTTTGTTTTATTATATTTCGTTTTGTAACATAAGCAAATAAACATATTTTGAAACATGCCAATAAAACATTTCCAGATCTGTAACATTATTAAATACTATCTTGAAAAATGTATAGACATCTTAAGAAACATGAACATTAGAAACAATATCTAGTATTGAAAAAAAAAAATCCAATATTTAAGTCTTTGGTCTACAGAATACAAAATATATTATTTTGTTTTAAAGACAAATGGATACAACAAAATTTAACAATGTTCATTAAAAAGTAGTACCAGTCAAACCTTTGTTTTGTTAGGGGATCATATTTTACCCATTTTTTTCTAAAAACTGAATTCCCTTATTACAGAAAGACTAATAAGACTAATAAGACTAGACAAGACAAGACATTTATTTTTGTATAGCCCAATATCACAACAACAGTCGCATCAAAGGACTTAACAGACTGCACTAGACAACATCCCCTGTCCTTAGCCTGCTATCTCGCAGCGTCCCGGTACCGGGACATAAACACGCTCCAAAAAAGCGTCTTTTTTGTGCTAACACCTTGTCATGCAAACCCCAACAATATATATACCAAATTAAATTATGTCAGGGTTTCCTTCGGCCTGAAGCGTCTGTGCCTCGGCATAAACACAAGTCTCCTCAATGAGACAGCTTGTGCGTCATATGACACGCGCATGTTTATTGTGCTTTCACAGTCTTTTTTGCGTAATAACTATGGCAAAACTTACAAAAATAATAAAATACTTGTTAGAGGATGTAGTGGAGGCATGTACATTTTTAATTGACATTTTGGACCAGCAGCAGTCGGAAAGAAAGCGTTTATTTCCTGGTTGAATCGAGAATGCGCTGGATTACAATACTCCAGCGTGTGTTATTGTGCTTTTGACTATATTTTAGATAAAAATAATGCCTGTGGGTTGAAGCATTCAGAACTTATTGCACCTTTTCATACGTTTTCCAAATGTCTCCAATTTGGATACATTTTGGATAAACTATGGTTCCTCTATAAAACGCATTGACCTACCAACATAAAAAAAATTGTAAAAAATTCATTTTTTCAGATATTATTTTCAAGTTTGAAATGTGAGTAGTCATCAAGTTATTATTTTGGCCCATAGTGTGTTTTAGTCCTCAACTACCTGCTGAAGCCTTTTACACCTTTATTTTCACTAAATATTTCAGGCGAGAACACAAAAAATAATTTTCTCTGTGTGTTCCAAAGTGTATAAAATTGTATTAGTTGTACTTAGAGAGATTCTGACTGTTGTGGGTGAAACTAGAGGTTGTTACCTTTACAAAGAGCCCACACTTGTATTTAAATTCCTAAAGGTTCAATAACAGCAATCATTTTAATTTGGAGAGGTTACATACACACAATACAGCCAAAATGATCCGGAAGAGATAGACCCTCCATCAGGGTAAGGAAAAACTCCAAAAAAAACCCAGCCGGGAAAAAAGAAAAACCTCAGGGAGAACCACAGAAGGAGGGATCCACTCCCAGGACGGACAGGCCGTGCAGGAATGTGTCCGGAACAGTTGAAAAATACATAGAAATACACAAACATTTTCACAAATAAAAACATTTATATTGGCAGTGTCCAGTGTCCACTCTGAGTGTGCAATAGTGCACATCGGGTACACATCACCCAGCAAGTCAGAGGTTTGCGTCCACCCTAGGAGGAGGGAGAAAAGAAAAAAAAGTGCTAAATACTACTGTATTAGGCAGATGTGATAATAATATGAGCGGTTTAGTCTGTACCTACAGCTACAACCAGTGTGTGTGTATCTACATCTACAACCAATCACATGTTTGGTGAAATAAGTATGTTTTGAGTTTGCTTTTGAAAATCTCAACAAAGTCAGCTCGCCGCACTGACCGGGAGCCCATTCCATGGGGCTCTATAAGAAAAGGCTCTGTAGCCAGCAGACTTCTTCTTTACTCGAGGAAGTTGATGGAGGCCAGAGTCCTGAGAGCGAAGGGTACGAGCTGGAGTATACTGGGTGATGAGGTCAGATAGGTAAGAGGGCGCGCGTCCACAAAGGATTTTATATGTTAACAGGAGAACTTTGAAATCAGCTCTAACATGAATAGGAAGTCAATGTAATGAAGCCAGGACCGGAATAATGTGATCAAACTTCCTGGTCTTTGTTAAAAGTCTGGCGGCTGTATTTTGGACCATTTGTAGTCTGTGAGTACTTTTCCTCGGCAGTTCAGAGAATAACTCATTGCAGTAGTCCAGCCTGGATGTGACAAATGCATGAATGAGAATTTCAGCATCAGCTAAAGAGAGGCAGGAGCGAATTTTTGAGATATTCCTCAAGTGAAAAAAGCCCAGTTTAGTGACCTCACTAATGTGCTGCTGCAGTGATAGTGTGGAGTCAAAAATGACACCAAGGTTCCTCACAGTGTTGCTGTGCTCCAACACACAGTTGTTGATCGAGACAGTAAGATTGTTGAACTTGTGCCGGTGACTGGCAGGACCAATTAACAAGAGCTCTGTTTTATCCGAGTTCAAATGGAGGAAGTTTTGAGACGTCCATGTTTTAATTGAAACGAGGCAGGCCTCTAGACGCTTGATGTCAGTATAATTATTCGCTTTTATTGGTAGATACAGCTGTGTATCATCAGCATAACAGTGGAAGTTTACTCCATAACTTCTGATGATTTGTCACAATGGTGTAACATATAGAGAAAAAAGTATGGGACCAAGCACAGACCCTTGTGGCACACCGAATTTCACTGGTGCCGTGGAGGATAAGGATTTATTAAAAGAGACAAAATGAGACCTATCACACAGATAGGATTCTAGCCAAGCAAGAGCAGAGCCAGAGATGCCAAACACATCTTTTAGTCTGTGGATTAGCACTGCATGATCAATCGTACCAAATGCAGCGCTGAGATAGCAATAACAGTAAAGCCGATGAGTCCTCGTCAATCTGAAGGAGATCGTTAGTTACTTTAACTTAAGCTGTTTCAGTGGAATAAGAGGTCCTAAATGCAGACTGAAACGGTTCGAGGAGGTCATTTTCCGATAGATATAGAGTAAGTTGTTTTAACACAACTTTTTCGAGGACTTTAGATAGAAAAGGTAAATTGAAGACAGGACGGAAATTATTTAGTCATCCAGAATCCAGAGTAGGTTTTTTGAGCAGGGGTTTGACCACAGCCTCTTTGAAGAGGGAAGGAACGGTGCCAGTAGACAGGGACAAGTTTATAATGTTTAACATAATTTGCCCTACATAGGGCCACAGTTCTTTAATCTGTTTTGCTGGCAGGATATCCAGAAGGCACGTTGTTGCTTTACATGAAGAAACCATCTTTGTCAGCTCATCGAGGGATACAGGATCTAGGACTGAGAGACGAGAGGTCAGTGGATCCAAGTGAATGGGACCCGGAGCTGAGGAAGACAAAACCAAAATATTAACCCTGATATCTTCAATTTTATGATTAAAGAAATCTAAAAAGTCTTGTGCACTAAAGGGAGAGGAGTCTTCAGTTGTTTTTGGTTGGATTAGTTTAGCAACTGTCCCAAATAGAAACCTGGGGTTATGCCGGTTTTCTCTGATTAGAGATGAGAAATAAGCCGTCTTTGCAGTGCTGAGGGCGTGCTTATAGGTGTTAACACACAAACACTACTTTTGATAATTTAGATTAGTTTTTGACTTGCGCCATATGCGTTCAAAACCCCTGCAGGCCTGTTTTAAAGCCCGGGTTTCCTCGTTATACCATGGTGTAGGTCGTCTGGTTGGTCTGGGCTTTGTCCTGAGGGGTGCCACTGAGTCAGTGATGGCCGAGAGGGTTGCATGGACCTCCTTTGTGTAGGCTTCTATTTAGTTTCCAGGTGGAGTTAAATTAGGAAGAGCTTTTGTCAGCCTTTTGTGGCAAACATTTCCATTGCAGCCGCGCTAAAATTCCGTGTAGACACTACACAATTGTCGGAATTTGAGGGGAGTCTATAACTTATCTCAAATTCCACCAGTGAGTGATCTGAAACAGCAGATGAAAGAGAGGAGACAAAGAGATGGGAAACATCTATTCCCCGAGCCAAAACAAGATCCAGATAGTTTCCACTAATGTGTGTGGGCTCATGAACAAACTGGTTAAAGACAGGGTTGTAAGCAGTGATTAAAATGCTCTGGCCAGAGGATCACACTCCTTATTTAGATGAATATTAAAGTCACCAACTAGAAGGATGTTATCAGCATGGGTTATTAAGTCCGGGAGGAAAACTCCAAACTCATCCAAGAAAGAAGAGTAGGGACCCGGAGGGCGATAGATTACAGCTAAATAAAATGGCTTCCTTCCAATAATTTGAGAAGGAATATGTTTGAAGAGTAACACTTCGAATGAGTTCAATTTTGGCTGTGAATTCATTTTGACTAATTCATTGTCTTATAAAAATGCAACATTTCTGCAATATTAAGTATACATTATAACAACTTTTGAATTAGAGCTACACAAGATACTAGAAAATAATGTATGTGCCACACATCTAAACAAAAATCCTAAAATTAAATATTAGAAGTTGAAAATTGGGTCAAATAACAGACCCATGCATTTGTAAACATCCTTCGTAAAAATACACAGTAACAAGCTCATACTGTACCTCTCGAGCTCATAAACGTACAGAGAACCCCCCGTGAAGTTATAGGAAGCAGTCTCATCCAGTCTGTAAGTTTAATTTTCAGTTTGTGTTGTGTGGTTGAAAGTCTCTGTCCATTTAAACAAGCTTTTCTGTATTACTTTGAAAAGTCCAACTGAGTTCTTTGGTAGTGAATATTAAAGTAGTCCCAACAATAGAGCTCAACTCATTCTCCACACGTTCCCTTATCACCAATGCCCTGTGGGTCCTCGTCAGGTTCTGCCCAGAACCACTTCCCTGCAGTGGTGGACAGTAACAAAGTAAATGTTATTCGTTACTGTACTTAAGAAGTTTTTTCCAGTATCTGTACTTTACTAAGTATTTCCATTCGGGATACTTTCTACTTTAACTTCACTACATTTCAAAGTCAAATATCTTACTTTTTACTCAATTACATTTTGCAAAATTAGTCGTTCCTTGTGTTGCCATTAAAAATGTTTGTAGAAGAAGACCTCAAAGACGCGTCTCAGTGGGAGTGTCAGGACCGGCTCAATAGAAGCCTCATTCTCTACACGCGAGCTGATAAACATGAAAATAACAAATAAAAAATACACCTGTGATGAAGTTTTGGTATTAGTAATGGCTGACTCTGATTCTGAGGGAGAACATCTACCTTTAGAGTCTTTTCAGCCGAGTGAAAGTGAGAATGAGTGAGAGTGAGAGTGCGTGTGTAACTTGGACAGCGGCGCCGCTGCTCGTGCCTTTCTCAGCGTCTCTCATAAAGCACGCGCTGTTTTTCCCACATTTTGCCAAACATCAGTGAAAGAAACGGGAGGAAAACTAGTCGCTCTGGCCGCAGTAGTGAAGGGGAGGTTGGGAAGGGAAACCGTGAGCGCGTAGCACCTGCAGCCAGTGTTGGGAAAGTTCTTTTTTTCCATATGTTGCTGCGAGCTATTATTTTTCAAAATTATTGCCACAGCCCATATACAGTAAAATCACAGACAGCAATTATTTTATCAGTTTTAACAATGAAGCTATGCGTCAGATTTAATTTTCATATCCAATTTTCAATCCTTATCCAACCAGGGATTACATTGGCATTGAGGGGACAGCATTTCCCCATTGTTGCTTTAATGCTTTGTTGCTGTCCATTCACTCCACACTAGTAGCAGCTGCAGCTTTCAACCCTACAGTACATTCTCAAGAACATGAGGAAAAACGTGCTGCTTGAATGGTCTTTTTTAATGAGGAATTATTCAAAGAAAAACAGGACAGTAATCATTAAGGTGAAAACGTTTTTAAATTTTAATAATTTTCCATTGTCCACATGCTGAAACAGAATATTGGAATCCTGGGAAAATAGACCAGGCAGGTTCAACAAACAAGTTTCATGAATGAATTTAAATGATCATATGCCTTACTACATGCTGCTGTCGCCTCCATGCTATTTTTTATTTATTTTTTTGATGACGTCCACGCATGCGGCGGACGGTGCGACACAGGTGGCTGGTGTTGCCAGGTTTGGTGTTTTTCCGCTACATATTAAGACCCGTTTGCAGTGTGTTTGAGCCGGGTTTTCGCCTGGAAGACTCTATAGAAATCTGGCACCCTATTGAACAAAGTTAACCTGAGAGAGCGTGCCGTTCACAGACACCAGAATGAACAAGTTCACAGTAACGTTCATCAGGCAGTAATACAGCACGTTCAGTTCACGTTCACCCAAAATATGAACGAGTTCATGAACTATCGTTCAATTAACGCGTTCAGGCACAACACTGCCTGCAGCTTTACCTTTAGCACCTGCAGCTTTACCTTTAGCACCTGCTGCTTTACCTTTAGCACCTGCTGCTTTACCTTTAGCACCTGCTGCTTTACCTTTAGCACCTGCAGCTTTACCTTTAGCACCTGCAGCTTTACCTTTAGCACCTGCAGCTTTACCTTTAGCACCTGCAGCTTTACCTTTAGCACCTGCAGCTTTACCTTTAGCACCTGCAGCTTTACCTTTAGCACCTGCAGCTTTACCTTTAGCACAGGTGATAGAAGCCGGGGCGGGTGTACTGCCGTGGCCGCGGTAGTGACGGGGGTGTCGGGAATAATGCGGCTTCTATTGACAGCTGTTTGGGACAAATATGTGTTGGTCATCCTGACACTTTACCCAGTCAAGGAGGGAGAGGCAGGGGTAAACATAGTCAGCGAGAATGCACTAATTAAAGCAGCGATCGTAATAAAAGTGATGGCTGTGTGCTGTGCTTTATGAGAGGTCCCACACTCTAAAAAACTACTAACTTTGCCACATGGACGGATAAGAAAAGATAAAGCAACTGCAACCACACACATACAGTACATGTGTATATTTCTCATAACTATTTGCATACGTTTTACTAGTTATGGTATAATAGAAGTTGTAGTTATTCTTTATTTTGGTAATGTTGCTTTTACAAATTAATGTTATAAAAATTTATTTCAGAAAAAGAAATAAAAAACTATTATAATATGTTCATTAGTGTGTATGTACTGTAAATAACATAACTGCCAGTATATAATGTCATGGTATGCAAATTATATGCAAACTAGATGCTTAAAATTTATTTACTTATATACTTTGGGTCATACCTGACATTTTTCTAGTTTAGAGTAGGACTCTATCTCTTATCATTTTCAAACCACAGCCTTTTGAAATTTGGATCTCAAAAATCTGTATTTTTTAAAATAAACTCTGGCGCCTAAAGGGAGCAAGAGACTGACAAAAATGTTATGGGCATTATAGCCAAAATAAATTATAGTACTTGGGTACTTAACCCTGGAGAACCCAAGAACCCTTTTCTTATTTGGAAAATTATAAACTATGCATTAAATTACTGCTATACGTTCACTGAACACCAAAATATCCACTTTTTCAATTTTAACCCTTTATTCCCTAATTTAGGATTAGGGCCACATTTGACCCATTGGGCTTTAGGCGTATCATTTCAAAGAATCACAATAACAAACACTGTCAATGCAAACTACTTTAAATTTAGGAAAATAATCAGTCAACCACACAGCTACATTTAACAATGTCAAAACATTGTTAAATGTAGCTGTGTGGTCTCAAAACAGTGCATTTCAGTTTTGAGGTCCTTGCACACAGCACATCGATGGCGATTTTCCTCCTTGCCAGGCCAATGGGCGATTTGGTCGAAACGAACATCTGCACTCTGATAAACTCGAACAAATCTTGGTGCTGGCGGGGAGGAGGGGCCAGGAGTTGGTGGCCTACCCCGCTTTCTTGCTGTTCCAACTTCAACCAAGCCTTGAGCAACCAAACCCTGAAACTTGCAAAGTTTGAGTACTTTCGATCCAGTGATTCCCTGTGCCTTACAATCATGCTGGTAAAGAAGCCATGCGTTGATCACCGCAACAGACAAGAAATGCCAGAAAAGTATCATATACCAGCGACGGGTTCTGATGCGAAATTTACAGCGTGCAAGATGCGCATCCAGCATGTCTACGCCTCCCATGGAAGCGTTGTACTCCTTGATGATATTCGGCTGATCAATGTTGGTGTACTCTTTATTAGTCTCTGGCCCTGTACTACTGAGGTAACTTAGTGAAATATATTGTACAAATGAATTTATTTCAAGCCAAATACCGGACTGTCACCATTCTCCATCAAAGTCACTCAAAGAACCAAAGGGTCATTTTTGACCCCACATTTTTTTAACACATACACCCAGAGGGTTATTTTTGGCCCATCGTTTTTTTAACTAGCTCAGAGTAGCTAATTTATCCAAAAATAATATAAAACATACTTCTAGGCATTCTGCAAGCTAATACTTAACAGATTAACAAAAAATACACAATTTTACTTACCGCTGGTTTGCTGAGAAGACAATTTTGTTTGGATAGGTTTCCAGCTCAACAAAACAGCATGTGGTCATCCATCTTGTTACTACCACTCTGGCACTTGTGAGTTTAATATTCATCCACTAGGTGTCTCTATGCAGGGGTCAGAAGTGGCACTCTGGGCTTTTGAAGTTAAATTTGACAATTTTTTTTTTTTATTATTATTTTGGGTAGCAGCAATTAACAGCGGCCAAATTTGACCCCGTGGGTTCTACAGGGTTAAGTACATTTGAAGGCAAATACTTTTGTACTTTTACTCAAGTGAAAGTTAAAAGGGAGTACTTTGGATTTTACTGAAGTAATATTTTACCTAGTGTATCTGTACTTTAACTCAAGTACTTGGTTTGTGTACTTCGTCCACCACTGCTTCCCTGTGCCCTTTAGGCCTCCGCGCTGGTGTTCTGTGAGTTGCACTGCACCAAGAGAGAACTGAGCAAAAGTAACTGCAGATAATTAAGAGCACATGTATCACTTGTTAGGGCTCAAAGTGGTATATTTTAACTTATCATGTATCCCTTGATGACTAGGTCTCTATACTCTCTATTCAGGCAGCTGAAGACTTAATCTTTTGCCACCTTAAAAACAAAAACACGGACACTGTAAACCTAGAATTATTTGGATGGTAATGGGGACACCGGTTAATACAAACCTTGGAATAGTTGTTGCACATTCTTCTTCAAAACCAGACCATCTTCAAATCAATGTTTGAGAGGCTTAAGAACCATCCCAGACCAGTCTTGGTGTCCAGTGATGTTTTGAGATTTAAGCCAAACCAGTAGTGTATTATTTGCCTAGTTATTTTAGATAATGTATTTACATCAAAGTAAAAGATAGATTTGTTACCCCTTTTTAACCAGTAAAAAACATTAGCTGTGCATAATAACGTTTACCCAAATGTGCAGTGCCTGATAGGATACTTTTTTTTTGCCTCAAAAAAATTCTGTTCTCAACGTAAAGAGCAACACTTTTCTGGGGCGGTCAAAAACATTAACCTCGGATAGCAATGTTGTCATAGTCATTGTATAATATATATTATTCTCTCACTCCTGCTCCAGTTTATATGCTTATCCACATAAAAGTATGACTTAAAGTCTTTACCTGTATCTTCTATTGGCGCCAAGCTAATCCAAACGAGACAAAGATATCACTTTGCACTACATCTAATCATTTTTCAGGGACACTCTGTCCTGTACACTTAGTAGCATATACATGTAAACTTATTCACATCTATGACTGACACGTCAGCTCACTACACGTCCATCCACGACCCTGGAGCTGAGAGGCGAGCATAATGTACATCTATAAAAACATCATGTGTTGTAAACCTGTTAAGCAAATCACCACGTATCATTGTTGCATGTGTCTGAATTTGTTTTATTTTTGCAATAATTAAACTGGTCTTCCATCCAATTTTGTCAGCCATGTTTCAGACAAAACAAGAATATATGTGTTTAATCTGTCTGCCAAAGATTTTTACCAAATCTAATTTGGGGAGAAGACTTCTGACATTAAGATGAGCAATTCCAAAGCCACACTTAGCTTTAAAATCATTAGAAGTTCTTAAACATGAAGGTTCTGGACCAGGGTATGATTCAACATTCATTGACAGTAAAAGTAGCAGTATAATATAATATAACACACTTTTTCTTTACTGATTTGTGTATTGTCATGAGATTGTTTTTCTTGTGCCTCGTCCAGCTGGAGGACTGACTGTAGAAACTCAGTAACCAGTAGAATGGTTCATACAAGATGTCAAAAGAGTGCACAGTCAAAATATTTTCTGTAAAAAATTAAAAATAAATAAAAAGGGTGAAACCCGGCTTGCAGGAAACCGATTAAGATTTAAAGAAGATGAGGATGACTTTGGCATCCATATTTGACTGACCTCACATGGACATAGTACAGTCATAAAGAGGAAAAGATGAAAAATAGACTGATACATGCTGACCTTTGTGGCAGTTGCCAGATTGTACAGACATCAGTCAATACAAGGTCTAATGTAGTGCTGCAGACTCCAGCAATAACACAGCCACGGTGTGATATAACAGGATCTGGTAGTAGCACTGGCCCGGTGTAGTAAAGCAGTAAATGGTGTAACACACCATTTATCATTTGTTTTAACATTGACTGAAGGTGATCTTTGGGGCTTCTGGTGGAAGTGCGGCGAGCTGACTCTGTTGAGGTTTTCAAAAGCAAACTCAAAACATATACGTATACGCTTATACTGGTTGTAGCTGTAGGTACACGCTCACACTTACATCTGCCTATTACAGTAGTATTTTGCACTTTTTTTCTTCTTTTCTACCTCCTCCTAGGGTGGACGCAAACCTCTGACCTGCTGGGTGATGTGTACTAGTACTGTATTAGTGAGTGAAGATATGAGGGTGCAGAACCAGTGGTGGTCTTGTAGGCCAAGAGCATAGCTTTAAACTTAATGTGGGCGTCAACCAGGAACCAGTGTAACCTAATGAAGAGAGAAGTTACGTGCGCTCTCTTTGGTTCATTAAAAACTACTTGCTGCATTCTGGCTCAGCTGCAGAGGTTTGGTTATGCAGGCAGGGCGTCCAGCCAGAAGTGCATTGCAATAATCCAGTTTGGACAAGACAAGACCCCGGATTATGACTGACTTTTCATTTCTTTGTTCCTCTTTTCTTCTTCTAAATGCATGTAGTCCACATGCAAATTATTATTATTTAGCCTACTGTATTTATTTTTGGAATGTATTTATTTATCTATTATTATTTAATTTATGATTATAAAGGGGTGCACTTAAGACAGTATGTTTATCATAAAATAATTAATGAATGTTTTATTTAAATAAAAAAAAGAAAGAAAGACAGTTTTTACAGTTTTAGAAATGTTTGTGTACTATTCATTCTTAACATGAAGACTTGTTTTGGTGATTTTATTATACTATGCTTTTTGCCCAAAATGGACTTTAAAAGATAAAAATAATGACTAAATAACAAATCTCTCTCTCTCTCTCTGATTTCTCTCTCAACTTCCATCCACATGAAAAACAGCCCGACTTGGCAACACGCCGTCATAAAATAAATAAATAAATAAAATAAATTCATATGAAAAAAAGAAATCTGGAAATCATCTCGCGACCCCCCGCCCACCCCCCACTCTGGGAACCAGTGTTGTAGAGGATGAATCTACAGGACCGGGTGGTGCTGGCGACATGACTTGTGAAGTTTAGCTGATCCTCAATTACCACTCCCAGATTTCTGTCAGTGCTGGACGGTGTAATGGTTGATGAGCCTAGTTGAATGGAGAGGTTGTGGTGGGTCATTTGGTTGCATTTCACAAGCATTTCTGTTTTTCAAGGTTCAGCTACAGGTGATGGTCCTTCATCAAAAGTGAGATGTCACTCAGACATGCCGAGATGCGAGCAGAGACCGTCGGATCATCAGGTTGAAATGACAAGTGGAGTTTAGTGTCATCTGTGCAGTGAGTGATAGGAAAAGCCATGCTTCTGAATGACAGAGCCAAGGGATGTCATATATATGGAAAAGAGTAGCGGTCCAA
Source organism: Perccottus glenii (assembly GCA_024416835.2). Taxonomy (NCBI): domain Eukaryota; kingdom Metazoa; phylum Chordata; class Actinopteri; order Gobiiformes; family Odontobutidae; genus Perccottus; species Perccottus glenii. The sequence continues at coordinate 23,968,495 of CM044552.2, read as the reverse complement.
GCACTGAGCCCTGCGGCACCCCTGTATTGAGATGTTGGGACTCAGAGACCGAGTCAGGTGAGTTGATTAACTTAGAATGGTAGTAGTCAGTTTTTGCAGAGGTGACATCAGCGGAGAAAGTAGAGAGGAGAGACTGGTAGATAAAAAAGCAGGAGGGGATGAGTGTATGTAGGTCGCGTCGGAAAGTGACCAGCAGTTAAACAATTGCAGTGTCTGGAGAAGTTAGATTGAGGTCGAGAGTTATGAAGAAATGATCAGACGTGCGCAGTGGCGTGACCTGAGTGTGCTGAGTGGAGCAGTATCTTATGTAGATAAGATCTAGTTGATTTCCAGACTTGTGGGTTGCCGATCTGGAGACCCGCTTGAGTACAAATGATGCAGTCAGATAATTGAAGTTAGCAGCCAAGGTGGATGTTAAAATCTCCTAATAGCACCAGAAGAGTACCATAATCAGGGAAGGATGAAAGAAGCGCATCCAACTCCTCCAAGAAATGTCCAAGATGACCTGGGTGTAAGGAGGGACTGAGAAATCAAACGCTTAAAGATGGTGAAGGTAAGTGTTTCTTTATTAAAGAAAAAAACAGACAGAGACACGGACAGGAAGCTGGAGAGCTGAGGACTGGGGTCGAGCCGGGAACTGGGACCGAGCCGGAGAGCTGATCGAGGGCTGGAACAGAGCCGGAAACCGAGGCCGAGCTGGAGAGCTGGGCCAAGGGCTGGAGTCGAGCCGGGAACTGGGACCAAGCCGGAGAGCTGGACCACATAATTTCCGTGTTGAAATGACAGTAGGGATTTGAAAACACATTGAAGAAGAGCAGAAAAGGAAATATGCTAGAAGAAATAAATTCCAAGTGCAAACAACAAAAAAAAGTGCAATACTCAGGTGCCCTGTCGGTGTGTCACAATATTTATGTAATGCATGTTTCTCAAAGTTGTATCCTTAAAGAGATATATATAGGCCTACGTGCAAATTAAAGTGTCTAAAAAAAAGTCATTGAAAATTTAAAGTAGACTTTTGTGGGAGATTTGTGGGAGAACACGGGGGAATATATTCCTCCACCTCTTAAATTGGGGCCAGAACCAATTTGACAGGATCTCTTTTTTCAGGAATGTCGCTGACGAGCAAGGATTGTCTTCAGAAAACATAGATCCCATTGACTTCTTTTCTAAAAGACTTGCAAAGACTTGCAAAGAATATTAATTAGCACAGTAATTATGACAAACCCAATTCCAAAAAAGTTGGGACAAGGTTAATAAGTGTATGTGGCATGTTTTGAAACATGTTTTATTATTTTTTTTATGTAACCTTTATTTAACCAGAATAGTCCCACTTAGATTACAAATCTCTTTTGCAGGGGAGTCCTGGCCCCATGTGTGTTTGGGGGGGACTATTGTACATATTTTTGGTGGTAGGGGAAACCGGAGTACCCGGAGGAAACCTACGCAGACACAGGGAGAACATGCAAATTCCACACAGAAAGGCCCTGCCCTGGATGGGAATCGAACCCAGGACCTTCTTGCTGTGAGGCAGGTGTGCTTAACCACTTTGTGCTACACACATGGGGCGGCAGTGGCTCAGTGGTAGAGCGGTTGTCTTTCAACCGGAAGGTAGGCAGTTTGATTCCCGCTCTCCCCACAGTTCATACTGTCGTTGTGTCCTTAGGCAAGACACTTAACCCTCCTTGCCTCCAGTGACACAGCACTGGTGTATGAATGTGTGTAATTGATGCTCTGGTGAATGGTGTGAGAATGTTGGGACGACGGATGGAAATTAGCCTACAGCTACAATCTGTGGTTGTGTCTCATATATGTTCATTAACATGCACTGTCCCAATCAAATAAATAAATAAATTAATACAGACCCAGTTCACTGCCAGATTGTTTAAGTGTTGGAGTTTCTACAGGACAAACTGTCCTAGAGTCTCTAGAGTTGCTAGAGGCTTCCCACTTTAAAGATGTTTTATCATTAAAATGGCAGCCATTACCACTCCTAAGAGGATTAGGGATTTGCAGGCTCTGTCAGATTCGCCATCCTGGGCTGGTCAAAGCCATTTTGCATCCTCATCTTAATTATCTTCCAAAAGTTCCTTTCTCGACCCTAAATCCGGTCATTCTTGAAGCCTTCTGTCCTCCGCCATTTACAACACTCGAGCAGGAGAGACTTCACTTACTGTGTCCAGTACGTGCCCTCCAAACTTATGTCCACCGCACTAGCCAGTGGCGTAAGTCCAAACAGCTGTTCGTATGCTAGGGGGCTGCAAGCTAGGTGCTGCAGCCAGTAGGCAAACTATATCACGTTGGGTGAGGGATGCCAGGGTCTACCTGAGTTGAGATTTATTTGAATTTATTATTGATTGAAAAAAATACCACTGCCATAGGGCGCAGTTGTCAGTGGTAGAGCGGTTGTCCCTCAACCAGAAGGTGGTGGTTCGATTGCCGCTCTCCCCACAGTTCATACTGTCTTGTGTCCTTGGGCAAGACACTTAACCCACCTTGCCCCCAGCAACTTAAACATGCATCAACTTAAACATGAATTTAGATAACTAAGCGCTACACATCTGATCACATTAAACATACAACTAGATGCAGATAGTAACTATTCATCACTTTAAAGCCTGTTTTCACTCTTTGACCAGGAGATGGCACTTTTAGAGTATTTTAGATGTATGATTGACTCACCACACAAAAGTAATTGTGTTAATATAATTTAATAAAAAAAAAAACAATATAAAAATATTACCAAATACATATATATACTGAGGATCAACAATCATGAAAATTATTTTTTTAATAATTAAGGAGGGCACTGGCCAGGGCCACATGGTCACAACTTTTGGTCCAAAGGTGTGGTGCACCTCCAGGGTTCGGAAGAAGATCCCTCGCCATCTTGCCTTCATCATGAGCACCTCCATGTCCTGCCCCCCAACCGTGTGTTTCCCTCCTGAGCCGGAACATGACTCTATAGATGTCCTGGACAGCCAGCAGTCACGCCTCAGATCTTGAGCTCTGTCCAGGAACTTCTCCAGGAGAGGCACTCTGAAGTCGGGATAGATAGATAGTGTTCCCCTTGGAATTGAGAAAAGAGTGCAAATAAGTAGCTGCAGCACTTTTCAAAAGCATATGTATCATTGTTTTTCCATTATATTTGCAGGATTATCCTGAACACATTTAAATGCATGACAAATGTCAATAGTAAAAAATTATTATGTTAGTTGTTAGAAAATTAGACAAAAGCATAGACTTATTCTTACCATTTGGCAGCACAAAGCTATAAGCCTCCTAAGCCGTGCCCTCCTCCTCAAAATCAGACAATGGTTGTTCTTCAGTCTTGAAAAAAGAGCAGCACCAACCATTTCAGACTCCATTTTTCAGCTATTGCGATTTTACTCAGCTAGTCTTAAATAGGGTGGGGCCTACCAATATTGTCATTAAGGGATACCCTTCAGCTGGTTTAATCCATCCATCCATCTTCTACCGCTTATCCGGGGCCGGGTCGCGGGGGCAGCAGTCTAAGCAGAGACGCCCAGACTTCCCACTCCCCAGACACTTCCTCCAGCTCTTCCGGGGGAATACCAAGGCATTCCCAGGCCAGCCTAGAAACATAGTCCCTCCAGCGTGTCCTAGGTCTTCCCCGGGGTCTCCTCCCGGTGGGACATGCCCGGAACACCTCCCTTGGGAGGCCTCCAGGAGGCATCTGAAACAGATGCCCAAGCCACCTCAGCTGGCTCCTCTCGATGTGGAGGAGCAGCGGCTCTACTTTGAGCTCCTCCCGAGTGACCGAGCTCCTCACCTTATCTCTAAGGGCGCCCTGCCACCCTGCGGAGAAAGCTCATTTCGGCCGCTTGTATCCGGGATCTTGTTCTTTCGGTCATGACCCAAAGCTCATGACCATAGGTGAGAGTAGGAACGTAGATTGACCGGTAAATTGAGAGCTTTGCCTTACAGTTCAGCTCCTTCTTCACCACGGTGAAGGCCGGTACGTCGACCGCATTACTGCAGAAGCTGCACTGATCCGTCTGTCAATCTCACGTTGCATTTACATTTACATTTATTCATTTAGCAGACGCTTTTATCCAAAGCGACTTACATTACATTACCAGTGTTACAGTCACTGGAGGCAAGGTGGGTTAAGTGTCTTGCCCAGGGACACAACGACAGTATGAACTGTGGGGAGACTGGGAATCGAACCGCCTACCTTCCGGTTGAAAGACGACCACTCTACCCACTGAGCTACTGCCGCCACGTTGCCTCCTTCTCTCACTCGTGAACAAGACCCCAAGATACTTAAACTCCTCCACTTGAGGCAGGAGCTCTCCACCAACCTGAAGGGGACAAGCCACCCTTTTCATACTGAAAACCATGGTCTCAGACTTGGAGGTGCTGATCCTCATCCCAGCCGCTTCACACTCGGCTGCAAACCGTCCCAGTACACACTGAATGGAGCCAACAGGACAACATCATCTGCAAAAAGCAGAGACGAGATCCTGTGGTCCCCAAACCAGACTCCCTCCGGCCCATGGCTGCGCTTAGAAATCCTGTCTATAAAGATAATGAACAGGACCGGTGACAAAGGGCAGCCGTGCCGGAGTCCAACATGCACTGGGAACAGGTCTGACTTACTGCCGGCAATGCGAACCAAGCTCCTGCTCCGGTCGTACAGGAACCGGACAGCCCCGCAAAGGGCCCCGCACCCCATACTCCCAGAGCCCCCCCCCCCACAGGGCACCTGAGGGACACAGTCGAATGCCTTCTCCAGATCCACAAAACACATGTGGACTGGATGGGCAAACTCCCATAAACCCTCCAGCACCCTGGAGAGGGCATAGAGCAGATCCAGTGTTCCACGACCGGGATGAAAACCGCATTGTTCCTCCAGAATCTGAGGTTCAACTATCGGCTGTATTCTCCTCTCCAGTACCCTGGCATAGACTTTCCCGGGAGTCTGAGGAGTGCGATCCCTCTGTAGTTGGAACACACCCTCCGGTCCCCCTTCTTGAAAAGAGGGACCACCACCCCGGTCTGCCAGTCCAGAGGTACTGTCCCCGACCGCCATGCGATGTTGCAGAGGCGTGTCAACCAAGACAGCCCTACAACATCCAGAGCCTTGAGGTACTCAGGGCGTATCTCATCCACCCCGGTGCCTTACCACCGAGGAGCTTCCCAACTAACTCAGTAACTTCGGCCTGGGTGATGGACGAGTCCACCTCCGAGCCTTCGGCCTCTGCTTCCTCAGTGGAAAACGGGTCGGTGGGGTTGAGGAGATCCTCGAAGTATTCCTTCCACCGTCCAACAATGTCCCCAGTTGAAGTCAGCAGATTCCCACCTCCACTGTAAACAGTGTTGGCAGGGCACTGCTTCCCCCTCCTGAGGCGCCGGACAGTTTGCCAGAATTTCTTCGAGGCCGACTGATAGTCCTTTTCCATGGCCTCACCGAACTCCTCCCAGACCCAAGTTTTAGCCTCTACGACCACCCGGGCTGCAGTCCGCTTGGCTTGTTGGTACCTATCATCTGCCTCAGGAGTCCCACGAGCCAACCAGGTTCGATAGGTCTCCTTCTTCAGCTTGACGGCATCCCTTACTTCCTGTGTCCACCACCGGGTTCGGAGGTTGCCGCCACGACAGGCACCGGAGACTTAACGGCCACAGCTTTGAGTGGCCGCATCGACAATGGAGGTGGAGAACATGGTCCACTCGGACTCAATGTCTCCAACCTCCCTCGGGATCTGGTCGAAGCTCTGCCGGAGGTGGGAGTTAAAGATCTTTCTGACAGGGGGCTCTGCCAAACGTTCCCAACAGACCCTCACAGTACGTTTGGGCCTGCCGAGTCTGTCCAGCTTTCTCTCCTGCCATCGGATCCAACTCACCACCAGGTGGTGATCAGTTGACAGCTCCGCCCTCTCTTCACCCGAGTGTCCAAGACATATGGCCGAAGGTCAGATGAAACAACTACAAAGTCGATCATCGATCTCCGGCCTAGGGTGTCCTGGTGCCATGTGCACTGGTGGACACCCTTATGCTTGAACATGGTGTTTGTTATGGACAAACTGTGACTAGCACAGAAGTCCAATAACAGAACACCGCTCGGGTTCAGATCCAGGGGGCCGTTCCTCCCAATCACGCCCCTCCAGGTGTCACTGCCACCCAATCCACTTTGCACCGGCCCCTTACCGTTCCTCCTGAGGTGGTGGGCCCACGGGAGGTTGGCCGCACATTGCTCCTTCGGCCTGAACCCGGCCGGGCCCTGTGGGGAAAGATCCGGCCACCAGGCGCTCGCATGCGAGCCCCAACCCCGGGCCTGGCTCCAGGGTGGGGCCCGGTTGGGCGATGTCACGGTCCTTGATATTCTCATATCCATAAGGGGTTTTAACCGCTCTTTGTCTGGCCCGTCACCAAGGACCTGTTTGCCTTGGGAGACCCTACCAGGAGCATATAGCTCCCAACAACATAGCTCCTAGGATCATTTGGGCACTCAAACCCCTCCACCACAATACGTTCATTGTCAATAAGTAATAACAGGCAGTAACTACACTTCAACAATCATGTTGCTAATAGCCTAATAATAATAATTTAATGGCGTTAGTAAGGGCAATGAAAGATGTTTGTGTGGAATTAAACATTGTCATATTGTGTGTATCAAAATGCTCAAGAGAAGACAGTATAACATAACACTTTATTGATCCTACATCAGGGTAAATCACAGACATTTGTAAAAGGCAGCAGCATAAGACATTACAACCTGTGTGGAATATTATATAAAATGAAATGAAATACAATAATATGCTATTACAACAGTAGGTATATACAATCTTGAAATATCTTCATACTACTAAAACAATCTACATCTAAAGTTTAAGTAATTAGAAGGGAATGCAATCTTGCAAATACAGTATTGCTGTAGACTAGGCTACATGAGTGTTATAAATGGTTAAAGAACCCGCAGTAGTTCTAATACTACGGCTGTGTCCGAATCAACACAATAATCTCTACATAGTGCACTATATAGTGATTACGCCATTTTGTAGTTATGTCCAAATGTCTAGTGACTGAAATGTAGTGCACTCAAAGTTTCCCACAATGCATTATTAAAAGTAGTGCGCCGGTGTAGTCACTAGACGGTCAAAATAGACCATAATGTTTTGGGAATTGTTGGAGGAGATCAATGCGACCGTGACATGTCTTTAAACTGAACACATCAGGTTTGAAGAAACCAGGTTAGAGACAAGTTTGAATTTCTGTTGGAAACGTAATCCATTTTGGTTATTGTTCAAGTTGTTGAATGAAATACATAAGCTGTCACTACAGTGATGCAATTTTTTTAAGTCTGTTATCAGAGTTTTTTAACATGTATGCTAGAGTCACTTGACTAATGTCGACAGAAAAACAGCCGTGTAGTGTTCGTAAAAGTTCATTAACGTATATAGTGATTGAGGGTTTAGGGACTAGGAAGTGGATTTAGACAGCCTACATCCATGGTTCCTGCCTGGATTCTGCTTCCTGTTTCTTATGTTACAGCATGCTCAGTTGTGATTGTTCAACAATTAGAATTAATCATGTCAGATAAGCTTTTTTAATACATCCTACACTTTACCGAGTTAATTTCTAACAGAGAGCAGAATAGTTGCATTAATGAATCATGTATTTTTTTGATTGAAGTTGCACTATGTGTTGCTTTTGGTGGTATTTGGTAGCAACATTGCTAACATATGGGAGCCCTACATGGAAAAGCTGCTGAGCATGAACAAATCCCACATAAATACATATTCTTGTGCAAGTTAAACCCGTCTGGAAATGACATCCTAAATTTAGTTTATCTGGCCTGTCTGGCTTGTCTGTCTAATCTGGGAGTTCCATCAGGTTTAAATCTGAAATATGGACACTCTTATGTTTACTGGGTTTAAATATACTACAACATTTTCACAATACTTGACTTAACATATGAGAATCACTTTTAATAAAGATAAGTTATTTAAGTTGGACCAACTTAATTTTGCTATTTCTTTGTTCCAAAGAAAGAAAATACTTTACAACAATATAACTTGGCTTTATACATTATCTGTTTTCTTTCTGAAATTACAATTTTTTTAGTTTTTTTTTTTTTTGTATGTTGTCTATGCAAATATGTTGTCTATTTGAAGAAGTGCAGTAGTTCAGACTGATTTTCTTTGATGTATACTGTCAAAAAAATATGCATTAGTTTCACTTTTAGCTTTCATTCAGAACCATGTCTAGGTCCAAGGCTCACTGGCAGGAAATCCCATCACTTTGTTTCAACATCTGCTCAAAAGCCTGTACCAAAATCTCACAGACAGAAGATTAGCCCCACGTGATTTTCCTATACACTGTTTTTCTTGGCTGTCCACAAACTTCAGGCCAAATAGTGTATGTTCAGAACTCGCGGATTAACTTTAAGATGTTACACTCTGAATTCCTTGCCCAAATATATCTGTGTGCACTCATAGTGCCCTTCAAAACAATCCTATTTCCAGATTATAAAAGCTCAAACAAAGTGTCTTTCTTGGATGGCGACCAAAAGCAGAAGCTGCACTTCAGAGTTTGCTTCTTTATCTATGTCCATTTCTTCTCCACCCTCAGCTTTCTTCACCTTTCCCCTCTCGCAATGCTCTGTCTCCTTCTATATTTATCAACGCACCACACTCTTCCATCTCCTCAGTGCATTTCTGCTCTGCTCAGGAAGGAGAGACGTATGCAGTGCTCTTCATTCATTTATGAGAGCCACTTCTCATAAAACACACTCTCAGTCATTCTGTGTCCATCAGATAACAAACCATACCAGTGCAGGGTGAGAGCAAGGTCCAGGTTTATGGAGGCCAACAAAACCACATCACATTATGTGTCTATGAAGAAAAGGTTAAAGCAAAAGCATGGATTCAGTTTTCATGGTGAAAACTGTCTCTTTACCTGCATACCCACCAATGAAGCACTCGTGGTGGTAAGGAAGAGACTACTACAGGACACATTTTTACAGGACAGGACAAACCTCACCCTGGGCCATATTTGCAGTTTACTGGAGGTATGTTTAAACACTACATACTTCCAGTTCCGAGGTCACTTCTACAGACAAAAACATAGCTGTGCCATGGGATCACCTGTCTCCTCGATTGTGGCTAACCTGTACATGGAGGAAGTGGAGAACAGAGCTCTTGTCTCTTTCCTAGGTGCAGTGCCCAGTCACTGGTTCAGATATGTTGATTACACGTTGGTCAAAATCAGAACCCAGGAAGTAGCTTTCACAGAGCACATCAACGCAGTGGACAAGAACATCAAGTTCACCCGTGAAGATGCCATAGACAACCGCCTGGCTTTCTTAGACTGTGCAGTGGTTATTTGGAGAACAGGACTCTCCAAGTAGAGGTTTATAGGAAGCCAACACACACAGATCAATATTTACTGTTTGATTTTCACCAGCCTCTGCAGCACGAGCTGGGAGTCATCAGGACTCTTCAGCACAGAGCACAAGAGGTGCCCACAACCTCAGAAGGTAAACAGAAAGAAGAACAACACATCCGTAAAGCCCTGAGAGACTGTGGATACCCCAAATGGACTTTCAACAAAACCAAGAGGACACAGAAACCAAACAGACAGGAACCAGAGACAAATGGAAAGAGTGTAGTTATTCCTAATGTGTCTGGTTTATCTGCAAAACCTAACAAGGATTTTCTACAAACACAAAATTCCAGTTCACTTTAAACCAGGGGTCACTCAGCGTCAAAAACTAGTCCATCATAAAGACAAGATCCCCTCGCACAAACTGAGTAATGTAGTTTATGCAGTTCAGTGAAGAGTGCAGTGACAGTTATGTTGGAGAAATGGAACAACAGCTTCAGCACAGAAGAGCCAATCCTGGTGGACTTGAGTCCACAGTCCACATCCACCTCAAAGAGAAAGGGCATTTTTTTGAGGACAGCAATGTCGCTAAATGACGTTTTGTTTCCAAGAGACTTTATCAATTATCAATTTCATAGCTAACGACTATGAGACCAGAACAGCCAGGTCCATCAGTTTTGGTTTCAGGGGAAACTCCCTCTAGAGATATAAGCTCAGCTCTTTTACCAGTTGATCTCATAATTGATAAAGTCTCTAGGAATTAGAGATAAAACCTCTTCACCTTGAAAACTGAGTCCAGTTTTCTTCAAGATGACCTGGATGACTGAGAACATGTGCCCGTAAATATTGTCAACAATAATCAACAGATAACATGCACCAGAAACAAGTGGACGGCCCTTAACAGAGGGCCACGGACGTGTGGCTCTTATGTGAGGGCATAGAGCTGATCCAGTTTTTCACAACCGAGAATAAAATCACATTGTTCTAATTAGAAAAATGTGGTCTATAAAGTGAACTAGTATTGATTGTTGAGGTTGAAGTGATGCTGGCAATATGTAATCAATTAAAATCCAATCCTTTGACGTAAATTAATATTAAATCTGGAAGTGACAAATGAAAACAAATAAGTATGAGTTATTATATGCAAATGAGTCTAATCCTCTCATATAGATGTCTGTACAAAACCAGTTTTCTTTGACAAATCATGCCAAGCCATTTAGTCATTTATTTTGCCCGTCTAGATGCCATTATACATAGATGCCATGTTTACTTCTTTCCATGTTGCAATATGGGATACTTTGAGTCCATACATGAGTCCAGATGACATTGTGCAGTCCTGTTGAGCGTGGCGTCAGACACAGTCCAGGTCTTACCTGTTTCTTGCTGGTGTCGATGATAACTGTTACCCTCTTGAGGTCAGCAGAAGTCTTTATTTGCAACATGCTAACATGTTGTCCCTTTTGTTTTCCATTTATGAATGATTATACATTATAAGACTAATAAATTGTTGAACCCAGACGACAGACGTTACATACAGAATTATTGATCCCCAATGCACCCATGTGCAACTACTAGATAACTACTAGACTCAACAACTAGACAGATGACATCTATGTTTGAATGTTTAGACTCCCTAGTATTATTGGCCAGTTACAGTATGGGAATGGAATGTGGTTTAGGAGAATAAATGGGCTTATATTAAGAAAGGCAGGAGGTACAGTTGTATGTTTCTGCTGTAAACAGACCCCAGCTTTCTGAACCTTAAGTTCATTGAGCTGCAGAAATGTCCTGTATTTTGTAAGAGATTCAATATTTGAGACTACAGTGTCTGCTCGTCCTTAATGCAGTGTCGATGATAAATGCAATGTTTTTATTTACAAAGCAAAAGCTGTATGATGATAACAGCTTTTGTTAATAAACGCTAGCTTTATCGTCAGGAAAAAAGTACAACATTTATCATGTTAATCATTAAAAACTTTTCTGTTTAATGTTTTTCCTTTTGCTTCTCGTTTTCAATCAAGTGAGGATCATCTATTGTCCAATCAGCTGACTGCAGTATTTTGCTCCTCCTTACAAAAGCGGACAACTAACTCGGGATTGCTTGAGACCCTAAGCTGAGATGGCACACTTTTTGGGGACACTGTAGAGTAGAGACCTGCACGGGACTGATTATTCAATCCTGGTGCCGCCCTCTCCCGAAGCTTCTCTTTCCGTTCTTGACAGATGTTATAGGGTACATTTATGTTTAGCCTACTTTTTTATATTCATGGAATAAATTATAAAAATGAAATGAAAACGAATCAAGATGAAATGAAACTCTGGACCCGGTGTATTTTAGCCTGACCACCTGCTCCCGCAGTGTGCCCGCCCGCTTAAGGTCTGTACTTCAGACCCCTTTTGGCTGACCCATACCATTCCAGTGGAAAATAGACTTATACACCATATAGGATATGCAGTTATCAGGTTTTATTAACTATACCTTTTTAAAAATGTAATGCCCTGTGGTACATTGCCTCACTTAACTGTACCACATTTGTTTTGACTGTGTGGATGCTGTTGCAGTTATTTTACCTGAAGCAAGACATGACAAGTATGAATGCACTCACTCCAAACGCCTAATTTTATAAGCACCTGTCATAAAGCAGCTGGATTCTCGCAAGATTTATGAGTTCACAAACTCAGAGAAATCCATCTCTTCCCTGTCAAATCCATGTGACACCCAGCAAACCACAGTTTATAGGGCATATTTAAGGTTTGATGACAAAGCGAACATTATGCTGTCACTAACTTTAGCATTGGTTATTATACATTACGTAAGAAGCCAACAATTTTTAATATTGGTCCATTTCTTTTCTGCATCCATTTAACTGAAGATGCAGAAATTTCTAACGAGGGTGTATCCCCCAGATTGGCCCTGTTTGTAGGAGCACTGTGCTCTGCTCAAAGGACATTGATGGAGTGTGACCAAGCAGAACCAACGCAAACAGCACAGGTGCAGGGTCCAGCTGGGCTTCAGCTCCTGTACAACCCACTTTAAAGAAAACAGAGGCCATGGTGCAACATGTTTCTGTGTCATTTAGCTCAGGTTGGATTAGAGCAGCGGTTCACAAACTTTTTCTGTCAAGCCCCCTTTAATAATATAGGAAAAATTGTAAGCCCCTACCCCACACAGTAAAATCTCTAGTGTAAAAAAAGCAGTGCTAAATAACATTAACTCTTTCAAAGTTGATGTAACGATGGCAAGAGTTACTCAAATTTAATAAGAGTAAAATCCAACTAAGTGTTGGTGAAAATATTCAGAGTTAAAATATACGGTGCAAAATGAACAATGTAATAATAGGAGGACACTTTAAGAGTTACTATCACAATGGCAAGAGTAAACGAAGCCCTGCCCACCTTCAAGGTTTCAACAGATTCAAACCAGTTCAAACCAATTGGCAAAACGGACGTCTTGCGTTTGATGGAGGACGTGTGGTAAGTAACCTACTGCTTGTCAAGCTTAGAATTTATTATATGTATTCTTCTGTGTGTTCCTTCTATTCTGCCTGTTTATATGTTCGGTCATAACAGGGCTGGACTGGTAATCTGGCATACCGGGCAAATGCCCGGTGGGCCGACGCACTCGCGGTCCGGTCCATATAATATGATTTTTTTTTTTTTTTTTAATTGGCCAATGACCGGCCCATAAAGCAGGGACAGCGGCCCATTGGTTCATTTTTTATACTGACACTGGGCTGGCCCAATCATCTCTTAACAGGCTCCACCCCTCCTCCTCTGTTTCTTGTGTCAGAGGCAGTTAGTGGCTCAGAGCCAGAAATCTGTGGATTTAGGATGGAGAAACAAAAGTGTAAGGGGGGTGCGGAGAAGTTGCGGGCCAAAAAAATAAAAATGCTAGAGGTTAGGGTTAGGGTTAATGAATATTAAAATAAGACAACTTAATCGTTGTTGCCATTATATAGTCTGTCAGATTGTCACCCACTGCACTAGCCACTCAGTCAGCTAAAGTCAAATAACACAGCATAAGCTAGGTTAGCAGAGTTAACTTATTTAATTGCAACTTTGGCTGACTATTTTAATGTCAACCCTTTAATTCCCTATAATCTTAAATGATTGATTTGAATTTGATTATTTTAATTATTACTCAGAATGGCTGTGTCAAATCGCCCACTACTAAACTAGTTTTTCTGCTGTCCGGTTCATTGGAAAAAAAAAAAAAAAAAAAACATTTCTTTTTAGAATTAGCAGTATTCTACATCCACATTATATTGGGTTCTAAAGGGTTAACTAGCTTTTATAACATGGAGCACTTTGTCCATCTAGAAATCCTGCTCGTCAAGAATACAGGACTATATAACCAAAATGGATCCTTACTAAGTGTACTTTTAATAACTCTTCCAAATAATTGTAATCCTCTCTCTCTGTCCTTATGTATAGTCAAGCCAGGTTGAGTTAGCAGTGGAGGAGAGAGACAGGGAGGAACCTTTGATCACCAGGGAGTCTGTCAAGAGAGAGTGAGTACACTGGGCCACTTGCACTGGTACACTGGTCCATGGCACTTTGTTCTCAGCTTTGTAGGGGTTTTTGGAATGGAACAGTAGATATGCATATCTACAGGGACCGCAAGGATGGTGTACTAGTTGGTTGTGTCTGACCGATTGTGGTGGGCCGGTCTGAGTAAAAATGCCAGGGCCTTTTTTTTGTCCCAGTCCAGCCCTGGGTCATAACGTAGTAGAGAAGGAATTAGACAAAACCATGCCAAGACCTCGATTTATTAGCATGTGCTTAGTGCTACAAATTAAGCTAAGCAAAGGGGGAAATTTTAAATCTACAGTTCACTGTAGTGATGGGAAGTTCGGATCATTTTACTGACTCAGTTCTTTAAGTCTCGTTCAGCAAAATGAACAAATCTTTTTTCAAGTCATTTCGTTCATTTCGTTCATTTCAGCAGAATCTAATTAAAATGTTACATATTACAATTTTTAATACATTTAGTACTTTTGGAATAAAAACTATGATAACTATAAACTAATGCAGCCATGGCCAAACTTTGAAAAATAAATTATAAATTAATTGCAGCTTACTTCAGGCAGAGAGTTCAACTCGCCTCTTAATCCAAATAGTTGTTTTCCTTTGTCACTTCATATTTAGCTTAGCATTAATTCCGTCAACATGTCTGGTCTGGGCCGTGACAGCCTCATGTAGCTGTAGCTAATACATCCGTCCGTCCGGAAACAGAAAGGACTCATTCATCTCCCGAGTCGTTTGTTTGTTTGTTCGTTCGTTCGTTCACCAAGTCCCAGCCCCATAGAGAAAGAGTCTGCAGTTACCGGAAACAGAAAGGACTCGTTCATCTCCCGAGTCTCTGAGTCGTTCATTCAAGTCCCCGTAGGCTGAACGCAGAAACAGAAGGACTCGTTCATTTCAGTATTTGGGTCTGAGTCTCATTCTTTTGTCACGCATTAGATACAGAAATAAGTTAATACATACATATATTTTACATAACTGTATAAACAAATGCAATTCTTTTATTATTTACTTTTACAGTTATGTGATGCATTTCTGGCCTCAAATTGTATCTTTATATTTTTCATATCCTGGGAAATCACTGATAAAGCAAAGATTAGGACTTTACAGTGGATTCTAATCTTAGGTAATAATTTTATAGTTTATAATAGTTTAAATAATAATAAAAAAACAAAGTGGCACTAACATTTAACACTAAAAATAGACTGACAGAAACAAATGGAACTTTTTTAATTTTCAGATAATGTTTATTGCAGATATATTTTGATAACTTTATAATAATTCCAAAACATAATACAATACAGTCAATAATACGAGTGTAATGATGTTGCGAGAGACTGAAGCGGTCACGTGACAAAGAAGCGAGACTCAGACCCAAGACTGACTCATGAAATGAACGAGTCCTTCTGTTTCTGCGCATTCAGCCTACGGGGACTTGAATGAACGACTCAGAGACTCGGGGAGATGAGCGAGTCCTTTCTGTTTCGGTAACTGCATACTCTTTCTCTATGGGGCTGAGACTTGGTGAGCGACGAGCGGAGATGAATGACTCCTTTATGTTTCCTGTATGAGATGTGGTGGAATGCGCATGCGCGGGTCTCTGAGATGACTAGTTGTTCCCGAGTCATAATAAAGACTCGTTCAAAAAGAACGAATCGTTCATGAACGACTCATCACTAGTTCACTGGGGATTTAAATAATAAAATGGAAAAAATGCTATAAAGATTTGACAGACACGTTTCGTGTTATTCCACTGCATTGATTCGCTTCCATTAATCGGTACAATGCGTTGCATGCCATTGCTGCCTTCCTCTTTGCTGTGCTGCCACGACTGGCGCTGTGTGCGGTTACGGCCTCGGGCTGGAGCTATGTGGGAGCAGAGCGGAGAGAAAAGCGGTGACGCGATGGTAGGGATGCGATAGCGCGAAATATTCAGCCATGCGTCTACACTTTTACTAACCTTGCGCTGCAAGATGAATTAGCAGCGAGATAACCGCAAGCTATTTTTATGTTTTTGTCAAAATTTTCTCACACGACCCCTTTGAGCGAATAAACTTTGGGTCTATGAGAGAAATTAATTAGATTTGCAATGTTATCAAAAGACAATTCAAACCAGTGGATTTGTTATACTTTCACACTTTACACATTTCCTTACCCACGTATTTTTGTAGTTTTTATTGTTGATACAAACGTACTGCCTGCTGTAGTTCCAACGAATGTAAGTTTTTGGATGAATTATTATAATAGTACATGTATGTCTTGCATGGAACTTTTTTTAAATGCTGGTAAGCCACAGTAACACACTTGCACCTCGTTATAAACAGCTATAGATTTTTACTTAAATTAAAACGGCTTGCTTTAAAACCTTGATTTTTTTTTATTTTTTTTTGTCGTTTCTCATTTCCCAATTTTTCTTCCAAGCTTTTATCAAGTTTTCCATCCCACTAGTCACTGAAGGCATCAGCGTATTCGAAGAGACGGTGACTAAGGTGGATTCGGATGTCTTTGAAGAAATTGTACAGCAGCCGAATGTTGGTGTGTTCACCATCAGACTGGGCACAGGTAAAATTTTCATTCCTACTTTTCAGTGTATTCCATAATATTCTATTTCTGTGTTTTAATAACAGTTTTTCACTGTTTTTTGACCCAAACTAGATGAATTTTCCCTGGGAAGTCCATCTACCTCTTTAAATAGGACTTCATCTCCCCATCCACGAATTGATGTAAGCAGTTCAGGCACCAGCCAGGATGAGACAATTATCCTTGAAATATTATCCAGTGGCTCTAATGACACAGTTATCCTGGAAGAGGATGACAGCCCTTCTTGTAAACGACACAAAGAAGAGCAAGATGCCAAACAAGTGTGTTTTACTACATAGAACATTTATATGAATTTACCTGCTGTGTAAATGTTGTGAAAGCACTGGCATAAGATTAATTCTGTTAATATTATGCCTTATCAGGACAGCCCACCACGCAATGTGCGGAGATGTATGCAAAGGCATTGTTGCACTATTCCCATACTTGATGGATCCATATTCCAAAAATGGATATGTAAGTCATTCCACATCTTGATGACTTTTAAATCAGTTGTCATAAGTCTTAATTGATGCATCTATAAAAATGATTAGTGCTTTACAATTATTAACTATACTGTTGCTTACATTTAAGGAACATTTCTCTCGATGGTGATGATTACTTGGCATGGCGGCTTAAAACTATCCAAAGGAGGACTGCCTCACCAAGGATCCCAGGATCCTCTCACCAGCTTGGTGGTGGAGGTCCGACAGAACAGTAAAAGGAGGCCTTGTACTTCATGAAATATGCTTCAGATGAGACGAGTGTCAAGCAGAAGATGACGATGACATTTGAATATCGACGTAATATGGTCCTTGATGAAGATAAATCTGGAGATGTCTTGGCTGAATTCCCTTGCTTTAAAGATGTCAAAGGCTTGGTAAGTTGATATTCTAGTGAAAATATTGTATTGGTTTAAGACCAATTTATACTTCATAAGAAGTAAGAAGATTGTTTGCGCCGCTCAGGCTGCAAGAACAAGAACAAAGTTTGTTTCGGCTCTGGCATTCAGACTTCAACTGAAGCGCTGCAGCAGAACTCCTCTAGACTCCACCCCTGTGATCCCCCCAAAAAAAACGTTTCCTGCTCTTGCTATGGAGACCACCCACTTTGAAAAACTAGCCAATTGGAGCCTAGTTGACGCACAGCCCTGCCGAACAAAGTTCTGCTCAGCTGATGTGGCGAGAACAAGCTCCTCAAACTGCCGAACAAAGGCCGTACGAACAAAATTGTCATTTTGTTCGTACGACCTGAGTGACATGAACAAACGTCTTATTTCTGATGAAGAATGAATCAGCCTTTAATCTGCAATGTCTCCTTAATAAAACTGATGTTGAATTCTGCAGAATAAAAGCTAAATGTTCAAAAAACACTACTGTTCTGTCAGTGAAATGGTTAAAGTATTATGGCACTGAATACCGGACTGGTTTACTTGTTTGTGTTGAGGTAGTTAATGAGATGCCGGTATTTTGTAAAATTACTGCTCTTATTGTGAAAGATGAAAAAGTTGTTCTTACTTGCTCTGATGTTGAAACTCTTTGTTTTGATGAGCATTACCATGCATTTCAAGTTGTGTTTAAAACATTACCAACACATAAGGTGTTAAGTGTTCAAGAATTGCTGTATTTTAAACCCATTGATGTTCAAATGGCATATGGTCCAAACAATTGTTCTCTCTTTGTAGTCCCATATTGCCATCTAATGCAGCCTTAAGCACTATTGTATTCTCAAAGTTATATTAAAGAGTTTGTGTCCTATGGGGTATGACAGGTAGCATAACAGTAAGGTGGATAAAATTAAGATTTCTCTGAAATTATTCTTAAAATAATTTCAATTTCTAACAGTCTAATTGAGATATCAGTCATTTAAACAGCATTGTTGCCCTGTTATGACATACCCCAGTTCACTCCATAAAGGAAGATATTTAGGACTGTTTTTTTGCACTTTAAATGCACTGTAAAGTATTTTACATGTTCTGATCAATGTGTTTGCACGTTTTATATACCAAATGTTTTATTTGAAATAAATTGGTATAATGACATGGAATGGGTCTGGTTTATTCTTTCAAGAATTTTGGTTTGCTAGGAGTCATTACAAATCAACACTGTTTAGGAGTAATTATTTATAAATGCAAGTGTTAAGCGGGTTTAGCTCTCAAGTATAACACTTAAACTAGAGTATTACTTGAATTTCACTATAAAGTGTTTGATATACTAAAGTGTTAAACCTCAGTAACACTTAACAGTATTAAATACTAACTCTTATAAGTGTTGGGTTTACTCTATAATTAACTCTAAATTTAAACTCTTTTGCAAGTGTAAATTTTACACTTTCTGGGTTAGGACCATATGTTCACTGAACTCGAGTTAAAATTAACTCTTTAAGTGTTATATTAGCACTGTAAATTTTACTGTGCACCCAAATGGTTTGGATATTTTTTTAATTGCATTTTTTTACCATAAATATGCATTTATATATGCAAAACTGAGGCGATAAGCACATTTCACTTTTCCCACTTAAAGAAACACTTTTACAATTAACCTACTGTATACATGCATGTCTATGGACGGTGGGAGGAAGCCGGTGTACCCGGAGAGAACCCATGGGAACATGTGGAGGACATGCAGACTCCTCAGAAAGACCAGAGTCGGCCGGGTTTTGAACTCACAACCTTCTTGCTGTGAGGCAAGAGTGCTAACCACTCTGCCATGTGCATCCTTTTTAAATATTATTAGGCCTTATTCTAAACAGCCCAACAACAAAGACTACAATAATCTGGCAATAGTTTATAGCTGCCTTAATTAGTCTTTAAGGAACGTCTCACTGTCTTAATTTTTTCCAGAGCTGTATATCATTGTAGAGTGTACCCTTTACCCCTTCCCCTTGATCCAAATTGGGACACCACTTTGTCTCTCGTGAATGCACAATACATTACATAAAAAAAATCTAAGGGCTAAGGGGTTAGGATTGTGCCAAATACACTGCCTGGCAAAAAACAAATGTCACCACCTGGATGTATCTAAGCAAATAGGTAAGAGCATCCCATTGAATAAATACTGAATGGATGATTATGTTTCAGCTGGCAACAAGTTATTTAACCCTAACTGATGCACAGTGGTGTGCTTACCATTAGCCTAGAATAGGCAATTGCCTAGGGCCCCAACATGCACTGGACCAAAACTGACGGGAAAATCATCTGTGAGCAGGGCTGACATTGAGGAGACTGTAGCCTGAGTGTCTCCAGACTCAGATAAAGCCACAGTCTCTGTAAATCCCATGCTCTCTTTCAGCGCCGCTTTGTCCCGGACCTTAAACACATCTACATGTTTAAAGCTTGTCTCAAATAAACATCTGGTTTAAGTCCAACAGTCCGGCGAAACTACTGTATACACACACAATCCGCAGTAGCGATGTTAAGTTACTGTTTGGGGCAACTCTACACTTCCTGTAGTCCTTTCAAAATAAATGCCGTGCTTGGGGTGGAGTTAGAAAAGGACATATCTGATCTGATTTTACAAAAGACAGCTTCCCATCAACAGCAGCTCATACACAGCAGGTTAAACAGTCAATTAGATTAAGTCAGTGACCAGACTGTACTTTAGCGTCACACTTAAAAGTCATAAACTTAACTTTCCAGAAGTAATTTTTAATAAATCAGAAATGATTTGAGAAGGCCTGTGTCATATGGGCTTTATAGTAGGGCTCTGCTCCTGGAGCAGGACACTTTAAATGACAAAGATTCTGATCAGAATGCTGGTTTATTAATTATTTTAAATGTATATCATTAGACATTGTAACATTGTAATTTTAAAAGTATTAGATTTATTTAAGAACAGAAATAATAATCCAAATCAAGAGCTGTCATATTAAAAGTCATGAAGGTTATGGACTATGTATGAACTATTCATGAACTATAACTTAGCAGATCTAAACTTGTATCATAATTAACAGCCCTTATTTGTGCTTCAGATGCAGTTAATGAAGAACTGAGGCAATTCCATAGTTTTGTAGTTATACATTTACTCACCATATAGCAGCTAAAAACTTCATAAACTCATTTAAACTGCACCAGAATGCAGGGAATTGTATCTATTTTATTTAAAATTTCCTGGGGGAGGATTCAATGATTGCCCATTAAACAAACCCTCAGCCTTTCTGTCTGACAATGTCTGAAAACCTATTAAATAGCTTTCAATGGATGACATGTAATCAATTATTATAATGAATAAAAAAAACGACCAAATTAATATCTTATTTTGCTCGCTTAGGTTTGAAGTATTGCTGTATGACAATTGTGGAGGGGCTACAGAATCTCTCAATCTTAAGGCCTACTGTTACATTAAGGCAGACATGAGGAAGGGCCCCTTCTCAAAGGTTTGCCTAGGGCCCCTTTTTTCTATGTATTTTAAATTTGTCTTTTATTTCTGGGAAAATACTTTGAATGACCCAGTATATAAATTGTGCTATATTAATAAAATTGCCTTGCCTTGCCTTTTACTTTACACCACAAGCATAAACGGCAAACGAAAGAAACGTGGTCAACACAAGTGATGCGGCCCAAGAGCATTGTCTTGTTGTCTTGAGGCATAGCTAATGTTACAAGCTGCATTATACGGAGACTGCTTCAGAAATACATCCTGGCCCAACTACAACCTCAAAGTCAAATAAAATTCACTCTGCAGAAGTCACACCAACACTAGTTTGTGCTTTAAAAAGGTCACTTCTGGATGTCTTTACGTAAATTGCATGATAGACTGCTACTGCTGCTGTCATCTTAACGCAACTTAAGTTTTGCTAGGAGCACAAATGTCTTGTGACAGACCGTCGGGAGCCCAGCAGGAAATGACAATATGCATTAACCCACTCTACTCTGTTATTTCTACTGCCGGCTTGTCCTCGCTCAAGTCGATCCCTCACAAAGATAATTGATTTACTCATAAAGACCTTTACTTGACTCGAATAGCTCCAAATTCTAAACAATAACATAAGCAAATTGACGACAGAATTGATGACACACTAAGTCCTATTGAATCTTGATACAGCAGTGTTATTCTCAAATATTTATGGTGAAATACTGTCAAATGGCAACAGTCAATACCAGTAAAAGCAAAAAAAAGCATGCCCACACATACAACATAAATATAGGGTCATAACCTCAAGATTAGAATATTATTTTGACAGATACAGGATGTAGAAAAGGGCTTTTGCTTAAAGATTATGGGTTTGAGTCCCACCAGATTTAACCTTTATGTGAATGAAGAATCAGTAATGTAGCAGGTTGTCCAGTCCCACTAGACTTGCCCAAAAACCATATGTATTGGTTGGAAAAATGGACAAAGGGCTTACTACCTGTACCATACAATGACAAGAAATGTTTCTTAGTGTAGTGGTGAACACCCCCACCTGTCATAAGAGGAGCCAAGATTCCAGCCACAAGGGCTCACATCTTTGTGCCACTCCCAAGCCCCGATAATTAGATAGGATTGGGTTAAAAAGATCATCTAAAATAAAAATTATGAAAAAAATTATCATCCAAAATAATGTGACTTATAGCTCTCCTTGGGTCTGCCCATGTAGGAATAGACAAGAATGAAGATGTGGATATATTGGCCAAACAAATACAAAAATCACTAGGAACTTGTTCACGTTGTAACCAGAGAGAAACTGTACAACATATCCTTTTGGACTGTAGGTATGTAGATGAGAGAGCAAAGCACTGATCTCTGTGCTTAACAAAGAAGACAACAACAACAAAGTTAACCTGAGAAAATCTCTTGGGAGTTGCTTGTTTTAGCACTCAAAAACAGTTCATTAAATATTTAAGGGACATAGCGTTGCTAGGAAGACTCTATCAAATGCATTATATATTTTTTATTTATATATGTAAGTAGTATATGTCTGTTTGTGTGCACTCGTGCATAACAGTCATAAAAGATGTCGGTGGAGGTTCTCGGTCATCCAGGTCATCGTGAAGAAAAGGTTAAGGCATCTGTTTTCAAGGTGAAGAAACATGCTTTTTTAACCTTTTCTTTACAAGAGTATTTCCTGGTGCATAGCACACATTAATAAAAAACCCTCTGCTCATTCTCAACGTACCACATTCCAGCCTGGTACGTGCTAGTAATGTTGGTTTGCAAACTGCCAGTTAAACGCAAAAGAACAAAAGAGGGGAGCAAACTCTTTTTTCTCTCACTGCAAAAGTAGGACACATACATGGGGCAGAGTGGCTCAGGTGGTAGAGTAGCTGTCCTATAATTGGAAGCTCTCCCCAGTTCATACTGTCGTTGTGTCCTTGGACAAGAAACTTATCCCACCTTGCCTCCGTTGTCTGTGGCATTGGTGTATGAGTTTGGTGGTTTTCGGAGAGTCCATAGGGGCAAAATGGCTGCCACTTCTCCTTCAGTCTGTGCCAGGGCTAGAGATGTAGCTTACCACCACCAGTGTGTGACTGTGGACTGAATAAACAATGTGAGAGCTTTGAGCGCAATATATGGTTCATACGTTTACATTCACTGGCATAATTTGTGATTTTTTTTAGGGCCATTTTTCAGAGAATATGAATGATAAAAACTCTTCTTTCACTCATAGTTAGTTGTTGGGTGAAGACATTTATTGTCAAACAATTGTGTTTACTCTTTTTAAATCATAATGACAACAAAAACTACCCAAATGACCCATATCAAAAGTTTACATACCCCAGTTCTTTATACTGTGTATTGCCACATTTAACATCGATTCTTTTTGGCAAAAAGCCTCCAGTTTCTGTAAATTCTTGGGCTGTCTTGCATGAACTGCAAGTTTGAGATCTCCCTAGAGTGGCTCAATGATATTGAGGTCAGGAGACTGAGGCCAGTCCAGAACCTTCACTTTATGCTGCTGAAACCAATGACAGGTCGACTTGGTCTTGTGCTTTGGATCGTTGTCATGTTGGAACGTCCAAGTACGTCCCACATGCCATGTATCAGGCCAAAATCACCAGAGTATGTAAACTTTTAATCAGGGTCATTTGGGTAGTTTCTGTTGTCATTATGATTTCAAAAGAGTAAACACAATTGTTTGATATTAAATGGCTTCACCCACCCCCACTCAACTATAAGTGAAAGAAATGTTTTTGTGTTATCATTCATATTCTCTGAAAAATGGCCAAAAAAGTACAAATTCTGCCAGAGTATGTAAACTTATAAGCACAACTGTATCTGTGATAAACAAAACATGCTGAAAATATCGTTACAAGTTTCTCTAATTCTGTAGAGCAACCACAAAAAAAGCCAAATTATGAACTTTTCCTTTCATCAAATGTGTTTTTTTTTGTTTGTTTTTTTTTTTGGCAAAGGTTTTTGCAGTTGCACAGGTATACACAACATATCCCATGTACATTGTAAAAGCAGAAGTTTTGAAAATATAATGCACTCACAGATGACATGACATGGCAGTAACAAAATGTCCTTTCAGAATTTGTGTAAATACAGTATGTATTGTTTTTGGGGCCCAACATAATTAGTTACTGTAGATAAAGATAAAGCTCATTACCTTTATTAAAGCAGAACGTGGACAAAAATGTTGGTACCCTTCGGTCAATGAAAGAAAAACTCACAATGGTCACAGAAAAAACTTTATTCTGACAAAAGTAATAATAAATAAAAATTCTATGAATGTTAACTAATGAAAGTCAGACATTGCTTTTCAACCATGCTTCAACGAAATTATTTTAAAAAATAAACTCATGGAACAGGCCTGGACAAAATTGATGGTACCCCTAGAAAAGACTGTAAATAATGTGACCAAATGGACATGTTAATTCAAGGTGTATGCACTAATTAGCATCACAGGTGTGTACAATCTTGTAATCAGTCAGTGGGCCTATTTATAGGGCTTCAGGTAGTCACTGTGTTGTCTGGTGACATGGTGTGTACCACACTCAACATGGACCAGAGGAAGAGAAGGAAAGAGTTGTCGCAGGAGAATAGATAGAAAATTATAGACAAGCATGATAAAGGTAAAGGCTATAAGACCATCTCCAAGCAGCTAGATGTTCCTGTGACTACAGTTGCACATAATATTCAGAAATTTAAGATCCATGGGACTGTAGCCAACCTCCCTGGGACGTGGCGCAGGAGGAAAATTGATGACAAATCAAAGAGACGGATAATCCGAATGATAATAAAAGAGCCCAGAAAGACTTCTAAAGAGATCCAAGGTGAACTCCATGCTCAAGGAACATCAGTGTCAGATCGCACCATCTGTCGTTGTTTGAGCCAAAGTGGACTACAGGGAGGCGACCAAGGAGGACACCATTGTTGAAAACAAATCATAAAAAAGCTAGACTGGAATATGCCAAACGACATGTTGACAAGCCACAAAGCTTCTGGGAGAATGTCCTATGGACAGATGAGACAAAAATGGAACTTTTTGCCAAGGCACATCAGCTCTATGTTCACAGACGGAAAAATGAAGCATATCAAGAAAAGAACACTGTCCCTACTGTCAAACATGGAGGAGGCTCTGTTATGTTCTGGGGCTGCTTTGTTGCATCTGGCACAGGGTGTCTTGAATCTGTGCAGGGTACAATGAAATCTGAAGACTATCAAGGGATTCTAGAGAGAAATGTGCTGGCCAGTGTCAGACTGCTCGTTCTCAGTCGCAGGTCATGGGTCTTGCAACAGGACAATGACCCAAAACACAGCAGAAAACACCCAAGAATGGTTAAGAGGAAAACATTGGACTATTCTAAAGTGGCCTTCTATGAGCCCTGACCTCAATCCTATTGAGCATCTTTAGAAGGAGCTGAAAAATGCTGTCTGGAAAAGACACCCTTCAAACCGGAAACAACTGGAGCAGTTTGCTCATGAGGAGTGGGCCAAAATACCTGCTGAGAGGTGCAGAAGTCTCATTGACAGTTACAGGGATCGTCTGATTGCAGTGATAGCCTCAAAAGGTTGTGCAACAAAATATTAAGTTAGGGGTACCATCAATTTTGTCTAGGCCTGTTCCATGAGTTTATTTTTGAAAATAATTCTGTTGAAGCATGGTTGAAAAGCAATGTCTGACTTTCATTGGTTAACATTCATAGAATTTTTATTTATTATTACTTTTGTCAGAATAAAGTTTTTTCTGTGACCATTCTGAGTTTTTCTTTCATTGACTGAAGGGTACCAACAATTTTGTCCACGTGTGTAAGTACCATTTTACCTTCATAAATAGTTTTCCAAGTCCTTACGATGGTTACTAAATCCCACCTCCCTCGCTACTATTGGCCCAGGAAGAAAAAGCCAGAGCAGATTGGACAATCCCAGACCATTTTCTCTGTGTGTGCAATACAACAAGAAAACGTTAGGGCTGGCCAGGCTTGTTATTTTAAGTCCCTCGAGATCAGGGTTCGAATTACAAAGTGGCTTTCGGGGGAGCCCTATTTTCCGATCCTCCCTGACTGACTTTAACGCTTTTGGTGCATGTTAGGGCATTTAAAACAATAGGTTTACAGTAAACCTATTGTTTACTTAATAAACTGTTTACTATAAAGCATGGCGTCAGTCAGTGTTGTCAGTGTTCGAGCAAACAGCTCTGTCCACGGTTCTGAATCAACCGCGCTTAGACTTACATCATGCAAATCATGATAAAAAAACAGAGTAACTCGCATAACAATCATAAAAAAAATACATCAATATTAAATAGGATTAGGGCCAATCCTCACAAATGCACAGATCAAGTAAGTAATTCCATGATTCTTACCTTGGCGAGCAACAGGCTTTTTGCCTCCATGCATACTGTACATCCTAACTTCTGATTTTTGGAATAGAGCCATGTATTCCTGATTCTCCACTCACTCCATTGCTTTGTTGTCCAGTTGAAAGGTGTTGCATGATCGCCTGGTCCGCTGCAGGTCGCAGCGGTGGTTTCTGGCGCCAAAGTCTCGCTATCCTCGGTGCTGGTGCTGTCACTAGCAGCAACTTTTAAGGCGAAAACCTGCTGCTGCAGCAGCTTCCCCCCCCATCCACATCTGCTGCTGTATCCACAGGTGTGTACAGGCAATAAATACATATCATATACAATCATTTACAGTAAGCCCTCATAGCCTCTTACATTCAGATACAAACACAACCCTGGTGGTTTGTTAATGAGTTGATAATGTTTTTCTGCCTTTTTCATGTGTCATTTAATACAGAGCAACCAAAGAGAAGACCCCAGGAGAAAGACCCAGTTCAGAAGCTCTCAGAACACATGCTGTAGCTCCAGGTTCAGAGGATCTTCTCTTGAGTCTGATCCCTTCTCTGCAGAAGTTACTGTCTTGGATGAAACAATTTGTCAAATTTCAAATACATACATTAATCTATGAAAGCAGCACAGTTCTGCTTCATTTGGAACCGAGTGTATAGTTTTTAAAATGATGCAGCTGTCACAGCAGGAAATAAACCAGACTCTCTCTGTTCTCCTCTCCTTCACTTTAGGATTCTATTATTCCTGCTCAGAAATAGTGCATTAAGTTTTGTGTATAGTTTCATAATTCCATTTTTTTAAATAAATGTTTTATATAATGACCAAAGGTTTTGATGTGTTTGTCACAAACATTTCAATATTTCAGACTGATTTATTTAGAATAAATAGAAGAAAGTTTCAGTATTTAAGACTAGATTACTTATGGTAAACACTTGTTCATTTTTATTATATTCTATTGCAAACACATCTACAATAGTAAGTAAACAGTTATTTATGATTGGACCAGTGTTGTATTAATGAGAAACAAGCCATGAGTCATAGATTCTTTTTAGAGGCTGGCTCCATTTATTAAAGAAATAAAAACAAATAAGAGATACAACACACTGTTATAAATACAATTCTAAATACGATTTTATAGACATAATACTATATTGACTGTAGGACTGATAACTGTGTTCAGAAGACTGTAGTTGTCCACATATTAATTACTCATAATCACATCAAATATTGACTGGAGACAGATGGACAGACTTGAATAGAGCGTCAGTAGTTGCTGTCCTGCGGGAAATCCTCGCACAGACCGGGACAACAGGTCATCGAACTGGGGCGGGTCAGTGGGAAAATACCGCTGGCGGCCGTCATCCAGGCGCAGCTCCTGGAGAAGTTTGTGAAACTTACGGAGCTGGGTCCGCCTCTGAAGCATCCGATGTAAACCCCCACAGCGCCGAACGGGTTCACGCCGTTTTTCAGTCCTCCAAAGTAAATAGAGCACTGCTACTTTCTCGATAAAAACCCATCTCAACCATTCTTCAACAAGACCGGAAGACAACCCGCCTGGCAGAAGCCCCTCCTATGATGCGAATTCGCGTCTGTTGTTGAGTGAATTTCACGCGCGAATGAAGCGAATTTCACGCGCGAATGAAGCGAAATGTTCAGCGTCCAACTACGCGCGACTAGCGCGATTTATTCGCGCAATTCGCGTTTGGTGTAAACGCCCCATAAGGCAGCGTTTCAGCAGCTGCCCCCTGTGCATGGAATGACCTGCAAAAGGACCTAAATCTATCTGAACTTGTGACTTTAGGAGAATTTAAATCTATTCTGGAGAGGCGTGAACTAAATAAACTTGGTAAATGTAACTGTTTTTAAACTTGCACAAACTGACTCTTTTGTAACTATTGATTGTAAATGTTGTTATTTGTGTGTTTGATAATGTCTTGTATTTGTCTGAAACTGTATGTAATGCTGTCATCTTGGCCAGGTCACTCTTGGAAAAGAGATTTTTAATCTCAATGAAGGATACAAATAAATAAAATTGTTGGAATTTTTAATACCAAAATATACACACTCATAATGATGTAAGTATTCTTAGACAATGATTGGTAAAACTCTGATGTAGTCGATTTATGGTAACACTTTAGATTACAGACAATACTTACCAGGTAAGTACTAGGTAACAACAAGTATAATTACTAGGTAATTACAGGGTACCTACAGGGAAATAACACTTATATTTACCAGGTACTTACATGGTACATGGGGTACTTACTGGGTACACTGTGTAAGTACTGGTAACAGTCTGTACTTATTAGGCCCACGTGCTTTGTACATTATAATTAATTTACATTAGATAAATAGTGAGTTGTTTGGCTATAATTTTTAGACCCATTTGTTTCTTTCAAGTCCAATAACTACGAATGTGTATAATTAACATTCTTAAGGAAGGAGTGTTACTAATTAAAGTGAGTGAGTAAGATTTTTAAGTTTTTATCTGCTCAACTCAGTATTTCATGTAAAATGTGTCAACAAAGTTCATCTGTTGCTCATACAGTAAGGGCAAAAAAAAAAAAACTAAAACAAATACAAAGGATTTATTAATCTACAGCGTTTTATTTAGGTCATGGCAAAGGTACATTCAACACATCAAATTTAATTTGAGCAGAGCACACAGTATTAGCAGTACAAGAGTGATATTTGATACGTGTGAGCTATTAATATTTACAAAACTCTACATCCTTGGTAATTAGTGGTGGACGAAGTACACAAACCAAGTACTTAAGTTAAAGTACAGATACACTAGGTATCTGTACTTTATACCAAAGTGCTCCCTTTTAGCTTTCACTTGTAAAAGTACAAAAGTATTTGCCTTCAAATGTACTTAAGTATCCAAGTACTATCATTTATTATGGCTATAATGCCCTTATCATTTTAAAATAATTTAATGTGCTTTTTGCATGTCATAGATGTAATTGATTTCAATAAATCTAGTGATATATTTAAAAAATTATTCTTAAAGTAGATCACTACGGAGCCTCAGACATGACATGCAGGAAAAAAATAAGCTAAATCGTGCGCACGATTTACTAATTCGTTCCCTCGAGTTTCAAAATCATGCACATAATTTATAAATTGAGGAAGCGAAATAGTAATAGTAATAGTGCGCACGTTTTAGTAAATCAGTCTGGGAGAAAACACAGTAATGTTAAATCGTGCACAATATTTTTTTTCTTGCATGCCATGTGCAGGGCTCTGTACATCACAGTCTTTGGAAGCTGAACTTTTGAAAAGAACGATCTCGGTTTATAAGCAGCACTCCACTCCACCTTTCAACTGTTAAGCATCATAAGCTGCAGATAAAACTAGTCAAAATTTAATTTATATTCTACCAAAAGTGTTAACATCAATCGACTGTCATTTCACAATATCGAATCACTTAGTTTAAAATAAATACTACAAACGTTGGTGAAACAGCGAACTAACGTTAACTTAAACACAATGGTGCGAGCTACTGTTAAATTACTCAATAAAAAAGACCACCAGAATGAAAATGGCTTACCTCAATGTGTTTCAATGGATGTTGTGTCACTGGCACTTTAGATTCAGGAGTTTGTGATTGTTCCATCCTAATGAAGAGTGAAGACAATCGGCACTCTCAGAATGATATGCTGTTGCACTGACGCACTAAATAAGCGGTAACCAGAGTTACCAGACCAAATTCAAAACAGAGTGCGCACTGTTTCCTGATTGGTGGCTTGCTGCGTGATTGACCTCTTCAGTTTTTTTCTATCCACTCATAAATAAAAAGGAACGACTAATTTTGCAAAATGTAATTGAGTAAAAAGTAAGATATTTGACTTTGAAATGTAGTGAAGTTAAAGTAAAAAGTATCCCCGAATGGAAATACTTAGTAAAGTACAGATACTGGAAAAAACTACTTAAGTACAGTAACAAATTACATTTACTTCTACTGTCCACCACTGATTACCAAGTGATAATGCAGTAACAGTGGGGTACAGGGTGGATACTTACTCTGTAGGTACCCCATATGTACTCTGTAAGTACCCTGTAGTTGCTGGGTAACTACAGTGTAGTTGTTGGGGAACACGTTCTTGCAACCACGTACTTACCGGGTAAGTGTGGGCAGCCATCTACAGTTGCTTATCTCTCTAGAGATATAAGCTCAGCTCTCTTACCAGTTGAACTCAGAATTGATAAAGTCTCTTGGAATTAGAGACGAAATGTCTTCACCTTGAAAACTGAGTCCAGATGCTTTTGCTTTAACCTTTTCTTCAAGATGACCTGGATGACTGAGAACCTTCATAGACATACAAGTTGGACAGTTAGAAAAGGTAAGTAATTTATCAACTCTTTCAGTCAGTTCTTTTAGTGTAATGTAATGTTGGTACAGAAACACTATTTTAATGCGGGAAGAGATGTGCCTCTGTTTGGCCGGTTACCAGCAGCCTTCCATACACGGAAGCAGAGGTAAGTGACGTTTAACTCAATGTGTTTGCAAAGTCGCACTTCAAACAAATGAACATATATGGATAGGACATGTACATTTAACAGGTCATGCCCTGAAATGTAGCAAAATGTATTTTACAGGTACGTACAGGATTGGAAGATGGGCTGGATACCACAGCAAGTACAAGACAGGAGAACATGGAGACACGTGGAGACCAAGCCCGGTAGTTATGACGGAAGATGCAGTGAATGACGGCCACAATAAAAAACTGAAAACAGAGTGTCCAAATAACTGAAAATACAGGACAAAGACAAAAAGTCTTTTCCAAAAAGTAATCCCTTCACTGAGGAGCCAGGAACTGTAGCAAGACTGACAAGCTGCCCCCAACCAGAGTATGTGGGATATGTGCGGAGTGGGAGCGGAGCGAGGAGCAGAGTTGTGTGATTTTGCCAGGTGCGAGGAGCGGATTTTTAAAATGTTGGAGCGTTGTGATTTTCTTCCGCTCCGAAACGCTCCACTATCGCTCAATTACCAATCACGAGCCAGGAGTCCAAACCACTGTCAGGAGACGGAGGGGGACTCAAAATGTTTCTAATCATATTTTGCATTTGTTTGCATTTGTATTGTTTTATTAGTACTTTCACAAACATTTATATAAAGTACTGCGTATTCGTTTTACACTACATGCATCTTCTGATCAGACACTGGTGTTATTAAAAAAAAAAAAAATACCCTGGAGCGAAAACGGAGCGAGATGTAAAAGGACGGAGTGGGGGAGGGAGCGAGGAGCGGAAAACAGTACACCCAGAGCGGAGCTTGAGCGGAGTAATTATGAAATACTTTGAGCGTGGAGCGCAAATTCTTCCCGCTCAGCTCCGCTCACATACTCTGCCCCAACTAACAATCCAACACTGGCTTTACGAAGCCCTCTGTATTAAATTGGCTCTCTAGCGTTGCCGTCACTAACATTAGAAAGGCTCACATATGTTTTACAAGGAAATATAAATGGAGGAAAATTAAAATAAAAATTGAATCTAGCCTGGACCCAACAGCACTAATAAATGTTAAGCCAATATCTAAGCTCCCTTTTTCAGCTAAAATTTTAGAAAAGGTGGTATCCAAACAGCTCACATCTTTCTTAGAGAGACACAACATATGAGACGTTCCAATCCAGCTTTAGAAAACACCACTCCACTGAAAAGGCACATAAAGTGTCCAGTGTCATTATGATGTCAGCTGACTCAGGAAATGCACAGTACTGGTTCTGCTAGACCTCTCCTCGACCTGACACAATCAACCATTAGATAATGGTTAACAGGATGCGGGATCTGGTTGGAATGTCTGGGCCTGTGTTAGAATGGTTCTCCTCTGGTAGGAGGCTGGTAGGCTGGTAGGAGTTTAAGTGTGTCAGCAAACCATGTCCTCCCTCTGGGCAAGATTATACTCCAGTATAGAGGCGCCTCTTAGCTGTCTCTTTGTAGATGATATTCAGATACAGATCTTTTCAAATTGTTGCTCCCAGACTCTGGAACAAACTCCTTTCTATCTTACGCCCTTTGGATTTTTAAAAAGCAACTTAAGACATTCTTTTTTAAACAAGCAAAATAGGCCCAGGGTGGCTATGTGTGTATTTAATAATGTTTCTGTAATTTATGATGTATTTTATTATGTTTTTTTATATGTGAAGCACCTTCTGACTGTCTGTGTCTGTGCTATACAAAGAAATTTTACTTAATTACTTAAGTGCAATGCAGTAAGGTTATTAGTATGGATTTGAGTGTGTCAAAAAGTGTGCAATCCATTTTTTAGAGCCCACTGGAAAGAGCCAGTTTAGTTCCACAGTTTAGTTCCTGTTTCTACAAAAGCCCACGGTCAACAAACCGAGCATCAATAGAGGAGAAGCACATTCATGTTTCTCTTTGAGCAAACATTCATCCATGAGCTAATTAGTTGAAAGAAAACCATTATCAGACAGGCTTTGTTCTTTACCAGCTGCATTACAATAACATTGTAACCACGTCAGGTTCTTCCATCTTAAAAACATTTCTAACATCAGAGCCTATGTATCTCTGTCCGATGCCAAAAAAAAAAATGTTCACGCCTTTATCACAAGTAAACTGCAATTCTCTGTTCTCTGGACTCCCTCAAAAATCAATTAAACATCTGCAGCTCATACAGAACTCAGCAGCTCGTGTTCTGACCAGGACAAAGGAATTCTCTCATATGACACCTGTTCTAAAGTCACTGCAATGGCTCCAGTTCATATCATAATTTACTTGAAAATTCTTCTAATTGTCATCTTCTAATAATTTTGTTTATTCTTTTGTCTAAGTTTTCCTTGCTTTGACTTTTGTGTAATTTCACATAAACTACAAAATTACTTCAAATTTAAGTTACTTAGGTAAAAAATATGCTTTATAAATTATTTTTCTTCTTCTTCTTGTCCCTACAGAGCTACCATAGCTGTTCACATGCTTTAAAACGGAGAGGTGTGGAATCTGCACACCTATTGCACCAACTTACTGCCTCCCTTTGAATGAAACAGCCGTACAACACTCTTTCCTTCCTACTGATAGTAAAAGTAAGTATAACACATAATAGATTTTTATTTTTTGTCTAATCAATTCCCAACTGTGGCCTGTTCCAACCTGGTGATTAGAGGCAGCCAAACACTGGAGATGATTATTCATGCTTTTATTTCTTCTCGTCTTGATTATTGTAATTCTCTTTTTACTTGTTTGAACAAATTGTCTCTGAGTCGGCTACAAATGGTGCAAAATGCTGCAGCCAGGCTTTTAACTGGAACCAACAGAAGGGCTCACATTTCCCAGGTTTTATCCTCATTACATTGGCTTCCAGTCAAATTCAGAATTGATTTTAAAATTTTAGTCTTGACTTTTAGAGCTCTGCATGGACAGGCCCCCCAGTACATCACTGACCTGCTGACCCCTCACTCCTCCTCCCGCGCTCTTCGGTCTTCTGGTCAGAACCTTCTGCAAAGTAAGAATTTCAAAGTAAGAATTAGAATTTCATTGTACAGGGAAACATGCTTTCTGTCTGTACACATGACAATAAACACTTTGAATCTTTGAATCTTTGAAACCTTCTAACGGTCCCCAAAACCCGTTTTAAAACTCGGGGAGACCGGTCTTTCCAAGCAGTCGCCCCCAGACTCTGGAACGCCCTGCCCCTGTCACTGCGCGTTTCTGTTGATTCTTTTAAAAAGCAGCTGAAGACACTTTTATTTAAACAAGCTTTTAGTTGATTGGGCTTTTTATGTTTTGAATATTTTGTGGTTTAAATTTTTATTTTCATAGTTTTATTGTTCTTTTATTGCACTTTGTAAAGCACTTTGTGATTTATATCTGTGAAAGGTGCTATTTAAATAAAATTTACTTACTTACTTACTTACTTATCTCCTCATCCGAGTGAGCTGAACACTGTATTTTCTGTTGTTGATGATAAGTGACACTTTGCTCTTCCTTCATCCTCAGCACTGACCTTCTACTGCAGGACACCCTCTCACACTAATTTTAATCATAAAGCAAGAGGGCAACACTTGAAAGCTCCAACAATTATCGAGGCAGAACACGCCGGCATTTTTGATGCTTAGTATTTTATAGTTGCTAAGCGATGGGCACACACAAAGACCACTGACACCGAGCGGTACAAGGTGACTTGTACACACTGCTCTGACTTCCCCCAGAGGCCTTAGTGAAAGTTCATTCAGACGGCCCCCCGAAGTTTCGGTAGGATTGAATAGCTGTTGGGAAAATAAGCCCGCTGCGAAGATCTGAAAAAGCCCAGGTGAAGAGGAACTCATCTAGGGGAATGTCTGCCTTAGCCTACTGCGGCGCTGCTACACCTCAGGGTCTCTTGTATTTGGATTTCTTCAGTCGGGGATTGGTTTGCAGAGAGCTAATAGCAACCGACTTAGGGCCTTAAAATTAAAGAACACTGCAGTGAGGTGCAATAAAAGTGTGTAAAGAAGAAAATTTCCTATTTTCCTTACTTTTTCATTGGACACAGCAGGGGGTATAGTCGCAATTAAAGCCTGGGGCTTTTCACTCCCAGAAGGGTTTTTTTTGTGCTCTAGGTCAGTAATTCTTAGACTGAGGCACACTGCGATATGTAATATGGAGATGTAATTTTTTATTTTATTTAAAAGCGTCACACCTAACTTCAAGATAGTAGTCCTACTGGGTTTTACTACTTGCCTTACTTTGTAGACAGTGGTTCTCAAACATTTTACACCAATTATGGTCATATTGGTCATAGCCTCATGAACTGTGTTCCTTCCCTTCGTCTCTCTATAATTTGCTTGAACACAGAGCTCTGTGAACAGCCAGCCTCTTTTGCAATGGCCTTTTGAGTCTTGCCCTCCCTGTGCAAGGTGTCAATGGCCATCTTTTGGACAAGTGTCAAGTCAGCAGTCTTCCCCATGATTTTGTAGTTTACACAACTAGACTGAGAGAACGTTTAAAGGCCTTTGTGTTTTGAGTTCATTAGCTGATTAGAGTGTGGCACCAGGTGACTTTAATATTGAACCTTTTTACAATATTCAAATTTTCTGAGATACTGAATTTGGGATTTTCCTTAGTTGTCAGTTATAATCATCAAAATTAAAGAAAAAACATTTGAAATAACTCAGTCTGTGTGTAATAAATAAAAATATACAAGTTTCATTTTTTAAAGGAATTAGTAAAATAAACTTTTGATGATATTTTAACTATATGACCAGCACCTGTACATACACACACATACACACACATTTATTCTAATAATGTGAGATCACTACATAATACTGTACTGTTATGGACTGGCAGATAACCCAAACGCAGAGACACACGTAAAGTAACAAAAGAGATTTATTTAGACAAAAGGACAACTTAGGAATAGCGGATTCTTCGAGGATAGCGATGTGTAGCAGGACAAAACCGGGACTGGGCTGGAGCGGGACCGATGACAGGACTTGACGGTACAGGAGAAGACTGAGGTGGAGCGGGAACAGGACTGACGGCAGGACTGGAAGGATCTGAGATGAACAAAAGGAACAGGTAAGTAATCAGAAATATCACAAGGCATTGAGCGAGGCGTAGTAATAGCGGTAGTAAGTGTTACGATCTGGCATCGATGAGCAGGCTGCGGTGCTTCTTAACCTCTGTTGATTATCAACTCGGATCAGCTGGGCTTGCTCCGCGGCGCTCCTGCACACCTGTTTCCCCTCTGCGAATCAGTAGGGCGGGAGCTAGGTGCGGAAGCAGCCGCGGCCAACTGTGCAGAGTCCTGATCCACCGTGACAGTACCCCCCCCTCTATGGACGCCACCTGGCGGCCTATCCCGCTTCTCCGGATGGCGAAGAAAAAACTCCCGAATCAGGGAAGGGTCAAGAATGTTTCTCCGGGGCACCCAACAGCGTTCCTCCGGCCCATAACCCTCCCAATCCACTAAAAACTGAAGGCCCCGACCCCAGCGCCTTACATCCATAATCCGCCGTACCGTGTATGCGGGATGATCGTCAATCATCCTGGGAGGAGGCGGGGGAGGACAGGGAGGCATCAGGGAACTGGACCTGACCGGCTTGATCCTGGAAACGTGGAAGGTAGGGTGAATCCGAAGAGACCGAGGAAGCTTCAGTCGAACTGCTGCAGGGTTGATGACCTTCTCTACTTCAAGCGGGCGATGAATCGTGGTGCCAATTTAGTAGCCTCCCCCCGCAACGGCAGGTCCCTGGAGGATAGCCAAACCTTCTGTCCCGGTGAGTACCTAGGGGCAGGAGTGCGGTGGCGGTTGGCTTGGACCTGTGACTGGGACGAGGTGCGTACAAGAGCTGAGCGGGCTCGTCTCCAGACCTGATGGCACCGTCTCAAGTGTTCCTGAACCGAAGGAACTGCCAGCTCTTGTTCCTGATCTGAAAATAGAGGTGGTTGATAACCGTAACAACACTGGAAGGAGACATACCTAGGAGGCGTTCACCAACGTGTTGTGGGCATATTCTACCCAAGGCAGCTGGGCGCTCCAACTTGCAGGATTGGCAGATGATGTGCACCTCAGTGCCACCTCCATCTGTTGATTTGCCCGTTCCGTCTGTCCATTGGTCTGGGGATGGTAACCAGAGGAGAGACTCACCTTGATGTCCAACGCAGTACAAAACGCCTTCCAAACCTGGGAGGTAAACTGTGGACCTCTGTCTGACACAATGTCCCAAGGGATCCCGTGTAACCGGAACAGATGACTCACCAGGAGATCAGCGGTCTCCGAGCGGACGGCAGCTTGGGTAACGGCACGGCGAGCTGCTTTGGAAAAACGATCGACAATCGTCAGCACAACCGTATGTCCGTTAGATGGTGGAAGCCCCGTGACAAAGTCCACTGCCACATGAGACCACGGCCGGCTAGGGATGGGTAGTGGCTGTAACAGTCCTGCTGGGGTCGATGGAGGTCTTATTCTGGGAACACACGTGACAGGCCGAAATGTAGTCCTTGGTATCTCTGTCCATGGTGGGCCACCAAAACTTGCTGCGTAGGACAGCCAGGGTGCGACCAATCCCCGGATGACACGTGAGGCGGGTCCCATGGGCCCAGTGCAACACCTCCGACCTGACAGGATCTGGAACGAACATAGTGTTAGTCGGCCCGTACCCGGATCAGGATGCTGGCGCTGGGCAAGCCGGACCCGATCTTCTATTTCCCAGGTGAGGGTAGCCACGATGCGCGACTGGGGCAGGATATGCTCTTCCTCTGGAGATAGCTGCTCCGTGGGAAAGACTCTGGACAAGCGTCTGGCTTGATGTTCTTGGACCCTGGGCGATAAGTAAGAACAAAATTAAAGCGATCAAAAATAATGCCCACCTAGCCTGCCGGAGTTCAGCCGCCTTGCCGTCTGGATGTAGGTCAGATTCTTATGGTCGGACCAGACCACGGCTGAATGGCACCTTCCAGCCAATGACGCCATTCCTCTAATGCCAACTTTACCGCCAGGAGCTCTCTGTTCCCCACATCATAATTCCGCTCGGCTGGAGAGAGCTTACGAGAGTAGTAGGCGCAGGGGTGAAGCTTCTGGTCAGTGGAAGAGCGCTGGGAAAGAACAGCTCCTACTCCGTCTCGAGCGTCGACCTCCACCACAAACTGTAACTCAGGATCCGGCTGGATGAGCACAGGGGCCGACGTAAACCGATGCTTAAGTTCATTAAATGCTCCTTCTGCCTCCGGTGTCCAGACAAAAGGTTGTGCAGTGGAAGTGAGGGCCGTCAAAGGGTTTGCCAGTCTACTGAAGTTACGGATAAATTTCCTGTAAAAATTAGCGAACCCCAAGAATCGCTGAACATCCCTGCGGCTGGACGGGACCGGCCATTCCCGTACCGCCGTGACTTTCTCCGGGTCCATCTGGATCTGCCCCTGAGCGATGATGTAGCCGAGGAAGGTAACTGATGGTGCGTGGAACTCGCACTTCTCGGCCTTCACAAACAGCTTATTCTCCAATAGTCTCTGTAAAACTCCCCGGACATGTCTCTGGTGTTCCTCCAAGTCTTTAGAAAAAATCAAAATATCATCCAAATATACAAAAACAAAACGTCCGATCATGTCTCGTAAGACATCATTAACTAAATTCTGGAATACCGCGGGGGCATTCGTGAGTCCAAACGGCATCACCCGATATTCGAAATGTCCTAAGGGTGTGTTAAAAGCGGTCTTCCACTCATCCCCCTCCCTAATACGCACCAAATGGTAGGCGTTGCGGAGATCGAGTTTTGTGAAAACCATGGATCCACAGAGGAGTAAAACGGAAGCTGATCAAGGGAAGTGGTATTTGTTCTTTATAGTAATCTTGTTCAAACCCCGAAAATCGATACAGGGTCTCAAGGATTTGTCCTTCTTGTCAACAAAAAAGAATCCTGCACCTACCGGAGAGGACGAGGGTTGTATTATCCCAGCTGCCAATGACTCCTGGATGTACTTTTCCATCGCCTCATTCTCCGGCCTCGAGAGGGTATAGAGACGGCTGCTGGGCAGAGGAGCACCGGGGAGGAGGTCGATGGCGCAGTCGTATGGTCTGTGAGGTGGAAGCGACAAGGCCTGATGCTTACTGAACACCGCCGACAAGTCATGGTAGGTAGACGGAACCGAGGACAGATCTGAAGGTTCAGGTTACGGATTGGACCTAGAAGAAACAGGAGGCAAAGCAGACTGCAGGCAATGTAAATGACAAAATTACTCCATGACAACACTTTGTATGCGTCCCAGTCTATGTGAGGGTTATGTATTTTCAGCCAGGGTAACCCCAAAACTATTGGAGTGTGCACACAGTCGAAAATGTAAAACTAATAGTCTCTTTGTGATTACCCGACAGAAGGAAGGTTACGGGAATCGTCTGTTCCCGATCTGGGTCAAAACCTCTCCGTTTAACGCCTTAACCTCCAAAGGCACCTCCAATGGCAGAGTCCGGATACCCAACCTTTTAGCCACCCCACGGTCCAAAAGGCTTTCATCAGCTCCGGAATCGATCAGTACATCCAAAGTCCGAGTCTGATCAGCTAAAATAATAGTTCCCTCCATTCGCACCGGCTTGGGAGATGAGCAACGGACTTGGCTCAGCAGTACTTCTCCCATTACTGCCGAGCCCACCCTTTTCCCGGACGGAGCGGACAAGAAGCACGAAAATGTCCTAACCTCCACAATAGAGACAACTCCCTGTAGTGACGCGACGCTGTCTCTCCTCCTCTGTCAAATGGGTCCGACCCAGTTGCATGGGTTCGGGTGTGGCTGGTTGCAGAGGACGACCCGGTGGATCTGTAGTAGAACTGGCTGAGCCTCTACCATCGACTGTCTGCGTCCACCACCCCCCGGTCCTCTCGAGGCTGGGAAAGCCCCTGATGTGCGGTGGAACCCGACCCTGGATTAGTAAAGGATCCCAGCGACACCTGTAGGCTGGCCTTCTCCCTCTTACGCTCCCGGAGGCGGTTATCCATCCTAATGGCCCCCTTTATGAGTTCGTTAAGACTAGTGGGTGGCTCCCTTGCCGCCATCTCGTCCTTCAGTTCATCAGAAATCGCATTCAGAAATGCTCCGTGAAGAGCGTCCTCATTCCAACCGCTCTCCACTGCGAGTGAACGAAACTCAATGGCAAATTCAGCCACACTGCGATTCCCCTGTCGAATGGAAAACAGTCTCTTAGTTGCCTCCCCTCCTCGAACTGGGTGATCAAAAATCAATTTCATCTCCGTGATGAATGCGGAATAAGAAACACACAGACTCCTGCTTTTCCCAGACAGCAGAGGCCCAGTGTAGCGCATGACCCCTTAGACAACCAATTAAAAAGCAATCTTGAGCGAACGTTCACTCTGATAAGTCTGTGACTGCTGTTCAAAAACTAAGGAGCACTGTGTTAAAAACGCCCGGCAAGAGCCGAGATCTCCACTATATGGGGAAGGCGGCGGTACATATGCTTCTTTGTACACCGGAGGCGGGGCTTCCATAGTCGGCGCGGAGAGCGGGGCTTCCATAGTCGGCGCGGAGAGGGCTGGAGCGCTGGTAGACGGTGGTGTGTTCAAGGAAGCCAACTTATCACTCAGCACAGATAAGTTGCAGGAAAACTCCTTCATATGGCCCATGAGAGACTGGAGAGTGGCGTCATGCTGCTCCAGAAGCGGTCTGAGCAGCGACAGTTTGCGGAAGAGTGTGAGGCTCTGCTGGGTTCATTATGGCCAGATCGTACTGTTATGGACTGGCAGATAACCCAAACGCAGAGACACACGTAAAGTAACAAAAGAGATTTATTTAGACAAAAGGACAACTTAGGAATAGCGGATTCTTCGAGGATAGCGATGTGTAGCAGGACAAGACCGGGACTGGGCTGGAGCGGGACCGATGACAGGACTTGACGGTACAGGAGAAGACTGAGGTGGAGCGGGAACAGGACTGACGGCAGGACTGGAAGGATCTGAGATGAACAAAGGAACAGGTAAGTAATCAGAAATATCACAAGGCATTGAGCGAGGCGTAGTAATAACGGTAGTAAGTGTTACGATCTGGCATCGATGAGCAGGCTGCGGTGCTTCTTAACCTCTGTTGATTATCAACTCGGATCAGCTGGGCTTGCTCCGCCGGCGCTCCTGCACACCTGTTTCCCCTCTGCGAATCAGTAGGGGCGGGGGAGCTAGGTGCGGAAGCCGCGGCCAACTGTGCAGAGTCCTGATCCACCGTGACATGTACAATTAATTTTGTTCTTCTACATGCCTTTGATAACAACCTAAACTTACATAATCTATGTATGTGTGTCAAAGTCTTTATATCTTACTGCGAAGAGACCAGAGCAGAACCCCCGTGCGGCTTTGCACAGAGAAAATGATTATTCTGCTGCATAATCCCCTCAGAAGAGGCACATTAAACCAGAGACTTGACTCAGACTAATGCCTCCAGAGGCTCCAGACTCCACCAGACTTTAAATAGTAGCTCTGATTTGCATTCCGTGACTCAGGAACAGCTGTGTGTACGACTGATGCGTCTGGAGGGGACACTCGGGGCTGGGGCCAGGGCCAGCAGATGCACCGTCTGCATGTTCAGATACAGTATTCTTCAACTGGCCAACTCCAGTGCCTGTCCTGGTTTTATTTATTCACCCAGTTTCAAGGAATTTTTATTTATTATTTTTTCAGTTGTAATAGTCAACATACATTAAATTATGTAGAGTATGTGCATTCATTTGTTACATTTGTTTTGCTTTGTCAGACTTGATTACGTTTGGGACTTTCCCAATAGAGACCTGAGTTTTTTCTGATACAGTTTACATTTGACTGTGGAAGTTATTTGCAAGCAAAAAGCTTAGACAAAAGACATAAGCCCACTTTTTGTTTTTACTTTCTGTTGCAGGAGGAGACAGTGGCTTACGTCATTCTTGGGTCATGCGTGGAGGAAAACTAGTGTACTCAATGAAACACATTTAATCTAAAAATTTAGTTTTGAACCAATAGGTTCTTAGGAATAAAATAAAGTAAAATGTCATATTATAAAATAAAAAACAGCCAATCTAAAAATCTGTTGGTAAGGAGTAAGTAAGTTGCTGGAGGTGGCCATGGTTGATGCGTCCAAATGACTATATCTTGACATTAAAGCAGTGTAACATTTAGTTAGTAGCATCACGTAACTTTAAAGTCCAAAAATATACTTTCTCGTATTGATTTAATGGTTCTTAGACACGGAATTGTTAAAATCATACCTATCTCACTGATACAGTACCTCAGCTGGACAGAAAACTCTGATATAAATGATAAAAAAGTCCGCTGCTCAAAAACAGGGAGCAGAAATAGGCTGATACACTGGACCCCAGCAAAGTCTTATTTATACAAAAATACACAAAAATACTGAAAGCTACCATGTCGGGAGACATGTTTTTTTCTTCCAAACTTGCCAGTTTTGGATAGTTTCCTCTCAAAAACAAACAGCACAGAGAGTTTGTAGAGTGATCTACGCCAGGGTTTTTCAAACTTTTTGTGTGTGTGGACCACTATTTGTAATCAAAAAATTTTGCGGACCACCTCATAACACACATAATAAAATGTCTACACACAGTCTTACCTGAATTAATCCGCACCTCTAAATAGGCTTACTAGCACTACTATAACTAGTCATCACATCAGGGTGCAACAGGCTTGTTAAAAGAAAGTTTACTGCACACAACGGCTGCCACATATTTAATTTATTTATTTACTCATGTGCCCGAGGGCATAATCAGGTTAATTTGAACAACAGGCTTATTTCCATAGCAATGGAAAAGAACACTTGGATAGTCAACATTTCAAAACCTTTGGCATTTCTGAAAAAACATTCTGAAAAAAACATTTCAGAAATACTGATATCAATATAGGCCTACATATTCTTTGAATTTTTTTTATGGGAATTTCCTGGTAAAATGAAGGTAAAATATTATTTTATTTTGCCTTTCCACGGACCACCTGCAGTACCCTCACGGACCACTAGTGGTCCGCGGACCACAGTTTGGGAATGACTGATCTACGCCATCTAGGTTACGCAGTGCTCACTATTTAGAGTGAGTTGGATTATTTATTTATTTTCTTCAGTTTAGTCCCTTTAGGGGTCGCGGGTTGCAACAGCCTAGCAGAAACTTTGGGCCTTAGACGGGGTACACCCTGGACAGAGGTCAGTTAGTCGCAGAAGGCTGACATTTAGAGACAGACAGTGACAGACAACCATTCACTCTCACATTCATTCACTATGGACACTTTAGAGTTGCAGTGGGAGGAAGCCTGAGAGAGTCCATGGTAACACAGAAAGGACTAGCAGACTACTCATAGAAAGGTCTGAGTTTGGCCGAGGATGTTTGGGCTGGGGTTTGACCTTCTTGCGGTGAGGCAAGAGCGCTAACCACTCTGCCACATGCACCCCCGAGTTGGATTATATTAGATCTAATGTATGTGTCCATCCCTGTGGCAGCTGGCCTTCAGACATAGGAAACAATATTTTCTATTTAGCTTATGAGCACTGGTTGGTTACAGGGTCTTTTACATATGGGTCCTGACTCAAGTGTTAAAGGGTATATTGATGTATTTGTGGAAGCTCTGTTATTGTGCCTTTGTCTGCTGTCCAAACCCAATCATATTTTGTCCTGACTCTGTCTTTCGCCAATGTCAGGCTAATAGGCTAATACGAGCAGCAACTCTGTATCTATTTATTAGGTATCTCTAATTAATCACTGACTGAAATGGAGATCAGCTGACCCCATTTACTTAACAAAGTGCAACGTGCCTGGAATTCCATCCCATTGGGATAATAAGGATTGATAAGGATTGTCGTGCCACAATCTAATTTTATTCTGACATGTTGTAAAAAATCTAAAAAAAAAAGTATTGGTCTGAACCAAGCCTCTCCCATGGAACCTCTAAAATGGTCCTCGTGTAATGGCGCCGCCATACGGTGATTTTTCGGCGATATACCTCCGATATACCTCCGAGGGCAGGCTCCAAAAGCGGAAATATAAGGAGAAACCCAATGGCGACTTTACAAGAGTAAAACTCATGTTTACAGCCTGGTACAAAAGATGGCTCCGGTCTCTAGAGCTAAGTTTTTACTACATGACAACTCTGGGGGGGGTGAATTTTTGATTAATATGTTTGTTTATGCTATCTAAAAACTATTGTTTTACTATGGAAAAAGCCCGGATGTAACGGCCATTTTATTGCCCATTCGTAATGACAATATTGGTGAATAGGGGACCAATGGGCAGATATCATCCATATTTATACAATCTATGGTCTGAACCAGGGGTGCTCAACCAGTCGATCCCGAGAGTAAATTGCACTCCGTTTTGCCCTTTCTCT
The DNA here is from genome assembly GCA_024416835.2 of Perccottus glenii. Lineage (NCBI taxonomy): Eukaryota > Metazoa > Chordata > Actinopteri > Gobiiformes > Odontobutidae > Perccottus > Perccottus glenii. Next base: position 23,924,540 of record CM044552.2, on the reverse strand, counting down.
CTCTCTTCACCGTCCCACGTCTCAAGACTTATAAATATTAACCTTTATAGACATGGTATTTCGTGAGTAAAGAAAACGCTGTACTTATTTTAAAAACAGTTCTTTATTTACCCTTACAAGATCATTCATTCAGCTCTGTGTGTGTGCCGGCTGCCTGCGGGAGGAGGAGGGGCGAAGCTATGAGCTGTGAGGATTTGCGTGACAGTCCAGTGTTTTTTATTGGTTGGTAAAGATCTGTAAAATCCACTGACAGACATAAAGGGTGACCAATAGCTTTGCTTTATGAAAAAATGGTAACACTTATAAGGCATTTACACGTTGTCAACATTATTTTCTGGCTAAATCAGCTCTACGCACCCGAAAAGTCCGGGAGTTGAAGGGGCAGTTAACAGCACAGCAGTTCATTTTTACAAGGCCAAACACCAAGTGTAATGCTGCAACTATAGCATCTTATCGCGTCAGTGAAGTTCTTGCAAAACACCAGAAGCCTTTAAGGACGGCGAAGTTGTGAAAGAAGCGATTGTAGAGGCTGCAGACGCACTATTTGGTGACTTTAAGAATAAAAGTGATATAATAGCTGCCATTAAGGACGTGCAATTATCCCGTGGCACTGTTACACGGCGATGTGAGGGAATGGCAGAGGATGTCGAGGAGCAGTTAAGGAAGGATATTGAACTGTGTGAATGTTTTTCTCTTCAATTCGACGAGTCGACTGATGTTATGGATGTGGCACAACTATGTGTTTTCATTAGAATAGTTTTTGGAGACATGAGTGCAACGGAAGAGCTGCTCACCATTTTTGCCATTGAAAGGACATACTAAAGGCGAAGATATTTTTCAAGCTTTCATGGAATTTGTCAACAAGACCCAATTGCCTCTCTTTAAACTCTTCTCTATCACAACGGATGGCGCTCCAGCAATGGTGGGCCGTACTAACGGGTTCATTGCATTGTGCAAACAGAGTGAATATTTCCCGGACATCCTTAATTACCACTGTATAATCCACCAGCAGGCATTGTGTGGTAAGATTTTAAATATGAAAGAAGTAATGGATGTTGCGATATAGATTGTGTGTTCCGTTCGGGCCAGGAGTCTACAGAGAAGATTATTCCGTGTTCATTTGGAGGAGACCGGTGAAGAACACACAGACCTGTTGCTGCACACGGATGTTAGATTGCTGAGTAAAGGTACATTTTTGGCGAGATTCTCAAGAGTTGTTGCCTGAAATCAAAGATTTTCTGAAGCTTTCAAAACATGCAGAATATGCCCAGCTAGAGGACTACCAGTGGCTACTGGATTTAGCGTTCCTGACCGATCTCACTGACCTGCTGAATGATTTTAATTTAGAGCTGCAGGGTAAAAACAAACATGTAATCAACATGATCAGTTCAGTGAACACATTTAAAAGCAAGCTACAACTGCTTTCAAGTAGGCTGCAACACCATGACCTGCGGAACTTTCCTCACATGCAGGCAGAACTTCAGAGTCAGAGCAAAGACTCTGAGCAGCTTGACAGTGCACGTTATGAGGAGCAAGTCCAGAGCATCTGGCAAGAATTTGAGAGGTGCTTTACAGACTTTGCATCCATCGAGCCTGTTGCAGCTATCTGTGTTTTCCATTTGGCCCAAATATTGATGTAGATTGTATTTCCTCCAAAATTAAATTACTGTTCCACTTAGATAACTCTGCTGTTGAGAATGAGATTCTCACACTGCAAAATGACATTGAGATCAAATCCAGGGCAACATCTGGCATGAATGGAGAGTTTGTGTAAATATGTTTTAAACCTATTTTTAAATATGTTTATTTTTTACTAATGTTGTTAAGCACCTTTGTTCAATCTGTGGTTGTTGGAAGGCGCTATATAAATAAATATTGATTGATTGATTGATTGATTGATTGATTGATTGATTGATTGATTGATTGATTGATTGATTGAGTTCTGGAACTTACTGCCTGAACAGAAGTATCACAACCTCAGAATATGCGCTTTCAACTTGACAGCACTTTTCGGATCAACCTATTTGTGTGAGTGTGCTTTCTCTCACATGAAAATCATCAAGTCAAAGTACAGATCTACAATAACTGATGAGCACCTTGTGGCCTGCTTAAGGCTTGCAACCAGCTCCTACTGCCCTGACTACGAGAAACTAGCTGCCTCCTCCCAGTGCCAGAGGTCCCACTAAGGTAGAGAAATAACTTTATTGTCACTATTCTATTTACAACTAGACGGTTTATTATGAATTAGGGCAACATTTTTTGTTTGTTTTGTGCATATTAAATATGTATATGTAAATATTTTGGGCTTTCTGGGTAGATCTCGACACACTGACAAATTTAAAAGTAGATTTTTGTTCACAAAAGGTTGGGCACCCCTGGTCTGAACATTCAGCAGTTCTTAGATTTGCGAGAATCTAAGAAAAAGTTTGAGCGAATCCCATTGATGGTGATGGTCCAAATAAAAGTGCTTCATATTCCAAACCTCAATCAATTTGCATCAACAAAAAACAGTTTGTGATATCTACCGTATTTTTCGGACCATAAGACGCACCTGGTTTTTAGAGGAGAAAAATAGGAAAAAAAATATTCTGAACCAAATAGTGTAATAAAATATTTAATGAAGTATAACAGAATAATATTTGAATTATATGCCTGGAGTGAAGGGCATGCGCACTGCTGTGTACTGTAACACCGCCTACTACATGCTATCCTCCAATAGCATACGGCGGTGACACAGTACAGCAGCATTGCGCCTTCCTGCACACATCGGCTTCCGTAGGGAAGGTAAGGGAGGACCCGCGCTGCCGCTCTGCCACTACGGTAAGGCAAGGCGACATGGGGGGGGGCGCTGCCACTCTGCCAGTATCTCAGTGGACTACTGAGAAGCCTGGACACGGGGCGGGGGAGGGATGATGCAGTTTCAAGGGACACGGAAGGTCCCGGGGGACTCGCTGCCGCTCTGCAACTCGGACCATGAGACGAGTTGCAAGCGGCAGCGGTCCTCCTCACCCGCTGCCGCTCTGAGCGATATCATAAGATCTGGTCCGAATACCGTAATATATGGTATTCTGACCATAAGACGCAGGCACTTTTCCTCCCACTATTTGGTGAAGAAAAAGTGCGTCTTATGGTCCGAAAAATACGGTATATTTCTGGTATCACTGCATAAATGCGTTAAATTTTTGAGAAAAAGTTGCAAAAAAACACACAGACTCTCAACTCCTTAAATTCAAAAGGAGCGGGTACACCTCTGTAAATGGGCCACATTTGCATCAGCATAATATTCCCTTTTAGCTGCTTGCACACGGGGAGATGTGTGTCTGGGTGGGAGCTATTTACGCTGCTTTTCCACTCACTGTTGAATGAATTCTTAAAGAGATTCTAGAAACATCAACACAGCGCCCATTCATTCCCAATGGGCATTCTTTCGTATCGTCTTTGCCGTGTTGCATCATCTTCTTTTTTTCAGCAGCTTTAGTCTGTCAGTCTGCAGCCTCAGTTGTCATTAAGCCTCATGCAGGGTTTAGGCAGAGTGATTCAGGTGCAGGTATAATTATCTGCAGATACTGTTCATCTGTTCATCATTTTCTGTCATCAGAGCCCGAGTACAAACGTTTAATTCAATGCGTGTTTGGGATTTGCTTCCTGTCAATCACCAACCGCTCATTAATAAACACTTTTCCAGATCTTAAGCCATTAAGACTTTTTCAAGCAGCGCTAAAAGGAAAGTGACATTTCATCAACTCAAACAAGGAAGAAAGAACCTGAGGCTGTTCTTCACATGCTATATACTCCCTCTGAAATATTTGAATGTGTTGCTTTATGCTTTACAATTCTTTTTGAATGTGCCAGTTTTTTTGACAGCCTGTTGTTTCACAATAGAAAGAAAGCAAAAAGCCCTTATTAGTGCTATGCATGCAACATAAAAGTGACAAGAATTTCAATTCAAAGACTCAAACTTGAATTTCCAGTCACAGTCGATAACATCATCAGCATTTTATAAAATATTTTATCTCAACTTCAACAATGTTCAAGAGGAAGTTAAAAGCCTTCCTCTTTAGCTCCGCAAACATTCAGTAAAGACATCTGAAAGTGTTTTTTAATCTGCACTTATGTTTCTTATTCGAAATCGTGTCAATTAAATAAAGAAATTAAGAAAGAACTGAAATAGCAGAAAATTCATAACAAAATGCTGCAGAATCAGCAGTGGACAACTCCTGTATGGGGCATGGTACAAACAGTGGCAGTTTAGTGCACAGGATAGAATGCCTGATGCCGGGGATCTGGGATGGAGCCTGAGCTTGGACATAAACTTTCCTCCAAGCAAACAGTCACTGGAACGTACCATGTCAAAAAATAAGTTAGATCCTGACCTGGCTCAAATTAAGCATTGGCAATATGGTAATAAGCAAGATCCTCATAATATATATATATATATATATATTATAATTAAAATAACACAAGAGACATTTTAGTTCCGAATTCATTTGATCGGCAATCAGGTTATCTGGTCTTAGCCCCAATGGTCCAGAGCATGGATGAATTATTATATTGCATTATTCAAATTGACATGCTTCTATTTCCAAGGGCTATGATATGTTTTTTGATTTTTCTGTTTTTTTGTGTGTGTGTGTTAACTAGTAACTAGGTTATAGTGCTTAAACGACTCAAACCAATCACTGTGAACTTGATTGCAGCGGAAGTGTTCCCCAATTAGAATTAATTACAATTTTTATAACATGGCAAACAATCACGCTCACTTCAATACTGTGTAATAAAAGCGTTTGTGTATAAAAATACTCATAACATTTATCTTACTCCAAATATTTATCTTATTTCTATATATATATATTCTATATAAAATGAATACAAATTAAAGTATAAAATGTAAATGTATTCATTACTTTTTCGCTTCAGTAACTTTGCACTAATTAGGAACACACATTTTCAATAAATTCAACTGAATTGTTCACTACATTGGCCCAATATTAATTTATTTTAGAAATGTCAATGTTTTTCTATACTTTTTAATTTAAAAGCTTAATATAACTTTGCATTATGACACAATAAGGTGAAACTTGTCTCCAATCTCCCCGTCAGCATGCAGTGTATTTCAGCCTGGACCTTCCTCTCAGACTCTGTCAGATCCTCAGTCAACCTCCGTGGTGAACTACTGGTCAGGCCTTTATTCTTGTGATCTTCGCTCTGTGTAAATTGCATTTATTCTTACCTGCTCCTGTAATTTTTTGTTCCATTTCCCATGCCCATTCCAGCCTCAGTCTGCACCTACCTGCTTCGTTCCTGTCCCTCGGTTCATTCAAAGACCTGCCACCGTTTCTGACCAGCTACTGCTTCCACATACTTACCTGCTGCAACAAACCCTTTAATTTGGCTTTGTCTGCTTTTGGGTCACTCCCTAGTTGTGTCGTGACAGTATTTATGCAAAAACAAAATGATTTATTGTATTTATAGAGCACCTGGTGGTGAGACAGTATGGAACAAATCTATACTGAACAAAATCCTAAAGATATTTTAATGTGCGGGGATGTAAAAAGTAAATAAAGCAAAAATTACATAGAGCTTAGTTGATTTTATGTACAGTCTTTTTAAACGACAATCACAAAGGTGATGGTGTTTTGGGGGAAAGCTATGTGGACAGAGCAGATGCTTTATGGGTGTGTTCACACACCATCCATAAACAGCTGTTACAGTTACACCCAGAGTTAAAATTTAACATATTTGTGGATGATAACACTTACAGTTACAGGAAAAGACTTACAACTGAGATTACAACATAGCTGAACAAAATTAACTTTTAAATATAATAGAAACAAAAGTGATGCTATTTGAAAAACATAAAGAAGATGAATAATTGGAAATGCTAATTGATTAAATACCAATAGAATGAGTTAATTGGCAGAAACCATTTTTTTTAATTATTCATTTTTATTTATCTTTTTGGGTGTTTTGAGCCATGGTTGTCCCATGTCTCAAAAAGGGGGTAGAAGAAGATTTAAACCAAACTGTATATTAAAGTGATGAAGTGATGCCTGGTTAACCTAATGGTTAGCATAATGCTATAATGCTAGTTACAGCATTATGAGTTTTTGATGTTTCATATGATGTTGATTTTATTTGTTTGTTCTTTATATGGATGGAGGCCAACTACAACAAGTATACCAGTTCAGAAAATAGGTTTTGACAAATAATATAGTCACCGGTAAGAGCTAATATAAACATAGTTCTTTGAACTTATATCATCTTGGTTTACACCTGTGAAGGGAAGCACACCTGTGAGCAGGGCTAGTGAATGGAGTCACATGACTTCCTGTGACATCACTCTGAACTTGACAAATGTAGAGATCAAGGACAGTCGCATGCAGGGCAGACGTCTAGAGGTTTCGCAAAAGTAAGACCATTAGACCAGCATTGCCTGCTGACCGGAAACATGCGTCCTTAAAGGATCCTCGTTTTATTTGTGTTCACATACAATGTGAAGGAGAACATCGTGAGTCGAAACTCACACTTTAGGAGTCAAACAGCAGCTCCCTCAGGTTCATTTAAGAGCCCCGTTTACATCAACGACAGAAGTGTCCTTCAAGGTGTAATTAATGAATATAAGGCAAAAAAATAATTAACAGCAGGATTTGAATTTTTACCTTTTGAGACAATTTATGCAAATGTGGATTAAATTAAGTATATTTACAACCAGAAAAGATTTATTATTTACACAAGAGATGCTGGAACTATTAATTGAAACTAAAATGAGAGAAAACTGGTCCAAGGACGGGACAGAACAAAATAGCACTGAGCATGCTATTAGCTGAAAAGAGTAGGGTCTACAAACTTATTTTATCAATTGAAAATATTTCATCCATCCAAGGACTTTTCACTCTAGCAGATGAATTGCCATAGTATTCTGGAATAGAGGACTTGATCTTGACCTGGTTTTTACAACATGCACCTGCCGAACGACACTATGGTCAAGGCTTTAATCTCAGATGGACAATCTGATCTGGGGGACAATGTACACCAACGGGACAACAGCTCCATGACGGATCATACTACAGTCCTAAGGGCCGTATGGTTCATTGAAGTTAATATGCTTAAGATAATTGATTTTAATCATTATGAATGTACATAAGTCTCACTCCACTCTGTTTTACTTTTTGTTACAGGGACAGGCAGGGTCATACTGTGTTTTTGATTTATGGACTTTAAAGAATCTGACTTTGCAGAATTTAGTGAATTACTCTGTGGGTTTTTGATTCTACACATCTGATCTTTGATTTACACAATTTGCATTATAATCATTTGTTGTCTTTGATTTGACATGTGTTACATTTAATCATTTGAATTGATTACATATGGGGCAGCAGTAGCTCAGTGGGTAGAGTGGTCGTCCTTCAACCGGAAGGTAGGTGGTTCGATTCCCGCTCTCCCCACAGTTCATACTGTCATTGTGTCCTTGGGCAAGACACTTAACCCACCTTGCCTCCAGTGGCTGTAACACTGGTCATAACATTAGAACAATGTAAGTCGCTTTGGATAAAAGCGTCAGCTAAATGAATAAATGTAAATGTAAATGTACTTGACGTTTGTGTTTTGTCACCACCTTGGGGAGAGGGGTGGACAGTAGAGCTTTTCCCAGCGTTTGGTCATTTACCGAATGGTCAATGTTTTTAGGCTAGGTCAGCTGCCCTGCTGGGTTTTCGCTCCTGTCATAATATACAATTCACACCCAAGCTAATATGTTGTTTTATGTTAATAATTATCAGCATAAAGAGGGGGGAATGTTAAAATAATTTTTAATTTCCAATTGTTTATAGTTTCTGGGTGCTCATAGTTCTCTTTAGGTCATGTCAAATCTGATCATGTCAAGTCCTTCATGCTAATCCAAGCAGGAACTAGACATGACTAGACGTAGACATAACTTGCCACGAGAGGACTCTGCACCTCAAGCTTGTGCCTTGGGGAGTGTGTGAGATACACCTGTCACGGTGGCTCAGGACTCTGCACAGTTGGCCGCGGCCTCCGCCTCCGGCTCCCCCGCCCCTACAGATTCGCAGATGGGAAACAGGTGTGCGGGAGCGCCGGCGGAGCAAGACCAGCTGATTCAAGTTGGTAATCAACAGGGGATAAGAAGCACCGCAGCCTGCTCCTCGATGCCAGATCGTAACACTAACTTCAGTCAGTCATACGTCTAGCTTGCTATTGATTATTGTATTTTGTATTACTTACATGTTCCTTTGTTCGTCTCAGATCCTTCCAGTCCTGCCGTTTGTCCTGTTCCTGCTCCGCCTCTGCCTGCTCCTGTACCTCCAAGTTCCGTCCTCGTTCCCGCTCCAGTCCAGCCCCGGTCTTGTCCTGCTTCGTCTCGTTATCCCCGAAGAACTCGTTATTCCTAGTGTGTCAATAAATCTATTTTATATTACCTTACGTGTGTGTCTGCATTTGGGTTGTCTTGCCGGTCCGTAACAACACCTCCTACAGCCTTCACTGCAGTGATATAAAATCTCATGTATTGTTTACTTTTGCAAACAAATCTCATCCTGTACCTTTGTGACATGTTTGTACTTTTGCTTCATTCTTGCAAGAATTAAACCTGACCATTACTTTTATAAATTATACTCTGTCTACGTGTCTAATATGTCAAAAAGGAACACATAGAAAGCTTTTTTTCCCTAAAAGCTACAAATGGTACTTTTAAACAGTTATGTACTGATATTAACAGCACTCGGTGTAATTACGTGTTACAGTGTCAGACTGATAATCCATAACACAGACTGTCAAATCTTCTGTAAAGCTTTAGGGCAGGGGCTTATAGAACCTTACACAGGAAAGTGACACATCAAAGTTGTCAAAGTTGCAGCGCTAAGTTCTTTTTGCCTCCACAACATTCTTCTTCTTTACATTTAATTGCCTCTGGGGGCACAGTGTTCCATCAGGATGACACCCCATTCCCATCGGCTCTCAATGTTTGAACAGTATTTACCAAAGAAACTGAACCATCATTTTTCACACTGCAAAATGTTTTGACTTCAAAAGTGGTAACACTATAATCAAGTTACGGGATTTTTGAAGTAGTGTCATATGTGATACTACAGTACTTTAACTGCTGTACTAGTAAATAAATCTAAATAAATCTTTTGTGTATATATTAGGGCTGTCAACATTAATGCATGCAAATAAAAATAAATAACTCAATAAGGAAATAAAAGAATAACGCAAATCATTTTGAACACTGGGTGGGTGCACGTGGCAGAGTGGTTAGCACTCCTGCCTCACAGCACCAACCCAAACATTCTCGGCCGACTCCGATCTTTCTGTGAGGAGTCTGCGTGTCCTCCACGTGTTACTGTGGGTCCCACCATCCAAAGACATGCATGTACAGGTTAATTGACAACTCTAAAGTGTCCCTAGTGAATGAATGTGAGAGTGAATGGTTGTCTGTCACTGTCTATGTCTAAATGTCGGCCCTGTGACTAACTGGCCACTGTCCAGGGTGTACCCCGCCTCAGGCCCAAAGCTGCTGGGATAGGCTCCAGTCACCCGCGACACCTAACGGGACAAAGCGGTAGAAAATGAATGAATGAATTTTAAACACTGTTTAAAACCGATGCTTATCAGCAAGCTCTGTTTTAGAAAACATTCAGAGGGAAGCGTGGATAAAACCAAAGTAGACTGTACATAATGAATCAGTGAACTGTCTTTCCAAAACATGACCAGTTTAAATACCGTCTTTGAGCAAAGCACATTTTTGCTGATGCTAGCAAAGATGCTAACGCTGTGCTTGTCAGACGACACTGTTGGAGTTGCAGTAAAGTTGTCAATAAAACGACAATAGTGAAGCTAACTAATGGCATCGCCAAGTGGATAACTCAATAACTGTAAAAGGGCTGGACATATAGAGTGTGACGTCACCCATTGCGTTACGAACCTCGAGATTGACGCTCTTTCAGTCGCCATTTTTAGCCGTTACGGGGGTCGCCATGTTGATTTTATGGAGCCAGAAGTCCCAATTTGGGCATATGGACATATGAGTTGAGTGCCCGTTTGCATGGTAACCAGTGAGCCAATCAGAAGCTCGCTTGTTCGTTGACCACGTGCTCGCTCCCTGCAGACAGCGGCAAAGCTCCGACAGAGACCTGAGCTAAACTTAGCATCGACTGCTCCTTCACTGTCCCTGTGTTATCGACGCCCTCTGGTGGCTGCTCTAATTCAGGTAAATTTCACTTTTACACCAATATCTACGTTTTTTTTATATTCACCTACTTTACTTATCACTATGTTTGTCATCTTTGTCAAGACTTTTCAAAAACACATCTACAATAGTACTAAACTGCTATATTTTTAATAGATATTCACGTAATTATAAACTGTATGTTGTAAAGATATATAAAGTTGATCCTTTAGAATGATATTTTCTGAATGAAATCTATCTTAAAATCTGTGGTTAATAATTTTCTTCAACTTATTCTAATAGATACATAAAATAGGCACATGGCATACCCTTTTTAAGAAACTGGTTATTTAGAAATTGTAGTCAAAGAAGCAAGTGCTGTATTTTTCAGATGGAGTAAATATGTGTTAAACCAGTTTTGATTTTTGTTTTTCAGTTTCCTTACCCATACAGCTGCAGGTCAAAGACCTCAGGAGCAACCTGAAAGTTCAAGAAACCCTTCCATCTTTGCAGCACTACTTTATCATTACAATTTAAAAAGAAACAAAAAAATGTGTTTTATGATTTCCTATTGTTTTCCACAATAACTTCTATTGCTTATGGCATGCTAAAATAACACTAGAGTGATAAATAAATTATTTAAAGTTTTGTCGGTTTGCTTTCATCTTATTTAAAAGTTTCTTTAAAAATGAAAACACCTTTTACAAGTTATTAACTCACTTAAATACAAAGTGTACAAATTATGTCAGATTTAAGAGCTTGAAATACAGTTTATATATGCCTTCAAAACCTAGAAGCACATAAATGAATAGAGATTTGATTGAGTTTAAGTTTATTTAAAAGAAGCTGAAGTTGTAGATGGACCAGTATGTGAAGTCAGATGAAGCTGAGGAAGACGAGGCTGGGCTATGTCAGCTGTGCAGGAGCAGAGAGGACCGACAGAGCAGCAGACCGATAACTGGACTGGACAGTAGTGGAGCGGGTCGACAGAAGCAGCAGCAGACAGGTAACTGTAGAGGGGCTCTGCAAAGACAGAGAACAAAGTAAAAACTTGTATTTAAAACAAGTCTTCCTGTTGGGACCGGTCCCCTCTGTTCATGAGATTTACTGTTAATCACAGAACAAATTACAACATTAATCTTGGTCTTTTATTCACCAGCTCACTGTATGTTACTGTGTGTGTAAGGACTGTTAGCTACAGTAATGTTTAAGGAATGTATGACTGCAGAGTAAGGAAAGTGTTTTCTAGAGTAAAAGGTCTCAGAGGTTAGTGGACATTGCAGGTGTAATGTTTAATGTAATGTGTTGTGTAATGTAACAACCACCTTTGTCTGAATATACTCTTCAAAGTGCTCACACAACAACCAAGAGCCTGTTCTGATCAGCCTCAGCCTGACAGCATCACCTTTAGGAAATCTGTGGAGCGAGAACAATATCTATTTTCATAAAATAGGCATGTGTCAAATGTATTTACAAAATGGCACAACCCAGATCTTTGTAAAAGAGTACTTTAAGCCCACTTCTAATTTTTGCTTTTATTATCATTATATTATGGCCTTTACTAGGTTTGCAAACTACACAGTAATTATTTAGTCAGAGACATGTATCCTTATTTTACTATTAAAAAAAACTATAAGAGCATTATAAGAAGAAGAAGAAGAAGTTTTATTTATATAGCGCCTTTCCGTAGCTCAAGGTCGCTTTACATTTCACAAATACAGTACAGACAAACATTTAGATACACATCACATGAAACATATAGTTGTAATTACCGAAAATGTTTGTTAAATAGATATGTTTTTAACTGAGACTTGAATGTATCCACAGATGAGATGTTTCGTAGAGTAAGAGGCAGCGCGTTCCAAAGTTGAGGAGCATTTACACTAAAAGACCTTCCACCAACAGTAGACAGACGGAAACGTGGGGTGGATAACAGACCGAGTTCAGCTGATCTAAGGGACCGGACAGGGCGGTAAGGGGAGAGTAGGTCAGACAAATATTGGGGAGCAAGACCATTTAATGCTTTAAATGTTAGAAGCAATACTTTAAAATGTATACGTGATGCTACAGGTAGCCAGTGAAGGTCATGAAGCAGAGGAGTAATGTGAGCAGAGCGCCTAGTGGAGGTGAGAACTCTTGCTGCTGAGTTTTGAACATACTGTAGTCTGGCGATGAGTTTTTGGAAGACCAAGAAATAAGGTATTGCAATAGTCCAGGCGTGAAGTGATTAATGCGTGGACTAAGGTTTCAGTGTCAGCAATAGTGAGAGAAGATCGGAGACGGGCAATATTACGAAGATGGAAAAAGGAGTTTTTAACAATAGAAGAAATGTGAGGGCCAAAAGATAGATTTGAATCAAATAGAACACCAAGGTTACGGATCAGTGACGAAGGCTTAATGTGAGTTCCATGAACATCAAAAGTCTGGTTCATAGTTATGACTGTGGCATTAGAACCAATCAGGATTATCTCAGTTTTTTTATCATTCAATTTAAGGAAATTTCGGGACATCCAATACTTAATGTCCCTAATACATGCTGTGAGTGAGTCAGGCAGAGATGGAGCATTGGAACTGGTGGTGAGATAAATTTGAATATCATCTGCATAGCAGTGGAACTGAAGTCCATGCTTGCGTATGATGTCACCGAGTGGATATATGTAGATGATAAATAGTAGTGGGCCAAGAACCGAACCTTGAGGGACACCCTGTGTGAGTGGAGCAGTAGCGGATTTAAACCCTTGTATAGTGATATAATATTTTCTGTCTCTAATGTAGGAAATGAGCCAGGAAAGTGCAGAGCCAGTGATGCCAATGTCAGAGAGCCTAGAGATCATTATTTCATGGCAGACTGTGTCAAAAGCAGCGCTTAAATCAAGAAGCAGCAAGATGTTTGTCAGCCCTGCATCCATGGACAAAAGAATGTCATTAACCACCCGGAGAAGAGCCGTTTCAGTGCTGTACCTTTTTCCTTCCAAAATTTAAGGTTAGATATGATCGTATCTTCATATTATTAACCAAGTTTGGTCCAGTGGAGCAGTAGTTAAGTTAGGCCTTTAGCAGCCACCTTTGGGTCAGCTAACAAAAGCTCAATAGTTTAGCTCAATAGTTTGTATATATTCTGAACAGTATTTTAACACATGCAAAAATGTACTCATCTAGAAACTGGAGTGTGGTTCATTTAGTGCAGTTGGACGATGAAAAAGTGATTTAAATCAGATGAATGAAAACAAACACAGCTAGCGTTAGCTTTTAGCTAACAGCAAGCGATCTCCATTCATGAACAGCAGCAACTAACAAACTAATTAACAAAAAACGAAGACATACTGGCTAAAAAGCTTCGGAAAACATAGAATAACCAAAAAAAAAAATTGGGTGTAGCAAAAAGCTTAAATTTCACTGATTTAAAATGGTTAGCCCTCCGGGAGTCTCGGTTCTGTACCTCCATATCCAGCGGCTTCTTCTCCCGAGAGCAAGACGGGAGCGAGTGCCAACCAAACCACGCCCCCGTGACCCCGACATAGCAGAATGGAGGCAGCTGATAGGTTAGTTAATAATCTTAATATCTTGAGTTATGGGACAAATATCAATATAACGATTACGGGAATAATAAGAATGTTTTCAAACAAAGACGGCATAATTAGAATAATGACTGTGACAAAAATAGTCAAAAATTTTTCAATGGATGCCAATGGGGGTCATGCTTGATGGAGCCTACCCCTACTTCCTAATAGGCTTCCAACCCGGAAGCGGGCTTGCTATGTCCAGCCCTTTTACAGTCGTTGGGATAACTAAACACTGCCAGTCAATAACATTGTTGAGGACCAAGGGCTTCTAGACACCATTTACATTGCTACAGGCGTTCATCACAGCTCAAGATTAAAGTTTTGAATTGATTGACATCACTAGTAAATAATAGTAATAATCTTAATATTCATTTATGCTTTTCTTCTTTAATGTAGTGTGTTACACGGCAGCGTTCTCTCATGGCAGCTTTTGATTGGCTCACGCTGTATATTGGCTGGAAGAAGTAAGCCATAATTTGTTTTTTTTTTGTGACAATCAAATGCCATTAGCAGCAGGTTGACTGTGCGTTTACACTTCTGATCAAAATACAGCTGAAACAGGGAAGAGTAGCACGTCATTCTCTGGATCTGAAATCCTTGTCCTTCTCAGGGCAATGGGATTTCTCTCAAACCAGCTGGTTTGGACCTGGAGTGACGGTACTGGAAGATATTTGTGTTTCAGGTTTGACAATGAAGCGACTGTTACAGGCAGGTGGTTCATGTGATCATTGACCTGGTCTTAATGTTTGAAAAGGATTTATGTGGAAGCCTTTCAGTTGGTTCTAGACTAGTCTTGGTCCGGCCTTGTTATCAGTCTTGTCTTGGCCTTGAACACATTTTTACTCAGTCTTGGACATCATCAGTCAATACCATAAATGGTTTATTTGTCCACTGTATTCTTATGATTGGATAAAAATTTTGAGTCAATGATTTTGAAATTATGAGTCAATGATTCTCCTTTTAATTCTGTCTCCTTCACCAAACACTAACTGCTGTGAGCAGTTTGGCTTGGCCAAAAGCTGGACTGTTACCGGATATTTATTCCATTGTATCATACACTGGATTTGGTCTTGACTTTGTGTTGGTCTTTCTTTTTTCTCAATACTCTTGGTCAATGTATTCTTGACTACAACACTACCATATGGTGAAGACAGAATACAACAACCAGTACTGCATGAATTGCACTTGGAGCAATGATCTCAGTAATTTGTTTCAGCTTTACAAAATTTAAAGTAATTCCAACACAGAAAGGTGTTGTGGCTCCAAATGAGAAAAGTTCTTCTAGTCTGTATCTCGCCTGTAGATCGTCATTTGGGTAATAACTAAGACATAAACCATTTAAAAACCATTTTCAAACAGTTTTAACAAAGTTGTCTTGTCACTAATGCTTGGAAGTCAAACTTTGAAAGTGCAGTGTAGTTTTTCTTGTTAATGGCAGGGCTCAATAGGGTGCCACACCAGTTCAATAACGGATCAAAGTGTTGTTTGTTGCCTTACAATTATCTGAGACAAACAAGTCCAATAAAAGCAACGTCGGCTTGGCTTTTAAACTGAAGGTTCACGTGCAAACTAACAAGAGCAGCTCTGAAAGCACTAACTGCTGTCAATTTCAGGCTGATAACTGTTGCAACAAGAAATTTTGAGGATTTGAAAAAAAAAGCATCGTAAAATTAATTAAAATGAGACTTAAAAGCACCCGAGCAGCATTATCAAGAGATGGTCGACACATAAAGCATCTGAAAGTGGCCGCCGAGAGAGTGTTACGTGAGTGGAAGGTGAAAGAGAGTTGAAGTATTGTTGGTGGGGGTTTAGCAGTGGGCTGTGATGTGGAGCTGCGCAGGGAGGCTGAGTGTGAGGAGCCTTTGAAAGAGTGCATCTTTTTATCTGGAGGGTAAATGGAGGGGAAGTGTGGAGTGGCCCAAGTGGGTCTCAATGTCATGACAATAACTAAAGCAGACACACGTGACAGTCATTTCATGATCCATGTGCAGATACAGTACAGCCAAGTATTAATTCAAATAATGTTTACTTTGTGATGGTGTCAAAAAGCTTGTTACTTTTACAGCCCGGGAAACTTTTGGTCTTTGTGCCGTGATTGTAATCGCTTGATGGGACACTGTGGGGAATGTAATTTGGTTTTAGTCATGTTACACTTCATCATGTTCATGTTTCTGTGGAGAATGTTAAAACAAAACTAGAGGGAGCCTCACGCAGCAAGTGAAGCTGTGAATATCAATAGGTTGTAGTGTTGTTGTACTAATTAGAACTGATTGACGGGCTGATCTTGAAATCAAACATTATGTCCTCTTTAGAGTTTAAACAACATTGTGTTTTTATAATTACATGAGTCAGAAACAGCATGGTTTTGATTACACCAACTTAAGCCAGGTCTACACTGATTTTGGCCTTACAGTCTTACAGTGAGGCAGGGACAAAGATAAAAGATAGAACCGTCCCACGACCAAAGTCGAGCTGCGACAGATACCAAGCAGTGTCAAAAATTTAGAGGAATTGCCGCATAGTGTGGATGCCTCTTGCACATAAAAGCCGCTAATGCAAGCGCTAACTTATGGTTCACTGGCGCCATGACAACTTGGGAAAGACGCAGACCAACCAATGACACAATCACACTGCAGAGTGGATTACCAGACTGACCTGACCCTGATCCCACAGTGAAAACAAGGCTTAGTACTTTTGGGTGCTGATATTTTTCTTCTTTGAGCCTGTTGATTGAAAAGTGTTTGGATGTTTAGAATGTTACCTGCAACATAAATATTGTTTGTGGCCAAAAACAATAGCTCACACTGGAGAAAGCATTTATTACATAAGTTGGTTGAGCGTTTGTAAGGTTCTTATAACAGCACGATATTTGTATCTTAGTAACACATTGCCTTTGAATTGACAGAAGAAAGGAGACATTAAAATAACCTGTATTGTAGCTCCTCTAGCTACTTCAGGCCCCTATAATCTATGTGCCAGCCTTTTGAGATTGCTTATAAATAAGAGCACTTTCTGCCAGTTGCCGTTTTGGTGGTTACTACTCTTTTATCCAAAGAAAATGTATTGCTCTTTGCCTAAATTCAGTTGGAAAGTGTGCACAAAGCTCATGTTGTTTCCATGGGACACATGGAAAAGGGACTATTAGGTAGGATGATAATGAGGGCTGGTACAGTGCGGAGGCCTAGCTCTTGAGAAACAGCGATGCTTCAGTTTTGGCATGTACCTCATTAGAGGATGTATTAGGGATGGGACGATACACTTAAACTCACGATACGATGCACCTCGATATGCCTGGGTCACGATACGATACGTCACGATACGATATCAAAGAAGGAAAAAAAAAGAACAAAATATTACTGTATAACAACAACTTATTTATTTTTGTTTCAGCTGCACACAGGGAAACACAAGGCCTAACTGGCCAAACACAAACAAGAACACTTCCTTAGTGCTGCTCTAATCCTAGGTTAAGTTATCTCAGGACTGGTTCTTCTTCAAAAACTAACATATCAACATGTTCTGGTGTAATCAGTGATCTTTGAGCAGACACAATGTCTCCTGCTGTGGAAAAGACACGCTCACTGGGCACTGACGTAGCAGGAATGCAAAGGTATGCTTTGGCAAGGGGGGCAAGTATGGGGTAAGCATATGAATTAACTTTCCACCACTCAAGTGGACTACTGTTGAGTGGGATAGGAATCCCATTTCTGTAGGAGAGTATCTCCATTTCAATCCCTCTGGTGGACTGCACTGTCTCAACAACAGTAGTGTAAGAGCTCCCAAGGAGATCTTCTAACGCTGACTTTTTTAGTGGGGAGGCTGTGTCATGTCCTGCATCTGCCTTTCTCCTTCCACTGGCTCTTCCTGGCTCTGCTCTGCTCCCTGTGCTGCCTCAACCATGAACCTGGCCTGCTCTGCTGCTGCCCCTGATGTTGAAGCACTGGCCGTAGTGGTTCTTTCATCTATGTCACTGGTCTGAAAAAAATAAAATAAAACTAGCTCAAACATTTCTGTCTTTCAATCCTTCACTCCCTCCCTCTCTCACAGACACACGCACACAGAGACTCTCTCTCTCTCTCTCTCTCTCTCATCGACTAATAAAAAAAACAAAAAAACAATATGAGAAATAAGTTTTCGGGCTCTGGCCTACACATACAGAGTTTCACACACACGCAGGGCACCTCATTTTTTTTTTATCAATAAAAGTTAGCCTACCTGATTGCGCTGCTCATGAAGTGCTGAAGCTTTTTCACGTATTCGGGCATAGACGGACTCGCGTTGCTCATCATTCAGATGGGACAGGCTTCGGAATCGTGGGTCAAGCGCAGTGCACTCCTGCAGCATGTCATTACAGTCCCCAGAGTACCGGTCCGAGATGTCGAGTAGAATAGCGCTTTTCATGTTGGCGATGGTCTGTGTGTCATTTTCGTCTGGTGACATGCTTTGCTCAATCATAAACTTCAGTGGCATTATCAGTGAAACAGTGGGCTCTTTTTCATCACAGACAACTGTTGTGGCTGTCTTCAGTGGCTTAAGCAGTTTCACTATGTCCTCGACATCTGATATATCAGTGTTATCCAGAGTGTCAATTTCTCTCGCATTCCTTCGGATTCCTGGGCAGCTCAGCGCTGCTGAGACAGCTGCTTGTTGCTCCAGGTAGCGCGCCAGCATGTCGTAGGTGCTATTCCACCTGGTCGGGACATCGGTGATGAGTTTATGCCGAGGCAGCTCTAACTGGGTTTGCTTGTTGGTCAGGACGGCGGTGGCCGTGGTGCTTCTGTGAAAGAATGTAGTTATTCTTCGCACACGACCAAGAAGGCGCGCGACGCGGGATACAGCCAAGCCTCGCTTACTGGCCAGATTCACAACATGCGCTAAGCACTTGATGTGAGGGTGGAGACCGCTCTCTCTCACAGCAATGTCCATGTTGCTCGCGTTGTCTGTGACACAAGCAATGGTTGTTTGTGGCCTCGTTAGCTCCCACTCACTCAGTGCATTTCTCAACACGTGAGCTATATTAACACCAGTATGACTTTCACTTAGCTCACGAGTTTGCAACACAAAGCTTTTTCTCTCCCATTTCTCGTTGATGACTTCTGCCGTGATGGTTATATAACTCTGTGTTGCACGCGAGGTCCAGCCGTCGGTGGTCAGGGCGAAGACACAGTCGGCATTTTTTAGATACTCCTTCACGCTTTGTTTGGTTTCATTGTAAATTTCCGGTATCACCTTCTCTGAAAAATGTCCTCGACATGGCATCTTAAACTTGGGCTCCAGCACATTGAAAATATTGATGAATTTTCTGTTCTCTACAATGTTAAATGGAGCCATATAGTCCGCTATGAATTCGCCAATGAGCCTGGTTATCTGTTTTGCACGCGGACTTGACGGAGGTAGAGTTGGTGTCAGCGCTTGTTTCATGGTCAGCTGTCCCTTCGGTAGGCTCGTTTTCTCCGGGGCCGTCTTCACATTTTTATGGTGACGTTGAAGGTGGTGGTTCATGTTTGATGTGTTGGATGTGGTGTACGGAATGACAGCATGGCATAGCTTACACACAGTCTTAGTCTTGTCAGTAACTCTATTGCCGTCTTTGTCTTTTTTAATTAGAAAGCCAAAATACTGCCAGACATATGATTTGTATCCAGGCAGAGCGTCCTCAATTTCGACCTCATTTGTCTCCATGGTCGGTTGTGTTTGGGGGCAAGGCAGTTGGTGCTAATGCTAATATTTGTTAGCTGAGCTCGCTGTAGACTGCAGTGTTGTTGTTGCAACAGGCGCTGTCTTGACGTGACGACATACGACTACGCAAATCATGCAGCAGTGCCATCTATCTTTATTTCGCGATCCATTTTTTTCAACCTCGATGCGTTTCGTCACGTTTTGTATCGCGATATTTTGTCAAACGATATTTCGTCCCATCCCTAGGATGTATTAGGAAAAGTCCTGTGGCCCAAAAAATACCGGAACAGCTTCAAGGGTATCAGGTGAGCACAAACAGTCAAGGGGAGCAAAGAGATTAGAAGATAACCGAAAGACAAAGACGCCCGCAGCGGGATGAAATGAAAGTAAAGCTTAGGACTAAAGGCAGAGAATATTCAAGGATTTTCTCTTGTGCTCGAATGCAACAAAAAGGCAAGGCAATGTGCAGGTGCAACACAGTAAAATAACCTGTCAGAGCTTACCATGAGTCAGCAGAACAGTAGCTAGCAAAGGCAAATCGATCAAAGGTAGATAGTTGTGAGATGCTATGTCAGGATTTTGGCAAAAACAACACTTCCAAAAAAGCCGAGCTCAGTACGCTTCTGACCTCAGTGACGGCTTATGCTTTTATGTTCTCTATTTTGGAAAGTCATCAAGGGCCTGATGTTAAAAAGACAGATACCATAGTTTGTAGATGAAAGATGTACAAGACAAAAGAGGCAGACGGTCTGGTTATCAGCGCAGCAGGAGCAGACACGACTCAGCAGGGAGCTAAATTAAGGTCTGTCAGGGCTAAGTTTTCTCAGTTGGTGCAGTCTTTAAATCATTATTGATTAAACACAAAAAATTGCAGAGCGATAAGCAAGACAAGAAATACTCCGAAAGAATGTCAAATAGCTTTACTGTAATCTGCTAGCATTATGAATTCTAGGCAGGGTTCGAATTACAAAGTGGCTTTCGGGGGAGCCCTATTTTCCGATCCTCCCTGACTGACTTTAACGCTTTTGGTGCATGTTAGGGCATTTAAAACAATAGGTTTACAGTAAACCTATTGTTTACTTAGTAAACTGTTTACTATAAAGCATAGCGTCAGTCAGTGTTGTCAGTGTTAGGGCAAACAGCTCTGTCCACGGTTCTGAATCAACCGCGCTTAGGCTTACATCATGCAAATCATGATAAAAAAACTCACATAACAATCATAAAAAAAATACATCAATATTAAATAGGATTAGGGCCAATCCTCACAAACGCACAGATCAAGTAAGTAATTCCATGATTCTTACCTCGGCGAGCAACAGGCTTTTTGCCTCCATGCATACTGTACATCCTAACTTCTGATTTTTGGAATAGAGCCATGTATTCCTGATTCTCCACTCACTCCATTGCTTTGTTGTCCAGTTGAAAGGTGTTGCATGATCGCCTGGTCCGCTGCAGGTCGCAGCGGTGGTTTCTGGCGCCAAAGTCTCGCTATCCTCGGTGCTGGTGCTGTCACTAGCAGCAACTTTTAGCGGCGGCGGTATCACCGGCAAGCTAGTTGTAGCTGGTGCGCTGTCATCACTCCTCTTCGCTTGTGTTTATAAATCCAAATTGACTGAGGTTTGGCTGCTTTCTTTGACATTCTTATTAGTATCCACAGAGTGTTCCAAAAAACGAATAAAGTATGTTTTGCACTTGAAGTTAAGCTAACATTCAAATACCAACTCAGTGAGAAGTTCAAGTAGTGACGTAAATGTAGTAATTTCAGTGCAGCGCCGCCACGCATGGATGGTCACAGCAGGAGACACAGCGGAAAATAGTGTTCGGAAATAGTAATGTAATGAGCGAATAAACACACAACATTGACACATTTTTAATATCATCATTTATTTCAGGAACCTTAATGTACAGAAAATGAAAATCTATATGCGACACATAAAATGGACAGTGTTTTAGAGCTCCCCCTAAATGTCTCAAAGTAGGCTTTCAGGGGAGCCCAGGTCCTTTTCAGGGGAGCCGAGCTCCCCTTAGCTCCCCCGTAATTCGAACCCTGATCTAGGAAAGGAAAGAACATGAAACTTACAAAGCAGGATACATGCCAGAGCATTATGAAAACCTTATAGGCAAATTATAACAAATTCACAATTGACATAATTACTACCCCTAAAAAAGTATATATATATATATATATATATATATACATACATACATAAATGAGGTGCAGCGGTGTGTTCTGATTTTGTTAGTATTAATCAATAATGTAGAAGTAATTTAAAAAAAGAAAAACCATTGAATGAGAAGGTGTGTTCAAACTTTTGACTGGTAGTGTATATGTTGTGCTCATAAGTTTGCATACCCTGGCAGAATTTGTGATTTTTTTTCTGGCCATTTTTCAGAGAATATGAATGATAACCAAGCCTCTCCCATGGTGCCTCTCAAATGGTCGTTGTGTAAGGGCCATACGGCGATTTACAGCGAAATACAGCGATATACAGCCGTCCACCAAAGGGCAGGCTCCAAAAGCGGAAATATAAGGAGAAACCAGAAACCCAATGGCGACTTTACAGGTGTAAAAATCATGTTTACAGCCTGGTACAAAAGATGGCTCCGGTCTCTAGAGCTAAGTTTTTACTATGTGACAACTCTGTGTCAACTCCGTTTATGCTATCTATAAAGTGTAGTTTTGAGAATAAATTTGGGTGTGGTTACCTTTGTGTGCATGTGTCAATCACCGAGCCATGCGCACGTCGTGTGGCTAGCTGGCTAACAAGTGGCTAGTTAGCAGCTCCCTGATACTTGCCGGAGCAGTATCAGGGAGCTGCTCGGAGCTAGGTGTGTCAGTGTGTCAAGCTTCTGTACTTGACCGTCGGCTGTTCTCTGAGTATTTGAGAAGAAAGCTGTGTAAATGGCTTGCTGTGCTGTTGGCTGTACTAACAGACCCTCCAAGAAGTGTGGTCTTCAGTTTTTTCGGTGAGTAATACAATTTTCTTGGTTTTTATGGATGGTTTTGAGAGCTCTTACGCGGCTAAATCTATAGCATTACTCAGCTATTTAGCCTAGCTAATAACTTTTCCCCATCAAAATGACATCGAGTACGGTAATTTAGAATTAGATGTTAATCATAATACTGTTACGGTAGAGTTTCAAATTTATTTTTACTGGCTTTGCTTTAAAAAATAGACCCAGATATACAATATATTATGGCATTTCTTGCTCAAATCCAAACACTATTTGCATTGCGTATATGGTTATTAAACGTAGTTTAACAGCAAAACAATAGATTTATTCATGCTAGCTGTAATATTTTTTATGTGATCGAATTAAGGATGTTATGGTTTTGACATATAACGTGTAAATGAGCCAACTTGGTATAACTACCCTACCCTACGGTAGGCTACCGTCAATGCTCTGAAGCCCACCGCTAATGACTTTTGAAAATAAGGTGCTATCATTATGTACGAGATAATGTAAGATAATCTCGAAAAAATGAAATCGTAATTGCACAGAAGATTGTGCTAGTGTTATGTGTATTTCTCCGTTTAGGGTGTAGAGTGTGTCTCTGGAGCTCTGTTGTTCTTATATTGAACTGCCCTCAGAGTGTGTTATAAAGTATGACAACTGTACCTAGTACCTTCAATGTAGTACCTAGTGCTGTTAACACTTTTCAGTTACATTCAATACATCTAAGGTATAAACTACTATTTTAATATTTATAAATCTGGGCTTAAAAAAAATATTGTCAATATAAACATATATACATAGCTTATGCTAAAACAATCTTTTTTTAGTCACTTAGTCTAAAAGAAATTATTATAAGCTTATGACCATAGTCTTTTGTTTATGTGAAGACCTGTTGTTATCTACCCTGCAATTGTTATTGTGACACTATGCACTATGGTACTAGTTTGGTAACCTTTTAAGGTCATACACTTAATGTGTTTTTGTTTGTTTAAGTTTTCCTCTAGATGATCCAGACAGACTGGACCAGTGGGTGTTGAAGATGAGGAGACAGAACTGGACTCCTACCTCTCCCAGTCGGTTGTGCAGTCAACACTTTGAGATGGATTGCTTCTGCACTGATTTGAGGGTACCCAAAGCTTTGTGTTATCTTTATTACAAGGACAGTAGTAAGTAGTAATGTGCCAGAGTAACATTAGTCCACATGGGTTATTGTAGAACTGCACAGTGAGTCACAAGCGAGCAGCAGCTTTATCAGAAACGTCATTAATAACATGCTGGCCATTAAGGAGACAAATAAAACACGCTGTGAAAATCACCATGGATTGGACACAACTCGTTGATACAGGAATGCTCTAAATAAAATATAAAAAATATAAAATATGTACAACTGTGATTCTACAATAAAGTAGCTACAATGCCCTATAATGTCTTTTCTTTATATCTCTTTTAACAGGGAAGGACTTGCTTGACAAGCACAGCTGTTTTTTTCAAAAGACAAACATCCAAAGCCTAGACGGTCACGGCAGGTATGTTGGTGAGAGGTTGAGAATGTTAATAATGTTTCAAATTACAGTGTTAAGTGTCAAAGTGTAAATATTATTATGTATGTCATGTACATTTGTGGCCATGCAAACCTTAACTGGGAAATTAATGATTAGATCTTTTTCTATATGTCTTAGAGCCTGCATGAACGGGGCCTAAGTACATTTCAGAGAGTCTGTGTGTGCAATAGTTCACATCGTCGGTGGAATATGTCTGATAACAGGATTTGCTTTTAATAGAGTTGGCAGAATAATTTCCTCTGTTAAATATTGTATAGTTCACTTTCATTTCATTTTGTTGTGAGACATAGTTCAGTATGTCCACCCTAGTTCATTGTATTTTTACATGTTCTGTATTGTCTTGTATTTTTAATCCTGTCCTGTTTCTGGATGTGCATTTTATTTAACAGTTGTTGTCCCGTCTTATATGTTCCCACCTTGTTGTGGTGAGTGGGCTTTCAACCAAGACAGGCCAACTTGAATTTGTTTTGTGATCTTTTTTTTTTTTGTCTGACTTTCCACAGGGTCCCGTCCTGCAGCAGTCATTTTAAACTCCTCATTACGTCCTCGCCACGTCCACCTTCACCCTTACAACCTGATGGGACAAGGCTTTGTTTGTTGCTTCTCAAACCTTTTGGATTACAAACATATGTGACACCTTTTACACACTTGAGCATTAGAAAAATAAACAATTTACAATTCATTTGCACTTTTTTATTTTCAATGAATGTATTGTATCAAGTTTTACAATTTTAAACAAACTTCTTGTGCTTTAAGTATGGGCATGCCTTACTTATAATTTAATCTACCATCTAGTAGTATAAAATCAAAAACTAAAAAAATGTCAAATCTGTTGTTTACAACATTGTCTAAAAAAAAAAGAAAAAAAAAAGAATGGTGTTTTGAAAATCACATTATTTTATTTAAAAAGTAATTGAACACAAACAAAATACCAAAAACTGCTGCAGATGTTTTAACAGATGTTTCCAGGTGCAGAAGCGGGGGAGCAGAGGGCTGGTCCATCGTGAAAACTACAAGAGAAAGAGTTATGTATAACGTGGCTGTAACTAAGTAAAATATAGTCTCCAAAGTAATGTGTAACTGGACTTGTCTGGGCAACAGGCTCTTGGAAGGTCTTTTTTCCAGGTGCAGAAGGCAGAAGCGGGGGAGCAGAGGGCAAATCCATCTTGAAAACTACAAGAGACAGAGTTATGTATAACGTAGCTGTAACTGAGTGAAATATAGTCTCCAAAGTAATGTGTAATTGCACTTGTCTGGGCAGTGGGCTCTTATTCAGTGTTTTAATCAATATTCTATTGAAAAACTACTTTCACTGAACTTAACCTTTAAAATAACTGCAAAACAAACATTTTCATCCAATATCAGAATTAAAAGATAGGATACAGTACGTCCACTGGCCAAATGGTAGAATATGCCAGGGCAAGTTCAAGAAAGTTTTTCATCCATCTTCCATCCACCTCTTACTACAAAGTGTACTACCTCAGCCAACATGTGAGTATATGTATTTTTTTAAAAGTGTTATAATGTTCATTCAAATGTACATGTGAGCAGCATGGTATGATCAGCACATACTAGATAGATATACTGTATATATGGATATGTTTATATATATATATATATATAGATGAATGCAGTTTATCCGTTATTGTGCTCTGTCATGTCATTCAAAGTTCAGAAGAACAAGCTACCATAGTCTACCATAGAGATTGATGTTTTCAAGTGCCTTTGAACGCCACAGATACAGAGTAATAAACCTGTTGTTCTAAGTTTGTTGTGTTTAAGACTTGCTGTTGGTGTGTTACTGTTAATATTTATTAATAACTCGATGATTACTGAACAAATTAGTTGGGTTTACTAGGATTTAATGCTATTAATGAGTCAGGTTTAATGTTAGTTTCTTTTTTCAGTTACTGACACGTCACTGCTCTGGCGCACGTTCGTATGTGCATGAGTAACATCAGCTGCATCACAGGACTTGGAGATTTTCAGGCAATATGTTTACAAAGGTAAGAAAAGTTACATTTGTACATTGACAAACTTTATTTGAGGTTAAACTATATTTGTGTGCTGACAAATCAAACAGAATTCCTGAGACATGGAAGATAAGAAAACTACTAATGTTTGACAAACGGCAAGAGACAGTATGTCTTATAAAACATTGTTCAACACAGTACAGCATTAGAGCAAACTTTGCATGATATTCTGTATTATCGACTGCAGCATCAAGATGAGACAAACTGGAATCGGATGCTGAAATAGTCTAGGTAGTAAACAAATTTTGACCAAATCTTTTTCTTACAATACACGAAGCACATACTTACAATGTACTTACAAACATTTTATTTAAACCATCAAATTTCAAATAATCAAAGTTTACTTATGTCTGTATTTGAATATGCCATGTATTTGAATATTACTCAATGTTTATATTTGAATTTGGCACACATTAAAGAGCTGCCCAGTGATGTCACACGGAACTGAACGCTGGAATAGAATTATTGATTGAAGTGTAGCAGAGTGGTCATTTCAGAAACTCTGAACCTTGAGTGCACATTGGTTTAACACAGCTCTACATTTTCTCAAGCAACAGTTGGATTCTTCAGTGAAAGTCTTCCAAAACTTCACAGCAGCTCCACCTCCACCTTTTCTACCAAACGGTAAGAATACTTTCCTGAAAAAACACTTTTTTTTAACTTTTTCAGGTTGGTTGAAATTATCAAACACGTGAACTTGTGTTAAAATGTTGTTTTGTTAAATTTTATCTCTTATTCAAGTGAAATTTTAGATTTACTACCTGTTCTTTTTACTAGTAGCAGTATAAAATTGGATTTACATAGGACTTAACTGAAAGTGCCTTACTGTCATAAGGCCATATTGTCAATCATTGCACTTCACAGGGAGTGCAATGATTACTGAAATGATAATGGTCAGTGGTCCTATTCACCTACTATTTTATGGAATTCTAATGGCATTTTACACCACAAGATGGCATTATTACATTGTTTACCTTATTTAAATAATAAAAAAACAACCAAAAGGACAAGTGGAAAAGAAAACCATTCTGTTTATTTATACTAGCAATTGGATTTCTTTGGGGTTAACACTGACAATAATAATCTGGAATTCAACTCATCTGGGTATTACACATTAAACAAAGAAAATTAGATTTAGTTTTAGTTTTAAAAACTATAGATAAGGAGAAATTATTTAAATTTCACAATGTGACTATTAGAAACATCCAACAGATACCTCAACTGGATTTGTGTAAACTCAAAAAAACTTTCATGCACAGCATTGTTCCAGTCAGTACAAGCACCAACTTGGTCTGTGTAGAAATGTTGTGGTTTTGTCAACTCGAATGGCAGACTTGACCTCCTCTGTTATATAAGAAATGCTTTGTAAAGAAGTTAGCCATACAGGCAGAATGCTCTCGATGTGTCGCTTAAATGAATAGAAATGTAAAGGATGTTGGTTTGGATCCCACCTCTATCATCCTCGGAGGCAGAAAATGTGGATAATGCACAAACGGTCTTTACTGTATTAAGCAAGGCCAAGAAATGTGCTTTTGAAATAAAATTTAAAGGTTGTGGATTCCAATCCTAAATTTATTTAGTATTTGTTTCAATAAGTGAAACTTATGCCGCATTTACAAAAAACTGAAAACACATCTTGCCATGTGATGTTAAATTTTGTTGCCAAAGTCTAGGATTGTGTACAGTAATTCAGCTGTATCTCAAAAGACTTTGTATAAAATGTATTCCCATAGACTTATGAGAGTATTTTTTGGTCTTTTTCTGTCAGGTGTTACTGCAATAATCATCCATACATCACCATGGATGATTCCAGCTACACTGTGAGTGTTGGAGATACCATCACCTCAACCTCCCACCAGTACAGAGTTCAGGACATCCTGGGCTCCGGCACTTTTGGGGTGGTCACCCTCTGCCACAAGATCTCCACCAACGAGACCGTGGCAGTAAAAATGATGAAAGACAGCAAAGATCTTTCTCTCGGGAAGGTGGAGGTATGATATATGTAAATGTTTAAATGAATGGTGCATTCATGTGGTCCTCGGAGTTAAGAAGTTGTTCTTCTGACTTTGGTGTGACCATGTGTTTTCAACTCGGGAATGTGGAAAAACGTTTCCCGATTTCCTGGGGACCACATTAATGCACAATTAATATAGCCTTGTTTTGTGGTTTAGAAACCTGGCTGAATGTCAAAATCTTCTGTTTGACCCACAGGAAGCCATCCTCCAGAAAATTACAGAGAATGGATCGGCGGGCTTTAACATCGTCCAATGGTTCGGCTCTTTAACTTCATGGGGCACTACTGCCATGAATTTGAGAAGCTGGACATTAGTCTCTGGAACTATTTGCACCAGTACGGACCTCTGCAGCTGAAAGACATCCGTCCTATTGTGCATCAGGTTTGGATCATTTACTCAAATCCCTCAATGTTCCTTTTCAATATTTTCACAGACATTGACTCAATACATCTTTAGAAACAGAACATATGTGTTCAGAAAAGAATTTCCATAGCTTCATAGTCACACTCTGAAAGCTTTTGAAGGTGCCCCTGACTGAATTTCAGGCGACATATTTTCATAGTTTAAACTTTTCGGGTGCAAAGTTAAATAGTGTTACTTTAACTGATTATTTAAGTTTAAGTTTGTTCATGTAGTTTAAATTTAAACCTGACTTGATTCCAGATGGCCACCGCTCTGATGTTCTTAAAGAGTGTAGGAATCATCCATGCAGACCTGAAACCTGACAACATCATGTTGGTAGACCATTTGTCCCAGTGTCTTCAAATCAAAATCATTGATTTTGGACTTGCATGTTCAGTGTCCAAAGTAGCGCAGGGCACACTTGTTCAGACTCGGCCGTACAGGTACGAGGGTCACTCATATCTGAAAGGGTGTTAGGGAATGATAGGGAGTTAGGATTTTAAGTGAAGGGTCCTCTGTAGATTGCTGATGCGTTTCTTCTTGTGTGTAGAGCCCCTGAAATCTTTCTCGGTGCTCGGTTCAACGACGCCATTGATGTGTGGTCGATGGGATGCATCGCGGTCGAACTGTTTACGGGCTGGATATTGTTCCCTGGAAGAGACGAGTATGACATGGTATGTATTAGCGTCAGATTTTAACATTCACTGTATGCTTATAGTCCACTGAACGCAACATATACGTATAATGGTAAAATAATGGTAGTTTTTTCATTTGTAAATTGTACAACTTGTGAAATTCTGTCTATGATTGACAGTTGTTTATTTACATCTTCTTTTCTTCTTCCTGCAGAATCTTGCAGAATTAAAAACACTGCCCTTTTCTGTGTGAAATTTATGTGTATTAGCTCTAAATTGTTTAAATGTCCAAGAATTAGAAAATGTAATGTGTACTGTGTTGTGTTGACAGATGAGGCAAATCGTC
Source organism: Perccottus glenii (assembly GCA_024416835.2). Taxonomy (NCBI): domain Eukaryota; kingdom Metazoa; phylum Chordata; class Actinopteri; order Gobiiformes; family Odontobutidae; genus Perccottus; species Perccottus glenii. Next base: position 23,895,164 of record CM044552.2, on the reverse strand, counting down.
CATTTGGCAGGAATGCCTCCAGTGCATTTGCTGGAGTCGGGGTATTTCACAGCCAACTATTTCCATGTTCCTTTTGGATCGACACACTGGCAGTTTATGGTTGGTGTTACATTTTGCAACATATGTCAAACAGTATTTATATTTTGTGATGTATTTATCATGCATTTAAGTGTTGATTTTAAACCTGTTCCTTCTCCTCTTTAGGAAGATTACTCAGTATTCTACCGCCGTCTCACCACAACGCTGGATGATATTTGCAGAGTAAGACATCTTGTCTTATTCTGAACAAAGTGATTGACAAAACAAGTTTCTAACAGTTAATTACTCTTTCAGTCTGATCCAGTAAATCATCGTAACGGCCAAGTCAATCCAGTGGAGGAGTGTGACCGCACATTCTTTCTGGATTTGGTCAGGATGATGCTGAGTGTGAACCCTGATGATCGGGTCACACCAGAGGAGGTTCTGAGACATCCCTTTGTGTCTCAGAACCAGTGTGAGAGCGTGATGGTCAGCGTCCTGGCTCCTCCGAGTGTTGATGAACAGCAGGACACTCTGTTGCCCTACACCATCCTGGAAGGACCAACCCCTTCGACCATAAAAGAGCTATCTACACCGTTGAAACGTCTCAGGGACTATTTTGACGGTGACGATGATGCTCAGGGTCCACACAGGTGAGAACTCTTAAGTGTCCGGCTGCTTCACATTAGAACGTGTCAGTCAAAGTCTCAAAGTTTCAGATCAACTGAGAGCTTAATGAGACATTAGTTGGTCATAATGTTATGGAGGATTGGTGTAGAGGGCTTAGCTCATTTGTAAATAACAAATGTAACTTGGGACAAAGGTGGTGGACTTGTATTGAATATTTTAAATCTATTTTAACCAGGTATTTTAAACAAGTGATGAAGTGGAAGGACTGCTCAGGGACAAGAGGAGCCATAAGCCCGGAGCGACTCTGTCAACAAAAAAAGACGTGTGGTGACAGAAAACTCTGAAGGTAAACTCACAGACATTAGTCTTAAGCAGATTTTAGGCTCTGCTTAGTGTTAGTCCATCAGTCTTAAACTAATGCTTCTCTTGTTGTTGATGCAAAAGGAAGGGCAGGTCTCTTTCTGCCAAATATCATCTTTAGCAAAACTTCACGTTATTGATTACAATCATTATGAGAAATAATTATTTTTGACAAAATGAATCTATTTTTTAAAGATACTCCTCAGCGGGTCATTGTGGAGACACCAGTTTGTCTCAAAAGACGCCGAGCGGAGGAGGACGATTCCACTGACCCTGGGTTCGACTCTGAAGGTAAACTCACGTTTGTTTTTACACATAAAGAACCCAAGCTAAATCAAACTGACTTAACTCTGCTTTTTCAGCTCTAATAAGTATTTCAGTGCTTTTCAATAGGCATTCATAATCCTTCACCCCACCTCCTTCTTTTTCCTTTCTCTGTTATAAGTTTCTCTGTTTGGTTCCCTAGTGGCACTCATTTAGCTTTTCTCATTTACAAATAGAACAACACGCTTCCTAGTGCTGAATATCGTGTTTGGCATAAAGTTAAAGTTGTTGAATAAGATCATTTCAAAAAACTGCTTTGACTAATATAAATATTGTTTTAAAGGAACCCCGCGACTGATTATTGTGGAGTCTCCAGTTCTTCCAAAAAGACGTTGTGTGAAAGAAGACAAGTCCACTGACCCTGGCTATGACTCTGATGGTAAGCTCACAAACTATAGCTTTGACTTTAGCAAATAAGTTTAATGCACCAGCCGCCTTCACCCCAGCTCCTCCTTTTGGTGGATTCCTCTTTAATCAGTGTCATAAGAGTTGCTCTGTTTGGTTCACTGCTTTGCAAAAGGAAGGGCAGGCCTTTTTTCTGCCAGATATTATCTTTAGCTAAAGTTCAAGTTGTTGATTAAGATCATTTTGAGAAATGCTCTGATTAATAATAATATTGTTTTAAAGGTACTCTCGACTGGTTATTGTGGAGTCACCGGTCAGTTTGAAGAGACAGAACTCAGAGACTTCAGAGTCCGATGAAGCCTGGTCTGGGAAGAGGAGGCGGCTCGGGCCCATTGCCTTTTAAATCTGCAACAGGGCAAGAAAAGGTTTCCAAGAAGGCATCGCTTCAAGCCTACACTTCAGATCCAGTGGAGCCTACATTATTAAACAGTTTGTTTGTTGGAACGCAGGAATGCTCAGCTTTTAATTATTGACCTTGATAAAAGATAATAGACCTTGCTTTGCTTGTGGCAAAAATATTAATATTACTTAATTGGAAAAATCATTAAAGAAATTTTCTTTTAATTAAAACTTGGACACAAGAATTTTATGATTTCTTATGTATGGAGCAAGTAAATGGATTGGGGATTTGAATCTTAAATGGGAGTTTGTTTGGAGTGAGGCTCTTTAGGTTTTGAGTCTGAGCAGCACTCATTCATTTTTTTATTTTTATTTTGCAATGTAGCAATAACATGTGTATATGTATGAATTTAAAACCATTGTAATGACCCCCTTCTTAATGCTTTTTATTTATTTGTATTTATTTTTTAGTCTATGTTGTGTTGTCTCTTTTAACCTTTACAGTCATTGTCACAATGTGTATTGTCTAATGTTTGGGTGTTTTTGTCTTCTGCTATGTCCTGTCTCTTTTTAACCTTAATTAAAATGTCAATAAAAAATTTTTAAAGATCTAATGGAGCCCAATTTGGTTTTAAACTTTCAATAAATGTTCTTAAAAGATCATTTTTGGCAGACTTTGCCTCTTATACAACAAAACAACAGTGTATATACAGAATATAGCCTGGCCAGTGGCCAGCCATTATTCTTTTTCGATTTGATACAAAGAAATGAATCAGGTGTCTGTGGATTGAATTTCCAGAAGGTGGAAGACAAAGAACAAACTACCTCTGAACCAAGTACCAGCCTATCTCACCACAGATATTTTGACCATGTTACAACAAAATGGGAATGAAGACAAAGTGAACTGCTGATGAAAAACCATCTCAATACTTAGTATATTAGGTTGAATTAGTGTTACATAATGAGACGGGACCAACTTGAATTTTTATATCTCGAGTAACAATTTAATGGCAATTATTTAACTTATCTGAAGGAAGAACTTTTCTGGTCACATCTGGGAATTATGTGGCATAGGTTGTGAGGTCTGTTTTCCTTGCTTCACTACTAATGCTAGCTTTGCTCGCTGTCATGGCAGCAATGCTGAGTTGTAAGAGCTGTACACGGGAGCATACACTACGTTACAACTGGCTAGATTTTGAAGGAAACAGAACACACAGAAGCCACAATGAAATGAGCCTACAGGCAACAGTTTTAAACAGTTAAAGTCTCATCTCATTATGTTTGGCTACAGTTGTGCTACCCTGGCAGCTACCACTCATACCCTCCCCTTTCACTCATAGTTAGTGTTTGGGTAAAACCATTTATTGTCAAACAACTGTGATTACTCTTTTTAAATCATAATGACAACAGAAACTACCCAAATGACCCTGATCAAATGTTTACATACTCAGGTGATTTTGACCTGATAACATGCACAAGTGACACAAACAGGTTTGAATGTCTACTAAAGGTAACCATCCTCACCTGTGACCTGTTTGTAATCAGTGTGTGTATAAAAGGTCAGTGAATTTCTGGGCTCTGCATCTCTCACCCCGTGCTACACCATTGCCGTTCCTACGCAAATACCACAACGCATCCCGCCTACAATACGCCAAACAGCACAGAGACAAACCTCAAAACAGCTTTTTCAAAGTCATTTGGAGTGATGAGACCAAAATTTTACTTTTTGGCCACAACCATAAACATTACATTTGGAGAGGAGTCAACAAGGCCTATGATGAAAGGTACACCATTCCTACTGTGGAACATGGAGGTGGATCGCTGATGTTTTGGGGATGTGTGAGCTACAAAGGCACAGGAAACTTAGTCAAAATTAATGGCAAAAGGAATGCAGCATTTTATCAGAAAATACTGGTGGAAAATTTGCACTCATCATCCCTGAAGCTGCGCATGGGACAAACTTTGGCAGAATTGGGTAGAATAGCCTGAAATTGTACTCAAGTAAGAGTAGTGTTAATTCAAAATAAAATTTGAAGTAAAAAGTAGTCATCCAAAACATTACTAATGTAAGATTAAAAAGAGTATTTGGTTAAAAGTCTACTTAAAAACTGTGAAACTGTTTGATCATAATGTCTGATTTATTTTTTTTTAGAAATGATTTAATCAGACAAAAATATAAAATAAAGTGCAAGTTATAGTATTTCTAAATAATAACATTAAAAAAAATTAGTAAAAATAAATAAAATCTTTACAAAATAACAAATTATGGAACAAGATACAGAGCACACTTTTTCACAACATAAAGCTTTTGAAACCAATCCCTACAGAAGGTCTTGTCTGTGTTTGAACAGTACAGCTGCTGTTTGCTCTGTGTGTGAGACCAACACTGGAGACAGTAGCCTCTGACATACATTTTCCAGGTTTTTATTCCTGTTGAGTGTGAAGAGTTTGTGCAGCTGAGCCTCCACAGTTTGTGTTGGTCATGTGACTGCAGGGCTATGTCTGACTGGTGTAAGAGTAACTGTTTTTATTAAGTTTTATTGTGTGGTCGTTAAATTCGACATTTTAAATGTGTTGTTATTAGTCTTGGCGTGGCGTTGTGAGGACCGGGGAACCCATTGGGACCGTCGAGAGGACGCCAGCCCTCAGACTAACCGGCCTTGTGGCACGGACTGGAGGCCGGGGCCACAACTGACTCGCTTCCCATACAGACAGCCTCCCCACAGTCCTCAGATTGTTTTATCTACCCCGTGGAGCAGCTGCCACAACCCTCCACTGAGCTTCTTAACATTGTTATTTTCATTTTTTTTCTTTTACCTGCGTGTCCAAATAAACTGCTGTTTTACATTGTAACCTCAGCCTCCTCATATTTCTTGTGGTAAACGTCTGGTGATCTAACGAACCTGCACCTGCAGCCGGTGACACACACACACAAAACAAAACACAAATTCTGCCAGGGTAACTGCAACTTATGAGCACAACTGTATATGGGCAAATATTTTTTTTCATTAAGAAGTTACAATAAAGGGCATTTATTGCTGTAAAATACTAAGGACCCATGAATGCAGCATCAGTCGGGCACAGTAGCCTACTTTGGTTCTCACTCACTCATGTAAACTCAGCCAAGGTGTGAACTCCAGCTGTGAAGGTTTAATCGAACTGTGACCAAGCTTAAGGTCTGAATGTAACCACACTGACTGAGTAAATCCCTTCCATTGATTTACATTTTAAACACAAATAGGTGACATTTGGTGCATTTTGTGCCTTTTACTTGGGGAAATACTGTATGTAGCCTGGCACAGTTAAAAACAGATATTATTTTTGTTCCAAAGATACTCCCTTTTATCCTCATCAATAGTCACACCTAATTCAGGCTATGTCCACACGAAGCCAGTGCATCCCCTATCCGATCTTGAGACGGCGTCGTCTCAAGAAAATATCTGCATTACACGACCGGCTGAAAACGATGTAGTATATATGCCCGACCAGTATGGGGCGCTGTAATTCTGCCACAGATATACACTATACACGAAGAAGAAGACTTTGAGCATGTGCATAACCTTGCGCGCAGCAGAAGAAGACGAAGACCTAAATATTTATTTTCTAATTAAAAACAAGTTCTCAAATTGTTGCAGTCATATATTTAGACTGTAGTAATTGGTGCCCTCATGTTTGTTGTTTGCTCTTCAATATACGGACTGAGTTCTGAGTGCTTTGGACATGCGGACATTCTCTCTCCATTCATTTTCTCCTGGTTGCTCTCCTGGTTCTCTTTCGCGGTGGATCTAAGAGCATGTGGCGTATGGTGTTGTCCATTATCGCTTGTTGCTCACCACAACTGCATAGAAGCAATAGATTTTGCTGTAATAAAGCTAGTAGGCTTAGTAGCTTCTGCAGCACGAACTCAATCATGTAGTCCGCCATTATTGTTGTTGCTGTTACGTGTGCGAGGCCGACCGCGTGATGCGATGACATCATCGTTTCACAAAATATACGGATTGGCTGTACACACGACACCGCAAGGGTGTCGCAAAGGTGTTGTCGAAAGATTTATCCACTTTAGAACCCTGTTTCAAAAAATAGCGGATTCAGTCTCCCAAAACACCGGATCCGTGTGGACGAAAGGCCAATACGATACAAAATGTATATGGATACAGTGATTTGTGTCTCCGTGTGGACAGCCTCTCAGTTTGCCATGTTCATGTCACATCTAAAAGAACCAGTGTATCCATCTGATTCAGCACATTATAAAAACAAGTCATTGTCTTTAAAGCCGGGCACTTCAGAAATAACCTGTGTTGGTGATAATGTGGCATCAGAAGTCAGCGTGGTTTTCTCAAATATAAAGTCTCGGACTTGGCTGTCTTGGAAGAAATGGTTGTTGGGAAGATTATATTTACCTTGGATCTGTTCAAAAGAGCACAAGGAAGAGTCCACAAACAAATCACACATTTTCTTGATCCCCTCGTGTTTCCAAACATTGTAACCTACGTCAGTCATGCCTGGTTTAAAGTCAGGGTTACCTTGTATTGGGGAGAGCACAGGCGCTAAGAGAGACTTCCCTCCGGCTTTTGTACCACAAACCATGCTTTAATAGTGTTGGTGATTATCAGGTTATTATCACACAAACTCCTTACAAATTTCATATTTTTACAGGACAGAAGGAAGAGTAACTAGTAAATATCTATTTATTTTAAATCCCATTACTCCAGCTTCACTGTAACCTGTAGAAACCTCTCACAGGTGTATTGCACAACATCTTTCTAGACCGACAACTCCCTATGCTTTATAAATAATTAATTAATCAGTGATTATTGAGGCTGCGGCGCAATCAGGGGGTAATGAGACTGAGGCTCAACTGTCCGGATCACCAACATTTCCCACAAATGGTCTGCTCAGTCCTCAACTTGTTAGTGGCCTTCATTACCCACACTGTCTTTGGATTTACAATAGACTCAAATTCTTTCCAATCAAATAATTGATATATGTGTCTTGTTATATTGTTAAAAGTACATGGGCTGCAATTATTTTTAGTATTCTCTTTAATGGGGATACTATCCTGAGCACTGTGTAAGAGTAGTAGGTAACAGGAGGTGTGAGAGTCTGCCAAATTAGTGGTGGTAAGAATCGATTTCACAAATCAGCACAGCGGGGACTGGGAGCAAAACCCAGAAATGGCGAGCCAAAAGTGGAAGATGAGTATAACTTATCTAAAGTTGTCAAATATCTCTGGGGAGAACCTTGGAGAAATGTAATGAGGAAAATAAAATAAAATCCACTTAGACAGCTTACGTCTGCTGCAGTGTCTCTGGGGTTCACTTGTTCAGCCAAGTGCATCTCAGAAAAGTTTAGTATTTTTTGGCTGCTATGTACAGAGCTGAAAAAAACAGGAAAATGTAGTCTTGCTTGCTGAGAATTGTATATTTCCTCTTTTTAGTGATTACTGATTGCTCTCAGTCCTGCTCAGGTTCTGTCCTTCAGCTGTACTTCATACACATACGGGACATCATGCCCTTTATGCTAATCCAAATATAGACAAAGACATAACAAACCTTTGTCTACATTCTGCATCCTGGGAACTTGGGATTGGAGGAGTGAACAATGTATGCCTCTTAACAATGTATAAACAACAACGTATACAATCTCATGTATTGTAATCTCTGTATCATTGTTTCACTCTTGCAAGAATTAAACCATTCATTCCACATTTTACTGCTGTCTCCATCATTTCACTCATTGACCCAAACTAAGAAATTCATTTAACACTTGCATAGAAATAAAATAATTAATTTCAAACCGCAATTACTAGGAGTGTATTTTTGGTACAGGAATTTCACAAAACAATTAACACTTCCCACATGAAAGCCTTCCAGGAGACTAAGGTCATTGCTAATGCTAATAAGCAACAAAAATGAAAGACTTATTATTAAGACATTATTAAAGTCACATTGAGAAATAAAGAGGAAATGTCAGTGTGCACAAATTTTCAGTAGATACTTTGGTTTCTGGCAATTAATCTTATAACAACTAATTATAACTTGTTGAATACCATAGATCTAGAGTTGGTTGAAAGTGGCATATTTTGTCGTAGAAGAGGTAGGGGCAGCAGAGCAGGCGAGAACATGAAAATGGTCATAAAAAAGATACAGTATGCAAGCGAGCATCCCTACACCACATTCTCCACTGGATATTTTGACTTTGGGAGCTGTTGTGCATTTTTGTGTTGGAAAAATAATGCACCATATCATCTCACCTACAGTCATACCAGTACCATTTCTCATGATATAGCTCACAGGTGTACAGCATCAATCCATAAAATCAACATTACTGTCTCAAAGCATACCAAGATACAAACAGCATCTACTTTTGCAGATTCAGAAAGAAACGTGCTCCCTTGTTTAGACACAGATTTGAACCAACTGTTTACGACAAACCTTCTGCAGGGGAGACAGAGAGGCTGTCAGGAGCAGGTTGTGTCAGCAGCAGAGAAACTAAACGCTAATAATAATATTAATAATATTAATAGAATGTCATTGCTTAGGGAACAATGAAATACAGTTAAGCAGCTCTTCTGGATGTCAGGTAACAATATAAAAACACACGCTATAAAATTGTACCATGATACATTATATGTGTGTGTAGATAAACTACCTGATTCTGTTCTTTCTGCAGGTTCTGGTGTTATTAGTTCAGCTGGCATGTTTTCTCTCATTGTAGCAGCACATTCTGTTGTTAATCTCTTAACTGCATTCTGTGCATTTGTGGGATTGCAAAATCCCATGGGTTTAAAACGTACAGTAGATGCAGGAGGGTGGCCAGTGCAGTTTGGCTGAGTACTTCATAATGGGTTAGCCTCTCACTCATCAGATGTACCTCTCACTCATCAGATGTACTGTATTAGTGCCAAAGTATGCCTCAGCATACGTATGAGGGGTGATCACTGATTTTTCAGAAGAGAGTTTTTCCGAGGCATTCTGCCACAGTGTGGTAATCAGCAGAGGACAATGGAGGTACTTCAGTGCGCAGTGAGGCCAGTGAAGCACCAACTTGTTCCTGCTGTTCATGGAGCCTGGAGGTAGAAGAAACAGAACTGGGTAACTTTTTTGATGTGTTGTTGAAAATTTAGGTCAGAATTGACACCTACATTTCTAGTTCTGGGGTATGTTAACAGAGTGGACAGTAGTACCTTGTTAGACACAACAGCAACAGCTACATTTTATTTATATAGCACATTTCATGTGACCAGCATAGGCTCATTGTGCTTATAAGAAAAGGAACAATACATTAAAAAGGTATAAAAGTGTTACAGAAAACATTTAGCTAAAAGCTTGCATTAAAAGGGTTTTCAATTTACTTTTAAAACTGGATAAAGTCCTAACGACCGTAGTTCATTTGGCAGAAATTCCACAAAATAGGACCAGAATGACTGGAGGCCCCCGATGCAGCTTTAGGATGCACTCTGGGTACTACTAGCAGACTTTGGTAGGAGGATCTTTGATTTAAGCAGTATAGGTGGGGGCAAGATTGTTCAAAGATTTGTACACAATAACATTTAGGCATTTACATTTAGCAGACACTTTAATTCAAAATGACTTACCTTAAGGTTCTATTCAACAGTGTTACAGCTGGAACACCACTGGAGGCAAGGTGGGTTAAGTGTCTTGCCCAAGGACACATTGACAGTTTGAACTGTGGGGAGAGCGGGAATCGAACCGCCATTCCTTCCGGTTGAAGGACGACCGCACTACCACTGAGCCACTGCGCAACAAGTTTAATACAGTGTATCCCTATTTACAGTATATTGGAATATAAAGAATGGCGCACACAATTACACTTCCTCTTTCAAGAGTAGAGTTGCAGTGCAGAGAGAGCATGATAACCCAAGTCAACTTGAATTTCTCCTTGTGCACTCCACTTTTTGCCAGAGGGGAAAGCATTGGATGAGCTGCCAGCACGGATCCCGCGCCTTCATCTCCCATTTTGATTGCATGGTAGTCCGAGTGTCAGCTAAAGTCTTATCACAGGACATACACCCTTCTCTGAGCTCTTCTAGTCATCGCGCGGTGGCTCAGAGCTCATCATGCCTACTACAGAACTCTCTCCAAGAGTCCGGCCTGGGAAGTGTAAATTACTGAGGCTCTTGTCACAAACGCAGAAGTGCGTGACGGACAAATGTCAAGTCTAGGATGAAAGTAGAGTGAAGCCTCTGATTTCATTCAAAGAGAAAGCAAAGTCTAAAGCTGGCACAAATTTTTATATTGTGTGAAGAAGTTTAGCTTTCAATCAATGAAGTCGGAAGTGTGCGTTATATATTTTAATTGCTCAATTTAGAAGAAAGAAACTATAAAAGTGAAACTTACACACATCCAAATTTCAAGTAACTGTACTGCAAGATGTTCAGGTGGTTTTAAGTCACAGGATTCTGATGACACAAGAAAACCAGGTGGAGAGCAGGAAGAAAACAGCAGCTTAGGCAAAGATGGAGGAAAACTCTACAACAACAATACAACAGATTATTAAAACACGTTGGATGTGATCCTTACCGAAGAAGAGGAATTTTTCAGTTTTCCTCTAAGGTACTTTCTGTTTAAGCATTCACAGGGCTCTCAAGTTTTGATCTGAGTTTGGAGTGAGATGTCAAGCCGCTCACAGATACCCTGATAGCGCTGTATGTTTTCTTTGTAATTAAATATTACAAATAAATTAATTTGTTTATTCGTTAAATAAAGTACATTTTACAAGAAAGGCTGTAGAGAAACTGTCTCATGACAGAAAAAGATTTAACAATAATAATGGCATTTGGTTCAACAGTGTTCTTGTTACAGTGCTAGTTCTACCATGTCATACAATGATTTAGCAAGATTTATACAATTCTAGTTCTTAGTAAATGTAGGACAAAAAATATGTTGTATTTCAGATTAACTTAACACGAGTAAAAAGACTTACCAACAGTTTTGATCAATTGCAAATGCTGTTTAACTTAAGCACAGTTTTGCGTTGCTCTCAAACAGCGCATCAATGTGTCGGGGACTCAGGGTTACCCGATTTAAATGGATGGACTAATGGAGTGCACCTGATAACCTTTTACCTCACTTGCTCCACTGTGGGGATGGGATGTACGGCTCTTTAAAGGGAGACGGATCTTGTGGATCAGTTCCTTATAAAGAGCCGCGTATCTTTTCGCTGCTCAGTCACGTGACAACACAGCGCCACACGCAGAGCAGGAAAAAAGATGACAACTGCACACACACCTGTCTACTGTTTAAATGACCCGTCCGGCTCTACAGTTCTCCGTCTCACTCAGTGCAGTAGCAAAGGGGAGCTTGTGTGTGCATCTGTGTCAAACCGAGTAAAAAAAAAAAAGTATAATCAAGAGCAGCTTGTAACTGCGACTCGTTTCTCATCGTTTTAAAGAGACGTTCAATTTATTCGGTTTGTTATTGAACCTCACAACTCTAGTGCAGGGAAAGGGAGGGACTCGACCATGGTTCTATTATTGGAACATTGAGAAATGGCCATGGACTCGACCAGAATAGATTTGTAACACCAATACATGTCTGTTCGCTGCACATTGATTCCTTTAAACAACAAATTAGTTTTCTTTTTATTCCTTGTGTGAGAAACACAAAGTGTGGCTTGTGTGCACTTTGTGAAATGTGTGTCACACGATCAATGCGTGAGACTTGAGAGCCCAGCATTTATCTTCTGTTAGCTAACATTAGTGGTTAGCTTTCAATGTCTTTTAAAGCACCAATCAGTTGCCTCGACTGATTGGTAACTTGCTCATCTTGTTGTTTATGCTGTCTCGGTAGAAGATACTGCTGGATATTGTTCGACAAAATAGAGAGTTGCGGAAGCCAAACTATTTTCTTAGCAAGTGCATGTGGCAGAGTGGTTAGCCTCACAGCAAGAAGGTTGTGAGTTCAAAACCCGGCTGACTCAAAAATTCTCGGCCGACTGAGGTACTCTGGCTTCCTCCTACCGTCCAAAGACATGCATGTATAGGTTAATGGGCAACCTTCAAGTGTCCCTAGTGAATGAATATGAGTAAGAGGACCCCCTTGAAAACGAGATGATTCATCTCAAGGGATTAATCCTCACAAAAAAATGTGAATAAACAAATAAGTGAAAGTTAACTAATAACACCCAAAGATTGTTATTAGTTAACCCACATGTGTCAAACGCAAGGCCAATTATTTCTGGTTCGCTAGATGATTTTATTTAAGACATTTAAGGTCTTTCTTTAAAAATATGCCAAAATAAAAATGTACTGTGAAAAAACGGCCCTCTTAAACAGGTGAGAGGTGGAGTGGTGTTTGAGGAGATAATAAGACCATAATAAGACCATCCTTGAGAAAACAAGTGCTATAGCTCTACGATAGAAATGTGAGACAGAATTGAGGAAAAGTACAAAATCCTGGGCAAATCAGAAGCTACAGAGTGACAATAGTAATCCAAATTAAAATAGAGTCTGAAGTCACAGCTTGTTGCTTAAGCTACTTTTTAATAATATAACTTTAAAACGGATCAAGTTAAACTTAAAAGAGAAGGGAAAAAAAACTGAAAAGCTAATGTATTAATAAACCTACATTGTTCACTCTATAAGTAACCTCTGCAGCAACTGGCTTTTCTGCTGCACCATCTAGAATATTTTGTGAAAGAGTCCTGAGCCTGTTTTTGAATGATTTTAGGAAATGCATCTTGTGTTATAGACCGTGAGGGCACACGCCTCGCACCTCGAGGTGCCTGACTGGAGCAGAGGAGAAGCAGAGAAGGCGTTTTCAAGGGGCAGAGCACTGCCGCCACGGCTAATGACCGGGCCACCGGGGAATTCCCTTGCAGAAAATTGTGCACTGACAAATGTTACGCGTTGTTTGTAAGTTTTTTAACGCGTTAAGTTTTTTTTTTTATTATTAATCGTAATTAACGAGTTAAAGTCCCACCACTAATAATAATATGTAAGATAATCAAGTTTGGCACTTGACAGACAGTTTTTTTTAATAATTTCGGACCCTTCTCCATTTGAGTTTGACACCCCTGAGTTAACCTATGTTATCCATAGCTTACATTTGACACATGCCTATTTGGTCAAAATAGATATTGTCCTTCTTTTATAAATTGTACTCTCTCCACAGATTTCCTAAAGGTGATGCTGTCAGGCTGAGGCTGATCAGAAGAAAAGCTCTTGGTTGTTGTGTGAGCACTTTGAAGAGGATATTCAGACAAAGGTGGTTGTTACATTACATTAAAAATTACACCTGCAATGCCCACTAACCTCTGAGACCTTTTACTCAAGAAAACACTTTCCTTACTCTGCAGTCATACATTCCTTAAACATTACTGTAGCTAAAGTGCATGTGTTAGTTATATATTTGTACATCTGTCATCTGTAAATCATGACAACAGTAGACAGGTAAATGTTTAATTAGGTTTTCAACATGACAGACCTCTAACCCAGTACAGTTCACATTTACTAAAGTAATATATTTAGGCAAATGTAAGTTCAAATCAAAGTCCACTATTTTCTAAAAACAGTCCTTACACACACAGTAACATACAGTGAGCTGGAGAATAAAAGACCAAGATTAATGTTGTAATTTGTTCTGTGATTAACAGTAAATCTCATGAACAGAGGGGACCGGTCCCAACAGGAAGACTTCCTTGTTTTTAACATAAGTTTTACTTTGTTCTGTCTTTGCAGAGCCCCTCTACAATTACCTGTCTGCGGCTGCTTCTGTCGGACCTCCCAGTCCAGTCCAGTACTGTCAAGTGTGCTCCTGCACAGCTGACATGGCCCAGCCTCGTCTTCCTCAGCTTCATCTGACATCACATCCTGGTCCAGCTACAACTTCAGCTTCTTTATATTCTTTTTAAAATATATGATATTATTTATAATTACATCTATCTCTTAATATCATAGACAGCTAATTTATTACTATTGCTAGCTGTAGATGTATTTTTGAACAGTCTTAACAAAGATGGGAAACATAGATAAGCTACAAGTGGGAGAATATATAAAAAAATCCAACAGAGATATTTGTGTAAAAGTAAAATTCACCTGAAGTTGAGCAGCAGCCAGAGTGTGCCACTAACACAAGGACAGTGAATGAGCAGCAATGCTAAATTTAGATTAGGTTGCACTCGGAGCTTTGCCGCTCTCTGCAGGGGGCGAGTGTGATCAACAGACTTTCAACAAGCGAGCTCCTGATTGGCTTACCGGTTACCATGCGAACAGGCACTCAAGGCCATATGCCCAAATTAGGGACCATCTGGCTCCATAAAATCAACATGGGGACTGCTATAATGACTAAAAATGGCGCCTGAAAGAGCGTCAAACTTGAGGTGCGTAACGCTATGGGTGATGCCACACTGCTTATGTCCAGCCTTTTTTACCGTATTTACTCTCAGTGGTAAAGAAGACTTAGCCCCTTGGCCCTCCAAAGTAAGGGGAAACGGGTAGAACACATGGATGTATACTAAGATAAATAATAATATAAGATCTATAAAATAGATCATATGACATACACAAGTATTTATATTATAGGTTATATATAATCTCGTTCGTTCTACAACACAGACTGTGACTAGTCAATGTGACACTGACGTTAGCAAACAGACATTTTTTTAGAAACTTTCTGATGAGAAAATGGATTAATACATAAACAAATTCAAGATTAAAGGACCTAAAACAGCATCGTTATTATTTTAAATCTTTATTTTGCTGAATTTAGTTAAATTTTGCACCTCTCGCTCGGCCGCTGTTGGATTTTGTAGTGTTTATTACATGTTCATGTTATAGCATTTTTTTCTGTTTAAAAAAATGCTTAAAACATGTCTGGGAAGGTTCTCAGTCATGCAGGTCATCTTGAAGAAAAGGTTAAAGCTAAGGTATCTAGACTTGGTTTTCAAGGTGAAGACTCAGTCTCTATTTCCAAGAGACTTTTTTGATTATAAGTTCAACTCATGGGCGTAGGTTTGGTCTCAGCTTTGGTGGGGACACCCCCAAACCCCGAACATTTTATTATTGTTGAACTATATAACATTAATTAGTGACTGGTCAGTCACTACTGCTAGTTTATTTGTGTGGCTAGCTAGTTCTTTTGCCTGCTTACACTCGGACTCTGCTTTAAAGCTTCTTATGTCCCTGTTTTTCTTCTTGGGTGGCATCTACAAAGTACAAAAAGGGGGCAAAAATTATTATTAAAATGTTTTTACTCTGGCCTTTGTATGTGGCAGAGAGACAGCCCTGGTAACTTACCGTCGGCGTCGTCAACATGCGCGTGCACACACACACACAACAGCCGCTCGCTGCTAGTGCAAGCACAAAAGTAGTCCCGGCCCGCGCGTGTAGCCTGTCAGATATCCCGCCGCCAATCAAATTACGGCGTTTCTTGTACTGTCGTCGTCCTGGCCGTTAGAATCAATCCAAATAGCAGTGCAAAGATCCAAATAGCAGTTTAAAGAAGTTTGCTAAATATTGGTGGGGACAAATTTGCCATCTCAAAATATTGATAGGGGCTAGTACCTAGCGTCCCCCCCTAAACCTACGCCCATGGTTCAACTGATATGTGAGCTGAGCTAATATCTCTAGAGGGAGGGTTCTGACCTGAAACTAACTCTGATTGGACCAGGCTGTTCTGGTCTCATAGTATTTGCTGTGAAAGGACAGTGTGACTCCTGATGTAACAGTCGTTAAAGGCTCAGCAGAGTAGTTAGTGACATGTTTCCATTCAGGTGTTGTTGTCCTTCTAGAGTGAGACTATTATGATTTAAGTTTCAAAACACTTCAAAACACTTCAAAACACTCAAAAAATAACTTTAAAGGTTTGTGACGTCACCGCTCTATCCTTTGTGCCCATTGATCAGAATGGATCACATGGAACCCGGCGGCGAGAGTATAACAAAAGAACGCATGCTCAACTGCCGTAATGCGCCTGCTTTATGGACCGAACAATGCAGAAGTAAAAAACCTTTTGGGCTTCTTGCGCCATTATGTTTTGTCTCTCACAATACAGTTCTAATAATACATCCATAAAAATCTCTGTTCTTAAAGGGTGTGCAGCCCTACCCCTTTCCCTTGGGACGCCACCTCTTCTCTCATGAACGCACAAAACAGAGGGGTAGGGGTAGAATTGGGATTAGGCCTTATTTTGTTGTAATTTCTGTTCCATGAAGAAGCATTAGTCAGCCTCAATCACCATGGAAATGTGTTAGGTTTTAGGACTTAAGGAGCTTCTTACTAAATGTAAAATAGAGATGTTTTCTTCTCAGCATTTTGTCTTACTGCTTAGGTTGCATTTTGTACCCCACTTGTTAAGGGTTGATTAAAAGCACCAGGGTTACCCCCAAACAAACTTTCCACTCCACTGGTAGTCATGAGTTTCAGTAATTAGATAATTAAGAAACGGGTCCTGTATTATAGTGCTTTTTTTTTTATTTTAGGGCATGCAAAACTGCTAAAGCAAGCATTTAAAAAAAAAACAACAAAGTAAATCTAGATCAAAACCCAGACAAAAGTGCTTACTGTATGTTTAACACCCACCAAAAAAAAAGTGTGTGCACAAAGATTTTTGCTGCTGAAATAATTATTCTTTTACCAGACTAACATTAGCAGGACATGAGGCTATGTGGCTAACATTATTCAGCTGGTTTGTTGTAAATCATTTTAATGCAAGCTTCTTAATTAGGGATACACAGCAGCTATTGGTATTGTTGAAGTAAAGACCGCACTAACCAAGACCATGAGGTTCATCCAATCTCTTTACCCTCACACATGATTCTGGAAGTCAAGAGCATAAAACATCTCTGAGCCATGCCAAGGATATGAATAAGGGAACTACTCCAGCCACTCTTCACACTTTTGGGAGTTGTGTGGCACAGAGGAGTACTTTAACAGTAAATTCTGTTAACAGTGTGAAGGACGCATTTGTTTCTGGTGTTAGCCTTTATAAAGGATTTGCAATAATAAAAACCGATTAAAAACCCAGACTGATTCTATTATTGGTTTGTCTTGCCTGTGTCTTTTGGCTTTCAGTTTGCTCTCTCCTCAATCTCTGTCTGCCTACCTGGAAACCTGTCAGCCAGTGAGTGAATGGTGGTTTCCCAATTTCCCAGGTTGGCTTGACTGGAGCTCAAGCAGGTAAGTTGACTGGAGTGGATTCGATAATGGTTGGCTGGCTGGCACAAAGACCAGGGAGAGCAGAGAAAAAAAAAAGGATACGTATTTAAAGCAATTTCCAATACTAGAAAAAGTAATTAATTTAATAATTAATGAATTAAAAATTTAATCCAAGTAATTTCAAAACTACAAGCAAGGCCTGCTTGAGCCTTCACACTATGGTATGGTGAAACACAAACTGGGACCCCACAGGTGCATGAGCAGAGACCTGGACTTTGACATGTTTCTAGCTGTTCAAAAACACACTAAAGTTACCCCTTACCAAAACAGAGAGCCAGCTGATATTTCCAAACTACCATAAGAGACCAGGAATAAAATCAAAACTAGAGGTTAGTTTGGTAAGCCATGCGTTATCAACATAATGTAGTGTTCAAGTGCGCTGCAAATGCTTTTGTATTTTTTTCTTTATGCGATTATTATTCAGTATTTCTGGCACAAAGGCCAAAAAGCTTCAATTGCTTTGTGAATAATGAATTTAAACATCAAAGTGTAGCCTTTATGGTCAACATGTTGTATAAAAACAGTATTTGTTTTTTCCTGGTCATTTTAAAACAGTGATCATTTATTTTGTGTGCAAATACACATCTGTATACACATCTGTCACAATATAAAAGGCTACTTTAAACCAAGTTTAGCATGCACGGTTGCGGTTTTTAACAGATGCACATTTCATATTTTTGTGGCTCTTTGGCTCCAAAAGGTTACCACCCTTGGCATTGTTACAGAAAACATTTTTTAGTTAATGCAGGGTTGATTAGATACAACACTTTAAAAAAATCAAGAGAATAGTGGCTAAAACTACTTTGTACCCTGTTTGGGTACATTAACAAATTTGTGCTTGCATGGGAGTACAATGAAAATGGTGCGGTCACAAATTAATAAAGTTTATCTCTGTGACCTTGTAGCACACTTAAATATCTGTTGAACATCTGGTGTGCTCTCTAAGATTTCACTCCGGCAGGCTAAGACCATCTGCTTTCAATTAAAGCATTTATTTGCTTAATAATGACTGGACTTCTTTGCTGTTTAATGTGTCTTTAAAATCTGGCAGCTAAAGTGTAAAATCATCAGTGGAACTTTAACTTAAAGCACTTTTTCTCCACTGGATATATGGTACAAGAAGAAGAAGCAAGGAAGTACAAATTAATATATCAATAGTGGTACATCAAAAGAGTGAGTGGGCATTTCCAAAGGCTTGGTTCCCAGAAACGCTAATTGCACTGAAAGTTAATTAAGACCAGGAAAAAGCACTGAAGGCGCAATTCATTTTACACTGACAGCATTAAGAAAATTATCACTTCAATTATTTGACACTAAAAAAGCATGTGTCTGATAAATTACATTTGATGCTAATGATACGTTTCACTGCAGAGTTCAGGAATTATAGAGTTATTGAGGATGTAGATTTACATATAAATGCAGGTTTTGTTTGGTCAGACCAGGCTTATCTCAGCATCCTGTTGATGATGAATAACCATTTCACAGAGCGGATATTGCTCCTCAGTTGTGTCACCAAGCGGGCAGAGTCCAGATGCTTCACCGTTAGAGACGAGTGTCAGTCTGCCTTCTTTGCACAATAACAGTCTGGTGTTCGATGTAGAAATGCACAGAGCTGTTGTCTTCTACATGCATCTGTATTTCTATTCTAATATATTTTTTCTTCTTAATTGTTTTGTTTTGTTGGAATGATTCTCTATCTACATTATTCTTTTGTAGAATAAAATAATTTTACAAGATTTTGAAGAACTGTCCAAACTCAGAGAGTGTACAGCTTTTTTCAAGTGTGTTAATTCAATGTGATATTTCAGACATATAGTACATTCCACCCCATCCCAAGCAGCTTGAGCTAACTCAATTCTTCTAAAAACTGCAGGAGTTTTGCCTGACTATGTGGTGTAAGCAGTCAAACTGAGCCTATGGATTTTTTGCTGGCCACATGTCGGGATGTCACAATTTATTTTAAATTTGTTTGATTTACTTACAATTGTAGCCAAAAATGAAGCTGGGAGATGGAGATCATGTGACTCGATACAGTTGCTGGAGCTTGGCATGATCTGACTAATGCTGGAGAGATTAAATGGAGCAAAGGCTGTAGATTTATGTCTTAATATCCAAGTGACTTTATAATGCATTAACAATCATATGAAAACTGATCATTAAAGGAGATGAGGAGCAACCAATAATTAAACGGTGTGTATAGCCAAGCATTAAACATAGAGAAAAGCTGCAAATGCAAAAAAATATCAGGGTCTTACCAGCTCAAGAAAATTGCTGGTAAAAAAAAAAGCTAATTGCACAAGTTTTACCACATTACAAGTACAGAATCTCAATTGTTTGGAGGAGGAACGCTTGGTGGAAGAATACCGCACTGTAAATAAGACCAGTTTAGTTTAGAATTAAAGAAATCTTTTGAGGGACAACATAGTTTACATGTTACATGCGTAACATGTAAACTATGTCTAGATGCCTTCTTTTGAATTTAGGTGGATGTGTGCATTACAGGTTTTAATTTCCTAATGAGACAAATAACCTTTATAAAGTGAAATTAACCTAAAGCTTTATAACATAGTTACTTTCCAACAGCATAACTGTACTAACCAACACTGCTTAATGTTGTCATGACTATAGAAGTGTGTATCTAATTCAAGGTTTTAAACTGATCATAGTGACAAGGTCATGGCAAGGTTTAGGAGCTCATTTTAAAATTTTTTTTTTTTTTTTACAAAAATACAAAAACTAGTAAAGACATCATTACTACAAGCAGCTGACGTTAAATGGGCTGCTTGGCAAAATCAGTTGACTTTTTAAACCCTTTCAACCGCTGCAGACTTCCTTGTTTGTTGTTGACAAATATGTATATTTTTATAGCTAAATATGTATATTTCAGCAGTTTTGTGTTTCAATTCTGTTTGCGAAAATAATTTTTCAAGGTTACAAGCTCAGCCTCCTGATGCCCCATTTGTCACAGTTTAATTCTACCAGAGGTACGAGTTTTAGTTTGTTTGCAATATAGTATACAGTTTTGCTCATAAGTTCACATACCCTGGCAGAATTTGAGATTTTCTGGCCACTTTTTAGAGAATTTGAATGATAACACAAAAACCTTTTGTTTTCACTCATAGTTAGTGGTTGGGTGGAGCCATTTATTGTCAAACAACTGTGTTTACTCTTTTTAAATCATAATGACAACAGAAACTACCCAAATGACCCTGATCAAAAGTTTACACAAGTTTCCTGAGATTTGATTTTGGCCTGATAACATACACAAGTTCACACAAACAGGTTTGAATGGCTATCAAAGGTAACCATCCTCACCTGTGATCTGTTTACTTATAATCAGTGTGTGTGTATAAAAGGTCAGTGTGTTTCTGGGCTCCTGACAGATCCTTGCATCTTTCATCCAATGCTGCACTGACGTTTCTGTATTCAGAGTCGTCATGAGAAAAGCAAAAGAATTGTCTAAGGATCTGCGGGAAAAGGTAATTGAACAGTTTACAACAGGAAAGGGATATAAAAAAATATCCAAGGAATTGAGAATGCCAATTACCAGTGCTCAAAATGAGGGATTCTGTTGAAACCAAACCAAGGTCAGGTAGACCAACAAAATTTTCAGCCACAACTGCCAGGAAAATTGTTCGGGATGCAAAGAAAAACCCACAAATAACTTATTAATAACAAAATAACAAATAAAACAAATAAAGGACTCTCAACACAGGAAAAAATGTGGTGTGGCTGTTTCAAGATGCACAATAAGGAGGCACTTAAAGAAAAATGGGCTGCATGGTTGAGAAAGCCATTACTACACAAATGCACCCCACTTACAATACACCAAACAGAACAAAGACAAGCCCCAAAACCTCTGGAATAATGTCATTTGTAGTGATGGGACCAAAATTCAACTATTTGGCCAAAACCATAAACGTTACATTTGGAGAGAAGTCAACAAGGCCTATGATGAAAGGTACATCATTCCTACTGTGAAACATGGAGGTGGATCACTGATGTTTTGGGGATGTGTGAGCTACGAAGGCACAGGAAAGGCAGCATGTTATCAGAAAATACTGGTGGAAATATTGCACTCATCAGCCCGGAAGCTCCAACATGACAACAATCCAAAGCACAAGGCCAAGTCAACCTGTCATTGGCTACAGCAGCATAAAGTGAAGGTCCTGGACTGGCCATCTCAGTCTCCTGACCTCAATATCATTGAGCCAATTGTAAAATAGCTTTTTTCCAATTTTGTAAAAACTATCGTCCTGATTGTGGAACACTGGACCAGCTCTATACCCAGCCAACCAGTCCACATCTGCTTTGTGGAGCTCAAGAAGGCATTTTTGACTGTGTCCCTCGCTGCGCCCAGTGGGGGGTGCTCTGGGATTATGGGGTTCGGGGCCATTTGTTAAGAGTTGTCTGGTCCCTGTACGACCGAAGCAGGACCTTGGTTCGCATTGCCGGCAGGCTGCCCTTTGTCACCGGTCCTGTTCATTATCTTTATGGACAGGATTTCTAGGGGCCGGTGGCCGGAGGGAGTCTGGTTTGTGGACCACAGGATCCTTTCTCCGCAGGGTGGCTGGGCGCTCCCTTAGAGATAGTGTGAGGAGCTAAAAAAAAAGTTGAAGTAAAAGCATCTGGACTCAGTTTTCAATGTGAAGACGTTTCGTCTCTAATTCCAAGAGACTTTGGTTAGCCTCGTGGTTACACTAACCTGAGAGCTATTAACTGTGGCCATAGAGCGCACCTGAAGGCTGTGGCTCCTGTGCTCCAGACCCGCAATGCACTTTGAGACGGCCACAGTTTATCTAGCTCTTCACTTTGAGGATCATTGGGGTCTGCTGTGAATTAGATGGGGACAGGTGTGCAGTGTTAACGTGTTGCAGGTCGGTCACAGGACCTCTGAAGTCCAGATGCAACACCTTGTTATACAACAATTCTGTATTGTAGTAGTGTTTTCTATATTGGTGGCACTATACTACAATGACGACTACTACTACTACTACTATGACAGTATTAGGAAAAGGTTTAATTCAGGTGGGACACCACTGACGGCCTAGGTGTAAAATTGGCGGCCCGCCACTGAACACAGGTCACCATCAACAGCAGCTGGACACAAAAACAGAAGCTGTAAATGACTGTAAATTGAGCTAATACAGTAAAAACACATTGATAGTGCTAACGTTGCTAATGAACACCATGCAGCTGCTCAAATAAACTATTACACACCTTATATTGCTCTGACATACAGAGGTACTAGTTTGCAAAGCTATAAAGTGTTTTAGTGCTTTTACGACCGAAGGAAGGAGTAGGTAATAAACTCAATTTATGACATAACATCATTAATAGCTACTAGTTGTTAGTTGTAGCCTATAAAAAGGTGAAAACACAGAGCCAAACGTTAGCGGCAGCTTTATTATAGAACTAAAGAAACTTAAGAAACAAGTTCACCAGGAGAAAAAAAAGACACTTAAATGGCCCTAGACTAACTTATTTTACATATTTCTAAATAAATAAATGTATTTAATAATTACCAATTTAATACATTTGATTTATTTTTTTATGTTTATATTACTAGAGCATGTACACAATAATAATAAAAATGTGCATGGCAATAACTTAAGGTCCTTAATTTAATGATGTCTGCATCAGTCCCTGCTTTCAGACTAACATCAGCTGTTTAACCCGCCTGCTCCACACACCTCGCTTTTTTAACCACCACCCTCGTGGCGCTGGCAGAGCCGCAGACGGGCACAAGGTAGCTGTGTCGGACACAAGATAGCAATTATACTACTGTCCTGATCACCGCCAGGCCTGCAGACGCAAGATACAGCCCAGTATGTATTCAGCTGGTTGGAAATCTTTTTATTTTTTTTTATTATTTGTTCTCTGTATAATTTATTTTTGTCATTACTTGTAATTTTCTTCTTTGTAATCCCACTGGAATTATTGCATTGTATTTGGTAGATTAATTTTTATTTTTGTACCTGCTTGTACTGCCCATATATTTTAAATGAAAAAATTATTTGGCCCCCACTACAAAATGGCGTAATCACTGTATAGTACACTATTTAGTAATTAGTGGAGCTTAAGTAGCTTAACAGCATCCCACAATTCATTTTTTTATGATGAGTTTGAAGTGACTCTGCATCAACCATTACACTCTTCTATAAATATAACACAGTTTTAAAAATACACTTTAATTGTTTGCTGTTGGCTGCAGTAAAACACCGCTTTGAGCACATTTGTTTACATTTGTAAGAAACAAAACTTATGCCGCATGGCTCATTTGCATAAATCTACAATGGTGTTCATCATGTGTCATTATTAATGACCACTAATAAATGGAAAGGATGTAGCTTTGGTGGATTATTTGACCAGACCAGGACTTTGGGTGGATTACAGCTGTTGTTTTTTCTGTATTGAATAGGCTACATGCACACACTGTGCAATTGTGTGGGGTTCACTGTGTGTTGTAAAACATTTAATGATGATCTTTAGTGATGTACAGAGCTCTTTGTCAAAACAGACAAACATTACTGGTGTGGAGTCGCTCACATTATTTCTCTAAATTGTCCTGTTTCCTCGTTAAAGGCAGCGATTGGCAGAGGATAATGTGCGCTTGTTTTAGTCCATTTTTGTCACACCCCTCTCTTTGGTGTTTTCTGTGTCTTTTGAATGTTTAGCAATGTCAAATATTAACCATGCACTGCAGCTGATTTCTCGCAAGATTTGTGAGTTTATAAACTCACAAAAATAAATCTTGACCAGCTCCAAACCAAGTATTCAAGACTCCAATGAGGTGGCAGCTCTGACAGGTCTGGGCGTGTTTTATGTTTGAAGATGTAGACCGTTCTAACAATATGAATGTAAACAACATGGAGCTGCTCTGAATAGATAACATTGCAGTTCCCGACCAGGTATTCGTTTAAAGTACCTGTCCTTTTGCAAACGCCTTCAACAGGAGCCCTCCCAGGCGATACTGTGGAGCAGACTATGTTTTGAGAAGCAGTTCTATCTGGCAGAGTCAGGTTAGTCAAATCGCGCCAAAATAGCGCTACCTTTGAGCCACTATGCGCGCCGCCATGTTTTCTTACTTTTCCTGTCTTGCTCCCTAAGGTGTCTGCGGTCAGCTGGGCTGAACGTGCGCAACAGGAAAAGTTATGAGGTTTTCTGAGAGGCACCTTAAATACTGACTGAGCTGACAGACATTTTACTGTCATTTTCAAATGAAGTAAAACCTTTTTTTTTGGGAACGGTCGCCCCCTTCCACAGGTTGCTTTTTTGCAGGTGGACTTCCTGTTTCCTCAGCCGCAATCTGGACATGAACAACAGTACTCCTTGTGTTCATTACTACTTATTACACTATTTTTCAGGTTAGTACATTTTAAAACTTCTCAAAAGTATTTTTGAAAAGCTATGCTTTGTTTCTGTTCCAGTTTATGAGTCTACTGTGATGCTTGTTTGTACGTTTTTGCTAGAAATAGATAATTGGTCACGGGACTGACTGGCGGTGAAGCCGACCGCGTGTACGAAATTCTGCGAGAACGAAATTGACTTGAAATACCGTGAGAGTTCGTACATTTGCGCTCAAATGGTTAATTTGCAGATTATTGAATACATTTGCACTGTATATGTTTTATAAGGCTCCTGCACAACAGTTATAAATATGTTTATGCATATTCTGTTATAAGGACACAGAGTTGTATAAAATGTGTGAATACTGGGGTTAATGATATAAATGTATTGAAATACAAGTTGCGGGTGACTGGAGCCTATCCCAGCAGCTTTGGGCCTGAGTACACCCTGGACAGTGGCCAGTTAGTCGCAGGGCTGACATTTAGACATAGACAGTGACAAACAACCATTCACTCTCACATTCATTCACTAGGGACACATTAGAATTAACCTATACATGCATGTGTTTGGACGGTGGGAGGAAGCCGGAATACCCGGAGAGAACCCACGGTAACACGGTAACCCTGCAGGACATGCAGACTCCTCACAGAAAGACCGAGGCGGGTTTTGCTGTGAGGCAGGAGTGCTAACCACTCTGCCACATGTACCCAATGTGTACTATAGTGTTATGTCCGAATATGATGCAGCTAAATATAGTAAAGATTACAGATGAGTATTCCAGTATATTGCAGCATTCAATTGCATTTTAACTAGTGGGATAATGCACTGAAGCAGAGGTGACTTATTTGATGATGTATTGATAATTAAAGCCACCTAAATGGGAAAATACTATAATTACTAATAATTTATTGTATGCTGAATATATTTTGTTGAATAACAATTAAAGAGTCTGGACATAAACAACAGTACTCCTCAAGTTTATTGCTCTCGCTTATTACATTTTCACAACATAATAAAAAAAATGGCATGATCAGCAACATCTGGGGCAACATTAATTAATGTTATTATAGCTAATGTAAACAACAACTATTTACCTATTTTAAGTAAAATAAACTCCTAATGTACAGGCAGAAACATATGTGCTTAGATATTATGCAACAAATGAAATGGAATAGCTAACTGTATGAGAGTGGTTAGAAATCCTGCCTTACAGCAAGTTTGAGCCCCTTCTGAGTAATGGCCTTTCTGTGTGGAGATTATATGTTCTCTTTGTGCTGCATGGGTTTCTCTTTGGGTACTCGGGTTTCTTCCCACTACGACAAGAAACTCAGAGGGAGATAACAAGAAATATCAGAAGAATAAATCTTTCTTTTATCACATATATCCCTATATTTATTATATAGCAGACTTCCACAAACTATTGCTGGAGTTTAAATTTTTACAAAAGTGACATTGCTGCAATTCTCTGCTAATTTGTTTGTCTTTGGTCAAGTTTTCAAATTTGACTCAAAATAGACTTCTGTGTTGTAGATTTTACACAATGCCATATGTAATATATTAAACATATTTGCAAAGGAAATATCTACTTTGCTTGTTCATGATGTACACAATTTCAGCCAAAGTTTCCGTATCGCTTTAACTGGAGCAGGTGTATATTAAAGCAGCATAACAGAGTGGACTCAAGTCTTGGGGTTAGGCATTTTTTTACTAAGATTTCAGATTTCTGTAAATTACAATTTTGCCTTCCCTGTCTCAGTCCCCTCACTCACTTTCCTGCTTTTATTAAAAACCTTTCCAATTTTCCACAACAAAATACTAATTCAATAAACCAAAGCTACACAATAAACTACACTTTTTAAATTTTTTGTAGCAGCCTAACCATGACAACAAGTCTTCTATAGATGTAGGATTTATTCAAGTTTGGAAAGGCACTATCAAGAATAATGGACAGGCAAGCAGTTGATCCGGAAGGTTTAATCCCAGGGGACAGTAAAACCAAGAAGTTCTAAAGAAGAAGGGCAAGGGCGGCCTCACCAAACCGGTATACTGAACATCATAAGAAACACTGTCATGAGGAAGACTGCAGGAAGCAAAGCCAAGTCTCTATACCAATGTTAAAATTGAGTTTGTAATGTGACCATGATATTATACTAAGGTTTAGCCACAAAACAGCTTTTTGTGTGAAATAGTGTGTTTAAATGGTCTAAAGAGCTTTATCATCATGGTTACAGCAATAATTACATGGTTGTATGGAAACAGAAAGAAATAGCAGTGTGTAGTGTCTGACATTCAGTCTCTCCTCTGTTCCAGCTTCACACTTCACGTCACAGACTCATGTTTGTGTGAAAGTGACGCTTCACCAACTAAAGCCTCGAAACCAAATCAATCATAATTTACTCTGCTTTGTCCAGACATTTCTACAACTTGATCATATCACCAAAACAACATGGGAAAAAAGATAAAGATACAATTTTCTTGCCTCCATAGAGACATGTTTACTGCAGGAAGTTGCAAAGGGAATGTTTTGAGGCCCTGAAATTCTTTTTTTTTTTTCTCTCTCTCTCAATTGCAGGATAATTGGAGCACATTAGAAAGTGAGCGAAGATCTACTAATCTGTACAAAAAAACATTGCTGCACAAGTATATAGTTAAACGTTGGCCAATGCACACCTATAATCAAACTTAATAATAATGACTAAATAGCCAAAACAATGAAAGCTTTAAGGGCTGCACAGAATTTTGCAAATGTATCAACTTCACTGGATCCACATCCACAATATCCATATGGA
The DNA here is from genome assembly GCA_024416835.2 of Perccottus glenii. Taxonomy (NCBI): domain Eukaryota; kingdom Metazoa; phylum Chordata; class Actinopteri; order Gobiiformes; family Odontobutidae; genus Perccottus; species Perccottus glenii. Next base: position 23,867,771 of record CM044552.2, on the reverse strand, counting down.
AAGACTTTTGCAATTTCATGAAATTGAATTAGACAGGTATTCACGTTTTATGTCAAAATAAGTGACCAGTCGGTGTTTTAAATTATATTGTCCTGTGGTGGTTTAAAAATAGGTTGGCAACAAATTGCATATTATTAAAGCTTTTGCCACCTTATTCCCATTAACCTGAGGGTTTTCTGTCTTTTTTCTCAAAATTCTACAGTGCAAGAGTAGCTAATCTTGTTAATATTCAGTGATAGCTGTAGTGGGTCTGTAATCCCACTTACTGAGCCCAAGCTCAACACAATCAACCAATTAGAATTGATTATCAGAAATGGTGTGGGCTTTGTGCAATTACTCATAAAGAGGTGACAGTCTCATTATCGCATTGTTTGTGTCTCTGATTGGATTAATATGCATCCATATGTCCCGCCCCCTAGAAAGCAAACTCGGCTCAACAGGGACCAGAATTATTCTTTGTATGGAATAGAAAAAGAATTAAGATGACTCACCGGCTAATACAGCGAATCAGGCCCAAAAGATTATCGCCAGTACCCCCAACACCTCTGCAGTCCAACTATGAGGTCTCAAAGAAGGACCAAGAGAGGCGTCACATCCTTTCTCCCTGAAAAGAAAAAAAAATACCACAGAGTCAGAAGTTTGTTGAACAATTTTCAAACTTAAAGTCAAATGATAATAGTCATGGTTAATTTTTCTCAACAAAACCATCAAAACATGCAAAACATGCCAAACACGCAAGTACATGTTTGTTCCGTTACGAATAAAACCGAAGACCTTTCGAACCCCTGACCAGCTGTAGGCCCAGTTTGTGTATGTGACACTCTGATTTGGCCTCATACCTGAGCCCCAGGGTGCCACACGTCTAGTCTCCCAGTGACAATTTATTCTATGAATTTTCATCAAAACCATGCTATTTCATGGTGGCTTCCACTGCACTGATTCGCTGCCAGCTGCAGCCGTCAGCTGCACACGCCACACTCGGAAATACAGGCTACACAACCGAGGTTTACGTAAAGCTGACATCCACTCTGCTTTTATCATTGGTAAAATTTTATTTCACTACACTCTCTCACAGGGCATTGTTACACCATTTCAGACTTTGATTTCAACCTCAAAGTGCAACCTCACCCCTCACGCTATTTTGCGGTTTGATAAAAGATTATCTATGATAAGACAACCAAAAATTTAAGTATCCTGCAAATTGTTCTTTGCACAGCAAAGTAAACTGTAATAACTCTGCTTAAAGTACATGTGACCTCTTCAACTATTGGATTGTTGGCAGTAGTGATTCTGAGGCAAGAAAATCTGATGGAGGGCAGGAAGTAAACAGCAGCTATGGCAGAGATTTTTTAAAAGAAAGATACAAACAGAAAATCACCACATGATGGATATGATTTGTATTTACTGAAGTATAGTGGGTTTTTCAAATGAACTGAGGGATTTTTTGCAATCAATGCAGTAGGCAAAAGGATGAAAGGAAAAAGGGAGAGGAAATAGTTACAAATGCTGATTTGCTCTAAAATAGCTCTGCTGTAGTCGAGAGAGAGAAATTTGTTTTACAAATAAATTTGATTTATTTGTGGGAAAAGTTAAAACACAATTTTAAATAGGTAATAAATTTAGAGTATTTCTGTTTTTATATATATATTTTAAAATTTTTTACTTAAAAATAGTGTGTTGTGTTTTGCTTTGGTACTGAGAACCGTGGATTTTCACTTGTATGGGTTTTGAATACTGAAATGTTGTTACAGTGACAACACAAAAACTAAAACATCATTACGTGACAACTTGTTTAGATTGTAACTCACTGTTAAGTTTGAATATATATATTGTAGAAAAAAAGAACAATAGTAATAAATGCTAGGCTCAATATTTAGCTGTCTTGGTTCATTCTGGAATATTAAAATAACAAAAATAACATTTGATAAAATATTGCTGTGTGTTTTTATTTTTGCCTACCACGTCCAGTCAACAGACTGTTGTGTGTTTGGACAGTTTTGTACGGATTACTCGTGAAAAGGCATGTCGTTCCGCTGAGCTGGGTCCAGATGAGCAGCGTCTGCTCTTCGTAAACATTGACGTCATTGAAGTTCCACAAAAGAGAGTAAATCCTGTATTTTGCTGCAGTAAACATGAGACTCTTTGAAGTTTATTCCCAGCTTTCAGAACATTAACTTTACAGAACTGCGCCAATTTCCAATAATTTTAGGACTCTTTAGGGCGACAGATGATGAATACAATGTTTTAGTTCACAAAGTGAGAGCCTTACAACAACAACTATTTAAAAACAGAAACAGCTGTTGCTAATAAATGCAGGCTTTGTCTTTGTGAAAAGTAGAGGGATTTCTGTGTAAATTCTTTTCTAGAAGGAAGAAAAGTAAATTGTGGATCGTACTGCAGCTGAGTGTCTGAGAAGAGTTACAGTTGAAAAGTCAGGCAAGTCCCTGCAGGGGGACCTTTAGTCTTCTGGGCAAAGCAGCAGGTCTCTCAGCAGTGTGTACTTGATGGAGAGCTGCTGACCTCCACTAAACTAAAACTGTGTAAAAGTCAAAACGCTTCTAACTTCAAAATACCAGGAGGTGTATGGGATCTGTACAAGTTACTAAAAGTTTGCAGTAAAACACCAACCTAAAAGCAAAGATTTTTAAAAATACATGTGCACCATCTCCCCCTTAAAAATCATAACTGGAGTTCAAAGTGGAGAACGAGACAAGAGACATTATTTCTGCATTAAACCTGAGCCGCTGGTTTACACAAGTGTAAATGTTTACTGCAGAATGAATGCTGCTCAAGAACAGTGAATAGGCTCATTTAGTTTTACAGTTGATGTTGGACAGTGTTTTGGAGGGAATAGGTATTGTACAATAATGGTTTTGAGGTAGACCATTCTTGTATTTTAATAATAATAAAATGAAGAGACCAAAAATAAAATAAAGTAAAATAGAAAACTGAGAGGGGCTATTTGGACAGAGGCTGAATATTTAAAACACAAGTGCAGAGTGCTGTGTGGATTTAAAGTTTCTTGAGCAAAGTCCTTTTGTTTAAATCACTTTTTTAATGTGGCCAAACAAGAGCAAAGTTTAGCCTTGCCTTAAAGGACTGCATTCATTTATTTGGAAGAGCTTTATTTGTATTCTTGTGTTATTACAACCACATACATTTGTTTGTGTTTCATTTATTCAGAAACTTAAAACGTCATACTGTGGCATTTTTCCAACCTACCTTCATACAAACACACTCTTACGTCATTCCAGGCCTATACTTGGGTAGAGTATTGCCAATGAATATCTCCTTGACATCACCTGGAGCAGGCAGTGGTCATAGGATTACTTTTGAATGTCTCTCTGCTCAGGTCTTCTAAGTATGTATAAGTGGAAAAAGGTTCTGAAGCTGACGCTGGATAAACTAGACCGACTGGGTGTCTCTGTGGGCTGCTCGGTGGAGCTGCACGAGAGGATCATCAAAGACTTTTTGCACAGACTCTCTCTCCCCAACCATGCCCCCAAAAATCAAAAGTGAATTGATGATTCAAACTCAACTTTTTTTGGCATTTTTAAATAAGTAACTTTAGGCTTATTTAAAAATGTTATGCATTCATTTTCTTTAAAACCTCAGCAAATAGATACATCTTACTGGGCTTTGGGATTTTTTCTAAAATCTATCACTTTTTTTTTTCTATAACATTTCAGTCTTAGAACGAGCCAGTCTGTATGGGCTCCATGGTATTTCTCACCAAGTCAACCGAAAACAGTTGACTTTTATCTTTTTGTTGAATGCAACTATAGAGAGACCCCTAAAGAGATTGTGGTGTTTGCTGTGTGTGGGATGTACTGTACTCGGCCTGTCCCTCAATTCTGTAGCGTGTTTGTCACATCTCGGTTACTGCTGGGAGATTACCAGTGCCCACACACCCTCCGCCCCCCACTACACACTCCAACACAGTGATGGGCCCACTGCTGTGTTGTTCACTCTCTTTTATTTACAGTATTTATGTGGCCATATACCAATGGTTTATCTTATGGATGAACCAAGATGTTAGATAAAAAAGAACAGAAAAAACCTGCAGGGTGTAAAGAGAGTGAGATTAGATACATCAGATACTAATAGCTCTAAACCACAAAACCAATCCAAATGTAGTGTTTAAACAACAATAGGAGATTGCATCACACCAGAAGCCTGTCAGAAGGAGAGGATGAAGCATGAAAGTGGAAAGTTTGTCACTGGTGGAGCAACAATGGGAGACAGAACCAACAAAGACATTACAGTATTACTTATGTTAAGAGACTTACAACAACAAGGAGGAGAGTAATTAAAAATTTAATTTGACGGCCAAAATGTTCTTACGTTCAGGGAAGATTTATTTGGAAATTGCACAAAGAAAAGATGGAAAATTAAATGGGGACAAAGAGTGAGTCCAGGTGCAGCCTGAGCCACACATGCCCCGCATTTTACGCCACTTCAGAGTGTTTGTTTTTGTGTGTGCGCATGACAGATGAGTCACTCGTACATGAGAGCACTCAACATGCTCCCAGGCCTGAATGAGCACATGTTCCCTGTAGAGACGCCATTTGGCCAGCCTCACTGTTCACTTGGTTTGGCTTTAGGTCAGAGAGGAGCAGTCCGGTTCCATTTTACATGGGGCTCATTAACACCTTTGCCTTGGCTGCTCCGGTGGGTTCTTGGTTCACAGCCACCAAGACTTCATCCTTGAGCATCTGCAACCTGTCATCAGCACTACGGTAATGTGCAAAATCAGTTCTCAATCACATATTTTTTTCTCCTCAATATTTGACTGGGTTCGGGTAGGCTAGTAAAATTGGAGGTGGTAGAGCGGTCGTCCTTTAACCAGAAGGTTAATGGTTAGATTCCTGCTCTCCTCATAGACACTGCTGTCGTGTCCTTGAGCAAGACACTTAACCCACCTTGCCTCCAGTGTTGTTCCAGCTGTAACACTGATGAAAGGAAGCTTAATGTAAGTCGCTTTGGATAAAAGCGTTGGCTAAATGAAATGGTTAAAGGGGTACTATGTAACTTTTTAAGCTTAAATACCATTTTTATTTGCCCAAATATGAGCCGACCATAATTAGATAGGACGACTGAAACCTTATTTGTTAAAAACTGTTGTTTCTATGAGCCTTTAGACTCATTTTATTGTGCAGGACCCTGGACGGTTTTGCCGGGAAATCTACCCGTATGTTACGTAGTGCGCACTCCCGTGTACAGCGCTGACTTGCCGCCGGTATAGCCGCCATTACAGCGAGCGAGATCAGCAAGCATATTACAGAGATGGACTCTGCAAGCAACAAAAAACAACCGGCCTCTAACACTGCTCAGACACCGACAGTGACTCCTCAGAAAAATAAAAAAACAAAACGTGTTTTTGAGTGAGGCACGGAGAGGAAAACAGGAGTGTGACCGACGTAGGGGAAAAACAAGAGTGAACATAGGCAGAGCATTTGAGCCATGGAGAGACCTACGGTCTACTTTGTAGTGATGGCTCGTTTGCGAATGAGTCGTGAAAGGAGGGTTTGGAGATGAGTGACACAGGTTAAGTCTTCCTTAAGTTGTGTCAGTTTCTGTGTGAATCCTAAATCCTGTTACAGAACTAATCATAAGCATTTTAATTAAAATGTTACCCCACACGGGGAAAATACAGGAAATAAATATTTCTATTCTAAATTTTGTTTAAAGATGAACCTGCAAATTAAACAGTAACAGTTAATTATTGGCAACAGCTAATGCTAAAGAAATGCTCAGTGCATTTTCCCTTGTTCCTGTTGTTTTTCAGAGGAATGACAATAGAAAGATCAATTATGACAGGCATCTTTGTCAGATTTGTTTAACAAATATGTTTTGGCTTGAATTGATAATTTTATATTTAAAATGTTCTTATACATGTTTTAAAGGAGTATTAGGCATTATATGCAGGATCCCAGGCTGTTGTCAATAAACAACCAGGTCTTGAGCTTTAGCCTCTTTTGATTTAGTATTTTTTTACTTTTGTCTGTGAGCTGTGTTTGGTGAAAGCGAAACACTCAAACATCCTCCTCATGGAATCAAAGGATACAATACAGAAAACAGTGGATTATCTACATTCATCTCCATTTTGTTTAAAAGGCTGTAGGTGTGGAATAAATGAGACTTTACTTTAAAGAATTATATTCAAACACATATCCTTTAATTTAAATTTTCCGGACCCCTCACGTTGAGGAAAGTTACTAAGCGGACCTCGGCTGATTTTAATTGAGGACCCCTGCATTAGAAGGTAGGGCTGAACGCGCGGTTCTACGCACAACCTACAACTACATATGCCAACTGTGCACCCAACTGTGAAGCTAGCGGAGCTTCGAGAAACTAGTGAAGGTGGTGGAGCACCTGGAGCCAGCACCTCCACAGTTGGAGATGTTCCACTACATCACCAGTTTGTGATTTGTATACTGTCCTGGTGTGGAGGACCTTCTGTTTTACACTGCCCTGGCTTGTGTAGTGCACTGTAACCGTGAGATGGTAATCTTGCCAGGGCCTGGTCCACCCATCTGATGTGATGGCCAGCTCTGGCCCATCTTTCAGCTCACTGATCACATTGGCCTTTTCAACACCATACCAGGAAGGAATTAGGGGGTGGCAGAAGGTAGGTGGTTCGATACCCGCTCTCCCCACAGTTCATACTGTCGTTGTGTCCTTGGGCAAGACAATTAACCCACCTTGCCTCCAGTGACTGTAACGCTGGTAATGTAATGTAAGTCGCTTTGGATAAAAAGCGTCTGCTAAATGAATAAATGTAAATGGAATTAAGGTGTCGGTGAGATAACTTCTGGAAGGAGGGGTATATTTAGGTTTGAGTGCCCTGCACATTTCCCTACAGTAAAAACAATTATAATCTGGTATTTTATCATTAATAAATTGTGTTGTTGTTTATCGTATTATGGCATAATGGGGCCGAAATACAACCCTTTTTGTAATTAATTTATATCCTAAAAATTAATATAACTATATACTATACTGTGTAATGCAGGGGATCCCAAACTTTTCAGACCCCCAATATTAGACGGCTGACGATCCGCGACCCCCCAGTCAGTCATACTGACTTTTCATTTCTTTGTTCCTCTTTTCTTCTTCTAAATGCATGTAGCCCACATGCAAATTATTATTATTTAGCCTATTGTATTTATTTTTGGAATGTATTTATTTATCTATTATTATTTAATTTATGATTATAAAGGGGTGCACTTAAGACAGCATGTTTATCATAACATAATTAATGAATGTTTTATTTAAAAAAACATTTATTAAATATAGCTGCAAGCAGCCATGACGGGGCCAAGCACCAAGGAGGCCATTAAATGTCACGACGACACGGCCGGCATCAAGACCAGACATCAGCAGACCAACGGCAGTAAGCATCTAAAGACATTTCAATAAGACTTCAGTCTTGACCACAAGGTGGCGCTGCCCCAAAACCTCTTGAGTACCTTCAGGGCTTGGTGCCGAAGACGCATACCAAGTTTCGTAACGATGCGGCAATGCGTTAAAAAAATAGAGCACTTTTTGACAAAATTCAAAATGGCCGACTCCCAAAATAGTCGATACGGGAAAATTGCATACGCTTACGGCTCGGCATGACGCCACGAATCTAAAGAGACCGGGTTTGTGATTTTTGGATAAAGCATTCTCAAGTAATAATAAAAAAATGTCCACTAGGTGGCGCTGCCCCAAAACTCTGCAGGCATCCTCAAGTCACGGTTGCCATAACACGTACTAAGTTTGGTTAGAATATGTTAAAGCATCGCAGATATATAGCCTTAGTTTTATCATTGTGCGCATTAAGTCGATTTCATTTGCGCGGTATTCGAAAACGCTTTGACGAATCAACTTTCTTTTAATAACTTTTTGTCACCATAGTCTGAAGATGATCTGGTTCAATTTTCATGAAAACCGGGGCCACGGCCTAGGAGGAGTTCGCAAAAGTACGTTTTTTAGAAAATTCAAAATGGCCGACTCCCAAAATAGTTGATACGGGAAAATTGGATACGCTACGGCTCGGCATGATGCCACGAATCTAAAGAGACCGGGTTTGTGATTTTTGGATAAAGCATTCTGAAGTAATAATCGAAAAAGGTCACATTTTTGCATCTCCGGACCACCAGGTGGCGCTGCACCAAAACTCTGCAGGCATCCTCAAGTCATGGTTGTCATAACACGTACTAAGTTTGGTTAGAATACGTTAAAGCATCGCAGAGATATAGCCTGACTTTTATTTTTGTACGCGCTTAGTCGATTTCATTTGCGCGCTATTCGACAACGATTTGACGAATCAACTTTCTTTTGATAACTTTTTGTCACCATAGTCTGGAGATGATCTGGTTCAATTTTTATGAAAATCAGGGCTACGGCCTAGAACGAGTTCGCAAAAGTAGGTTTTTCGTATAATTCAAAATAAGGGAAAATTTTCTAGCTCGAAAGTGACGTCATAGGGTGCAATCGAATCACCTTGACCCAAGGAATCACTGGAAAAAAGAATTTTCATTCTAGGCCTTAGGGTTCAAAAGTTATCATCATAAACATAACTCCAACTTTGGACAGTTGGTGGCGCTAGAGATATTGACTTAGACTCTTCAAATTTACTAAGATCAATGACTGGACTGTCCTTAATGAGTGTACCAAATTTCACAACTTTTTATCAATCGGTTCTATGGGCTGCCATAGACTCCCATGCGGAATAATAAGAAATCTAACAGAAACAATAGGTGCCTTACGCACCTTCGGTGCGCTTGGCCCCTAATTAGAGGCTTTGTAATTAATTAATTAGTAATTTTTCACATGGATTTTTAGTATACCATTGAATAATGACTGAATTCATAAGCTTAATCAACAAAATATTGTTTATTTCAGTCCAGCAGACCAGTGCAATGTTTGCCATTAAGTGTAGCAGTGTAGTTACCTTGGTTCTGAAACCAGTCATCTGGTGGAGTGTGGGTTGGGTGTGGGTCCTTGTAACTTTACTCGGAGTCGGGCTATCGTCCACGCTAACTCCTATGTGTTTTGCGTTGAGGTGATATTTGAGGCTCGATGTGCTGCGGTGATACGCAAATCCCTTGTTGCATAGCTTGCACACAACCATGCTCTTGTCGACGCTTCCATCCTTTAATTTTTTTAAACAAAATTTCCCAACCACGGAGCCAAGCAAAGTGGTCTCGTCAGCTTCGTTGTGCATGTTGACTGTGGTTTGTTGTTGTCGGAAGTCAAGAACGCTAGTTGGTGCTCCAGTATAATTGGTCCATTGAAACTCATTCATTGAAAAAAGTTCAGCGGTGCAAAAATAAGTGTGGTTAAAATTATGTTATTTATTTTTTGCGTAATTAATTAACGCGTTACAGTCCCGTAATTAATTTATCTTAATTAACGCGTTAAAGAGTAACTAAACCCTAAACCAACTTTTTTTAGTTAATGATCTGTAAGAATGGGGCCTTATTAGTGCTGTTCACTGATCTGAGTAAAGGTTTTGACATTTGAGTATAAAGTATATTAATTTTACATTTTATGGTGTAAAACCGTCTAAGTGCTGCCCTCCTCAGGTTAAACGGTAGTTACTGCAGTTGAATATTTAGATTGAATATTGTTTCCTAGTGTGACGTATACTGGCTCGACTAACGGCTCTCTACCCACGCCCCTGGCACGACCCCACCACACCCTTGGCATTGGCTCACGCCCCTGGTATAAAAACATCTTCCCAAGTAGCGGGTGTTGAAAACATCTGGCTAGCTATATTAGCATGTACTTGTAGTGTTGCTGGTTTCAACAGCACTGCTGGACTGCATTGCTTTCCAGTTGAGTTGTAAATTAGACGCCAGTGTGCACTTGGCCTGGAACACCGTGAGTTCCTGCCTAGACCTGGAATTTGCAGTGGACATTTTAAGCGGGATTGCTTCTCCAACGCAATGGAGGTGGAAATGTGCTTCTCCAAACAGCTCCCGCTGAAAAGCAACACAGCGCCTAACGCTGCTCCTGCATGGATTCCCACCACCGCAGCGGCGCCTTGAGGTGAGTGAACATACATTTTGAAACACAATTTATGTTTCTTCCCAGTAAAGCTAAAGTTAACTAATCAATTTTGTCATGTTGCTAGTTAGGTAAAGTATGCTAAACGTCAGCGTCAGCTGCTCCTGATACCGGGCTAATGGTAATGAGGGCTGCTGCGTGTTGATACTGTGGCCCAGTACACACAGACATATAGCTTTACTCTTTCACTCAATATTCTGTTAGTTATTTCTCGTAAATGGGCAGCACTCTGTTGGACTTGTAGCAGAGATGCAGCCCTTGGCACTAAAGACCTGTCACTGGCTCATGACTCTGGACTTGACTGAACATGAACATCTCATGACTCGTGTAACACCGTGAGTTTTCACTCAACACAAACTCAAAAACTGTCTTGGACTTGTGCGTTTTGTGTCAACTTTGCTAATTAGATTGAACGCCGAAAGCCCGCACCATCAGTTTACGTTGTTTATCGCTGCTCCTCGGGATAAACCAAGCAGGCTGCAGCTAACCAGACCGACCCAGTGACAGTACACACGGATTAAAAGACTAGTGCTTTCACGGAGGATATACAGTAATAGTATTGAGAATATTTGGGTTATTAATATCCTTTTATAAATGTTTTAAATTCTCTAAAATGAATTAATATAATACTGTCATTGTAAACAATAACACAAATCTTTTGTTTTGCCTAAGATGACCAGAGAAACTGGGTGCCAGCCTGAACCAGTCGCTGCAGATCTGCAGGTGAAGCAAAGGTGAGTTTGAATACTGTGAAGCTTTTGTATGTTTAATTTTTGTTTAATCTTTATTTCTCAGGCACCATGTACAAAAACAATAATCTCACAAGAAAAGATATGCTTTGTACCAGATTTAGAATTTCAGACTGTCTAGGATCTGATTCCATTGTTTGATGGTTTGAAATGAAAAGGCTGATTGTGCAAAGGCAGAGCCTCTTTTAGGGATTGTGCAGTTTTTGTGAGTTGTGGACCCAGATGTTTGGGTCTCATCATATAATCAAGATAACAAACCATTTGTGAAACTCTTTTTTGCAGCCACCCAGGCCAGAACGCCTAATAGGAGTGTGTCATGTGACACAGACACTGATGGAACTGCCAGAGTGTCCAAGGACTAGTTCTACTCCAATAATGAGGAAACGGTGTGAGGCGTCCACTGCTGAAGGTAATGCATTTATTCCCATTCTTAGTTTGTTTTGTTTGTTTTACTGTTATAGCGCAATTACCTTTTTTTAAATACTCTAACAAGAACACATGAGGTGTGTGATAATCTATCATTTTATTGTCATTAAAATGATCTAATTTAAGAAATAAAATCATGTTTATATGTTTATTTTCAGGAACTGGTAACTGTTTCTGCGTCACTTCACTGTTGAACCTACTTCATCCTTTAAGTTTGCTGCTGTCTATCATCTTAGATTCAGTCTTTGAAAACTGCAGTTAGCTCTATAGTTTCTGAGACTTAGCTTTATTCTGCTGACTACATTTAGACTAATGTAAACACTAATACACTGTTGAACACACTCAAGATTCTTGAAAATTTTGGAACAGCTCATGAAGTTATGATCAGCCTGTGTAACACTGGCTCTTGCTTTTCACCATCTTCGCTCCAATAAGTGCAACTGACAGTGACTTTCAAACACAAAGTAAAAAGCCTCTGTCCTGACTGTGCACGATTTACAAAGTTTGGACCTGCCTTGAAATGATGTATGAGAATTTACTATAAATTTTTTATTTAAATTAAGTGTGTATATATAAAATGTTATATCAATATACAATGCTTACTGTAAGAACAATCTCTAAATATTATAAGAATTATGTAAAGGCAGTTTGAGAAAAGGGTGTCATTTAGACATTCTTTTGTAAATGTTTATGTCAATACATGTTCATTTTGAGTAGTATAGCTGATTTTATAATGCATGTTTTTAAACAATTGTTTTGTGTGTAACTTCAGGTATAACTGTTTCTTTATATTTCATTTTTTTATATACCAACTATATTTATAAATTCAGTATTGGAATCCTCTGTAAGGACAGCACAAGGAGGTATGACCTGTACCTGCTGGCCCAGGTATCCCCAGCTCCACCTGACCACACTGCAGCAGACAGGTGTTCTATAACCGCTGAAAGAGCTGGTGCACATGTACAGTATGTGTAAGTGGAGGGTAAAACATTAAATTAACTTATTTATAAAAACATTGCTCTCTTCTTCCTGGAACTACCCTGTTTAACCACGTCTCACCAAAAACCTGAAGATAAGTGTAACACTACAATACAAGTGTTAGAGCCTGTAACACAGGGGTTTAGTGCTACTGCCTCAAAGTCTGGATGGGCTGTTATGTATGCACCAACCTGTCACACCTGTGCATTACCTACAACATGAGAAACCATGTTTATCACTATTTTGTTGGGATGTAAATATTATATTTGGTTAGAGTTGTGTCTTTTTTGCACAATACTTATTAAATTAACTGGAATTGACACTGGTCTTATTTCATAGCTATACCTTGAGTATCTCTCTATAACACATTCTCCCCAGGACCAGTGAGCTGCAAGACAAGAGTTTTTTAACAGTTATAGAGGGAGACTTGAAATCTCTGTTTTGTGTGTAATTAACACTAATTACCAAAATCAAACTAAATGCATAGGTTTGCAATTTCTGAAACTTTGTTAGCATTTGCTAAGCATATGCCTAAATTAGACAATGCTAACGTTTTATCACTGGCCCCATTCTCTTGTGCTGCAAGACTTTGCTCTTTAACTTTGGGAGTTGTTGAGACCGCGGTTTGAGCCAGTGGCACAAACTGATAAGGCTCTAGCCCTGTATGCACAGAAATGTCCTCCACTTAGAAGGACCGCTCCGTAGCAAAGCTACTCACTTCAAGTCTACATCTGTGCGAGTCTGACAGCTGCTGTCAATCAATCCGTCACTGCGGGTCTCAGGTTCACGCCCCCGCTGAGCTCCGCCCTCGGTTATTCCCCTCTGTCTCTGCTGGGCTCTGCCCACTTTTCCAGCATTTTTCAAATTTTGTGAGTGGGTGGAGTTAGGCTCTGACAAGGGGTTTAGTTACCCTTTAAAGTCCCGGCCATTATATATATATATATATATATATATATATATATATATATATATTAATCGCGATTAATCGCATTATACACAAAATTTAATAATGAATTCAAAATTAGTGTACTGCATACATTTTTAAAGAACTGCTATATGAACAAAAGTGCAATAACATTTGGTTTGCACTTTAAACAACACTTTAAACAAATAATGTGCTTTTTACAGCAGTTAAAACATTTCTTGTAAATCTGAACTTAAACATTAATGTAATCAAATTAAATATTAAAACCAAAAATATTTGCCACTGACAGGGCATTAATATTTTGTTTAGTTTGTTATAGAAAAACAAGTTATGTCCAGAGCTTTAATCATAACATTATAACAATATAAACAATATAAATGTCTCTCTTGTGTTTTCATTACAGTCAGAGCATGTGAATGCAGTTCCCGCGCGTTTCACACACCTGCTCCCTTTCACTTGCCAAACTCAAGGGTGTATGGGTAATGTAGTCTCTGCTCTTGGTGGGACGAATTAGGAAGCGTGCATTGTGAAGGGTGCTCTGGAAAGCGGCAGAGCAGGCAAAGGATTAAAACCTCTATTAAAACAGATGTCGAAATGAGCGTACCAGTACGCTAAAAGCACGTTCTGGGCGGATGGAGAAGTGGCGGTACTGAGTACAGGTGCGTACCGGCCCACTTAAAGCACTGGATGAGGGCGGCTCATACGTGCAGTCATTCGTTGCGATCCTAAGAATGTTCTTCAGACCGACATCTTTATATACTAATCGGCCGACGTTAACGCGCAATAAAATAATTGTCGGCGTTAATTCATTAATGCGTTAACGCGATAAAAACGCATTAACTTGCCCAGCCCTAATATATATATATATATATAAATATATATATATATATATATATATATTTATATTATATTATATTATATATATATATATATAATATATATATAATATATATATATATATATATATATATTCAAGCCCCCTTGGAACCCCACATGTCAGGGCCATTTGGTCTGATACACAATTACCAACCGAAACAAAGTACTTCCTGTCTTCAAGATAGGACTGAAACCATTTAAGGGCAGTTCCAGTGATACCTATCCACTACTCAAATCTTTGTGACAGGATTCCATGGTCCACTGTAACAAACGCAGCACTTAAGTCCAACAGAACTAAGACAGATACTTTGCCTGCGTCAGTGTTCAGACGGATGTCATTTGTGACTTTGATAAGTGCAGTCTCAGTGCTGTGATGGGGCCTGAATCCTGACTGAAAGGGATCAAAGCAGTTGTTAAGTAATAGAAAGTCATTAAGTTGCTGATATACAATCAGCAACCTCACCTGACAGAGTGAGCATTGCTCCATGAAGCCTTCTGCCTCGTCCTGATCACTTTACCCTTAACAGGAGCAATGGTGTCCATAACATTTAAAACACCTGAAGTATAACAATTCAACAAATCATCAACTTGACCTGATGAGGCATTTTCAAACCTGTTTGCCTCCATAAACTTTGTCCTGGTGTTATTTTTTTTGTGTCTCTTATGTACAAGTGTAGGTCCAACAGCAACTTTTGGAATTAGTTCTTTGTCACAAACATTATCCACATGCACATTAAAATCACCTGATATTACAATTTGTTAAAATTCTGTGCAGATAACCGAAAGCATTTCAGTAAACTCATCAATAAAATCATGACATTGTTGTGGTGGTTTGTAAAGAACTACATAGGCAAGGCAAGGCAATTTTATTTATATAGCACAATTCATACACTGGGTAACTCAAAGTGTTTTACAGGAATAAAAGACAATTTACAAGATTTATATTAAGAAGCATAAGAAAAAAAATAAAAACATTTTAAAAAGAAGAGTGCAGATAAAAGAAAAAACAAACACTTTAGGTTGTAGTGTAGGCGGAGCTAAAGAGGAAGGTATTTAACCTCCCCTTGAACATTGTTAAAGTTGTGGCTTGTTTTACTTCATCTGGGAGGCTGTTCCAGGTTTTTGCTGCATGAAACTTAAACGCTGCTTCACCCTGTTTAGTTCTAACTCTGGGCACGAGCAGAAGGCCTGTCCCAGATGTTCTCAGAGTCCGAGGAGGTTCATAAGTAACTAGCATGTCAGAGATATATTTTGGTGCTAAACCATTTAGAGACTTGTAAACCAGCAGTGCTGTTTTGAAGTCTATTCTCTGAGCAACTGGAAGCCAGTGCAGGGATTTTAAAACTGGCGTAATGTGGTTGTACTTCCTGGTTTTGGTGAGAACCCGAGCAGCCGTGTTCTGAATAAGCTGCAGCTGTCTTAACCCTCGTTTTGAGAGACCAGTGAGCAGGCCGTTACAGTAATCTAACCTGCTGGAGATAAAAGCATGGATAAGTTTCTCTAAGTCTGGTTGAGACATCATCCCTTTGACTCTGGAAATGTTTTTAAGGTGATAAAATGCAGATGATGTAATTGACTTAATGTGACTGTGGAAATTCAAGTCTGAGTCCATGATGATCCCTAGATTTCTAACCTGGTTTTTAGATTTTAGAGAAAGAGACGAGAGGTGACTGCTGACACTTTCTCTTTGTTTCTGTGGCCCAAAGATGATTAGTTCAGTCTTGTTTCTGTTCAGTTGGAGAAAATTATTTTGCATCCACGTGTCAATCTGTTCGATGCAGTGACACAGTGAATGGATTGGTCCATTTTCACCTGCTGTGAGTGAAATGTAAATCTGAGTGTCATCTGCATAATTATGGTAGGATACGCCACAGCTGCGTATTAACTGGCCTAAAGGAAGCATGTAGAGATTGAATAATAGAGGTCCCAAGATAGACCCCTGTGGAACCCCACATGTCAGGGCCATTTGGTCTGACACACAGTTACCAACCGAAACAAAGTACTTCCTGTCTTCAAGATAGGACTGAAACCATTTAAGGGCAGTTCCAGTGATACCTATCCATTCCTCTAATCTTTGTGTCAGGATTTCATGGTCCACTGTATCAAACGCAGCACTCAAGTCCAACAGAACTAAGACAGAGACTTTGCCTGCGTCAGTGTTCATACGGATGTCATTTGTGACTTTGATAAGTGCAGTCTCAGTGCTGTGATGGGGCCTGAATCCTGACTGAAAAGGATCAAAGCAGTTGCTAAGTAATAGAAAGTCATTAAGTTGTTGATATACAACTTTTTGATGACTTTCCTAAAAATGGCAGGTTTGATATGGGCCGATAGTTGTTGAGCACTGTAGCATCAAGACTGCTCTTCTTTAGGAGAGGCTTAATGACAGCAGTTTTTAAGGCCCTTGGAAATGTTCCAGACTGTAAGGAATTATTGACTATATCAGTGAGTTGTGGTAACAAACTGCTTAGTACTGATTTTAGAAATCTAGTGGGTAAAACATCGAGGCAGCAGGTGGATGAACTCAGGCTGGAGACAGTTTTTTTAATTGTTCTGTCATTAATTTGTGTAAAATGTGTTAAACCAACCAAGTGTCTCCTAGGTGGCTGCAGTGTTGTTTTATGCCCTTTGGATTGTATGGCATGTTTAATGCCTTGAACCTTGTCGTTGAAAAACAATGCAAACTCATTGCATTTAGTGGTGGAAACTAATTCTGGAGGAAATGGAGCTGGAGGGTTTGTTACTCTGTTCACTGTAGCAAACAGGACACGCGAGTTGTTACTATTGTTGTTGATGATCTCTGAGAAGAATATTTCTCTTTCTTTTTGCAAAGTTTGATTAAAAACATGCAAATTTTCTTTGTATACCTCATAATGAATTAAGAGTTTCGATTTACGCCATTTTCTTTCGGCTTTTCGGCATTCCCTTTTCTGTGCCCTGACAGAGTGAGCATTGCTCCATGAAGCCTTCTGCCTCGTCCTGATCACTTTAACCTTAACAGGAGCAATGGTGTCCATAACATTTAAAACACCTGAAGTATAACAATTTATACTCCTCTCTTCTTTAATCTGCGACTTCTGAATGTAGTTATGGAGCTAGGAGGGAGTGTTCTCTCCCAGGGCCTCAGGTTGATAAGTGGTTTGTTATGACGAAAAGTCCTGGAACAGCAGAGGCCCTCAGTGTCCTAATCACTGATAGTAGCCTTGATGCTAGTCAAGGCTTTTGGAGCTGGTCTGGGAGGAGCTAGTCTGGGAGGGGGTGGAGGGGGTGGAGGGGGTCTGACAGGGGTCCATTGGACTCTAGGTAGTGGCCGAGGTGAAGCAGTGGTACTCCTGGGTGGTATTGGGGGTGATGTTTTTAGTGATGATTATAGAACCCGTGACCTGGCCAAGTTAGGTGTAAGGGGTATCATCTTAATTCCAGATTTAACTAAAATTTCCAGGTGATCTGGAAATCCCATTGGTGAATCCGGAGCTGGGACAGGGATGGTGAGGTCCGCAGAAGGTGTTGATGTTACTGGGGGGGTCCACGGTCCTATTGGGGGAGTCCATTTCAGTGGTGGAGGTGTTGATGGTGGTACAGTCAGAGGAGGATCTTTGGCTGGTGAGGCAGGAGTGCTTTTTTCATTCAGTGGCTGAGGACCCTTTCTCTGTTCAAGAGGGCGCCCAGAACCATTTAGGTGTCTCAGGGAGTGCAGGAGATTATCCGTTAGCCTCCTGACCCCTCCCCTGTTTAGATGTGGGCCCTTTCCTTTGAACAGGTCGTCACGTTGCCAAAACAAGTTAAAGTTATCAATGAAGTGTACTCCTCTTGTCTCACAGGCCTTGGACAGCCATGTATTCAATGCAAGCAGCCGACTGAATTTATTGATCCGTCGATGTTTGGGATTCCATATAAAATGGATGGAGAAAACCTCAACTTCATTTTGAATGACACATACTCAAATGATGAAAACTCCCCCTGTGATAGTTTCTGGATAAGAATATTATCTCTAAAAAGGCACATACACCACCACCGTTTTTGTTTTCCCGCAGTTTGGATAAAAATGTGAAATTCGATGGGGTGGATTCAATAAGGACCACATTTCCAGTCCTGCTGTCTAACCATGTTTCTGTTAAAAACATAAAATCAAGCTTATTTGAAGTGATAAAATCAACTTAGACAAATGCACACACTTATTTAAAAAAGATTTGTTTCCCAAAGACCTGAAATTGAACATTGCAAGTTTCAAGTTTGTTTGAGCAGGACTCGACTTTATCTGTTTGCAGGGGATTTGAATCAGATTTGTCTGATTAGACATTCTAACTGTTATTCTCTTCTCCAATCTGCGACTTCTGACTGTAGTTATGGAGCTAGGAGGGAGTGTTTTAGCTCTTCATATATTTACGCCACACAGAATATCCTTTTTCCACAGTTCCTAGAGTCAAAAAAGAACTTGGGAAATTTGCTTTTCAATATAAGGCCCCCAATGATTGGAATAGCCTTCCTGCCTCTATCCGATTTATAACTTCTTTTCAGATGTATCAAATTGTTCTTTTATCTCATTTGCAAAATGTTTGTCTTTGCTTCTGACTACTTGTACTGTTTGTAAATAATGTTTATTATGTTTACTCTTATTTTGTAACTGAATTTTGATGGAGGGGGGTTATGAGAGCCTGGGAGTGTATTGTTGTGTGTGGTAAAAGTGTGTGTGCATTTGTGTAAGTTAGTTTTATTTGAAATGTTAATTTTCATTTTGTGTATTGTATACTTTTATAATGGCACTGCTGCAGTTACTGATCAACCAGAGGACCCCCTCGAAAACAAGATGATTTATCTCGGGATTATTCCTCACAAAAATGTGAATAAAAAATTAAAAGCTTCTTGTGTAAGAATTGTCACGACTTCAAAGTAACAGCACTCTCACTCGACCCTAGACTAACCAAAATGCTTGGTGGTTAAAATCTCATTTTGTAGTCTGCAGGTGGATCTAATTGCCCAGACACTCTCCATTTGGGAAGCATTAATGAAGAAAATTAAAGCGTGACGAAATCAGAATGAGTCAGTGTTTTTTAGCAGAATGACTTGTCAATACATGTGTTCTGTAGGAGTGCTGCGGTCTAAAGTGTGGCTCTTAATGGCTTGGCATGACAGTATAGTTAATTACCAATCTGTTGCCTCACTCTTCTCTGCTATAACCTGTCTAAAGGAGGAATCCATAATTTTGTAACAGTCTCTATTAAATATTTGTACATGGCTATGATGGACGTCAAAGAACAGAACTTTATTTAAAATGAATTTCCGCCCCAGGAGTTTTGAGATATTTTAATGGACCTTTCCCAAACTGGAAATATTTTTATCTTAACACTGCTTGTAATCTGATAAGACAGAGCTAAAGAGGAGTGCCCTGTAGATGTGGCATCATTTCTTTTTCTCTGCTTTCTGTTTGCAAATTAATGGCTGGCATTGTGCTTGTTGTGCAGTGTGAAAACAACTCATCAGATTGTTTTAAGTGCCTCTTCGTCAGGTAATAATGGAATGCATCTTACCCTTGAGCAAATGTGCATGTGGAATCTGGAGAAGTAGTTTAAGCGTATACAAAATGTCTCTGTCTTTGTCAGTCTTCATTAGGTCCTTGTGTTTCTCAAGTCTTGACTGACTCCAGGTTAGCGGCACCAATCTAATAAGGGACTCACTGAGGTAGAACAAAAGTCAAACAAAATCTCAGAGGTAGTTAATCTCCTGTTTAAAGCTGCACTTGGCATGCACTCTTGTTGTAAAGGCATTTTCTGTACAGGAAACAAGTGGTCTATGTACTGGTCTGTTGTTTCAAAAATGGAGATTAGTCATAAGGCAAAGCTCTCATTTTATCAGTTGCTCAACCTTCCTCCTCTCACCTTTGGTCAAGAGCTGTGGGCCATGACCAAAAGAACAAGATCTCAGATACAAACAAAATTAGTTTTCAAGAGTGGCTGGCGTGCTTAGAGACGTGGAAAAGAGCTTTGTAATTAGAGCCTCTGTTCCTCCACATCGAAAGAAGCCAGGTGATGTGGCTCTTGGATGCGTGGAGATTTCTGGGCATGTCCCACCAGACCAGGTTGTTCTTGGTCCAACACAATCCACTTAAGTTTCTCAGAGGATATCCTGCAAAGGGCCCTTGTGCAACCTCAGATGAAGTATGATGTGTCAACGATGTTTGCGGATCCTTCCAAGGATTTTGTTGAGTTTTTTCATCTCGAGCTAACTGTGTACAGAGCACAGACTTGCAGCAGCTTGTTTTTTACCTCATTATCTAATATTGTGATGCATTTCCTCGAAGTCCTGTAGTTCCAATATTAGGGCAGTAACAACCACCGCCACTTTGAAGGGGACAACATCAATAAACTCTAAAGTAGACTGTGCAGTGTGGAGACCTGGCTTGGTATACTGATAAGTAGCCAGCTACTGCAACCATTCTGCACCAGCCAGCCACCACCTTTACAAGATGGATAAATGGAAAAGCTGTGTCATTAGCCTCACTTCCACTATAGTTACAGTACGGGTTGGGTCAGTATGGGCCACGCATTTCCACCTGCTGGCTCCAAGAGAGCGATGTCTGCTACAGAAACAATGATGTCAGCAAAGTGCCACAAAGTTGTTTCTCTATTTGAGTTATAATTATATTAAAAAAATAAAATAAAACTGTTTTCTTTTGGAAAATTCCGTTTATCAAAAATGGTGTAATTTATTTGAAAAACATTTGCGTTTAATGTTGGGATATATGATATTCATATTATTCAATCACCGTAAATATTGCATATTAATGATGTTGGAAATTCATTAGAAACATGAGCAAATATCTACTTCGTTGAATATACAGCTAAACAAAAATATACAGCTTTCAAAATGCAAGGCGGGTTTTAATCCCCAAATAGCATGTGTAAATGTCTGATTAATCGTATTAATATTCTCCTACACAGTATTATATTATGTTAATAAAAGACATTGTAGTTCTTCAATGTTTCCTTGTTCGTTCCGCTTTTATTTTGAAAAACGGATCATTTTCTTCTTTGGATGTTTTCTGTGACGCTAACACTTCCTGCTGCTATCTCTTCGCAACACGGTGATCGCGTGTGTTGTTGGAAGAAGGAGTTCTGAACTGTGAGAGTGCGTCGAGCTAGAAAGCATACTAGAGGATGGTGGAAACACTTTGATTAGCGCCCTTGGAGAGCGGAATGAGTTTTCACGGTGTTCATGGTGATTGTGCTGCTGGTGCTACTTGAGAGGAAGAAATAAATTGACACCCGTTTGAAACTCTCTGCGTCTTGATCATTAAATCCAAGGGGCCGCTACAACATGCGTTACTCGTCGTGGGCGCTTTGACGCAGCCATTCTGAGTAATAATTAAAATAATTAAATGGCATCATTTAAGTTTTTCTAGAGAAGAGGCGTACGGCCATTATGGGTATTAAAGGGTTAACATTAGAATAGTCAGCCAAAGTTGCAATTGAATAAGTTAACTCTGCTAACCTATCTACAAAAACAATGCAAAATAGCTTATGCTGTGTTATTTGACTTTAGCTGACTGAGTGGCTAGTGCAGTGGGTGACAATCTGACAGACTATATAATGGCAACAACGATAAAGTTGTCTTATTATAATATTCATTAATTTAGGTAAATCATCATCTTCGTCGTGGCTCAACCAGGCCCACACACACACACACTTTCCTCCTGCACCCGCCCTGATTAACACTCCCTTCCTGTTAATCATGTAGCTAACATGCTTACCGTTTCAATTACACTCTCCATGTTTCTGCAAAATGTCGTCAGGTACTGTAGGCTTGGATAATGAAGCTATAGCACTAAACATGTCTGTTATTTTTGCACATTTTTATTTTTTTGCCCCGCAACTTCTCCACACCCCCCTTGCACTTTTGTTTCTCCATCCTAAATCCACAGATTTCTGGCTCTGAGCCACTAACTGCATCTGACACAAGAAACAGAGGAGGAGGGGTGGAGCCTGTTAAGAGATGATTGGGCCAGCCCAGTGTCAGTATAAAAAATGAACCAATGGGCCGCTGTCCCTGCTTTATGGGCCGGTCATTGGCCAATTAAAAAAAAAAATCATATTATATGGACCGGCCCCCAAGTGCGTCGGCCCACCGGGCATTTGCCCGGTATGCCAGATTACCAGTCCAGCCCTGCTACAATGTTAACTATGCCCCTCCCAAAGTGGGTGTAATAAAAAGTCAACTAATGTAAAAGACTATTGGCTTAAACTACAGGAGGTGTTCTGTATTAATGTCACAAATTATATTTAATTTTCCAGCACTGTTATAGCCTCCATTTTAAAGGCTATCCTTTATGTTCTGTTAATTATTATGATTCATTTACTGATATTCATTGCCACATTATCTTAATCACACACCAGGGGGTCACAAAAAACCAAGAGGAACAAATAAAAGTGTCAAGTTGTAAAGGTGAAAAATGTAGCTACTGTGCTTTCTTTATCATTGGGACAGAGAAATATTACACATGTCATACATTTCACCTGTGTTCTCTATCAGCTAATGGCCAAACATTACTTGACTGAATTAGAGTGAAATGTATGTTTTTTTAAATACTAATACAAATAATTTTACAGAAGAAGACAGAAATCCAATAAAGGACATATCAAACTAAAAGGGCTGCCATGGGTTCTGTGTGTTCTTGAGTGGTTTGTAAAACAATCAGAAGCTTGGAACAAATAAAATGTCAAAGAGATCGATGAAAACTGCTCCTCAATTACACAGAGCCAGTGAAGGGTGGCCAGAGCCAGGGACATGTCTTTTGTTTAACATGTAGTTAGTCAACATGTAGGATTTAGTTGCATTGACAGTCAGTCAGGCAGTCAGTGTGCATTCATTCATTACAAATGAACAAAAATGATAAATGAGGGTTCTCACACACTTCTAGTTTATCAAAAGACAACTTGTAGCATTGTTAATGTGTATAGTGTGCTTTCACAAAATTGCAGTGTGGCAATTTTATTTTTTACAACTGATCTGCTGAATTGGAAAAAGTCACACGATTCTGAGCAACATTTTTGGAAGTTGGAGGTTATCCTGCAGAATCCTCTCTGAAAAACAAAAACGTCATAGGCACAACACGCATGCACAAGCAACGTCTCTACAGAATTCACTCTACTCTTTCAGCGGTGGGAGTACCCAGATAGAACGCAAGTGTCAGCCCAGGGATTGAGCCCATGACTTTCTCCCATGACCTTTAATATCATAGAAAAACTTCAGCTCACTTTTTATTATTCAAACCTTTTTTATCACACAAGTGTTGCCTCTACGCGCTGTATTTCTTCTAGATTTCAATACCATTATTGTAATATATAAAGCTTTTTTTCTGTGATACTATGCAAAGAGTCTATCTCAAATTTGAAGTCTTAAGACCAAAATAAAGAAAAGACCAACATTTCTCCCCAGTACACTGGTTATCTTATAGGTGTGTTCTAGTAACATACTTTAATAAATGCCCTGCTGTGGGGCAATAGTTCCCAATCTAGTGTGTGGTGGTCTAGGACAATGTCTGTCTTCTTAAAACAAAATCCACAATAATATTCCCAACTTAAATTTATCGCTCACTAATAGTAATTAGTATTAAAACATTTTTTTCCTTCTTCCAGATCTGACTTTTTCGAACAAGCTTAACATTTTTTAGTGCATGATATCAGTGTGCGATGATGATTTGAACAGCTGTGTGATGAACTTGGATATGGAGCTATTATAATGACTGTGGTAAACACATGTGCTGTGAGAACAGTGATGAGAGTCTGTTGTCAGAGTTTGATGAAAATAGCTTTTCTCATTTCAAGTCATTATTTACAAAATCAAGGAAACAGCAAATCACCAATCTCTGATTGCTCATTTTAATAATGTGCCATGGCAGTCAAAGTAGCTCTTTGTTTTTATTTTTTCTATTTTTATTATACAGGTTTGCAGGAGGGGATGGTAACAGCCTTGCAGCAGAAAAGGTAATACATCCATCATTAAACACAAGCTAATATATCTAAATAGTCATTCTGACAAATGGTGAAATTCATTAAAAAAAACAAATCCAGCCAGTTCAAATTAACTCCATGGGAGTTTATTTTAACTCTCTTATTTGTAGTTGACTTTTAACCCTCTATGTTGTTGTCTGTTTACTATTAAAGAGTTGTTCTATATTAACACTTTAAGATGTTTATACATAATAATACACTTTTAAAATAAAATGTGCTGAAATAGAGAGACAATGTTTTTTTAAAAATACATTTACTAAAAATATGCACAACATATTTGGGCTGGTTTGGACATTTTCAGTGTTTCCAAAAAGATGATCATTATGGTCCTCAGGCTGTAGCCCTGCTCATGTTAACCATCATCAGGCATCTAATAAAGTCAGGACATGGACACAAAACAATTAAAATTATGCACAACTTTCATAAAAACTAACGTCCACTGGTTAGGAGAACTGCAGTCAGTGTCCTACTCGCTCTCGCTGGCATGCGCTCATACCTTCCAGACTGGGTAACCGGAGCAACAGATAGCCAGCTACAGCTGTTCACAGTACTTCACCTGCGTGAAGTTGGCACCCCATCAAACGCATATCTGCAGGAAAACTATATCAGTCGTTTGTGCTTATTTTGTGCTTGTTATTTCCATAAAAAAATGTGTTTGTGCTTTTATGGTTTTTAAGATCTTGATTATTTGTATGGTTCAATCTGGTGTCACCTAGCCCTAAATTGAACAAAAGTGGTAATGTTCGTTTGAGCTGGTTTGTGCTGTTAAAATTTTTGTTTGTGCACTCAAGGTTTTTAGGATAAAAAAAGGTTATTTTCTTAGATTTCTAACGATCAAGACGTCATTTCCGCCCAGCTGACTACCTCACCAGTTGAAAGAGTTGAATAGAATTGGGAGAACATACCCATCAAGTGCAGGAAAATTATATCAATTATTTGTGCTTTGTTTGTGCTGGTTTGTGCTGTTAAATCTTTTGTTTGTGCTGTTTAGGTTTTTAAGCTAAAAAAGGTAATTTTCTTAGAACAATCTGACATCATTTCTGTGCAGTTGACAGCAGAGTTGAATAGAAGCAAGTTTTACGTAGCTACGTTATTGTTGTTAGATTATAGTTTTTATATTAATACATTTCCATATGAATGAAACATTAAGAACATGCACAAATATCAGCCCGTGGTATAAGCTGGTATTTTAGGTAGCCTAATCCGCCTTCATTAAATAGACATATCCTACTACACAATGTAGATTAAAACAGGCTTTATTTCAGCCTAAAAGTGCTTGGAAATGGCCACTAGATTACATCGCCCTGTAATCTAGCAGAAACATATGCTTATGAACTATAGAAATCAGCATAGTTATATATAATGATCCTGCTCCAACTATTTCTGACAACAGGTGCCAAACATTTGATTTAGCAGCTTGACCTTCTTTTCTTTTTATGATGCAAATTCCCAACCTTAATTTCTCCCGCACCTCGTCTTCCAGCTTCACTTTCCCCCAATTTCTCTATTTGTTTTGTTGTGGCTGGAAGCAGGAGCTGCTTTGCGTATTCCCGACGTGAGACCAAAGGTTAGAGGGCATCACGCAAGTTACGTCGCTACGTAGGCCTACGTAAGGTAACCTTATCAAAAAACTAATAAAATATGTTAATATATAATGACCCACCCTAACCCGTCCTGCAAATAAAGTGACATTTCTTTACCTGCCCCAACCCGGGTTACCTTTTCTATTTTCTTTAAATAGATATGGTAAAATAAAATTAAAAAAAATTTCCACACAACCATACATTCAATTATTACGTACACTTATCCCTAACCTTGCACCAAATTGACCTGAAATTATGTTGTTTGTGTAGACTTTAAATAAATTGTTTGAGTTGGGTTATTCTTATTTGATATATCTATAATTAATTTACCAATGTAATTTTGGTAAGAAAATACATATAACACAACATGCCAAATATAAATTCAATGCAACATACAATGACCACCCTCATATAACTCCCACAATGCAATGCACAGCATTTTTACAGTAAATTGACTCGCTTAATAAAAGTTCTAATTTTATGCTCACCTAAACAGATTAACAGAAGTGCATTTTTTTACTAGTTAAATATTTCATTGTTTTTTCTTTTGGAATGGATAGAATTTATGCCACAAAAAGTCA
Organism: Perccottus glenii; assembly: GCA_024416835.2. NCBI lineage: Eukaryota > Metazoa > Chordata > Actinopteri > Gobiiformes > Odontobutidae > Perccottus > Perccottus glenii. Next base: position 23,841,587 of record CM044552.2, on the reverse strand, counting down.
GCTACATAGACAAATATTCCCATACTCAAAAAAGGGAATACAGAATATTGAAAAGGGCACTCATGTTATAAATGAGCTGATTTGGAAGGAGGTGAAATGCACTTGCACACTTTGTATTTAAAAGAGCAAAGGTCTATTCATCAGCCACAAGTAAATATATTGACATAATAGGCTACTGCAAATAATGTCATGGCCAGCTAAACATACAACACAAACAGCCTGCAATTACCAGTCCAATAGTGTTTCAATGTCTTCTAAAAACAGTGATAGCTCACTCCACACTGACAGTTCCAAGCGCTCTATGTCTGGTCAGTTACGGAAGAAGAGCGCCAAATAGCTGTGCGATGGCAGGTTACAGCCTTGTACGGGAACTACAGGCAAGATGATGGATAATGGGGATTGCCAAGTCATCTGCCCAATTTGGCCACTCTGTGCAAAGACCCAATTTTGTCACTGCAGTTGTTAAAACACTGTAACAGCTGGACAAATTCTTCTGAGCCATATCAAACTGGTTAACAGAATGGATTCGGGCAGGTGCACCTGTACCAAAAGAAGTGGTGAGTAATTTTTTTTCTGACCATTCTTAAAGCACTGGTGAAAGCTTTTACACCCCACCCTGATCTAAAGACCTACATCAATAAATGGATTCATGTTATGCTTTGGGAACCTTGTTTTATCAGGGTTGATGTTATTTACTGCATTAAAATGATTTGTCCGTGGAATTGCCTGAAAAAGAAATCGCATTGTGTAAAGGATTTCTTTATAAGGTCTTTATCAAAGCTTATCAGGTCACAATCTCTGGACCACGCTAAAGGTCTTGTACGTGCTATCACTGTTGTGGCACTTAGTGAAGGAGAAAGCAACAACAGTTCTGGAGTCCCTGACACATCAGAACATTTAAAAAAGTACCTGAAGGCCCAAATTGCTGAAGAGTCTGTCCAGAGGAAAAGAGTAATGATCCAGAGCAAGGGAATCCAAGAGATCCTATTCAGACAGATTTAAGACAGTGGGTAGAAGAAATATGTGAGGAGAGCAAGTCAATTTCCACAGTCTGTCTGATCCGTCTGTCAATCTCACGCTCCTTCCTTCCCTCACTCGTGAACAAGACCCCAAGATACTTAAACTCCTCCACTTGAGACAGGAGCTCTCCACCAACCTGAAGGGGGCAAGCCACCCTTTTCCGACTGAGAACCATGGTCTCAGACTTGGAGGTGCTGATCCACATCCCAGCCGCTTCACACTCGGCTGCAAACCACCCCAGTGCTCACTGGAGGTCCTGGCTTGATGGAGCCAACAGGACAACATCATCTGCAAAAAGCAGAGACGAGATTCTATGGTCCCCAAACCAGACTCCCTCCGGCCCCTGGCGGCACCTAGAAATCCTGTCCATAAAGATAATGAACAGGACCGGTGACAAAGGGCAGCCCTGCCGGAGTCCAACATGCACCGGGAAAAGGTCTGACTTACTGCCGGCAATGCGAACCAAGCTCCTGCTCCGGTCGTACAGGGACCGGACAGCCCTTAGCAATGGGCCCCGGACCCCATACTCCCAGAGCACCCCGAGGTACACAGTCGAATGCCTTCTCCAGATCCACAAAGCACATGTGGACTGGTTGGGCAAACTCCCATAAACCCTCCAGCACCCTGGAGAGGATATAGAGCTGGTCCAGTGTTCCACGACCGGGACGAAAACTGCATTGTTCCTCCTTAATCTGAGGTTCAACCATCGGCCGCATTCTCCTCTCCAGTACCCTGGCATAGACTTTCCCGTGGAGGTTGAGAAGTGTTATCCCTCTGTAGTTGGAACACACCCTCCGGTCTCCCTTCTTGAAAAGAGGGACCACCACCCTGGTCTGCCAGTCCAGAGGTAATGTCCCAGAACGCCACGCGATGTTGCAGAGGCGTGTCAACCAAGACAGCCCCACAACATCCAGAGACTTGAGGTACTCAGGGCATATCTCATCCACCCCCGGTGCCTTGCCACCGAGGAGCTTCCCAACTACATCAGTGACTTCAGCTTGGGTGATGGTCGAGTCTACCTCTGAGCCTTCGGCCTCTGGTTCCTCAGTGGAAGACATGTCGGTGGGGTTGAGGAGATCCTCGAAGTATTCCTTCTACCGTCCAACAATATCCCCAGTTGAAGTCAGCAGATTCCTACCTCCACTGTAAACTGTGTTGGCAGGGAACTGCTTGCCCCTCCTGAGGCGCCGACGGTTTGCCAGAATTTCTTCAAGGCCGACCGATAGTCCTTCTCAATCGCCTCACCGAATTTATGTCACTGTCTGTCCCTAAATGTTAGCCCTGCAACTAACTGGCCATTATCCAGGGTGTACCCCGCCTAAGGCCCAAAGCTGCTGGGATAGGCTCCAGTCACCCGCGACCCCTAACGGGGCAAAGTGGTTAGCCCTCCTGCCTCACAGCAAGAAGGTCCTGGGTTCGATTCCCATCCAGGGCAGGGCCTTTCTGTGTGGAGTTTGCATGTTCTCCCTGTGTCTGCGTAGGTTTCCTCCGGGTACTCCGGTTTCCCCTACCACCAAAAATATGTGCAACAATCCCCCCCAAACACACATGGGGCCAGGACTCCCATGCAAAAGAGATTTGTAATCTCAGTGGGACTATCCTGGTTAAATAAAGGTTAAATAAAAAGTCAGTTTAGAAAGTATAAATATTTAATTATAATTAATTATAAATACTCACACCCACGTTTGTCTTTATTAGAAGATTTACAATTTAGTACGTTATCATATTCTGACAATCATTAAAAGGGTTTTTTTCCTGCATATATGCGTTTAATGGAGTGCCAACTTTACACAGGTCAGGACTTCAACATTTACAGAGAAGGTAAGAAAAACATTTACACGTAAACTTATTCACATCTATGACTGACAGTTCAGCTCAATACACATTCATCCACAACCCTGGAGCTGAGAGGCGGGCATAATGTACATCTATAAAAGCTTCATGTGTTGTAAACATGTTAAGCAAATCACCATGTACTTGTACATCTGATTTGGTTCATTCTTGCAAGAATTAAACCGGTCTTCCATTCCTAAATTTACCATGTACGGTCTCCGTCGTCTCGTTTGTAATCCAAACCTAATAATTATTTTAACAGTTGTTGCTGGCCAGTATGGGGATAATTGCTTTTGCTTGAACCCAAGCTTCACAAGTATGACTTTTGTTAGGACCATTTCAAAGTAAGACCCTCTACAATCCTAGCTACACTAGTTCTTACATCAGTTACATCATGGTGCTTCATGCTTCTGCCTACTGACCTTTCCTAATATAGTAATAACTTTTGGCTCCATAAACTCTATCACAATTAACTGTCTTGCCTTTTTCTTCCATTTATAACACTGTGACACATCTTTAGTCCACTTGTGTTTTTTCACTGCATTACTTACTCACTAGCACATCATCTCAAGCACTAGATCATTTTTTGGTCATTTCTATTTCATTAAATAGGCTTAGCCTGCGCCAGACTCAATCATTATGGAAAGATTTTTCCTACAGTGTTGTTTTTCTGCAGTTGTGTAACTTGAAAGATAAAGTCACTTTTGTGGAGCCTTGACATGATTAAATAATGTCAGTGTTGTATTGTCCTTATGTAGCTCATAGTTCTTCTTGACTTTGGTAAAAGGCGTTTAATTCAACAAGAGATAATTGTCTCAGTTCTCTTGTTCACTTGCCAAAGCTGAGTCTCTGAATTGAAATGCAGCGTATTTCCACGTTAGTTTCTCCGTTCCTTACTCATCTTTGTTTACTTCGTTAGTTAAAGGGATGTTTAGGATGTGTGCATTTCCTTGTCGTAGTTTTTCATTGAGACTCGATTGAAGAAACACTCAACTTCAATGTTCTGCCGACAGAACAGTGTAATTGTTGCCTGTATCGTGAGACTGGAGTTAGCCTGGCTGTGTGAACCCAGAGTGGTCTTGTTGGAACAGGCTAAGCCTCAACTACAATGTTTACACTAATGCAAGCTAGAATTCACGCTTTTCTGAGTGAGTTTTATGGAACAGCCCCCTGAAATAAACCATAAGATAAGATGATAAGATTTGTTTTTTACAGTGTGTGTGTTGTCTATCTGGCCTGGAATTTGGGCAGCGGCAGTGACATTTTCCTCTGATCGGGTTGACAGAGGTCAGCTGAGCGGTTTGCTCTGAGTGACATATTGATTCCTGAGAAAGTGCAACCTATCAACAAACAGGTTCAGGAGATGAGCATTTATTACTTACACAGCTGATCTGAGAGAATGTACAGTATGCTGGTATTTATTTGGTTCAAAAACCTCGAGATTCAACTTTTTTTTACTGAATGCACTTGTATTTTAACAATGAAAAGATTCGCGTATAATTTGAATTCAGTCTACATGCGCTAGATTATTTAAGGATGTATCATGGTTAGAGTGGTACAAGGTGTAAATGTCAGGTCTGGTTCAAAAATAACTTGGTTCAAAAAAAGTAAGAAACTTTCAATAGTGCATAGAGATAAGAAACTCAAAGAGTCCATGTCCAGGATAACATTTAATACAAAGAAAGAAATGTATTTTGTAACATGCCACTTGATTTTGTGCATTTGTGCTTGTTAACTACAGTTGTCCTTTAGACCTCTGATAGATGAGTTCTTCAGAATAATCATGGCAAGTTTGATACATTTTACTTCATTCTTTCACAAGCATTTTTAACCCATTAAAAGGGAACATTGTTGTTAGCAACTGTGTTGAAAATAAACCCATCCATAAATGTGTCACCTAGTCGATCTGTATTTAGAATTCACCACCCTTTGCATGAATTTGTCCACTTCAATACAATGTACTGTAAATCCATTAAACCAAACACATCAGACATGCAGTATCCTGCACACTGCAACTGTTTGTCTCACCATGTGGAAGTTAGTGAATGTATTATGAAATGTGAGCATATGCCTAATACATCATAAGCTGCAATTAAACTAATCAATCTTGCACTTAATGCCATCAGACTGATTGTTTGTGTCGGTGTGTATGTCACAGCTGTGGCTCCGTCTGCAGGGTGCCGAACTCGTCTTTCTGTGTCTTTAGTCAAACACCGGATGGGCCGAGTGGGAAGTGGCAAACTGATGCATTAAACAGTGTTTTGGAGAAAGACCATGTGGCATTGAATGTACAATTTCTGCAAGAATCCAGCTGCTGGTCAAGGTAAAATGCGGTTCTGTTTAGGCATTAAGCCTATTTATTAAAGTAAAGTTGGTTTAAAAGATTTGTGTACTTTTCCTGCTGTGATTTGTATGTATCTGTATCTGTGTTTGTATGCTATGAGATGAACAAAAAACTACCAAAGAAGAATCTGCCGCTACACAATTCATTGATGTTTACAGACATAATGTTTACAGAAGAGCCTGGAGATTACACTGCTGCAAGTGTATTGTTTGACAAATCTTATTGAGAGTAAACTACAGCTCTGGAAAAAATTACAAGACCACTGCAATTTTCGCTAGCAATCAGCATCTCTACAAGTATGGAGGCCTTTCCATTCCAATGTCTGTTGAATCCCATTGATTCTACTGAATGAGGTGCTGATTAGTTGATCACCTGAACCAAATCTTATTTAATAGGGAAAAGTATAAAAAAACACTTCTGTGGTCATCACTGTCCTCTTGCAAATAAATGCTCTAAATTACAATATTTTTATTTTGAATTTGGGAAAAATGTTGTCAGTAGTTTATAGAATAAAACAAAACATAATACCTAACACATACCTATAAATAATAAAACCAGAGAAACTGATCATTTTGAAGTGGTCTTTTGAAGTAAATTTTTTCCAAAACTCTATATTTGACTCTCGAGCGCTGACACAGCAGTAAAGAGAACTCCTGAGACATGGAAAAAAAAAAAGAGCAACTAAGGTTAGACAAAGGTATGTTTTTTATAAAGCGCTGTTCAACAAAACACAGCAGTTAGAGCTAACTTTGTGGGATATATTCATATTCATATATCAACTGCATGTAATCTTTGTCTAAAAAAGTTAACGTTAGCTGAGCAGCTACATAAACAACTTGCGTAGCTTTCACAGAGGCCCGCTGTCTCAGCAAGATAACGGCTAAAGTTAGTGAACTTATATCAGACAGGATACTGTACATGTTACTATTAGTGTTATTTTGTCGAGTCTTTACACAAATGTTGGAGCACTTCATTTTTATATGGTCAACTGATGTCTAAGCTGCTGCATTGTTCCTAAACTACCTTGTGTAACACATCAGTGACAAGCTCCACAGTAAAACAAACTCACTGACCTCTTATGTATTGTGAAGAAAATAATATGACCATAACTGTACTAAATTGGTTTTGCATGTTACCTCACTGTATCATTTTATCTTATCATTGTTTATTTAACTGTTATTGACATTCAGAGATTTCCAACATGATGTTTAGCTCAATATGATGTATGGCATTTGTATGTTTTATTCTCAAAACTCCAGCTCAGAAGTGATTCAAGCTCCTGTAATCTAAACAATGCTTGCTGTTCTATTTTCAGGCACAGTTACAGCTGCTGTCGAAGAATGAGAAGGGTCAAGTTCTCCAGATGTAAATCATCTGCAAAGGGTTTTGCTGGATGTGATGGAGAACACACGAGCAACATCAGGACCACCCAAAACAAACAGGGCTTAGCCAGCATGGTGCACCTGCTTGAACTGCAGATTCATGCAAACAGATCTAGAAAAATGCTGTCAAAGGACCCAACAGGGTGTCTCAAACCCCCACATGGTGTTTTTTTAATTGTATGTTTTATACAGTGTTTATGTTCAAACAGACAGTATTTCCTGCACATATTTATAATAAAGAAATGTTGCATTGTGGTCGAGGCATATCCTAGAGAGAGAGACAGAGAGAAAGAGAAAGAAGTATTGGTGTCATTTGGACAGCAATAACATTCAATTACTTTACTATGGCACAATACACAAACATACAGATACATAGTGTTTGAGAGGTAACACAAATTTCCACAGCATTGTAGATAACAAATAACCCCAACCATGATGTTATGGTGTAAAGGTGATGCATGACAAAACAGGCTAGACTCCACCGCTGCATGTTCCCTAAACATTATGGTTCCTGTGAGAGATGGGACTGTGGCCATGTGGCTGACACACCTGTCTCTTGCAGAGTTGTGTCTGTGCCAGTTCAGCTGTATGTGGGAACACAACTCCAGGGCAAAAGGGTAATCTGTCTTTTTGGGAGTCCCCCTGGAGACTTTAGACGATTTCCCATAATTTCTGCACTGCAGCCGAGGGATGTAGCTGTAGTCTGTGGACATGGTAGAGCTTCTTCTTCTGGTAGAGACTTCTTTGACCCATCTTTGTCTCCAGAAAAAACAAATTTAGTACAAACAATAAAACATTAGTTGACATCAACAACAAGAGCATCGTTTTACAAGCTACAAAAATATGAAATACAAAAAAGAATGACTTACAAAACTTGGCCTTTATGGTTGACCTGCAGTGTCTGGTGGTTATGATGAGTATAGTCCAGTGCAGCCAGAAGAGTCCAAGCTTAATAAACTGGAGATGAGAAGGAAGAATGCACACTTGAATACATGGTTTGAAAGGATTTGAGATCAGAAGTTGACCTACAGAGCAAAGTAAAAACATTATCAAAGTATATATTAAAAAAAAAAACATATAATGTCAGAACATATCCAGTGCAACAGCCATGACTGCACAAATAACAAAAAAACAAAACACTAGTATTATTATGTTCTTGTTTCATTCATATAAACAAAAAGGTCTTACTCACACATTTAGCTCTGGTATATAGCCTACCAACAAAACATACTTTAGTGAGTAAAAGACCATTACTGAAAGATAGGCTTGGGCGGTAATATGGTATACCGCGGGATCTAAAGATAGCAACGGTATCAGTTTCAATACCGTCTTAAAAAAAAAAGCAGCCGCTACTTCGGGTTTATGTGCTAAATTATGCTTCCACTCCCTTCCACCAGATGTCAGACACCCTGTACTTTGTTTCTAGTCCACTATTACCATGTGTTGCCATTAAAACAATTTGTAGAAGAAGACCTCAAAGACGCGTCTCAGTGGGAGTGTCAGGACCGGCTCTATAGAAGCCTCATTCTCTACACGCGAGCTGATAAACATAAAAATAACAAATAAAAAATACACCTGTGATGAAGCTTTGGTATTAGTAATGGCTGACTCTGATTCTGAGGGAGAACATCTACCTTTAGAGTCTTTTCAGCTGAGTGAAAGTGAGAATGAGCAAGAGTGAGTGCGTGTGTAACTTGGACAGCGGCGCTGCTGCTCGTGCCTTTCTCAGTGGCTCTCATAAAGCACACGCTGTTTTTCCCACATTTAGCCAAACATCAGTGAAAGAAACGGGAGGAAACTAGTCGCTCTGGCCGCGGTAGTGAAGGGGAGGTTGGGAAGGGAAGCCGTGAGCACGTAGCACCTGCAGCTTTACCTTTAGCACCTGCAGCTTTACCTTTAGCACAGGTGATAGAAGCCGGGGCGAGAGTACTGCAGTGGCCGCGGTAGTGACAGGGAGTTTGGGAATAATGCGGCTTCTATTGACAGCTGTTTGGGACAAATACGTGTTCGTCATCCTGACACTTTACCCAGTAGAGGAGGGAGAGGCAGGGGTAAACATAGTCAGCGCAAATGCGCTAATCAAAGCAGCGATCGTAATAAAAGTGATGGCTGTGTGCTGTGCTTTATGAGAGGTCCCACACTCTAAAAAACTACTAAACTGTTCTGGATGTTTATGTTCATTTAATTCTGTTTGACTCTTGTATTTGCACTTTTTATAAACTGCTATTTGTTGCTAATAAAAGTTGTTTATATTGTTGTGCATGTTATTGTTTCAGTATTAGTGTTTGGTATTCAGTTTCTGAACAGTTTAGGCACAAGCCAACAGTTTGGTGACGCTGTCTGAGCCTTACGTCATATTTTTTTTTAATTGTTCACGGTAATACCGTATACCGAGGTAAAATAGGGAGGAGGTTTGACGGTATCAAAATTTGGATACCGCCCAAGCCTACTGAAAGATAAGAAACATCTCCAGATCCTTTAGCCTCCGTCTGTTGAGTACAGTGTGTGACAGGGTCTTGTGTGCTGCTGAACCAGCTAGTATGACCTCAGAGCTTCCCACATCCAGAGGCTCCACTTGTGCTCTCCTTTTCAATAAAAAGAAAGCCAGCTCAGTCTGTTTTTGTCCCCAAAGCAGATCTCAACTCTCTGATTTGTCTCTTGTCTTATTCCGACGCCGGACTGCAAATTTGCTTTTGTGGTGGCACTTGATAAAACCTTTCTTTTCTTGGTCTTACGCGGAGCGGAGTCTGTGTCGGTGTTCCGAGTGAGCTGGAGGCCTGTCTGTTACTTGGGTTTTGCAGGATTCATTTTCAACATTGCCGATTTTTTTTACACATTGGTAGTACCTCGTCAGATCTTGGAACTTGGTGAGACCGGGACTGGGGGCAGTACAGAATGGGGCAGGAGGGGCTGCTGTCATTGGTCCACAGAGGACACGTGGAGGATGTAGAGCAGGTATTTTGTGCACACCGAGACCTAAACTGTGGCCATAAAGTGCACCGTGTGTGGAGCATCGGCTGCTGCTCACTGGAGCCACAGACTAGTCTGTCCTGTGGTTTGTCTCAGGGTGGAGGGAGCTTGCGGCTCTGGTCAGGTACGCCATTCTCCACTGCTTTCCTTTGAGAAACTAACCTCAGCTGGGTTTGTGGTGGAACAGGTGGATGTCTTCGTCCACTATTACAGAAGCTAATAGGGCAGTGGACAGGTGAGGGGGAGTCTTTTGCATCAGAAATTGAAGTGTGAACATGCTACAGGGTTACAGAAGTTCCAATGCACAAAAGCCCCGCTCTACAGCCTCCATCAGTTCCCTGTGTTTCGGGGAAAGATGTCCTCCTGCAATGAACTAGCTACATTTGGCTATCGGCAAACTTTGCGCACAGCACTCAGCACTCCGAGGGGTGTGCACGTCATGCTCATTTGCAAATTTTCTAAATATTTAGCTTTAAACATTTATATATAATAAAAAAATAAATAAATAAATAAATAAACTTTGTCCTTCACCCTTCGCGGGTGGTCTCATCCTTCGAGCTTGGGTCCTCTACCAGAGGCCTGGGAGCTTGAGGGTTCTGCGCAGTATCTTTGCTGTTCCTAGTACTACACTTTTCTGGACCGAGATGTCTGGTGTTCTTCCAGGGATCTGCTGTAGCCACTCTTCCAGTTTGGGGGTTACTGCCCCGAGTGCTCCGATGACCACAGGCACCACTGTCTCTGAGCCCTTGGTATTTCTCTAGTTTCTCATGTTCCTTTTTCCTGATGTTGCAATCACTTGGTATTGCAACGTCAACCACAACGGCCTTCCTCTGCTGTTTGTCCACCACCACAATGTCTGGTTGTTTCGCCATTACCATTCTGTCGGTCTGAATCTGGAAGTCCCAGAGGATCTTGGCTCGGTCATTCTCTACCACCTTTGGAGGTGTTTCCCACTTTGACCTCGGGGTTTCCAGTCCATACTCCGTACAGATGTTCCTGTACACTATGCCAGCCACTTGGTTATGGCGCTCCATGTATGCTTTCCCTGCCAGCATCTTACACCCTGCAGTTAAGTGTTGGATTGTCTCAGGGGCCTGTTTGCACAGCCTACACCTTGGGTCTTGTCTGGTGTGGTAGAGTTGGGCCTCTATTGCTCTGGTGTTCAGGGCCTGCTCCTGTGCAGCCATGATGAGTGCCTCTGTGCTGTCCTTCAGTCCGGCCCGTTCTAGCCATTGGTAGGATTTCTTGATATCAGCCACTTCAGTTATGTTCCGGTGGTACATCCCATGTAGGGGTTTGTCCTCCCATGATGGTCCCTCCTCCAGCTCCTCTTCTTCTGTTCCCCATTGCCTGAGACATTCACTGAGCACGTCTGTTGGGGCCTTATCTTTGATGTACTTGTGGATCTTGGATGTTTCATCCTGGATAGTGGCTCTCACACTCACTAGTCCATGGCCGCCTTCTTTACGGCTAGCGTACAGTCTCAGGGTGCTGGATTTGGGGTGGAACCCTCCATGCATGGTGAGGAGCTTTCGTGTCTTAACGTCTGTGATCTGTATCTCTTCCTTTGGCCACCTTATTATTCCCGCAGGGTATCTGATCACTGGCAGGGCGTAGCTTTTTATTGCCTGTGCCTTGTTCTTGCCATTGAGCTGACTTCTTAGGACTTGCCTTACTTGTTGGAGGTATTTGGCAGTTGCTGTTTTCCTTGTTACCTCTTCGAGGTTGCCATTTGCCTGTGGTATTCCAAGGTACTTGTAACCATCCTCAATGTCTGCTATTGTTCCTTCTGGGAGGGAGACCCCTTCTGTGTGGACTACCTTCCCTCTCTTCGTCACCATTCGACTACACTTCTCAAGCCCGAATGACATCCCAATGTCAGAGCTGTAGATCCTGGTGGTGTGGATCAGTGAGTCGATGTCCCGCTCACTCTTAGCATATAGCTTGATGTCATCCATGTAGAGGAGGTGACTGATGGTGGCCCCATTCCTGAGTCAGTATCCATAGCCAGACTTGTCGATTATTTGGCTGAGGGGGTTCAGGCCTATGCAGAACAGCAGTGGGGATAGAGCATCTTCTTGGTATATGCCACATTTGATGGATACTTGTGCAAGTGGCCTCAAGGGTGGTTTTCCACAGCCTCATTGAGTTTGCAATGAAGTCTCTTAGAGTCCTGTTGATGTTGTACATCTCCAAGCATTCAGTGATCCATGTGTGTGGCATTGAGTCATATGCTTTCTTGTAATCAATCCAGGCAGTGCACAGGTTGGTGTGTCGGGTTCTGCAGTCTTGGGTGACTGTTCTGTCAACCAGGAGTTGGTGTTTAGCTTCTCTGGTTTCTTTGCCGATGCCCTTCTGTGCTTTGCTCATGTATTGATCCATGTGCCCACTTATCTTAGCCGCAATGATGCCTGACATGAGCTTCCATGTTGTGGAGAGACAGGTTATTGGCCCGATAGTTGGATGGGACTGTACCCTTTGTGGGATCCTTCAGGATCAGGATTGTACGCCCTTCGGTAAGCCATTCAGGGTGCGTCCCATCCCTTAGCAGCTGGTTCATTTGTGCTGCAAGGCTCGTGGAGTGCAGTGAGCTTCTTTAGCCAGTAGGTGTGGATCCTGTCAGGGCCCGGTGCTGTCCAGTTTTTCATACCTGAGAGTCTTTCTTGGATGTCTGCCGCTGTGATGGTAACTGGATTCTGTTCAGGGAGGTTTCTGTGGTCCTCTCTCAGAGCCACCAGCCACTGTGCATCGCTGTTGTGTGATGCCTCCTCTCCCATATACTTTTCCAGTATTGTTCAGTTTCCAGCCTTGGAGGGTCTGCTCTGCTGTTATTACCCTGCCATTGAGCGTACACTTTTGCAGGTTGAGTTGCGAACAGCCGGTTTATTCTTCTGGCTTCGTTCTCTCTTGTGTACCTCGTTAGGCGGCTGGCCAAGGCTTGGAGCCTTTGTTTGGCAGTTTCAAGTGCTTCAGGTATGGGCATCTGGTTGTACCTCTTGGGTACCTGTTTTCTCATTGCACCTTTCTTGGCCTCTGTCAGTTGGCTTACTTCTCTACGTGTCTGCTTGATCTTGGCCTCCAGCCTTCGTTTCCATGGTGGGTACTGTTTCTCATGGCTCCCATGGTTGCTCTTATAGCCAAGCATCTCGAGGGTCACTGCTGCGGAGGTGTATAGCAGCTCATTGGTTTCAGTGATGGATGTGGTAGGGATCGCACTCAATGCTGGACAGGACAGGCACTTAGAGCGATAATTCCTTAGAAGTCTATCTGTCCTTGTTATGTTGGTTTAAAATGATAAACTGAGCTGAGAGTGGCCGTGCTGACCACTGTGAAACGTTTGCCTGGTGCACTTTCTTTTTTTGATTTTTTTAGGCTCAGAGTCTTGACATTGGCTACCGGCTGTTAACCTGGAGGATGGTGGTTTAATCCCACCCATGTTTACGGGTTTGCGATTGGATATTTTTTGCACCAAAGCTTTGCCTTTTGAAGTAAGATATCTCAGTTTCGCCATGTTTCAAATTCTGAAAATGTTACAGCCTGTGGGAGGCGCTGTTGCTTAAGTGGTCAAAGGGCCTGACTAGTAAACAGGAGATCCTGGGATTAAATCCCAGCAGTACCTTCTTAGGCATCTTTGGAAAGAACTGGAAAGTGTCAAGCAATACAATGACCATCAACCACTAAGGGACGCAAATTCTCAGTCCTCTGATCCAAAGTTGTGTGCCAAATAGGCCATGTGTTTAAAAGCAGCTATGCAGCTTGAATGAGCCAAATGATTTTGGCTGTGAAAAAATCAGGAATACATTTACCAATTTATGCTTTAGATACATACCTTCCCAGCAACATTATGTTGAGAAAAGGAATTAACGTGCTATTTGAAAAGAGGAAAAAGGCCACTTGTGGTGTAACCCTTTGCTTTTACTTAGTAGCACTAATGTATAATCAGTGGCGCTAGTAAGCCAAAATAAGGCTTTTGTCAATAACATTTTCGCAACCTATTTTAAAAGTCATTCTAGCCGGATAACCCGAGTTTAGAGAGTGCTAGTGACATATGAACGGTGAGGAATTAGCTTAAATGGTGGAGCGCTCACTTAGCATGCTAGTTAGCATGCCGCTTAGCATGCGAGAGGTAGAGGGACCGACGCACTCATTCTCCAGGACAGGCAGCAGGCACATTGACAAATACCCTTTAGAAGTCAACCTGTCCATGTTACATTGGTGTTGCAGCTGAGATGATAAACCTAGCTCAGAGTGCTTGTGCTGACCACTGTGAAACGTTGGCCTGGTGCACTTTTTCATTTTGATGTTTAGGCTGAAAGTCTTGACATTGGCTACCGTCCATATTTCCCTGTCCCACTTTTCATTGCAGATGAAATTAATGACTCGGTGGAGGCGGGTCAAAACACCCAGGCCTGCACAGTGTCTCTGTGGCGCAATAGGCCAGCGCGCTCGGCTGTTAACCGAGAGGATGGTGGTTCAAGCCCACCCAGGGACGCAAGTTTGTGAAAGGAATTTCTTTATACCGAAGCTTTTACTTTTCAGGCAAGATCCCTCAGATTTGCCATGTTTCAAATCCTTAAAAGTCATAGCCTGTAGGAGGCGCTGTGGCTTAGTTGGTCAAAGTGCCTGTCCAATAAACATGAGATCCTGGGTTCAAATCCCAGCAGTGCCTTCTTAGGTGATTCTGAATTTGATGGTTTTTCAAACTCTCTTAGAGCTGTTAAGGCTAGCCAATGTAGCAGATAAGTAGAGTTCAGACTTACAATTTTTAATCAAAGTAGAAACATTTATTTCTTCATTTTCCCAATCAGATTTAAGCTTGTTTTTCATGACTTTGACAAGCTAGTCTTCTTGTATAAATAATATTTGCCAAAACAGGTTGGGATCTAAGGTCAGATGGGGTTTGGACCTCAAGGCCAGGATTAGGTTGTATATATCCAGAAAGCAAAAGTACTGTAGTAAGAGAATTAATCTATTTATTAATGGGAAAGGCTTTTGTCAATACCGTTTTGGCAACCTAGCTAAAAACTCTTTCTGGATGGATAAGCCAAGTTTGGAGAGTGCTAAAGACTTAAAAAGAGAGGGGAATTAGCTCAAATGGTAGAGCGCTCGCTTTGCATGCGAGAGGTAGAGGGATCGATGCCCTCATTCTCCAGGACAGGCACTTAGAGCGATAATCCCTTAGAAGTCTATCTGTCCTTGTTATGTTGGTTTAAAATGATAAACTGAGCTGAGAGTGGTCGTGCTGACCACTGTGAAACGCTTGCCTGCTGCACTTTCTTTTTTGATTTTTAGGCTCAGAGTCTTGACATTGGCTACCGGCTGTTAACCTGGAGGATGGTGGTTTAATCCCACCCATGTTTGCGGGTTTGCGATTGGATATTTTTGCACCAAAGCTTTGCCTTTGAAGTAAGATATCTCAGTTTCGCCATGTTTCAAATTCTGAAAATGTTACAGCCTGTGGGAGGCGCTGTTGCTTAAGTGGTCAAAGGGCCTGCCTAGTAAACAGGAGATCCTGGGATTAAATCCCAGCAGTACCTTCTTAGGCATCTTTGGAAAGAACTGGAAAGTGTCAAGCAATACAATGACCATCAACCACTAAGGGACGCAAACTCTCAGTCCTCTGATCCAAAGTTGTGTGCCAAATAGGCCATGTGTTTAAAAGCAGCTATGCAGCTTGAATGAGCCAAATGATTTCGTTTGTGAAAAATCAGGAATACATTTACCACTTTTTGCTTTAGATACATACCTTCCCAGCAACATTATGTTGAGAAAAGGGATTAACATGCTTTTTGAAAAGAGGAAAAAGGCTACTTGTGGTAGCACTAATGTATAATCAGTGGCGCTAGTAAGCCAAAATAAGGCTTTTGTCAATAACGCTGCAACCTATTTTAAAAGTCATTCTAGCCGGATAACCCGAGTTTAGAGAGTGCTAGTGACATATGAACGGTGAGGAATTAGCTTAAAATGGTGGAGCGCCTAACTTAGCATGCTAGTTACCATGCCGCTTAGCATGCGAGAGGTAGAGGGACCGACGCACTCATTCTCCAGGACAGGCAGCAGGCACATTGACAAATACCCTTTAGAAGTCAACCTGTCCATGTTACATTGGTGTTGCAGCTGAGATGATAAACCTAGCTCAGAGTGCTTGTGCTGACCACTGTGAAACGTTGGCCTGGTGCACTTTTTCATTTTGATGTTTAGGCTGAAAGTCTTGACATTGGCTACCGTCCATATTTCCCTGTCCCACTTTTCATTGCAGATGAAATTAATGACTCGGTGTAGGCGGGTCAAAACACCCAGGCCTGCACAGTGTCTCTGTGGCGCAATAGGCCAGCGCTCGGCTTTTAACCGAGAGGATGGTGGTTCAAGCCCACCCAGGGACGCGAGTTTGTGAAAGGAATTTCTTTATACCAAGCTTTTCCTTTTCAGGCAAGATCCTCAGATTTGCCATGTTTCAAATCCTTAAAAGTCACAGCCTGTAGGAGGTGCTGTGGCTTAGTTGGTCAAAGTGCCTGTCTAGTAAACAGGAGATCCTGGGTTCAAATCCCAGCAGTGCCTTCTTAGGTGATTCTGGATTTGATGTTTTTCAAACTCTCTTAGGGCTGTTAAGGCTAGCCAATGTAGCAGATAAGTAGATTTCAGACTTACAATTTTTAATCAAAGTAGAAACATTTATTTCTTCATTTTCCCAATCAGATTTAAGCTTGTTTTTCATGCCTTTGACAAGCTAGTCTTCTTGTAGAAATAATATTTGCCAAAACAGGTTGGGATCTAAGGTCAGACGGGTTTGGACCTCAAGGCCAGGATTAGGTTGTATATATCCAGAAAGCAAAAGTACTGTAGTAAGAGAATTAATCTATTTATTAATGGGAAAGGCTTTTGTCAATACCGTTTTGGCAACCTAGCTAAAAACTCTTTCTGGATGGATAAGCCAAGTTTGGAGAGTGCTAAAGACTTAAAAAGAGAGGGGAATTAGCTCAAATGGTAGAGCGCTCGCTTTGCATGCGAGAGGTAGAGGGATCGATGCCCTCATTCTCCAGGACAGGCACTTAGAGCGATAATCCCTTAGAAATCTATCTGTCCTTGTTATGTTGGTTTAAAATGATAAACTGAGCTGAGAGTGGTCGTGCTGACCACTGTGAAACGTTTGCCTGGTGCACTTTCTATTTTTGATTTTTTTAGGCTCAGAGTCTTGACATTGGCTACCGGCTGTTAACCTGGAGGATGGTGGTTTAATCCCACCCATGTTTGCGGGTTTGCGATTGGATATTTTTTGCACCAAAGCTTTGCCTTTTGAAGTAAGATATCTCAGTTTCGCCATGTTTCAAATTCTGAAAATGTTACAGCCTGTGGGAGGCGCTGTTGCTTAAGTGGTCAAAGGGCCTGCCTAGTAAACAGGAGATCCTGGGATTAAATCCCAGCAGTACCTTCTTAGGCATCTTTGGAAAGAACTGGAAAGTGTCAAGCAATACAATGACCATCAACCACTAAGGGACGCAAACTCTCAGTCCTCTGATCCAAAGTTGTGTGCCAAATAGGCCATGTGTTTAAAAGCAGCTATGCAGCTTGAATGAGCCAAATGATTTCGTTTGTGAAAAATCAGGAATACATTTACCACTTTTTGCTTTAGATACATACCTTCCCAGCAACATTATGTTGAGAAAAGGGATTAACATGCTTTTTGAAAAGAGGAAAAAGGCTACTTGTGGTAGCACTAATGTATAATCAGTGGCGCTAGTAAGCCAAAATAAGGCTTTTGTCAATAACGTGCAACCTATTTTAAAAGTCATTCTAGCCGGATAACCCGAGTTTAGAGAGTGCTAGTGACATATGAACGGTGAGGAATTAGCTCAAATGGTGGAGCGCTCACTTAGCATGCTAGTTAGCATGCCGCTTAGCATGCGAGAGGTAGAGGGACCGACGCACTCATTCTCCAGGACAGGCAGCAGGCACATTGACAAATACCCTTTAGAAGTCAACCTGTCCATGTTACATTGGTGTTGCAGCTGAGATGATAAACCTAGCTCAGAGTGCTTGTGCTGACCACTGTGAAACGTTGGCCTGGTGCACTTTTTCATTTTGATGTTTAGGCTGAAAGTCTTGACATTGGCTACCGTCCATATTTCCCTGTCCCACTTTTCATTGCAGATGAAATTAATGACTCGGTGGAGGCGGGTCAAAACACCCAGGCCTGCACAGTGTCTCTGTGGCGCAATAGGCCAGCGCGCTCGGCTGTTAACCGAGAGGATGGTGGTTCAAGCCCACCCAGGGACGCGAGTTTGTGAAAGGAATTTCTTTATACGAAGCTTTTCCTTTTCAGGCAAGATCCTCAGATTTGCCATGTTTCAAATCCTTAAAAGTCACAGCCTGTAGGAGGCGCTGTGGCTTAGTTGGTCAAAGTGCCTGTCTAGTAAACAGGAGATCCTGGGTTCAAATCCCAGCAGTGCCTTCTTAGGTGATTCTGGATTTGATGGTTTTTCAAACTCTCTTAGGGCTGTTAAGGCTAGCCAATGTAGCAGATAAGTAGATTTCAGACTTACAATTTTTAATCAAAGTAGAAACATTTATTTCTTCATTTTCCCAATCAGATTTAAGCTTGTTTTTCATGCCTTTGACAAGCTAGTCTTCTTGTAGAAATAATATTTGCCAAAACAGGTTGGGATCTAAGGTCAGACGGGTTTGGACCTCAAGGCCAGGATTAGGTTGTATATATCCAGAAAGCAAAAGTACTGTAGTAAGAGAATTAATCTATTTATTAATGGGAAAGGCTTTTGTCAATACCGTTTTGGCAACCTAGCTAAAAACTCTTTCTGGATGGATAAGCCAAGTTTGGAGAGTGCTAAAGACTTAAAAAGAGAGGGGAATTAGCTCAAATGGTAGAGCGCTCGCTTTGCATGCGAGAGGTAGAGGGATCGATTCCCTCATTCTCCAGGACAGGCACTTAGAGCGATAATCCCTTAGAAGTCTATCTGTCCTTGTTATGTTGGTTTAAAATGATAAACTGAGCTGAGAGTGGTCGTGCTGACCACTGTGAAACGTTTGCCTGGTGCACTTTCTATTTTTGATTTTTTTAGGCTCAGAGTCTTGACATTGGCTACCGGCTGTTAACCTGGAGGATGGTGGTTTAATCCCACCCATGTTTGGTTTGCGATTGGATATTTTTTGCACCAAAGCTTTGCCTTTTGAAGTAAGATATCTCAGTTTCGCCATGTTTCAAATTCTGAAAATGTTACAGCCTGTGGGAGGCG
Organism: Perccottus glenii; assembly: GCA_024416835.2. Lineage (NCBI taxonomy): Eukaryota > Metazoa > Chordata > Actinopteri > Gobiiformes > Odontobutidae > Perccottus > Perccottus glenii. The sequence continues at coordinate 23,822,790 of CM044552.2, read as the reverse complement.
CTGTTGCTTAAGTGGTCAAAGGGCCTGCCTAGTAAACAGGAGATCCTGGGATTAAATCCCAGCAGTACCTTCTTAGGCATCTTTGGAAAGAACTGGAAAGTGTCAAGCAATACAATGACCATCAACCACTAAGGGACGCAAACTCTCAGTCCTCTGATCCAAAGTTGTGTGCCAAATAGGCCATGTGTTTAAAAGCAGCTATGCAGCTTGAATGAGCCAAATGATTTCGTTTGTGAAAAATCAGGAATACATTTACCACTTTTTGCTTTAGATACATACCTTCCCAGCAACATTATGTTGAGAAAAGGGATTAACATGCTTTTGAAAAGAGGAAAAAGGCTACTTGTGGTAGCACTAATGTATAATCAGTGGCGCTAGTAAGCCAAAATAAGGCTTTTGTCAATAACGCTGCAACCTATTTTAAAAGTCATTCTAGCCGGATAACCCGAGTTTAGAGAGTGCTAGTGACATATGAACGGTGAGGAATTAGCTCAAATGGTGGAGCGCTCACTTAGCATGCTAGTTAGCATGCCGCTTAGCATGCGAGAGGTAGAGGGACCGACGCACTCATTCTCCAGGACAGGCAGCAGGCACATTGACAAATACCCTTTAGAAGTCAACCTGTCCATGTTACATTGGTGTTGCAGCTGAGATGATAAACCTAGCTCAGAGTGCTTGTGCTGACCACTGTGAAACGTTGGCCTGGTGCACTTTTTCATTTTGATGTTTAGGCTGAAAGTCTTGACATTGGCTACCGTCCATATTTCCCTGTCCCACTTTTCATTGCAGATGAAATTAATGACTCGGTGGAGGCGGGTCAAAACACCCAGGCCTGCACAGTGTCTCTGTGGCGCAATAGGCCAGCGCGCTCGGCTGTTAACCGAGAGGATGGTGGTTCAAGCCCACCCAGGGACGCGAGTTTGTGAAAGGAATTTCTTTATACCGAAGCTTTTCCTTTTCAGGCAAGATCCCTCAGATTTGCCATGTTTCAAATCCTTAAAAGTCACAGCCTGTAGGAGGCGCTGTGGCTTAGTTGGTCAAAGTGCCTGTCTAGTAAACAGGAGATCCTGGGTTCAAATCCCAGCAGTGCCTTCTTAGGTGATTCTGGATTTGATGGTTTTTCAAACTCTCTTGGGCCTGTTAAGGCTAGCCAATGTAGCAGATAAGTAGAGTTCAGACTTACAATTTTTAATCAAAGTAGAAACATTTATTTCTTCATTTTCCCAATCAGATTTAAGCTTGTTTTTCATGCCTTTGACAAGCTAGTCTTCTTGTAGAAATAATATTTGCCAAAACAGGTTGGGATCTAAGGTCAGACAGGGTTTGGACCTCAAGGCCAGGATTAGGTTGTATATATCCAGAAAGCAAAAGTACTGTAGTAAGAGAATTAATCTATTTATTAATGGGAAAGGCTTTTGTCAATACCGTTTTGGCAACCTAGCTAAAAACTCTTTCTGGATGGATAAGCCAAGTTTGGAGAGTGCTAAAGACTTAAAAAGCGAGGGGAATTAGCTCAAATGGTAGAGCGCTCGCTTTGCATGTGAGAGGTAGAGGGATCGATTCCCTCATTCTCCAGGACAGGCACTTAGAGCGATAATCCCTTAGAAGTCTATCTGTCCTTGTTATGTTGGTTTAAAATGATAAACTGAGCTGAGAGTGGTGCTGACCACTGTGAAACGTTTGCCTGGTGCACTTTCTATTTTTGATTTTTTTAGGCTCAGAGTCTTGACATTGGCTACCGGCTGTTAACCTGGAGGATGGTGGTTTAATCCCACCCATGTTTGCGGGTTTGCGATTGGATATTTTTTGCACCAAAGCTTTGCCTTTTGAAGTAAGATATCTCAGTTTCGCCATGTTTCAAATTCTGAAAATGTTACAGCCTGTGGGAGGCGCTGTTGCTTAAGTGGTCAAAGGGCCTGCCTAGTAAACAGGAGATCCTGGGATTAAATCCCAGCAGTACCTTCTTAGGCATCTTTGGAAAGAACTGGAAAGTGTCAAGCAATACAATGACCATCAACCACTAAGGGACGCAAACTCTCAGTCCTCTGATCCAAAGTTGTGTGCCAAATAGGCCATGTGTTTAAAAGCAGCTATGCAGCTTGAATGAGCCAAATGATTTCGTTTGTGAAAAAATCAGGAATACATTTACCACTTTTGCTTTAGATACATACCTTCCCAGCAACATTATGTTGAGAAAAGGGATTAACATGCTTTTGAAAAGAGGAAAAAGGCTACTTGTGGTAGCACTAATGTATAATCAGTGGCGCTAGTAAGCCAAAATAAGGCTTTTGTCAATAACGCTGCAACCTATTTTAAAAGTCATTCTAGCCGGATAACCCGAGTTTAGAGAGTGCTAGTGACATATGAACGGTGAGGAATTAGCTCAAATGGTGGAGCGCTCACTTAGCATGCTAGTTAGCATGCCGCTTAGCATGCGAGAGGTAGAGGACCGACGCACTCATTCTCCAGGACAGGCAGCAGGCACATTGACAAATACCCTTTAGAAGTCAACCTGTCCATGTTACATTGGTGTTGCAGCTGAGATGATAAACCTAGCTCAGAGTGCTTGTGCTGACCACTGTGAAACGTTGGCCTGGTGCACTTTTTCATTTTGATGTTTAGGCTGAAAGTCTTGACATTGGCTACCATCCATATTTCCCTGTCCCACTTTTCATTGCAGATGAAATTAATGACTCGGTGGAGGCGGGTCAAAACACCCAGGCCTGCACAGTGTCTCTGTGGCGCAATAGGCCAGCGCTCGGCTGTTAACCGAGAGGATGGTGGTTCAAGCCCACCCAGGGACGCGAGTTTGTGAAAGGAATTTCTTTATACCGAAGCTTTTCCTTTTCAGGCAAGATCCTCAGATTTGCCATGTTTCAAATCCTTAAAAGTCACAGCCTGTAGGAGGCGCTGTGGCTTAGTTGGTCAAAGTGCCTGTCTAGTAAACAGGAGATCCTGGGTTCAAATCCCAGCAGTGCCTTCTTAGGTGATTCTGGATTTGATGGTTTTTCAAACTCTCTTAGGGCTGTTAAGGCTAGCCAATGTAGCAGATAAGTAGATTTCAGACTTACAATTTTTAATCAAAGTAGAAACATTTATTTCTTCATTTTCCCAATCAGATTTAAGCTTGTTTTTCATGCCTTTGACAAGCTAGTCTTCTTGTAGAAATAATATTTGCCAAAACAGGTTGGGATCTAAGGTCAGACAGGTTTTGGACCTCAAGGCCAGGATTAGGTTGTATATATCCAGAAAGCAAAAGTACTGTAGTAAGAGAATTAATCTATTTATTAATGGGAAAGGCTTTTGTCAATACCGTTTTGGCAACCTAGCTAAAAACTCTTTCTGGATGGATAAGCCAAGTTTGGAGAGTGCTAAAGACTTAAAAGAGAGGAATTAGCTCAAATGGTAGAGCGCCGCTTTGCATGCGAGAGGTAGAGGGATCGATTCATTCTCCAGGACAGGCACTTAGAGCGATAATCCCTTAGAAGTCTATCTGTCCTTGTTATGTTGGTTTAAAATGATAAACTGAGCTGAGAGTGGTCGTGCTGACCACTGTGAAACGTTTGCCTGGTGCACTTTCTATTTTTGATTTTTTTAGGCTCAGAGTCTTGACATTGGCTACCGGCTGTTAACCTGGAGGATGGTGGTTTAATCCCACCCATGTTTGCGGGTTTGCGATTGGATATTTTTTGCACCAAAGCTTTGCCTTTTGAAGTAAGATATCTCAGTTTCGCCATGCTCAAATTCTGAAAAATGTTACAGCCTGTGGAGGCGCTGTTGCTTAAGTGGTCAAAGGGCCTGCCTAGTAAACAGGAGATCCTGGGATTAAATCCCAGCAGTACCTTCTTAGGCATCTTTGGAAAGAACTGGAAAGTGTCAAGCAATACAATGACCATCAACCACTAAGGGACGCAAACTCTCAGTCCTCTGATCCAAAGTTGTGTGCCAAATAGGCCATGTGTTTAAAAGCAGCTATGCAGCTTGAATGAGCCAAATGATTTCGTTTGTGAAAAAATCAGGAATACATTTACCACTTTTTGCTTTAGATACATACCTTCCCAGCAACATTATGTTGAGAAAAGGGATTAACATGCTTTTTGAAAAGAGGAAAAAGGCTACTTGTGGTAGCACTAATGTATAATCAGTGGCGCTAGTAAGCCAAAATAAGGCTTTTGTCAATAACGTTTTCGCAACCTATTTTAAAAGTCATTCTAGCCGGATAACCCGAGTTTAGAGAGTGCTAGTGACATATGAACGGTGAGGAATTAGCTTAAATGGTGGAGCGCTCACTTAGCATGCTAGTTAGCATGCCGCTTAGCATGCGAGAGGTAGAGGGACCGACGCACTCATTCTCCAGGACAGGCAGCAGGCACATTGACAAATACCCTTTAGAAGTCAACCTGTCCATGTTACATTGGTGTTGCAGCTGAGATGATAAACCTAGCTCAGAGTGCTTGTGCTGACCACTGTGAAACGTTGGCCTGGTGCACTTTTTCATTTTGATGTTTAGGCTGAAAGTCTTGACATTGGCTACCGTCCATATTTCCCTGTCCCACTTTTTATTGCAGATGAAATTAATGACTCGGTGTAGGCGGGTCAAAACACCCAGGCCTGCACAGTGTCTCTGTGGCGCAATAGGCCAGCGCGCTCGGCTGTTAACCGAGAGGATGGTGGTTCAAGCCCACCCAGGGGCCGAGTTTGTGAAAGGAATTTCTTTATACCGAAGCTTTTCCTTTTCAGGCAAGATCCCTCAGATTTGCCATGTTTCAAATCCTTAAAAGTCACAGCCTGTAGGAGGTGCTGTGGCTTAGTTGGTCAAAGTGCCTGTCTAGTAAACAGGAGATCCTGGGTTCAAATCCCAGCAGTGCCTTCTTAGGTGATTCTGGATTTGATGGTTTTTCAAACTCTCTTAGGGCTGTTAAGGCTAGCCAATGTAGCAGATAAGTAGAGTTCAGACTTACAATTTTTAATCAAAGTAGAAACATTTATTTCTTCATTTTCCCAATCAGATTTAAGCTTGTTTTTCATGCCTTTGACAAGCTAGTCTTCTTGTAGAAATAATATTTGCCAAAACAGGTTGGGATCTAAGGTCAGACGGGGTTTGGACCTCAAGGCCAGGATTAGGTTGTATATATCCAGAAAGCAAAAGTACTGTAGTAAGAGAATTAATCTATTTATTAATGGGAAAGGCTTTTGTCAATACCGTTTTGGCAACCTAGCTAAAAACTCTTTCTGGATGGATAAGCCAAGTTTGGAGAGTGCTAAAGACTTAAAAGAGAGGAATTAGCTCAAATGGTAGAGCGCTCGCTTTGCATGCGAGAGGTAGAGGATCGATGCCCTCATTCTCCAGGACAGGCACTTAGCGATAATCCCTTAGAAGTCTATCTGTCCTTGTTATGTTGGTTTAAAATGATAAACTGAGCTGAGAGTGGTCGTGCTGACCACTGTGAAACGTTGCCTGGTGCACTTTCTATTTTTGATTTTTTTAGGCTCAGAGTCTTGACATTGGCTACCGGCTGTTAACCTGGAGGATGGTGGTTTAATCCCACCCATGTTTGCGGGTTTGCGATTGGATATTTTTTGCACCAAAGCTTTGCCTTTTGAAGTAAGATATCTCAGTTTCGCCATGTTTCAAATTCTGAAAATGTTACAGCCTGTGGGAGGCGCTGTTGCTTAAGTGGTCAAAGGGCCTGCCTAGTAAACAGGAGATCCTGGGATTAAATCCCAGCAGTACCTTCTTAGGCATCTTTGGAAAGAACTGGAAAGTGTCAAGCAATACAATGACCATCAACCACTAAGGACGCAAACTCTCAGTCCTCTGATCCAAAGTTGTGTGCCAAATAGGCCATGTGTTTAAAAGCAGCTATGCAGCTTGAATGAGCCAAATGATTTCGTTTGTGAAAAAATCAGGAATACATTTACCACTTTTTGCTTTAGATACATACCTTCCCAGCAACATTATGTTGAGAAAAGGGATTAACATGCTTTTGAAAAGAGGAAAAAGGCCACTTGTGGTAGCACTAATGTATAATCAGTGGCGCTAGTAAGCCAAAATAAGGCTTTTGTCAATAACGTTTTTGCAACCTATTTTAAAAGTCATTCTAGCCGGATAACCCGAGTTTAGAGAGTGCTAGTGACATATGAACGGTGAGGAATTAGCTCAAATGGTGGAGCGCTCACTTAGCATGCTAGTTAGCATGCCGCTTAGCATGCGAGAGGTAGAGGGACCGACGCACTCATTCTCCAGGACAGGCAGCAGGCACATTGACAAATACCCTTTAGAAGTCAACCTGTCCATGTTACATTGGTGTTGCAGCTGAGATGATAAACCTAGCTCAGAGTGCTTGTGCTGACCACTGTGAAACGTTGGCCTGGTGCACTTTTTCATTTTGATGTTTAGGCTGAAAGTCTTGACATTGGCTACCGTCCATATTTCCCTGTCCCACTTTTCATTGCAGATGAAATTAATGACTCGGTGGAGGCGGGTCAAAACACACAGGCCTGCACAGTGTGTCTGTGGCGCAATAGGCCAGCGCGCTCGGCTGTTAACCGAGAGGATGGTGGTTCAAGCCCACCCAGGGGCCGAGTTTGTGAAAGGAATTTCTTTATACCGAAGCTTTTCCTTTTCAGGCAAGATCCCTCAGATTTGCCATGTTTCAAATCCTTAAAAGTCACAGCCTGTAGGAGGCGCTGTGGCTTAGTTGGTCAAAGTGCCTGTCTAGTAAACAGGAGATCCTGGGTTCAAATCCCAGCAGTGCCTTCTTAGGTGATTCTGGATTTGATGGTTTTTCAAACTCTCTTGGGGCTGTTAAGGCTAGCCAATGTAGCAGATAAGTAGAGTTCAGACTTACAATTTTTAATCAAAGTAGAAACATTTATTTCTTCATTTTCCCAATCAGATTTAAGCTTGTTTTTCATGCCTTTGACAAGCTAGTCTTCTTGTAGAAATAATATTTGCCAAAACAGGTTGGGATCTAAGGTCAGACGGGGTTTGGACCTCAAGGCCAGGATTAGGTTGTATATATCCAGAAAGCAAAAGTACTGTAGTAAGAGAATTAATCTATTTATTAATGGGAAAGGCTTTTGTCAATACCGTTTTGGCAACCTAGCTAAAAACTCTTTCTGGATGGATAAGCCAAGTTTGGAGAGTGCTAAAGACTTAAAAGAGAGGGGAATTAGCTCAAATGGTAGAGCGCTCGCTTTGCATGCGAGAGGTAGAGGGATCGATGCCCTCATTCTCCAGGACAGGCACTTAGAGCGATAATCCCTTAGAAGTCTATCTGTCCTTGTTATGTTGGTTTAAAATGATAAACTGAGCTGAGAGTGGTCGTGCTGACCACTGTGAAACGTTGCCTGGTGCACTTTCTATTTTTGATTTTTTTAGGCTCAGAGTCTTGACATTGGCTACCGGCTGTTAACCTGGAGGATGGTGGTTTAATCCCACCCATGTTTTGGTTTGCGATTGGATATTTTTTGCACCAAAGCTTTGCCTTTTGAAGTAAGATATCTCAGTTTCGCCATGTTTCAAATTCTGAAAATGTTACAGCCTGTGGGAGGCGCTGTTGCTTAAGTGGTCAAAGGGCCTGCCTAGTAAACAGGAGATCCTGGGATTAAATCCCAGCAGTACCTTCTTAGGCATCTTTGGAAAGAACTGGAAAGTGTCAAGCAATACAATGACCATCAACCACTAAGGGACGCAAACTCTCAGTCCTCTGATCCAAAGTTGTGTGCCAAATAGGCCATGTGTTTAAAAGCAGCTATGCAGCTTGAATGAGCCAAATGATTTCGTTTGTGAAAAAATCAGGAATACATTTACCACTTTTTGCTTTAGATACATACCTTCCCAGCAACATTATGTTGAGAAAAGGGATTAACATGCTTTTGAAAAGAGGAAAAAGGCTACTTGTGGTAGCACTAATGTATAATCAGTGGCGCTAGTAAGCCAAAATAAGGCTTTTGTCAATAACGTTTTATAACCTATTTTAAAAGTCATTCTAGCCGGATAACCCGAGTTTAGAGAGTGCTAGTGACATATGAACGCAGTGAGGAATTAGCTCAAATGGTGGAGCGCTCACTTAGCATGCTAGTTAGCATGCCGCTTAGCATGCGAGAGGTAGAGGGACCGACTCATTCTCCAGGACAGGCAGCAGGCACATTGACAAATACCCTTTAGAAGTCAACCTGTCCATGTTACATTGGTGTTGCAGCTGAGATGATAAACCTAGCTCAGAGTGCTTGTGCTGACCACTGTGAAACGTTGGCCTGGTGCACTTTTTCATTTTGATGTTTAGGCTGAAAGTCTTGACATTGGCTACCGTCCATATTTCCCTGTCCCACTTTTCATTGCAGATGAAATTAATGACTCGGTGGAGGCGGGTCAAAACACCCAGGCCTGCACAGTGTCTCTGTGGCGCAATAGGCCAGCGCTCGGCTGTTAACCGAGAGGATGGTGGTTCAAGCCCACCCAGGGACGAGTTTGTGAAAGGAATTTCTTTATACGAAGCTTTTCCTTTTCAGGCAAGATCCCTCAGATTTGCCATGTTTCAAATCCTTAAAAGTCACAGCCTGTAGGAGGCGCTGTGGCTTAGTTGGTCAAAGTGCCTGTCTAGTAAACAGGAGATCCTGGGTTCAAATCCCAGCAGTGCCTTCTTAGGTGATTCTGGATTTGATGGTTTTCAAACTCTCTTAGGGCTGTTAAGGCTAGCCAATGTAGCAGATAAGTAGAGTTCAGACTTACAATTTTTAATCAAAGTAGAAACATTTATTTCTTCATTTTCCCAATCAGATTTAAGCTTGTTTTTCATGCCTTTGACAAGCTAGTCTTCTTGTAGAAATAATATTTGCCAAAACAGGTTGGGATCTAAGGTCAGACGGGGTTTGGACCTCAAGGCCAGGATTAGGTTGTATATATCCAGAAAGCAAAAGTACTGTAGTAAGAGAATTAATCTATTTATTAATGGGAAAGGCTTTTGTCAATACCGTTTGGCAACCTAGCTAAAAACTCTTTCTGGATGGATAAGCCAAGTTTGGAGAGTGCTAAAGACTTAAAAAGAGAGGAATTAGCTCAAATGGTAGAGCGCCGCTTTGCATGCGAGAGGTAGAGGATCGATGCCCTCATTCTCCAGGACAGGCACTTAGAGCGATAATCCCTTAGAAGTCTATCTGTCCTTGTTATGTTGGTTTAAAATGATAAACTGAGCTGAGAGTGGTCGTGCTGACCACTGTGAAACGTTTGCCTGGTGCACTTTCTATTTTTGATTTTTTTAGGCTCAGAGTCTTGACATTGGCTACCGGCTGTTAACCTGGAGGATGGTGGTTTAATCCCACCCATGTTTGCGGGTTTGCGATTGGATATTTTTTGCACCAAAGCTTTGCCTTTTGAAGTAAGATATCTCAGTTTCGCCATGTTTCAAATTCTGAAAATGTTACAGCCTGTGGGAGGCGCTGTTGCTTAAGTGGTCAAAGGGCCTGCCTAGTAAACAGGAGATCCTGGGATTAAATCCCAGCAGTACCTTCTTAGGCATCTTTGGAAAGAACTGGAAAGTGTCAAGCAATACAATGACCATCAACCACTAAGGGACGCAAACTCTCAGTCCTCTGATCCAAAGTTGTGTGCCAAATAGGCCATGTGTTTAAAAGCAGCTATGCAGCTTGAATGAGCCAAATGATTTCGTTTGTGAAAAAATCAGGAATACATTTACCACTTTTTGCTTTAGATACATACCTTCCCAGCAACATTATGTTGAGAAAAGGGATTAACATGCTTTTGAAAAGAGGAAAAAGGCTACTTGTGGTAGCACTAATGTATAATCAGTGGCGCTAGTAAGCCAAAATAAGGCTTTTGTCAATAACGTTTTTTGCAACCTATTTTAAAAGTCATTCTAGCCGGATAACCCGAGTTTAGAGAGTGCTAGTGACATATGAACGGTGAGGAATTAGCTCAAATGGTGGAGCGCTCACTTAGCATGCTAGTTAGCATGCCGCTTAGCATGCGAGAGGTAGAGGACCGACGCACTCATTCTCCAGGACAGGCAGCAGGCACATTGACAAATACCCTTTAGAAGTCAACCTGTCCATGTTACATTGGTGTTGCAGCTGAGATGATAAACCTAGCTCAGAGTGCTTGTGCTGACCACTGTGAAACGTTGGCCTGGTGCACTTTTTCATTTTGATGTTTAGGCTGAAAGTCTTGACATTGGCTACCGTCCATATTTCCCTGTCCCACTTTTCATTGCAGATGAAATTAATGACTCGGTGTAGGCGGGTCAAAACACCCAGGCCTGCACAGTGTCTCTGTGGCGCAATAGGCCAGCGCGCTCGGCTGTTAACCGAGAGGATGGTGGTTCAAGCCCACCCAGGGACGAGTTTGTGAAAGGAATTTCTTTATACCGAAGCTTTTCCTTTTCAGGCAAGATCCTCAGATTTGCCATGTTTCAAATCCTTAAAAGTCACAGCCTGTAGGAGGCGCTGTGGCTTAGTTGGTCAAAGTGCCTGTCTAGTAAACAGGAGATCCTGGGTTCAAATCCCAGCAGTGCCTTCTTAGGTGATTCTGGATTTGATGGTTTTTCAAACTCTCTTAGGGCTGTTAAGGCTAGCCAATGTAGCAGATAAGTAGAGTTCAGACTTACAATTTTTAATCAAAGTAGAAACATTTATTTCTTCATTTTCCCAATCAGATTTAAGCTTGTTTTTCATGCCTTTGACAAGCTAGTCTTCTTGTAGAAATAATATTTGCCAAAACAGGTTGGGATCTAAGGTCAGACAGGGTTTGGACCTCAAGGCCAGGATTAGGTTGTATATATCCAGAAAGCAAAAGTACTGTAGTAAGAGAATTAATCTATTTATTAATGGGAAAGGCTTTTGTCAATACCGTTTGGCAACCTAGCTAAAAACTCTTTCTGGATGGATAAGCCAAGTTTGGAGAGTGCTAAAGACTTAAAAAGCGAGGGGAATTAGCTCAAATGGTAGAGCGCTCGCTTTGCATGTGAGAGGTAGAGGGATCGATGCCCTCATTCTCCAGGACAGGCACTTAGAGCGATAATCCCTTAGAAGTCTATCTGTCCTTGTTATGTTGGTTTAAAATGATAAACTGAGCTGAGAGTGGTCGTGCTGACCACTGTGAAACGTTGCCTGGTGCACTTTCTATTTTTGATTTTTTTAGGCTCAGAGTCTTGACATTGGCTACCGGCTGTTAACCTGGAGGATGGTGGTTTAATCCCACCCATGTTTGCGGGTTTGCGATTGGATATTTTTTGCACCAAAGCTTTGCCTTTTGAAGTAAGATATCTCAGTTTCGCCATGTTTCAAATTCTGAAAATGTTACAGCCTGTGGGAGGCGCTGTTGCTTAAGTGGTCAAAGGGCCTGCCTAGTAAACAGGAGATCCTGGGATTAAATCCCAGCAGTACCTTCTTAGGCATCTTTGGAAAGAACTGGAAAGTGTCAAGCAATACAATGACCATCAACCACTAAGGGAAACTCTCAGTCCTCTGATCCAAAGTTGTGTGCCAAATAGGCCATGTGTTTAAAAGCAGCTATGCAGCTTGAATGAGCCAAATGATTTCGTTTGTGAAAAATCAGGAATACATTTACCACTTTTTGCTTTAGATACATACCTTCCCAGCAACATTATGTTGAGAAAAGGGATTAACATGCTTTTTGAAAAGAGGAAAAGGCTACTTGTGGTAGCACTAATGTATAATCAGTGGCGCTAGTAAGCCAAAATAAGGCTTTTGTCAATAACGTTTTTAACCTATTTTAAAAGTCATTCTAGCCGGATAACCCGAGTTTAGAGAGTGCTAGTGACATATGAGTGAGGAATTAGCTCAAATGGTGGAGCGCTCACTTAGCATGCTAGTTAGCATGCCGCTTAGCATGCGAGAGGTAGAGGACCGACGCACTCATTCTCCAGGACAGGCAGCAGGCACATTGACAAATACCCTTTAGAAGTCAACCTGTCCATGTTACATTGGTGTTGCAGCTGAGATGATAAACCTAGCTCAGAGTGCTTGTGCTGACCACTGTGAAACGTTGGCCTGGTGCACTTTTTCATTTTGATGTTTAGGCTGAAAGTCTTGACATTGGCTACCGTCCATATTTCCCTGTCCCACTTTTCATTGCAGATGAAATTAATGACTCGGTGTAGGCGGGTCAAAACACCCAGGCCTGCACAGTGTCTCTGTGGCGCAATAGGCCAGCGCGCTCGGCTGTTAACCGAGAGGATGGTGGTTCAAGCCCACCCAGGGACGCGAGTTTGTGAAAGGAATTTCTTTATACCGAAGCTTTTCCTTTTCAGGCAAGATCCCTCAGATTTGCCATGTTTCAAATCCTTAAAAGTCACAGCCTGTAGGAGGCGCTGTGGCTTAGTTGGTCAAAGTGCCTGTCTAGTAAACAGGAGATCCTGGGTTCAAATCCCAGCAGTGCCTTCTTAGGTGATTCTGGATTTGATGGTTTTTCAAACTCTCTTAGGGCTGTTAAGGCTAGCCAATGTAGCAGATAAGTAGAGTTCAGACTTACAATTTTTAATCAAAGTAGAAACATTTATTTCTTCATTTTCCCAATCAGATTTAAGCTTGTTTTTCATGCCTTTGACAAGCTAGTCTTCTTGTAGAAATAATATTTGCCAAAACAGGTTGGGATCTAAGGTCAGACGGGTTTGGACCTCAAGGCCAGGATTAGGTTGTATATATCCAGAAAGCAAAAGTACTGTAGTAAGAGAATTAATCTATTTATTAATGGGAAAGGCTTTTGTCAATACCGTTTGGCAACCTAGCTAAAAACTCTTTCTGGATGGATAAGCCAAGTTTGGAGAGTGCTAAAGACTTAAAAGAGAGGGAATTAGCTCAAATGGTAGAGCGCTCGCTTTGCATCGAGAGGTAGAGGATCGATGCCCTCATTCTCCAGGACAGGCACTTAGAGGCGATAATCCCTTAGAAGTCTATCTGTCCTTGTTATGTTGGTTTAAAATGATAAACTGAGCTGAGAGTGGTCGTGCTGACCACTGTGAAACGTTGCCTGGTGCACTTTCTATTTTTGATTTTTTTAGGCTCAGAGTCTTGACATTGGCTACCGGCTGTTAACCTGGAGGATGGTGGTTTAATCCCACCCATGTTTGCGGGTTTGCGATTGGATATTTTTTGCACCAAAGCTTTGCCTTTTGAAGTAAGATATCTCAGTTTCGCCATGTTTCAAATTCTGAAAATGTTACAGCCTGTGGGAGGCGCTGTTGCTTAAGTGGTCAAAGGGCCTGACTAGTAAACAGGAGATCCTGGGATTAAATCCCAGCAGTACCTTCTTAGGCATCTTTGGAAAGAACTGGAAAGTGTCAAGCAATACAATGACCATCAACCACTAAGGGACGCAAACTCTCAGTCCTCTGATCCAAAGTTGTGTGCCAAATAGGCCATGTGTTTAAAAGCAGCTATGCAGCTTGAATGAGCCAAATGATTTCGGCTGTGAAAAAATCAGGAATACATTTACCACTTTTTGCTTTAGATACATACCTTCCCAGCAACATTATGTTGAGAAAAGGGATTAACATGCTTTTTGAAAAGAGGAAAAAGGCCACTTGTGGTAGCACTAATGTATAATCAGTGGCGCTAGTAAGCCAAAATAAGGCTTTTGTCAATAACGTTTTTGCAACCTATTTTAAAAGTCATTCTAGCCGGATAACCCGAGTTTAGAGAGTGCTAGTGACATATGAACGGTGAGGAATTAGCTCAAATGGTGGAGCGCTCACTTAGCATGCTAGTTAGCATGCCGCTTAGCATGCGAGAGGTAGAGGGACCGACGCACTCATTCTCCAGGACAGGCAGCAGGCACATTGACAAATACCCTTTAGAAGTCAACCTGTCCATGTTACATTGGTGTTGCAGCTGAGATGATAAACCTAGCTCAGAGTGCTTGTGCTGACCACTGTGAAACGTTGGCCTGGTGCACTTTTTCATTTTGATGTTTAGGCTGAAAGTCTTGACATTGGCTACCGTCCATATTTCCCTGTCCCACTTTTCATTGCAGATGAAATTAATGACTCGGTGGAGGCGGGTCAAAACACCCAGGCCTGCACAGTGTCTCTGTGGCGCAATAGGCCAGCGCGCTCGGCTGTTAACCGAGAGGATGGTGGTTCAAGCCCACCCAGGGACGCGGGTTTGTGAAAGGAATTTCTTTATACCGAAGCTTTTCCTTTTCAGGCAAGATCCCTCAGATTTGCCATGTTTCAAATCCTTAAAAGTCACAGCCTGTAGGAGGCGCTGTGGCTTAGTTGGTCAAAGTGCCTGTCTAGTAAACAGGAGATCCTGGGTTCAAATCCCAGCAGTGCCTTCTTAGGTGATTCTGGATTTGATGGTTTTTCAAACTCTCTTAGGGCTGTTAAGGCTAGCCAATGTAGCAGATAAGTAGATTTCAGACTTACAATTTTTAATCAAAGTAGAAACATTTATTTCTTCATTTTCCCAATCAGATTTAAGCTTGTTTTTCATGCCTTTGACAAGCTAGTCTTCTTGTAGAAATAATATTTGCCAAAACAGGTTGGGATCTAAGGTCAGACGGGGTTTGGACCTCAAGGCCAGGATTAGGTTGTATATATCCAGAAAGCAAAAGTACTGTAGTAAGAGAATTAATCTATTTATTAATGGGAAAGGCTTTTGTCAATACCGTTTTGGCAACCTAGCTAAAAACTCTTTCTGGATGGATAAGCCAAGTTTGGAGAGTGCTAAAGACTTAAAGAGAGGAATTAGCTCAAATGGTAGAGCGCTCGCTTTGCATGCGAGAGGTAGAGGGATCGATGCCCTCATTCTCCAGGACAGGCACTTAGAGCGATAATCCCTTAGAAGTCTATCTGTCCTTGTTATGTTGGTTTAAAATGATAAACTGAGCTGAGAGTGGTCGTGCTGACCACTGTGAAACGTTTGCCTGGTGCACTTTCTATTTTTGATTTTTTTAGGCTCAGAGTCTTGACATTGGCTACCGGCTGTTAACCTGGAGGATGGTGGTTTAATCCCACCCATGTTTGCGGGTTTGCGATTGGATATTTTTTGCACCAAAGCTTTGCCTTTTGAAGTAAGATATCTCAGTTTCGCCATGTTTCAAATTCTGAAAATGTTACAGCCTGTGGGAGGCGCTGTTGCTTAAGTGGTCAAAGGGCCTGCCTAGTAAACAGGAGATCCTGGGATTAAATCCCAGCAGTACCTTCTTAGGCATCTTTGGAAAGAACTGGAAAGTGTCAAGCAATACAATGACCATCAACCACTAAGGGACGCAAACTCTCAGTCCTCTGATCCAAAGTTGTGTGCCAAATAGGCCATGTGTTTAAAAGCAGCTATGCAGCTTGAATGAGCCAAATGATTTCGTTTGTGAAAAATCAGGAATACATTTACCACTTTTGCTTTAGATACATACCTTCCCAGCAACATTATGTTGAGAAAAGGGATTAACATGCTTTTTGAAAAGAGGAAAAAGGCTACTTGTGGTAGCACTAATGTATAATCAGTGGCGCTAGTAAGCCAAAATAAGGCTTTTGTCAATAACGTTTTCGCAACCTATTTTAAAAGTCATTCTAGCCGGATAACCCGAGTTTAGAGAGTGCTAGTGACATATGAGGTGAGGAATTAGCTCAAATGGTGGAGCGCTCACTTAGCATGCTAGTTAGCATGCCGCTTAGCATCACGAGAGGTAGAGGGACCGACGCACTCATTCTCCAGGACAGGCAGCAGGCACATTGACAAATACCCTTTAGAAGTCAACCTGTCCATGTTACATTGGTGTTGCAGCTGAGATGATAAACCTAGCTCAGAGTGCTTGTGCTGACCACTGTGAAACGTTGGCCTGGTGCACTTTTTCATTTTGATGTTTAGGCTGAAAGTCTTGACATTGGCTACCGTCCATATTTCCCTGTCCCACTTTTCATTGCAGATGAAATTAATGACTCGGTGTAGGCGGGTCAAAACACCCAGGCCTGCACAGTGTCTCTGTGGCGCAATAGGCCAGCGCTCGGCTGTTAACCGAGAGGATGGTGGTTCAAGCCCACCCAGGGACGCGAGTTTGTGAAAGGAATTTCTTTATACCGAAGCTTTTCCTTTTCAGGCAAGATCCCTCAGATTTGCCATGTTTCAAATCCTTAAAAGTCACAGCCTGTAGGAGGCGCTGTGGCTTAGTTGGTCAAAGTGCCTGTCTAGTAAACAGGAGATCCTGGGTTCAAATCCCAGCAGTGCCTTCTTAGGTGATTCTGGATTTGATGGTTTTTCAAACTCTCTTAGGGCTGTTAAGGCTAGCCAATGTAGCAGATAAGTAGATTTCAGACTTACAATTTTTAATCAAAGTAGAAACATTTATTTCTTCATTTTCCCAATCAGATTTAAGCTTGTTTTTCATGCCTTTGACAAGCTAGTCTTCTTGTAGAAATAATATTTGCCAAAACAGGTTGGGATCTAAGGTCAGACGGGTTTGGACCTCAAGGCCAGGATTAGGTTGTATATATCCAGAAAGCAAAAGTACTGTAGTAAGAGAATTAATCTATTTATTAATGGGAAAGGCTTTTGTCAATACCGTTTTGGCAACCTAGCTAAAAACTCTTTCTGGATGGATAAGCCAAGTTTGGAGAGTGCTAAAGACTTAAAAGAGAGGGAATTAGCTCAAATGGTAGAGCGCCGCTTTGCATGCGAGAGGTAGAGGATCGATGCCCTCATTCTCCAGGACAGGCACTTAGGCGATAATCCCTTAGAAGTCTATCTGTCCTTGTTATGTTGGTTTAAAATGATAAACTGAGCTGAGAGTGGTCGTGCTGACCACTGTGAAACGTTGCCTGGTGCACTTTCTATTTTTGATTTTTAGGCTCAGAGTCTTGACATTGGCTACCGGCTGTTAACCTGGAGGATGGTGGTTTAATCCCACCCATGTTTGCGGGTTTGCGATTGGATATTTTTTGCACCAAAGCTTTGCCTTTTGAAGTAAGATATCTCAGTTTGCCATGTTTCAAATTCTGAAAATGTTACAGCCTGTGGGAGGCGCTGTTGCTTAAGTGGTCAAAGGGCCTGCCTAGTAAACAGGAGATCCTGGGATTAAATCCCAGCAGTACCTTCTTAGGCATCTTTGGAAAGAACTGGAAAGTGTCAAGCAATACAATGACCATCAACCACTAAGGGACGCAAACTCTCAGTCCTCTGATCCAAAGTTGTGTGCCAAATAGGCCATGTGTTTAAAAGCAGCTATGCAGCTTGAATGAGCCAAATGATTTCGTTTGTGAAAAATCAGGAATACATTTACCACTTTTTGCTTTAGATACATACCTTCCCAGCAACATTATGTTGAGAAAAGGGATTAACATGCTTTTTGAAAAGAGGAAAAAGGCTACTTGTGGTAGCACTAATGTATAATCAGTGGCGCTAGTAAGCCAAAATAAGGCTTTTGTCAATAACGTTTTCGCAACCTATTTTAAAAGTCATTCTAGCCGGATAACCCGAGTTTAGAGAGTGCTAGTGACATATGAACGGTGAGGAATTAGCTCAAATGGTGGAGCGCTCACTTAGCATGCTAGTTAGCATGCCGCTTAGCATGCGAGAGGTAGAGGGACCGACGCACTCATTCTCCAGGACAGGCAGCAGGCACATTGACAAATACCCTTTAGAAGTCAACCTGTCCATGTTACATTGGTGTTGCAGCTGAGATGATAAACCTAGCTCAGAGTGCTTGTGCTGACCACTGTGAAACGTTGGCCTGGTGCACTTTTTCATTTTGATGTTTAGGCTGAAAGTCTTGACATTGGCTACCGTCCATATTTCCCTGTCCCACTTTTCATTGCAGATGAAATTAATGACTCGGTGGAGGCGGGTCAAAACACCCAGGCCTGCACAGTGTCTCTGTGGCGCAATAGGCCAGCGCGCTCGGCTGTTAACCGAGAGGATGGTGGTTCAAGCCCACCCAGGGACGCGAGTTTGTGAAAGGAATTTCTTTATACCGAAGCTTTTCCTTTTCAGGCAAGATCCCTCAGATTTGCCATGTTTCAAATCCTTAAAAGTCACAGCCTGTAGGAGGCGCTGTGGCTTAGTTGGTCAAAGTGCCTGTCTAGTAAACAGGAGATCCTGGGTTCAAATCCCAGCAGTGCCTTCTTAGGTGATTCTGGATTTGATGGTTTTTCAAACTCTCTTAGGGCTGTTAAGGCTAGCCAATGTAGCAGATAAGTAGAGTTCAGACTTACAATTTTTAATCAAAGTAGAAACATTTATTTCTTCATTTTCCCAATCAGATTTAAGCTTGTTTTTCATGCCTTTGACAAGCTAGTCTTCTTGTAGAAATAATATTTGCCAAAACAGGTTGGGATCTAAGGTCAGACGGGGTTTGGACCTCAAGGCCAGGATTAGGTTGTATATATCCAGAAAGCAAAAGTACTGTAGAGAGAATTAATCTATTTATTAATGGGAAAGGCTTTTGTCAATACCGTTTTGGCAACCTAGCTAAAAACTCTTTCTGGATGGATAAGCCAAGTTTGGAGAGTGCTAAAGACTTAAAAGAGAGGAATTAGCTCAAATGGTAGAGCGCTCGCTTTGCATGCGAGAGGTAGAGGGATCGATGCCCTCATTCTCCAGGACAGGCACTTAGAGCGATAATCCCTTAGAAGTCTATCTGTCCTTGTTATGTTGGTTTAAAATGATGAACTGAGCTGAGAGTGGTCGTGCTGACCACTGTGAAACGTTGCCTGGTGCACTTTCTTTTTGATTTTTAGGCTCAGAGTCTTGACATTGGCTACCGGCTGTTAACCTGGAGGATGGTGGTTTAATCCCACCCATGTTTGCGGGTTTGCGATTGGATATTTTGCACCAAAGCTTTGCCTTTTGAAGTAAGATATCTCAGTTTCGCCATGTTTCAAATTCTGAAAATGTTACAGCCTGTGGAGGCGCTGTTGCTTAAGTGGTCAAAGGGCCTGCCTAGTAAACAGGAGATCCTGGGATTAAATCCCAGCAGTACCTTCTTAGGCATCTTTGGAAAGAACTGGAAAGTGTCAAGCAATACAATGACCATCAACCACTAAGGGACGCAAACTCTCAGTCCTCTGATCCAAAGTTGTGTGCCAAATAGGCCATGTGTTTAAAAGCAGCTATGCAGCTTGAATGAGCCAAATGATTTCGTTTGTGAAAAAATCAGGAATACATTTACCACTTTTTGCTTTAGATACATACCTTCCCAGCAACATTATGTTGAGAAAAGGGATTAACATGCTTTTTGAAAAGAGGAAAAAGGCTACTTGTGGTAGCACTAATGTATAATCAGTGGCGCTAGTAAGCCAAAATAAGGCTTTTGTCAATAACGTTTTCGCAACCTATTTTAAAAGTCATTCTAGCCGGATAACCCGAGTTTAGAGAGTGCTAGTGACATATGAACGGTGAGGAATTAGCTTAAATGGTGGAGCGCTCACTTAGCATGCTAGTTAGCATGCCGCTTAGCATGCGAGAGGTAGAGGGACCGACGCACTCATTCTCCAGGACAGGCAGCAGGCACATTGACAAATACCCTTTAGAAGTCAACCTGTCCATGTTACATTGGTGTTGCAGCTGAGATGATAAACCTAGCTCAGAGTGCTTGTGCTGACCACTGTGAAACGTTGGCCTGGTGCACTTTTTCATTTTGATGTTTAGGCTGAAAGTCTTGACATTGGCTACCGTCCATATTTCCCTGTCCCACTTTTCATTGCAGATGAAATTAATGACTCGGTGTAGGCGGGTCAAAACACCCAGGCCTGCACAGTGTCTCTGTGGCGCAATAGGCCAGCGCTCGGCTGTTAACCGAGAGGATGGTGGTTCAAGCCCACCCAGGAACGCGAGTTTGTGAAAGGAATTTCTTTATACCGAAGCTTTTCCTTTTCAGGCAAGATCCCTCAGATTTGCCATGTTTCAAATCCTTAAAAGTCACAGCCTGTAGGAGGCGCTGTGGCTTAGTTGGTCAAAGTGCCTGTCTAGTAAACAGGAGATCCTGGGTTCAAATCCCAGCAGTGCCTTCTTAGGTGATTCTGGATTTGATGGTTTTTCAAACTCTCTTAGGGCTGTTAAGGCTAGCCAATGTAGCAGATAAGTAGAGTTCAGACTTACAATTTTTAATCAAAGTAGAAACATTTATTTCTTCATTTTCCCAATCAGATTTAAGCTTGTTTTTCATGCCTTTGACAAGCTAGTCTTCTTGTAGAAATAATATTTGCCAAAACAGGTTGGGATCTAAGGTCAGACGGGGTTTGGACCTCAAGGCCAGGATTAGGTTGTATATATCCAGAAAGCAAAAGTACTGTAGTAAGAGAATTAATCTATTTATTAATGGGAAAGGCTTTTGTCAATACCGTTTTGGCAACCTAGCTAAAAACTCTTTCTGGATGGATAAGCCAAGTTTGGAGAGTGCTAAAGACTTAAAAGAGAGGAATTAGCTCAAATGGTAGGCGCTCGCTTTGCATGCGAGAGGTAGAGGATCGATGCCCTCATTCTCCAGGACAGGCACTTAGAGCGATAATCCCTTAGAAGTCTATCTGTCCTTGTTATGTTGGTTTAAAATGATGAACTGAGCTGAGAGTGGTCGTGCTGACCACTGTGAAACGTTTGCCTGGTGCACTTTCTTTTTTTGATTTTTTTAGGCTCAGAGTCTTGACATTGGCTACCGGCTGTTAACCTGGAGGATGGTGGTTTAATCCCACCCATGTTTGCGGGTTTGCGATTGGATATTTTGCACCAAAGCTTTGCCTTTTGAAGCAAGATATCTCAGTTTCGCCATGTTTCAAATTCTGAAAATGTTACAGCCTGTGGGAGGCGCTGTTGCTTAAGTGGTCAAAGGGCCTGACTAGTAAACAGGAGATCCTGGGATTAAATCCCAGCAGTACCTTCTTAGGCATCTTTGGAAAGAACTGGAAAGTGTCAAGCAATACAATGACCATCAACCACTAAGGGACGCAAACTCTCAGTCCTCTGATCCAAAGTTGTGTGCCAAATAGGCCATGTGTTTAAAAGCAGCTATGCAGCTTGAATGAGCCAAATGATTTCGGCTGTGAAAAAATCAGGAATACATTTACCAATTTATGCTTTAGATACATACCTTCCCAGCAACATTATGTTGAGAAAAGGGATTAACATGCTTTTTGAAAAGAGGAAAAAGGCCACTTACTAATGTATAATCAGTGGCGCTAGTAAGCCAAAATAAGGCTTTTGTCAATAACGCTGCAACCTATTTTAAAAGTCATTCTAGCCGGATAACCCGAGTTTAGAGAGT
Source organism: Perccottus glenii (assembly GCA_024416835.2). Classification (NCBI taxonomy): domain Eukaryota; kingdom Metazoa; phylum Chordata; class Actinopteri; order Gobiiformes; family Odontobutidae; genus Perccottus; species Perccottus glenii. The sequence continues at coordinate 23,801,558 of CM044552.2, read as the reverse complement.
GCTAGTGACATATGAACGGTGAGGAATTAGCTCAAATGGTGGAGCGCTCACTTAGCATGCTAGTTAGCATGCCGCTTAGCATGCGAGAGGTAGAGGGACCGACGCACTCATTCTCCAGGACAGGCAGCAGGCACATTGACAAATACCCTTTAGAAGTCAACCTGTCCATGTTACATTGGTGTTGCAGCTGAGATGATAAACCTAGCTCAGAGTGCTTGTGCTGACCACTGTGAAACGTTGGCCTGGTGCACTTTTTCATTTTGATGTTTAGGCTGAAAGTCTTGACATTGGCTACCGTCCATATTTCCCTGTCCCACTTTTCATTGCAGATGAAATTAATGACTCGGTGGAGGCGGGTCAAAACACCCAGGCCTGCACAGTGTCTCTGTGGCGCAATAGGCCAGCACGCTCGGCTGTTAACCGAGAGGATGGTGGTTCAAGTCCACCCAGGGAGTTTGTGAAAGGAATTTCTTTATACCGGCTTTTCCTTTTCAGGCAAGATCCTCAGATTTGCCATGTTTCAAATCCTTAAAAGTCGCAGCCTGTAGGAGGCGCTGTGGCTTAGTTGGTCAAAGTGCCTGTCTAGTAAACAGGAGATCCTGGGTTCAAATCCCAGCAGTGCCTTCTTAGGTGATTCTGGATTTGATGGTTTTTCAAACTCTCTTAGGGCTGTTAAGGCTAGCCAATGTAGCAGATAAGTAGAGTTCAGACTTACAATTTTTAATCAAAGTAGAAACATTTATTTCTTCATTTTCCCAATCAGATTTAAGCTTGTTTTTCATGCCTTTGACAAGCTAGTCTTCTTGTAGAAATAATATTTGCCAAAACAGGTTGGGATCTAAGGTCAGACGGGGTTTGGACCTCAAGGCCAGGATTAGGTTGTATATATCCAGAAAGCAAAAGTACTGTAGTAAGAGAATTAATCTATTTATTAATGGGAAAGGCTTTTGTCAATACCGTTTTGGCAACCTAGCTAAAAACTCTTTCTGGATGGATAAGCCAAGTTTGGAGAGTGCTAAAGACTTAAAAAGAGAGGAATTAGCTCAAATGGTAGAGCGCTCGCTTTGCATGCGAGAGGTAGAGGGATCGATGCCCTCATTCTCCAGGACAGGCACTTAGAGCGATAATCCCTTAGAAGTCTATCTGTCCTTGTTATGTTGGTTTAAAATGATGAACTGAGCTGAGAGTGGTCGTGCTGACCACTGTGAAACGTTTGCCTGGTGCACTTTCTTTTTTTGATTTTTTTAGGCTCAGAGTCTTGACATTGGCTACCGGCTGTTAACCTGGAGGATGGTGGTTTAATCCCACCCATGTTTGCGGGTTTGCGATTGGATATTTTTGCACCAAAGCTTTGCCTTTGAAGCAAGATATCTCAGTTTCGCCATGTTTCAAATTCTGAAAATGTTACAGCCTGTGGGAGGCGCTGTTGCTTAAGAGGTCAAAGGGCCTGACTAGTAAACAGGAGATCCTGGGATTAAATCCCAGCAGTACCTTCTTAGGCATCTTTGGAAAGAACTGGAAAGTGTCAAGCAATACAATGACCATCAACCACTAAGGGACGCAAACTCTCAGTCCTCTGATCCAAAGTTGTGTGCCAAATAGGCCATGTGTTTAAAAGCAGCTATGCAGCTTGAATGAGCCAAATGATTTCAGCTGTGAAAAAATCAGGAATACATTTACCAATTTATGCTTTAGATACATACCTTCCCAGCAACATTATGTTGAGAAAAGGGATTAACATGCTTTTTGAAAAGAGGAAAAGGCCACTTGTGGTAGCACTAATGTATAATCAGTGGCGCTAGTAAGCCAAAATAAGGCTTTTGTCAATAACGCCGCAACCTATTTTAAAAGTCATTCTAGCCGGATAACCCGAGTTTAGAGAGTGCTAGTGACATATGAACGGTGAGGAATTAGCTCAAATGGTGGAGCGCTCACTTAGCATGCTAGTTAGCATGCCGCTTAGCATGCGAGAGGTAGAGGGACCGACGCACTCATTCTCCAGGACAGGCAGCAGGCACATTGACAAATACCCTTTAGAAGTCAACCTGTCCATGTTACATTGGTGTTGCAGCTGAGATGATAAACCTAGCTCAGAGTGCTTGTGCTGACCACTGTGAAACGTTGGCCTGGTGCACTTTTTCATTTTGATGTTTAGGCTGAAAGTCTTGACATTGGCTACCGTCCATATTTCCCTGTCCCACTTTTCATTGCAGATGAAATTAATGACTCGGTGGAGGCGGGTCAAAACACCCAGGCCTGCGCAGTGTCTCTGTGGCGCAATAGGCCAGCGCGCTCGGCTGTTAACCGAGAGGATGGTGGTTCAAGCCCACCCAGGGACGCTGGTTTGGGAAAGGAATTTCTTTATACCGAAGCTTTTCCTTTTCAGGCAAGATCCCTCAGATTTGCCATGTTTCAAATCCTTAAAAGTCACAGCCTGTAGGAGGCGCTGTGGCTTAGTTGGTCAAAGTGCCTGTCTAGTAAACAGGAGATCCTGGGTTCAAATCCCAGCAGTGCCTTCTTAGGTGATTCTGGATTTGATGGTTTTTCAAACTCTCTTAGGGCTGTTAAGGCTAGCCAATGTAGCAGATAAGTAGAGTTCAGACTTACAATTTTTAATCAAAGTAGAAACATTTATTTCTTCATTTTCCCAATCAGATTTAAGCTTGTTTTTCATGCCTTTGACAAGCTAGTCTTCTTGTAGAAATAATATTTGCCAAAACAGGTTGGGATCTAAGGTCAGATGGGGTTTGGACCTCAAGGCCAGGATTAGGTTGTATATATCCAGAAAGCAAAAGTACTGTAGTAAGAGAATTAATCTATTTATTAATGGGAAAGGCTTTTGTCAATACCGTTTTGGCAACCTAACTAAAAACTCTTTCTGGATGGATAAGCCAAGTTTGGAGAGTGCTAAAGACTTAAAAAGAGAGGGGAATTAGCTCAAATGGTAGAGCGCTCGCTTTGCATGCGAGAGGTAGAGGGATCGATGCCCTCATTCTCCAGGACAGGCACTTAGAGCGATAATCCCTTAGAAGTCTATCTGTCCTTGTTATGTTGGTTTAAAATGATGAACTGAGCTGAGAGTGGTCGTGCTGACCACTGTGAAACGTTTGCCTGGTGCACTTTCTTTTTTTGATTTTTTTAGGCTCAGAGTCTTGACATTGGCTACCGGCTGTTAACCTGGAGGATGGTGGTTTAATCCCACCCATGTTTGCGGGTTTGCGATTGGATATTTTTTGCACCAAAGCTTTGCCTTTTGAAGCAAGATATCTCAGTTTCGCCATGTTTCAAATTCTGAAAATGTTACAGCCTGTGGGAGGCGCTGTTGCTTAAGAGGTCAAAGGGCCTGACTAGTAAACAGGAGATCCTGGGATTAAATCCCAGCAGTACCTTCTTAGGCATCTTTGGAAAGAACTGGAAAGTGTCAAGCAATACAATGACCATCAACCACTAAGGGACGCAAACTCTCAGTCCTCTGATCCAAAGTTGTGTGCCAAATAGGCCATGTGTTTAAAAGCAGCTATGCAGCTTGAATGAGCCAAATGATTTCGGCTGTGAAAAAATCAGGAATACATTTACCAATTTATGCTTTAGATACATACCTTCCCAGCAACATTATGTTGAGAAAAGGGATTAACATGCTTTTTGAAAAGAGGAAAAAGGCCACTTGTGGTAGCACTAATGTATAATCAGTGGCGCTAGTAAGCCAAAATAAGGCTTTTGTCAATAACGTTTTCGCAACCTATTTTAAAAGTCATTCTAGCCGGATAACCCGAGTTTAGAGAGTGCTAGTGACATATGAACGGTGAGGAATTAGCTCAAATGGTGGCGCGCTCACTTAGCATGCTAGTTAGCATGCCGCTTAGCATGCGAGAGGTAGAGGGACCGACGCACTCATTCTCCAGGACAGGCAGCAGGCACATTGACAAATACCCTTTAGAAGTCAACCTGTCCATGTTACATTGGTGTTGCAGCTGAGATGATAAACCTAGCTCAGAGTGCTTGTGCTGACCACTGTGAAACGTTGGCCTGGTGCACTTTTTCATTTTGATGTTTAGGCTGAAAGTCTTGACATTGGCTACCGTCCATATTTCCCTGTCCCACTTTTCATTGCAGATGAAATTAATGACTCGGTGTAGGCGGGTCAAAACACCCAGGCCTGCACAGTGTCTCTGTGGCGCAATAGGCCAGCGCCGCTGTTAACCGAGAGGATGGTGGTTCAAGCCCACCCAGGGACGCGGTTTGTGAAAGGAATTTCTTTATACGAAGCTTTTCCTTTTCAGGCAAGATCCTCAGATTTGCCATGTTTCAAATCCTTAAAAGTCACAGCCTGTAGGAGGCGCTGTGGCTTAGTTGGTCAAAGTGCCTGTCTAGTAAACAGGAGATCCTGGGTTCAAATCCCAGCAGTGCCTTCTTAGGTGATTCTGGATTTGATGGTTTTTCAAACTCTCTTAGGGCTGTTAAGGCTAGCCAATGTAGCAGATAAGTAGAGTTCAGACTTACAATTTTTAATCAAAGTAGAAACATTTATTTCTTCATTTTCCCAATCAGATTTAAGCTTGTTTTTCATGCCTTTGACAAGCTAGTCTTCTTGTAGAAATAATATTTGCCAAAACAGGTTGGGATCTAAGGTCAGACGGGGTTTGGACCTCAAGGCCAGGATTAGGTTGTATATATCCAGAAAGCAAAAGTACTGTAGTAAGAGAATTAATCTATTTATTAATGGGAAAGGCTTTTGTCAATACCGTTTTGGCAACCTAGCTAAAAACTCTTTCTGGATGGATAAGCCAAGTTTGGAGAGTGCTAAAGACTTAAAAAGAGAGGGGAATTAGCTCAAATGGTAGAGCGCTCGCTTTGCATGCGAGAGGTAGAGGGATCGATGCCCTCATTCTCCAGGACAGGCACTTAGAGCGATAATCCCTTAGAAGTCTATCTGTCCTTGTTATGTTGGTTTAAAATGATGAACTGAGCTGAGAGTGGTCGTGCTGACCACTGTGAAACGTTTGCCTGGTGCACTTTCTTTTTTTGATTTTTTTAGGCTCAGAGTCTTGACATTGGCTACCGGCTGTTAACCTGAGGATGGTGGTTTAATCCCACCCATGTTTGCGGGTTTGCGATTGGATATTTTTTGCACCAAAGCTTTGCCTTTTGAAGCAAGATATCTCAGTTTCGCCATGTTTCAAATTCTGAAAATGTTACAGCCTGTGGGAGGCGCTGTTGCTTAAGAGGTCAAAGGGCCTGACTAGTAAACAGGAGATCCTGGGATTAAATCCCAGCAGTACCTTCTTAGGCATCTTTGGAAAGAACTGGAAAGTGTCAAGCAATACAATGACCATCAACCACTAAGGGACGCAAACTCTCAGTCCTCTGATCCAAAGTTGTGTGCCAAATAGGCCATGTGTTTAAAAGCAGCTATGCAGCTTGAATGAGCCAAATGATTTCGGCTGTGAAAAAATCAGGAATACATTTACCAATTTATGCTTTAGATACATACCTTCCCAGCAACATTATGTTGAGAAAAGGGATTAACATGCTTTTTGAAAAGAGGAAAAAGGCCACTTGTGGTAGCACTAATGTATAATCAGTGGCGCTAGTAAGCCAAAATAAGGCTTTTGTCAATAACGCTGCAACCTATTTTAAAAGTCATTCTAGCCGGATAACCCGAGTTTAGAGAGTGCTAGTGACATATGAACGGTGAGGAATTAGCTCAAATGGTGGCGCGCTCACTTAGCATGCTAGTTAGCATGCCGCTTAGCATGCGAGAGGTAGAGGGACCGACGCACTCATTCTCCAGGACAGGCAGCAGGCACATTGACAAATACCCTTTAGAAGTCAACCTGTCCATGTTACATTGGTGTTGCAGCTGAGATGATAAACCTAGCTCAGAGTGCTTGTGCTGACCACTGTGAAACGTTGGCCTGGTGCACTTTTTCATTTTGATGTTTAGGCTGAAAGTCTTGACATTGGCTACCGTCCATATTTCCCTGTCCCACTTTTCATTGCAGATGAAATTAATGACTCGGTGTAGGCGGGTCAAAACACCCAGGCCTGCGCAGTGTCTCTGTGGCGCAATAGGCCAGCGCGCTCGGCTGTTAACCGAGAGGATGGTGGTTCAAGCCCACCCAGGGACGCGAGTTTGTGAAAGGAATTTCTTGATACCGAAAGCTTTTCCTTTTCAGGCAAGATCCCTCAGATTTGCCATGTTTCAAATCCTTAAAAGTCACAGCCTGTAGGAGGCGCTGTGGCTTAGTTGGTCAAAGTGCCTGTCTAGTAAACAGGAGATCCTGGGTTCAAATCCCAGCAGTACCTTCTTAGGTGATTCTGGATTTGATGGTTTTTCAAACTCTCTTAGGGCTGTTAAGGCTAGCCAATGTAGCAGATAAGTAGAGTTCAGACTTACAATTTTTAATCAAAGTAGAAACATTTATTTCTTCATTTTCCCAATCAGATTTAAGCTTGTTTTTCATGCCTTTGACAAGCTAGTCTTCTAGTAGAAATAATATTTGCCAAAACAGGTTGGGATCTAAGGTCAGACGGGGTTTGGACCTCAAGGCCAGGATTAGGTTGTATATATCCAGAAAGCAAAAGTACTGTAGTAAGAGAATTAATATATTTATTAATGGGAAAGGCTTTTGTCAATACCGTTTTGGCAACCTAGCTAAAAACTCTTTCTGGATGGATAAGCCAAGTTTGGAGAGTGCTAAAGACTTAAAAAGAGAGGGGAATTATCTCAAATGGTAGAGAGCTCGCTTTGCATGAGAGAGGTAGAGGGATCGATGCCCTCATTCTCCAGGACAGGCACTTAGAGCGATAATCCCTTAGAAGTCTATCTGTCCTTGTTATGTTGGTTTAAAATGATGAACTGAGCTGAGAGTGGTCGTGCTGACCACTGTGAAACGTTTGCCTGGTGCACTTTCTTTTTTTGATTTTTTTAGGCTCAGAGTCTTGACATTGGCTACAGGCTGTTAACCTGGAGGATGGTGGTTTAATCCCACCCATGTTTGCGGGTTTGCGATTGGATATTCTTTGCACCAAAGCTTTGCCTTTTGAAGCAAGATATCTCAGTTTCGCCATGTTTCAAATTCTGAAAATGTTACAGCCTGTGGGAGGCGCTGTTGCTTAAGAGGTCAAAGGGCCTGACTAGTAAACAGGAGATCCTGGGATTAAATCCCAGCAGTACCTTCTTAGGCATCTTTGGAAAGAACTGGAAAGAGTCAAGCAATACAATGACCATCAACCACTAAGGGACGCAAACTCTCAGTCCTCTGATCCAAAGTTGTGTGCCAAATAGGCCGTGTGTTTAAAAGCAGCTATGCAGCTTGAATGAGCCAAATGATTTCAGCTGTGAAAAAATCAGGAATACATTTACCACTTTTTGCTTTAGATACTTACCTTCCCAGCAACATTATGTTGAGAAAAGGGATTATTGTTTTTCATGCCTTTGACAAGCTAGTCTTCTTGTATGAATAATATTTGCCAAAACTGGTGTAACCAGAAAATCTTTAATTCTAAATTTCTTAAAAGGGGCATGCTTGTTAACAACAGTCATAAAACACTCGTAGACAAGAATGACCAGAACGTTTAAACATCAGGAATCAGTTCCATTCTATCTCAGTGACACCGTAAAAAGTCAAAATAAATGAAATCCTTGTTCATGGAAATGTTTTAAATTTCTCTTTTCAATAATGCACTGGTCACTAAGATCATTACAAGAAACTCCAGTCAAACTATATTTATATAGAGCATTTGTCAAGATCAGATCAATCAAGGTAGACTTTAAGAGATTAAATTTGATTTAATTTGTCACACAAGGATTTAAGATCATTAGAATTTGAACTAAGCCAGTCCCAATTTAACATTTAGACTTAACATTTAGATTTGGCATTTAACATGATATATGATATTTAAACATATCAGTGTTTTGTGAAGAAACTCGTACTTAAATGTGAAGAAAATAAGCTAAATGTGAAGAAAACACTCTATATTTTGGGAAAACATGAGTTATTAAGTGTAGAGGCTAAATCTAATAGAAGCCTCTGAGATGTGTGACTCCCGGTTGCTAGCATTGATGCGCCACCACCGGCTATCGCTTACTTTACCGTTGTGTGAATAAATTGTCCAGATGTATTTACTTTTGCAGCACATAAAGTGGTTTAATGTCTATTTACAAAAGTTATAGAACATTCATATTAACACGGCAAATCAGCAAGCAAAACTCTATACAAATCTTGTTGCAAATACTTTTATCACAAAATATCACATTGCCATCAAGGCGCCACAGAAGTTTGAACAGGCCTTTTTTGTGTTGACCTAGGTGTGGCTGTTTGTTGTGTCTGTGATAGGAGTCAAAAGATGCAATTTTAACTGAAAATGTAATATTGATCATTGGGTTAGCACATACATGTCCAGTCTACAAGAGCTTAAGAAGTTTGAATTAGTCCTGAAGACCCAGAATATATTCTCTGGCAGATTGCAGTGTGACCTTGCCTCCCTGCAGGACGTTGAGGAGAGTGGCCAAGGAGACAACAATTGAACAGTTGTCTGAGTTGAAAAAATTATCTTTCTTCTTTCTTTAATAAATCAATATCCGTTTGGAAGTACACTAAGCATACCTTTGGTACACAGTACTGTTGCCACGGCAGCGTGGTTAGCACTCCTGCCTCACAGCAAGAAGGTTCTGGGCTTGATTCACCCTTAGAAAAGAGTACAAAGATGAAATACTGGCCTTCAATGTACTGACCTTGATGACAGGAAATTGGAAATCACTTGTATATGTTTGTCTGTGAGCTGTTTAGAAGTCCTTTACTTACTCAACATAATGTACATGGCTGTTGGGGAATTTAAAGATTACCACAAGACCAACCACAAGACCAACCGAGGTGTAGACGGCAGGAACCATGGCAATCTAATTATGTAATATAATATCTTAACTACTTATTGGAATAAATTTAATTATTAGGTCTTTTAAAAATGACAAATTTTTTTCCCATTATTAGCTCATAGTTTATCCCGTCAGTCTGTGGTGCTGTTTATTTTGCATAAGCTTAGCGTAGTTTTGTCTTTGTATTCGTGTTAACTCTCTCTGACCTGTCCATGTGTACAGTTGTTCAGTGCCAACTCTACTTCTTTCCCTTAAACAAAGGGGTGGGCAATTATTTTTGCTCAAGGACCACATGTCTGAGCCAACATGGAACACTTGTGGAGGGTTACTGTGCTTGCAAGCTGCACACAACTGTTACACAGTCTTTTACTGTGGTTAAATGTAATTAACTGTTCCCACAGACGAAAACGACATTACTAGTTTGGAGTAGTAGAGAAAACTTTATTATACATTGGTATCTTCATTGTGTTCGGAGGAATACAGACAGATATTTCAAAAAGTGCCTAATGTTAACCAGATAATATCTGGTTAATATGTTTATTTCTCCCAACCCTTAATAGCTAGAAGAAATCTAAAGTACAAGCCAAACTAAAGTTCAGGTTTTAGGAGGTTAGGAAAGGTTGTTCCCGTTAGGAGCATGTTGTAATGGAATCAACTGATCACTGCAGAATATAGAAGGAAAAATAAAAAAAATATATATGTAGTGTTGAATTATCAATAAAATATTAGTAAATGCTTGGCGGGCCTGATTAAACACGTGGCCCCTCCCACCACTGCCGTAAATGCGTTCAGACAAACCTGGGGTTAACTGAACAAGTTGATAACCTGCTTTGAGAGGCCACTTCTTCATGGTATTGTATGGGTTTGTCATAACCAGGTATAAAAAACACCTCTGGGGTAGGTTTAGAGGGCCCAGGTCACATGCATATTTCCTGTTTGACTCTTTGAAAGACATGCATGCCTAAATTGAAAGTCTACAACCAACTGAATTGGGCATTTTTTCTAGAACAAGCTGCTTTATTTAAAAAATATATCTGTTCTCACATACTGTGTGTGCTTCATTTAACTTTTTCACTGTTCCCTATTCTAGAAACTGCAATCATCATAGTATCATTGATCTTTGTTGCCATGTACAACTGCACATAATTGCTTTTGGCAGCTGTTTGACTAATGTTTCTATTAGTAACCGTAGGGGCGGATGTTTCCTGTCATAGTTTAATAGATTGTTTATATCCTCATGAAAAAAAATTAAATCCTTCCACAGCTGCAGGGGTGGTATATCGACAGTGACATGTTCAGCTTCCATGTGCCTTGTTGCAAGAAGAATACCTCTGTTGGAAGTCGGCTTTGTGACTCAGTGCAGAACAGGTTAATGTTAGTGCTATATTGGCAGATGGAGGCTACAAGGTGTGAGACTTACAGGCTGCAAGTAAACGTGTAAACAAGCACTAACGGGCAAACATGCCTCTCTCGGCAGCAGTCACAGCTTTTGATCAGCTGCGGAAGTAGCAGCTCACAGTGGGTTCAACCAGTCAACTAATAAATTATAATATATATATAACCAAACAGTTACGTGAGAAAATTAATTTCCTGCAGTAAATGTGCAGCTACTGTATGTAAAACAGTAGCTGTTAAAACACATCAATGCCAAATGCTGTTTAATTAAAAACCACAGGGAAATCTATAATTGTAGCTTTCATTAAAAGTGTATAAAAAGGCATTTTATAAAGGACCAGAAACGAATGCTTTATCTGTGGTTTTTCTGCTCTACCTGTTTCAGTTGAAGTCATTTTCAGCAAATTTTCCAGAAATATGCATTGTATATAATATAATATAATATAATATAATTACACAAACAAATTCTGATCTTCCATCCATCCATCTTCTACCGCTTATCCGGGGCCGAGTCGCGGGGGCAGCAGTCTAAGCAGTCTCTGCTTAGACTGCTGCCCCCGGAAGAGCTGGAGGAAGACACTTCCTCCAGCTCTTCTGTGGAGATACCGAGGCGTTCCCAGGCCAGCCGAGAGACATAGTCCCTCCAGCGTGTCCTAGGTCTTCCCCGGGGTCTCCTCCCGGTGGGACATGCCCAAAACACCTCCCTAGGGAGGCGTCCAGGAGTCATCCGAAACAGATGCCCGAGCCACCTCAGCTGGCTCCTCTTGATGAGGAGGAGGAGCGGCTCTACTTTGAGCTCCTCCCGAGTGACCAAGCTCCTCACCTTGTCTCAAAGGAAGAGCCCCGCCATCCTGCGGAGAAAGCTAATTTCGGCCGCTTGTATCTGGGATCTTGTTCTTTCGGTCAAGACCCAAAGCTCATGACCATAGGTGAGAGTAAGAACGTAGACTGACCGGTAAATCAAGAGCTTTGTCTTACAGCTCTGCTCCTTCTTCACCACGACAGACCGGTGCATCGACCGCATCACTGCAGAAGCTGCACCAATCCGATCTTTCATTGAACACACTCATTCAACATTCAAAATGGCAGTGGAAAAAGTAAGTGAAATTAATTATTATTAAAATGAATAACTGATTGATAATTCTTTGGCAGCAATAACCTCTACCAGGTACCTCATGTGTATGGCCCTCTTCAAGTCAATCCATAGCATCTCTTTTGGGTTGAGGTCTGGGCTCTGACTTGGTCACTCCAAAAAGCGGATTTTGTTTTTCTGAAGCCAGTCTGTTGTGGACTTGCTTCGGTGTTTTGGGTTGTTTTGTTGCATCATCCACCTTCTACACAGTTTCAGGTGACGTACAGACATCCTCACATTATCCTGAAGAATTGTCAGATATACTTGGGAATTAATCTTCCCCTCAATGATTGCAAGCTGACCAGGCTCTGATGCAGCAAAGCAGGCCCAAATCATGATGTTTCCTCCACCATACTTTACAGTTGGGATAATGTTTTCATGATGATATGCTGTGCCTTTCTACGCCCGATGTAGCGCTGTGTTTTTTCTAAATAGTTCAATCTTAGTTCCATCAGTCCACAAAACATTTTGCCAATACCACTGTGGAGTGTCAATGTGCTCTTTTGCAAACTTCAGGTGTGCAGCAAAATTATTTTTAGTGTCCTGCCGTGGATACCCTGCTTGTTCAGTGTTTAACGTATTGTAGACAGAGACGTTAGCAAGTTCCAATGATGCCTTCAAATCTTTGGCTGTCATTCGGGTTGTTTCTTTACCTCATTTATGAGTCTTCGTTGTGCTCTTGGTGTTTTTCATTTGTGTTGTTATAGTTATTGAGATATTAATGATTCTTTTATAGGTCATATAAGCTCCCGAAAATACTTATAATAAATAATAAATTCCTCGAAATAGTGTCACTCATTTGTGCCATTTTGTGCTGTAAAGATTTTAGTTTGTGCTGTTATGGTTTTCAAGAAATTACAAGTTTCATTTTCGGCTGATGACATCATCCAGCACCCCATTTTTGGTAAACATGCTCTAAAATGGACCAAAATGGTTTTAAACATTTATGCTTTATTTGTGCTGTAGGTATTTTTGGTTGTGTCACAATATTATTAATGTATTAATGTCGTCATTGCCAGCACAATTGGTCAACTGGCAGGCACGGTTCCAAAATGGAAATCCTCTGCAAATTAAAAAAATAAAAATACAGGTGTCTGTATAATAAATTTGTATTTGTTTTAGCAATGTCAATTTTTTTAACATTTATATTTAGCAAGTGCGGGGTAAAATTGCTGTCTTAATGTTCAGACAAGGAAGCAAGGTAGACCATACTTTTTCATGTTTTTATTGAATCTCTTTCCAGTGTGTACGAAAGGTTTCTCTTTTTATATATATATATATATATATTTTTTTAAATACTAATCTAGTTCAAATTGTTCTTTATCTGACTCAATGGGATAGTGTTAAAATCCATTTGGGGCGTTTTGAGATATTTTTGGGGGCTGGGTGACCTTAAATGATCTATAAAAGAATCATTAATATCTTAATAACTATAACAGCGCAAACAAAAAATGTGTCTGCTGTCGGGCTCTGGGCCATCATCTTTTCATTATGCACATTTAGTCTTTTTTTCCCCATACCATGCACTTTCACACACATACACTCACAAGGCTTGCAGCTACAACACCACTGACACACACACTCACACCCCATTGTACTTTTTGTTAAACCTCAGTTGCATTTGAATTACATTGATTCATTTTCTACCGCTTTCTCCCGTTAGGGGTCGCAGGTGACTGGAGCCTATCCCAGCAGCTTTGGGCCTGAGGCAGGGTACACCCTGGACAATGGCCAGTTAGTCGCATGGCTGACATTTAGACATAGACAGTGAGAGACAAACATTCACTCTCACATTCGTTCACTAGGGACACTTTGCAAATGCATGTTTTTGGACGGTGAGAGGAAGCCGGAGTACCAAGAGAGAATCCACAGTAACACATGGATAGGGCTGGGTACCGAACTTCGATGCCTTTATGGTATCGAACGAAAAACTTCGATACTATGTGTATCGAAAAATTATTTATCTTTCGGTGCCAAATTTCGGTTCCAAAAGCCAAGCGGCCGGGTTTTTTTTTTTGCCAGCGGCTGTGTCTGTGTGAGCTTGTAGCATACGTGCATGTAAGGAACTACATTCGCCGTGATTGGCTGTCCACCACCAAGTGACGTGACGGTGGGATATCTGAAGATACTCGCAGTCACACAACACAAGTGTAACGTTAGTTGTTTTTTTCTACAAACGGTCCAGTTTTATAATGCCAAAGAGATCTAAAGTGTGGCTACACTTTATAAAAGTGGATGCCGAGTCGGCAAAGTGTAACATATGCGACAAGTGTATTGCAACCAAAGCCGGCAATACCACAAATTTAATGAAGCATTTGACCATGCACGGGATCAATATGAAGGCAGAAAGTTGCACGTTATTCGACTGTAAAAAGAAGGAACCAGAGGAGCCTTGCACCTTATCAGTCAAACCTGCCCCTTCAACATCATCTGGCATTTCTGACATTGTAGCAGGTAAGAAAGGAAGATATTACCTTTTTAGCAAACAAGTTAAAGTAATTGTTTACGCTAACGCGAGTGGTTTGAATGTGTGGATGCAACTCTGCGTTGCGATGTAACGTTACCCAGGCGCTAGCTTTAACCTTGTTCTTTGACCAGGCAACATCTTTGTTTTTCCAACGTAACGTTAAGGTTTCACATTTTAGAAATATTTGACAGATAAGTGTAATTTCCCTACTTAAACCAAATGCATCCCCATGACGTTGACTACCACTTTATGTATGTTAGCTTGTGCTGCTAGTCGGTTGCTGTAGCATTAGCGCTGTTATTTCCCCCTTCACATTAGCCTCTGCCTCCTTTTGCAGAGGAAGACATGGCGATAGAAGTAACAGCCAACAGCATGACCAGCACCTCAGAAGATTCAGGAGGAGATACAACTGTACAGAGGTTTGCCGTGTACACTCTCTACAGTGAATCCAGCAACTTGGTGGTGGAGTAAGAAAGACACACTGCCAATGCTATCCAGCTTGGCAGCCAGGTTCTTCTGTGTACAAGCCTCATCGACGCCCTCAGAGCGTACATTTTCTACGGCTGAGGACACCATTAGCCAGGAGCGGGCCTGTCTGTTGCCAGAAAAAGCCGACATGTTGATCTTTCTGAAGAAAAACTGCTGAGCGGTTACCCACAAATACAGTTTGATTTTGCACTAAAAGTTTTTTTTTTTACATTCCTATGAATTTTAGTTGGTTCAATATTAGGATGTACACAATATAATTTATTTATTTATTTATTTATAATATGTTCATGTTGTGGCAAAAAGGTTTCTCTTTTTTTGTAAATTTTGGCCAAGTTAGGATTGATACGAAGTGTGAGTGTGAAGTGTTACCAGAATTTGTTTTAATTAAGATGAAAAATAAAAGTTTGTTTAATGTATTTGTGTTGATTTTGAAATGGATTTTAAAACACATGGTATCGAAAAAAGTATCGTTAGGAACCGGTATCGAAACCGAGGTATCGAAATTGGCACCGGATCGAAAGATTTTGAACAATACCCAGCCCTACACATGGAGGACATGCAGACTCCTCACAGAAAGACCAGAGTCGGCCGAGATAGTTTGAGTCGACACTCTGCCACATGCACCTTGTATTTGAATTACTTTATATTTAATAAATATACTTTTTGAGCACTTTAACTTGGCATTGTCTCCCTATTTTGTTGTGACCCTGAGACAGTCATAACGGTACATTTATGTGAAAGATTTTGAGAGAAATGGGCCTTTTGTGTAAATGGAAAAAGCTTAGGGGTCAAAAACAAAAGTGTTGCGGTTTACCCCCTGGGATTTCTACAAAAATAAAAATATCAAAATAAATAAACGTTACTGATGCCACATAAATGGATTATTGATTTTGTGACTAAAAAAACATGTATAAATTTATGTGATATTCTACCTTTATACAGCTCTTTCTTTGCAGCTACATATGCTCTAATAACAATATATGTTTATTTATAACAATTAGGGCATTTTTTATGATAATGTCCCTACATTTTCAAATAAAAATTATGATTTTTTTTCAAAAGCATAAAGGCAAAGTTGATTATTATGTGATGAATTATTAGAGCTTGGAGTATTTCAGTGATTATCAGCAACACTGGTTTTTATGCAATATTATTTTTGCAGTGTCGAAAACTCACTTTTGTACAGTTAGCATTTTGACAAAAAATAACTCCATCGACAGTACTATTACTCCCACTCTTACTCATAGCACATGCGCAGCAACTGGAATCCCGTGCATAAGGTAACGCACGTAGTAACATTGATTGACAAGCAAGAAAGCTATTGGCTGATGTTTTTAAGCCCCCACCTCATCCACAGATAATGTATATTAATATTTTTGTTTCAGTGCACCTAATAAATAGTTTGTTATCAGTTAGTAATAGCAGTTTCAAGTAATATTGCAAGAATGTATAAAAAAAAAACATCCTGACCAGCCTGGCCTGAACCATTAGTTGCCATGATGTGGGGAGGTTTAGATTTTGTTTGGTTTAACCACGAATTTATGCATCACTAAATGAAAAGGGAATGAATAGAACTACACTGCAAAAAAAAAAAACACCTGCTCATGCCTGATTCTGGAAACCATGAATTAAAACGTTTATATACAAATATACTCCGTGTTAATGAGCTCTAGTTCTGATGGAGGTTACTTTTCACTTGTCCACAATATACAGCTCAGTTGTATTTGGTAAGTCACTGCCCCATGCATGTTGTAAAATGGCTACTTTGCATTATATCTTTTATACTCATTTGTCAAATAAATGTGTCCCACCTTGTTTAGAACACATCACAATACACTGATCGTTATTCCAGTAACCACTTATTTTCTTTTTACAATAGCAATAACAACACCTCAATTACGAATGATGTTGGATAGCAGTCTGATGGCTCATTCTCTAAAGTCTCTAGGCTTCATTGACAGCTTCCGCCCATTGCTCCTCTATTCACCGATATTGTCGTTATGACTGGGCATGAAAATGGCGGTTACATCCGGGCTTTTCCGCTTTTACTGCAGAGTAAAACAATAGTTTTCAGATAGCATAAAGGAGTTGTCATGTAGTAAAAAAACTTAGCTCTAGAGACCAGAGGCATCTTTTGTACCAGGCTGTAAAC
Organism: Perccottus glenii; assembly: GCA_024416835.2. NCBI lineage: Eukaryota > Metazoa > Chordata > Actinopteri > Gobiiformes > Odontobutidae > Perccottus > Perccottus glenii. The sequence goes on along the minus strand of CM044552.2, from coordinate 23,785,045 downwards.
ATGATATTTACATGATATTTACCTTATATTTCCGCTTTTGGAGGCTGCCCTCTGGTGGACGACAATATATCGCTGTATATTGCTGTATATTCCTGTATGGTGGCGCCCTTACTCGAGGACCTTTTAAGGGGTTCCATGAGAGAGGCCCCACCGAGTATTACCCCAGACCATAATATATCATACTGAACACGACTCCGTGAAAAAACAAATCCACAGCCTACTGCAAGCCTCCTCTTCGTTTAGTTTCACCACGGATATTTGGACAAGCAGTGTTTGCCCCGTGCTTTGTTTTTTTTTGTTAAATTATATGACTAAAGCTGTTACCTGTAAATTTAAATCATGTTTTTTATTAAGTACTCGGTATCGGTATCGGCGAGTACTGAAATGCAAGTACTCGTACTCGTACTCGTTTTCCAAAAAAGTGGTATCGGTGCATCCCTACTAAACTAAATGCCTCGTGCCTGTTTGTGACCGGGAGCGCCGCCAGCTGACTGTTGCTAAAAGATAAATGAGCTGCTGGCTTCTGTAATATAAGCATAATCGATACATTTTGAGTTGCTGATTTATAAAGCAGCAGAAAAGTAGCATATTGTGGAGAAATCCTTGAGGCAGTTTCAAAGAAGTGTGCACTCACTTCTCTGGTTGTACAGTGTGTGTCTGGCAGGAAGGAAATACATTTTGGTGAGAGTTGTAATCTTGACGCTTCCTCTGAGCCAACATGCATCCGGCTCCAACCAGAGCATGACATTATGAAGGGAACAAACAGCCGCGGGTTTCATGGCTTGCTGTCATACGGCTCATAGATTCTTCTGACAGCAGAATTAGTCCTGTCACAGAGAGGTTTTAAGTCTCACTGTGGAAGCCTGAAGAGAGGATCTTTGTGTGAGCAGCCAAACAGCTCCGCAATTATCTGCAATTTGTACTGATAAGTGCACCTGAAACCAACAGGATCGAGAGGCTTAGAGCTGCCACCCCCACAGCACAAAGGCAGGAGGAGAGCTGGCACCACCTCAGCGTTTAACTGCTCTCCGGGGGTCTAACAATCACTACAATTAAATAACACGAGAGAAACTTTTTTTTAACTATTGCCTTAATCTGCTCAAAGTGGACTTTTAAAATGCATGGAAATGTGTGAGTCCGGCAAGAATGGCAGTCATTTATGTTTCTTTTCTCTAACATGCTTAATTAATGTGATAGTTGTGCTCCTGATAATACAGAGACAGGGCTCTTGGGGTGTGTTTACACAAGTAGTTAGGTTATTTCAGTTCCAACCAAAACAAGAAAAAAAGTTCTGGCTTTGATTTAACAACAGTTTAAGCCTTGTTTCCTGTACTGACCCAACCAGAACCGTACCCTACAGTGGAAATTAGGCTTTTCTACTTGATTTATGCCTGCACAAGTCCTTAGTCACTAAGTAGGTAGGTACCTTAGTAGGTGAACATTTACATTAAGCAAAACATTGTTACATTCCTAACAGAGAAACCGAACATGAAATCCCATCAAAGCATGTTTATGATGACAATAAAGATGCAGTGCACTTCGCTTGTCACCATTTGCAGCTGTGTATGAGTCAGATGAGTTCATGAGTTTTCAAAATCAGAAACCAAAATAAATGTCTAAATAACGAAATGTCCAAAAATTGCAGTTTGGACATTTATTCACGGCAGCAACACCAGGGGGCACCCAGAGGAAACCCACTCGAGCACGGGCAGAACATGCAAACTCCACACAGAAGAAGTTTGTGTTCCGGGTTCTTGCTGAGAGGCGAGCATGCTAACCAGTGTGCCACAGTGTGCCTAACCTTTACCACTAGGCTCTATGAAGCTTCAAATTTAGTTTGTTTCAACTTTACCCAGTATATTCATAATCTAAGCTTAAGGACAATTTATTTAAACATGGTGTGTTCCAGTAACTGGTACTGACACCTGCTGATTCTGCTTTATTCTGTTGTGAATCTCTGCAGTTCCAATCTTCTTCTCTTGTTAGAGGATGCCCTGTAAATCTACAATTTTACAATGCCATGTAATTTTGTAGTTGTGTACTGTTGATGGCTAGGCTAATATCTTATCCACGCTTCCTCCAGAGAAACTTGTTTAGTTGTGTCCTGATAATGTGACTTCAAAAGCACAGTGATCTAGAGGAAGACAATTATCACTTTTACATGCATTTTTAAATGACAGTCTTCTGTTGAGTTGTATGAACACAAAAGCCCCAATTACGTAAAAAAAAAAAAAAAAGTATTGTATTTTATAATACTTTCATTTTAAATCATCTTCTATAATAACACAGCATGTTAACAGTGATGACAGCTGGCTGTGTTAAAAAAGAAAATATAAAAAACACAGCATAGTTTGTTTACTAATAAAATAAAAACATTAAAGACATTAAGCATTAACTTCTTCTACTTTTATTTTTCCTAAATTGTAACGTTAGAGGGTAAATAGTTGAATAAGTTATTAATTAATATAATTCCGTACTACCTACACAACCCGTTGTAATGACACTGTTCCACTGCAGCGGATGGGCTTGTTTGAAGAGGCAGTTTATCAGGAAATCAGATGTTCTTTAATTGGTGCACAGCTCCACAGCAGCTCATAGGACCTGTGCGCAGTCGAACCACAGGAAAACACAGACCGGTCCAAGGCAGACAAAGCCCTGAAGCCTGTGACCCGTAGGCAAAGTCTGGGCAAAGAAAATACGCACATAAAGCACACAGGTCTGGACAGTAGCTACCGTGAGATCTGACTTCCTAACATACGGGCACAAGCTTCCTCATTTTACAGTACTTTCACTTCTGTTTGTTGCCTCACGGACATTTGTTTGAATTAGGCTACAGGTAGCTTTGTTTGGATTTACTTTTGCTTTTATGTTTACTCCAAGTTGTTTATGGAAGCAAGGGAATAGGCAGTTCCAGCAATGACATGGAGTAGGTGTTTTAAAGGGGGTAGTCTGTTTTGGTTGCTTGTTTGTTTTAGTGTGTTGTGCTTTTAATGTTTTAGTAACACACATTTGGAGGTTAGCTACTTTATTGTAAACCTGTCTATAGTTTTAGCCACAAAGTGCACATGTCTTCTCCTCTGCGTAATAGTCAGACAGATTCACACATTACTCTCACAGTTCAAGATCAACATTATTGTCCCAAAGAGAAATTTGTCTGGGGCTAATACTCTCTTAATGTACAGGTATTGTCTGATTACAGGTCTATCTTTAAGGATGTTGTGATAAAGTGGCCTGGGGTAATGCACGGGTCTTGTGCTGGCAAAACCCCTGTTCTGAAAAAGCAGATTGTGGACGATGAGGACACTATACCCATTTTTCTTCTTGGTGACCCGTTGCTGACTTACCTGAGGAGGGACTCAGGAACAGTACCTTGGGCTGTGTTTGTAGGGCACATAATGTCATTCAGTGCTCTTGGTCACCTCAAAGCCAGATTTACAGCCCTTAAAAGACTTATGGATATATACTTGGTTGACCTGCGCCATGTCATTTACTCCTGCTTTGTCCTCCACAATTTCCATGAGACCAGTAACTTCCTGGTGTAAAATTTTGGGCCATTCTATTCACCTCTATAAGTTACCTAGGCTTAATGTTATCTGTAATGTTTCTGTTATCTAATTTTTAGAAATTGTCTTATAAAGTCAAAATATATACATTGTTTGAATATTTTATTCACTGTCAACCAAAAAATAATGTGTAAAAAAATCACTTCTGAAATATTATTTTCTCTCACTTTATTATTTTGGCGTCTAATTTATTGTACATTTTATTGTAATAACAATTGAGTAGCCTTGGCCTTGTGGAATCTTGCATTGGGTCTACAAAGCTGAAGCTATGTAAACAATATTCAGGTCATTTAGAATAATATTGAAACTACCATTTAAACTGCCGTTGTCTCACATAAAGCCTGTAAATGAAAGAAACACGCAGAGTAACATAGCATGCTTGCCAAGAGGGACATAAAATAACTTGTTAAGATAAAATAACTTGTTACAACTTGTTAATAAGTTGTTTGGCAAAGTATCTTACAAGTTCAACAATATAAAAGCCAGTCGGAATCAGTTTTGAGTCCTTCACTTTGTTTGAGCTGACGCCATTCTGTAAAAGCTTGACCAAGGTTGACTCGAGAACAAGCTCTCTCTCGGTCTAACTGTTGTTTTCTCTTACTAGAATCTTCTGACAAAGGTTTTTCTGTGTTGCTGTAGTGCTCCACCATGACTGATGATAAAATAAAGTGTATGCTGTTTTGGTATAATCTCAGTGAGATTGCGGGAGGTTGCTATTTGTAGTGAATTACTGTAAAGCAATTTGTCACTCACACACACATGTGAACGGGACCGGAGACTTGCGTCGGGTCGGGGGCAGCTCAACTGCAAATACTGTTTTTGGCTCAAATGGACCAGAGGGGGATAGTGCGTGCTTCAAACACACTACAACTCATCACTCACACTCAATGTTACTTAGTTCTGCTTTAAGTAAAAACATTTCATCTTTAATTTAGTAGTAATTAGCAGTAGTAATTTTTATGTACTTAATCTTTCATGTTCAAGAAATTATAAAAATAAAGATTTAAATGTCAACAATCCTTAATGTTTTGTTCGCAATTAATAATACGTGATTTTAAGGAGTAGTAAGCAATGCAATAGGTCACAGAGGCTAGCAGGCTCTTTGCCAGCTCAATGACGTGACGTACAACACGCCTCCCTCCCAACCCACCTACCCACAGATGACAGGGCTGATTAACGACATCCAAGCCGAAATGCAAAAGGCCCAGTTACTAAGTGACTTAAAACCAAGACCTACCTGCAGGGCTTGCAGAATCCCGACGATCCATGGCTATTGCTTTTTAACAGTTGGGCTACCAAAATGTTAAAGTCCCTGCCCGGTGGGCTATCTTAAATGGTGAAATGGTCTGAGCAAACCTGTCCACGTTCTCCACATTACTCCACAACAGAATTTAGCCAAAGGCCGAGGCATGTCCAGATGAAAGCACTGAGGGTCAGAGACAAGGTAAGCTTATGTAGGCTATAGACACAATTGATTTGAACAACCCAGTTAGTGTTGTGTTTTCAACAGATTAAGCTACCCCTTTACATTTAGCCTGAATTCTGTCTGTCCTTGTAGCAAAGAAGGAAAGACAAGATAAGAAAGAGGCTGATATAAGTGAAGAAAAGAAAGGTGATGAATGCTTTGAAGGTAGTGATGAGGACGAGGAGAAGACTAAAAACACAAAAAAATGCAGAGTTCTAAAAATAGGATGAAAATGAAATTAGTAAATCAGTGTTATATACTAGTCAATGCAGGCTATAAACCAGCAGGATAATAACGTTAAAATAGTTTTAAATAAACTAGACTGTAAACCATCTTGTGCCCACCAAGATGGTTTGTACCTTAGGGCCCAGAATCTTGTTCTACACTCCTGAAAATGACAACAACCAAGTGTTTTCTGTAGCGCAGCCACATTCACGCGCATGTCCTGCTGTAAACACTGACTCTGACATGGAGTACAACCAGTTCTAGTTAAGTTGAAATGTTTTGAGTAATAACAGCTCAGTCTTTTCTTCCTTTATGCACGGATTGTTGTGAGTCAGTTCAGAGCAGAATTAACAAATGTGCTGCCTCTGAGCTTTCTCATACAAAAGTAAATGTCCACGTTAACCGATAGGGAACAGAGAATCTGAGCAGTAATTTGCATTGGCTAAATTTCAAATGTAGAACTGCTACGGTCCTTGGTCTAGAGACCATCTAGAAACCATGTCTGAGAGATTAGTTATTATTTTATAACGAGTCAGGATTAAATAAAATGTTGCATTAACTGTTTTTAGCTTATTGTTGTCACAGAGACATCAGTGTCGTTTGGTGAAACGTGGGTCTGTCTTTGCTGCAGCCACTGACAGTACAGGCCATGTGTTTTCAACTTTAGGTCTGCGGGCCAAGTCTGTTTTTTTGTGACTTAGGTCCTCTTACAAACAATAGCCATTTCTTTTTAATAATTAAAGTTAACAGGTGTAAAAACAAACAAACCAAAAAAAAAGATAATTTTATCTGCCATGCCATTCAGCTCTAAACAACTGACGTAAAAACTCAGCAAGGCCACCTGCTTTGTTGTGATGGTTGACAAATACTTGAATAAAACAACAAAGAGTAAACAACTAGACATTCATGAGAAGAGCATGGAATCCTTTAGCCCGCCTATAACATACATACAGACATGCCTATATTCATATAGACACACTGAATAATTACTTGAATAATTATTCTTTGAGTTAGCAAGAGGCTAAACTTCAAACGAGGTGCTCCTTTGGTCCATGTCTGAGTTATTATTTCAGAACGAGTCTGACTTGAGTCCATCTGCTGTTTGTGACCTGTGGTCACAGAGACATTAATGTGCTTCTGTTTAATGTCTTTACTGAAGCCACTGACAGTAAAGACCAAGTGTGTCCAAACTGCGATCCGCGGGCAAAATCCAGCCCTCTGTTAATTATATCTTGTCTTGACATAAATAATGGTGTTAATAAATATATATATATATATATATATATATATATATATATATATATATATATATATATATATATATATATTTTATATATATATAAAAGAAGTATTTAGTAATATGTAAAGATTTACAATTACATTTAATTATTTAGCAGAGGTTCCATTAAGGTTCCATTCACCAGTGTTACAGCTGGAGGCAATGTGGGTTAAGTGTCTTGCCCAATAAAATAAAATGGCGGTTTCATCCGAGCTTTTCGGCTTTTACTGCTAACTTTACTACTACTAACAATAGTTTTCAGATAGCATAAACAAATGTATTAATGTATAGAGTTGTCATGTAATTAAAACTTAGCTCTAGTGACCGGAGCCATCTTTTGTACCAGGCTGTAAACATGAGTTTTACACTTGTAAAGTCACCATTAGATTTCTCACTATATACTGTATCTACTTTTGGAGCCTGCCCTCTGGTGGACAGCGGTATATCGCTGTATATCGCTGTATGGTGGCGCCCTTACTCAAGGACCTTTTAAGGGGTTCCGTGAGAGAGGCTTGGTCCAACCAGTAATCACCACGGTAACAGAATAATATAATTTCCTCATTCTTTCATATTTACAGCTATTTATCACTAACTGCACTTTGTTCTCCCAAAAGAGGAATTGTTTCCCTCATGTCCCAACCCACTCCCACAACATAATGGCATCATATCTATTGTGATATGTAACATGAGCCTGTAATCAAGCCTGCAATCAAGATTGTGGGGTTTTGTGTACTGTCCTTCAGGCTGCCTTTTTTATAAGAGCAGCCAAATATCAGCACAGACTCACTGTGAATCAAGACATTAAGTTGAAATCTATATTGGGTATTCTGAGTGCTGCCTGTGGGATGTTTATCCATTTATCTTGTGAGTGTGGATATCTTGACCACCCAAGGGCATCATTCTATAGTTCTGCCCCAGTGCTTTTGTTTGGGACTTTCAGACTTTAAATATTGATGTCTTTATGTTCTGCCGAGGTGACTTCATAAGCAAGATGTGAGTGACCTTTAGAATTTCCAACAGACTCGAAGCAATAAGGTTAACACGCGGCGTTAAGTGCTGCTGTGTATCTTTTTTTTTTACATCCTGTCCTCTTTGTTTTAGTTGTTGCGACGCAGTATTGACGTTTTAATGTTCTGCCCAGTCAGATTTATACGTAAAACCAGGTTGACCTTTAAATGTGAACATAAAATAAATAAGGCAACGCTACCAAAAATGAGCTCCAATAACAATCAAAGAAATCATAATGAAAGATACATTAATAACAATGTCAGTATTTTAAACAGTCAGATATGATGATATGATGAAGCTGCCTATTCTTTTTGGCAAAAAGCATCCAGTTCCTGAAAATTCTTGGGCTGTCTTGCATGAACTGCATGAAGTTGCTCAATGATATTGAGGTCAGGAGACTGAGATGGTCAGTCCAGAACCTTCACTTTATGCTGCTGTAGCCAATGACAGGTCGACTTGGCCTTGTGCATTTGATTGTCTTTAGATTCAACTTTAGATTCAACTTTATTGTCATTACACAAGTACAGGTACAAGGCAACGAAATGCAGTTTAGGTCTAACCAGAAGTGCAATAGCAGCAAAGTGCAGGATATATACAATGGTTGCATAAATATAGGATATGGAGATGTGCAGGATTTACAGGTCATATGTACAATATGACCGGGACGGAGTGGCTCAGTGGTAGAGCAGTCGATTCCCGCGGTTGGCGGTTCGATTCCCGCTCTGCCCTGTTCATAATTTCGTTGTGTCCTTGGGCAAGACACTTAACCCTCCTTGCCTCCAGTGTCTGTAGCACTGGTGTATGAATGTGTGTGACTGTAGAGGTGTGTTTGGTGGTGGTCGGAGAAGGTTGAGCGCCGTTTGTATGGCAGGCCCCCCTCTCTGTCTGCCCCAGGTGTGAATGTGTGTGAATGGGGTGAGTGGAAGCACGATGTAAAGCGCTTTGGGTGCCCGAGATGGGTGCAAAAAAGCGCTATATAAATGCATACCATTTACCATTTACAAAGAATGTAAATATACAGATGGTTATTACTATAACAGGTGAGTGTGTGCCATAAATATAATTACAGGTGTCTCTTTCTATAAACAGCATTTACAGGTGAATATGTACTATAAATGTAAATGTAATATACAGATGTCTCTAACTATAAACAGAATTCTACAGGTAGATGATTACAATAAGAAAGGTAAACTGGAAATTGGGAAAAGGGAAGGGACTCTGCCAGTAGACAGGGACAAGTTAATAATGTTTAACATTATTTGCCCCACAGTTCTTTAAGCTGTTTTGCTGGCAGGATATCCAGGAGGCACGTAGTTGCTTCACATGAAGAAACCACTTTTGTCAGCTCATCGGATCTAAGATTGAGAGACGAGAGGTCTATGGATCCAAGTGAATGGGACACAAAGCTGAGGAAGACAAGGACAAAATATTATCCCTCATATCTTCAACTTTATGATTAAACAAATATAGGACAAGGCATAAAATACTGTGGTAAGCCCATAGCTTTTGGTTTTAGCAGAGTCTGTTTTTTATTGCAGTGTGACGGCCATGGGGTCCTTTATTGGGAAGCACCTTGTACTTGTCATCTGTGTTCCTGTTTGCCAGGTTGCTGGGAGGGTTTTGCCTCTTTAATAAAGCAATCAACGGGACTATAAAAGGCTCTGAACATGACTGCTCACTCTCTGCTCTCGGCTCCCTTCCACTGCTGCCCAGGCCACCGGCTGACTCCACTTTAGTTTAGTTGTTAATCTACACATCCACACACCACATGCCCCCACAAAACCGCCATCACGACCTACTTACACATTCACGTTATATTTATTTTATGTTAATGGTAACTTTGATCCCTTGTGTGGTCTTCCTCTTTGTTACTGCTCCTGAGCCAGCGTAGTAACAACATTCACAGTTTACTTTGTCTTTAAACACAAACATGACCTGGTGTGGCTTAAAGGTTTCTTTTTTTTTTTTTGTATAGCGCTTTTCCACCTAGTAGGCACTCAAAGCGCTGTATCAGTGTTACAGCTGACACCTCAGGAGGCAAGATGGGTTAAGTGACACAACAGTATGAACCGTGGGCGAGAGCGGGATGTTATGATATTTTAAGATGTTTTGAGCAGGGATCGAACCGCCCACCCTCCGTTCAAAGGACGGCCGTTCTACCACTGAGATACTGCCGCCAAAAAGGTTTTAGCTACAAAAGTGTCATGGCCAAAGGCCCAGAAACCGGAAGACTCCAGCGCAAACCCCAGACACAGGCAAACTGTTCAAAAACAGGGTTTATTTGGCAAAAAACAAAATCCAAGAAACAGGAAAAACCAAGGCAAGGGTCCGAGCATATAATCCAGGAATTACAAAAAGAAACTAGACTATGAAACACTAGACGAACCTCCACAGAAAACACAGACTAAGACAGATGAAACACTGAACAGACTCACGGTAGGGTTGAAGACGACCTGGCACTGAGTAACAGGACTCACAGGTATAAATAGACACAGACAACAAGGGACAGGTGAAACACAGGGCGGCGCAGGTAATCACACAGAAGAGGAAGACAACAGGAAGGAAGTAAATCATAAATCACAGACAGGAGTCAGACAAATAAAAACCAAGAACTCAAATACAATCTTAAAACAAAAATCAAATACAATAATAAGTATGACATCAAAAACAAACAGACACACAGAATACACTAACAAAACCGACAGACTATATAAACAGACATGAATCCTGACCAAATGGGTGCCATATGCTTGAAAATCTTTTTTTTTTTTTTTTTTAAACCTTAAATGCAAGCTAAACCTCAGCTAAACCGCCTAAAACAACCTAGGTACGCCATTTTGTTTGACATTTGGAATTAATGACATTACATGACAAGGTAAGATATTAGAATGTGCTCATTAGCGTGCAATATAACTGTTGATGAATACGGTGTGGTCAGCTCAACAAAAGCCAAAAATTGATGGAGAAGCAAACACTGCATTGGCAAGTGGCAGAATGAAGTGATTGAATACAATGTCACATCTTACAGACAAAGCAGGAAGCCTACTCTATTGGGTATTACATTTCAAATAGGCTCACACCCGTGGGCTCAAAGGCTAAAAGTACAAGAAATGTAGAGAAGTGTATGTGGGTTTCCAAAAGGCAAGATCAGTGGCAGGGAGCAGGTGTGCACAACAAAATGATCTGGAAGAAAAAGACACACCAACTTTTAATCCAGCCGCAGACAGAAGGAGAAAACCAAAAGTAAAGTGGAATGGACTTGTGACAAATTTCAAGGGGTTTGTAGCAAGCACCATAATTACAAGCAAGCCACATCCCAAATTCTACCAAACTGTTGGATGACACGTTTCCGAAGCCAAGGCTAGATGTCATTAATTAAAAAGTTTGTAGTGTTGTTTGTCTCCAGGAGGTGGTACGCTCATTATCTCCAGAGTACATTGAACCCAGCAGGAACCTTGTATCTACAACACGCTGGCAAGTCATTCTCTGCCTTCTCACCCTCCTTCTCTTTTCATTGGCTGCCATCTCAGAGCAAGCGCTGCATCAACATTGCATGTCATTTACAAACATGAATGAGTGCATCGACCCAGAAACAGGAAGCAGGCATATGTGTGAATTTGGAGATAAGGCCAGAGGAAATTGTGATATATCTGATGCATACTCATTCTCAAATCTGTAGCTGCATTCTGCACTGCTCTTGAGATGTCACATTTCCATAAAATTCATGCTGTGCTGGAATCAGAAAGTAACTTTCTGTGCCTTCAATTTCCGTCATATTTGGTTTGATTAATTATTTCCACCTCTGAAGTTGAACAAATTTTTATGTTAAAACAGATTTTTATGGATGATGTAAACTCCTACATGTTTCAGCCTCAATGACTGTACACTACACTGGGGATATGGAAAGAACAACATAACAACATCCAAAAAAGCCTTCACAGTCAACAACATCCTCTGGACCGATGAGACCAAGATCAACTTGTACCAGAGTGATGTGAAGAGAAGAGTATAGAGAAGGAAAGGAACTGCTCATGATCCAAAGCATACCACCTCATCAGTGAAGCATGTGGTGGTAGTGTCATGGCGTGGGCATGTATGGCTGCTGGTTCTCTTGTATTTATTGATGATGTGGTGCTGACAAAAGCAGCAGGATGAATTCTGAAGTGTTTCGGGGCAATATTATTTGCTCATATTCAGCCAAATGCTTCAAAACTCATTGGACGGTGCTTCAGAAGTGCAGATGGACAATGACCTGAAGCATACTGCAAATGCAAACAAAGAGTTTTTTAAGGTAAAGAAGTAGAATGTTATGATATGGCCAAGTCAATCACCTGACCTGAATCTGATTGAGCATGTATTTCACTTGCTGAAGACAAGACTGAAGGGAAAATGCCCCAAGAACAAGCAGGAACTGAAGACAGTTGCAGTAGAGGCCTGGCAGAGCATCACCAGGATGAAACCCAGGGTCTGGTGATGTCTATGTGTTCCAGACTTCAGGCTGTAATTGACTGCAAAGGATTTGCAACCAAGTATTAAAAAGTGAAAGTTTGATTTATGATTGTTAATCTGTCACATTACGTTTGGTCTCTTAAAATGTGGGAGGGACATATACAAACTGTTGTAATTCCTACACCGTTCGCCTGATTTAGGTGTAAATACCCTCAAATTAAAGCTAAAGGTCTGCAGTTAAAGCACGTCTTGTTTGTTTCATTTCAAATCCATTGTGGTAGTGTATAGAGCCAAAAAGATTAGAATTGTGTTGATGTCCCAATATTTATGAACCTGACTGTACCTCCTGGAGAGTGTTCTTGATCTGGCCAACTGCTGTGAAGGGTGTTTTCTTCACCAGGGAAAGAATTCTTCGGTCATCCACCACAGTTGTTTTCTGTGGTCTTCTGGGTCTTTTGGTGTTGCTGAGCTCACCGGTGCGTTCTTTCTTTTTAAGGATGTTCCAAACAGTTGATTTGGCCACATGCCAATTATCTCACTCATCAGGGCAGACCCAATGAGGTGGGACATCAAGGTATGTTTTTGTAGGCCTTAGCGTATGGTCAGATAGTCCCAGAACTCGACTCTCCTATGGTTAAGTTATAATTTGCAAAAGTATGTCTTTAATTTCTTCATTGATTTTGTCTTATTCTTAATTTATTTAGTGTTATATTGCTCACGAGGAGAAAATGGTTTAACTCCTTACTGAATAGAGTGGGAGATATATTTTTTTCAGTGTCAGTGAAACTTATTAATAATATTTTTTTTATTTTGGGACTGAAAACAAGAGGATCACAACAAAAGGGTGCAAGAGATGACATTGACATTTTCTGAAGAGAGTGAGGGAAATGCCAAAGCTGGAGTTAAACAAGTGTTAAAGCGGCCAACAAGACCGGTATGACAATTAACCCCAGCTATAATTTTTACAAAGCACTAGAAACAATGATGTTTAAAGAGCTCAGAGCAGAGCAGCATTAGGAGAGACAGGAGCAGAGTCAGAGAGGAGACATTAGGAGGAGCTTCTCCTGAGTCAGCAGGACTTGTCAGTAAAAAAATAACACACTGTGTTAAAAGAGTGACTTGGATAGAGGCTCTTGTGGCAGATCTCAACGCTGCTCGGTGACCCTCGCCCCTCACTGACACTGGACCCCCGGACCTCTGTGGTTCAATGTAGTGATCGCTGTTATTTTGCTCGTTTTATTCTTAAACACTACAATAATAGGCTAATAGCCAAGCATTATCCACTTAAAAGTTTTTTTCTATGCAAAAATTATTCTGCAGTGAACTCCATTTCCCATTAATTGTCCTGCCCTTGTGCGTTGCACCCCAGCCTTGCAGGGAGGCATCTGTAGTAATAACTTTTCTTGGTAGGACTGTCCCCATGGTGACGCCCATAGACAGTGTAACCGATAAAAAAGTAATCTTTAATGATTGCAGGCGGTGGGCAAACACAGGCAGAGTCAAATTAAAGTTTTATCACTTTTATTTTATACAAAACTTTAAAAACACCACAAGCTATAACAGGAATGATTTAGGCGTCCCTGCCCCCGTCTATTTATGAAAAAAACCCGCGTTTACTCCAACAAAAGGGTAGCCGGCCGCAGGTGCGCCAGGTGAGGTAAAGGTAGGTTTTGAACAAGCACTCACTATGGCTCGTGCTAGGCACACACACAAAATAATCATACAGGGAAAACTAAAGCATGCGACAAGTGAAGGACGTGCAAAAATACCACAACACACAGGGAGTGAAGAGGCTGAAATGAGAAGCTCTATCACCAACCCCCACCTTCACAGGCAATCACGCTCGGCTAAACCCCTAGGAAAACAAAAACACAGACAGTATTAAAATATCGGTATTCAACACTAAAATAGGGGACAGGGGCTAACCTAAAAGAAACTCCTAACAAAGAATACAAATTAAACTAAACAGAGATAGAAATAGAATAAAGACAAACACTTAATACCAAACAAATAAAAGAATAAAACCCAAACAAAACAGCAGTGATCGTCAGAGTCTAAAACCGCAGCTAGATGGAGACCATGATGCCTCTGGGCCATCCGTTGGATGCAACTCTCAGCAGCAAACCTTCACGTGTCTGTAAGACAGAACAGACAACACGAGGGGTAGCAAAACAAACAGTTATGTAATAAAGCACAACAACAACACTCACCTACCAGGCTTCACAGCGCAGCAAACCACTCTGCACCCTGTCTGCAACGCTTATATACAGTCATGCCTGCCAAAACACTCTTTTCCCAGTTCACTGTAAAACCCAGGGATGATGTCAGCAGCCTGGTGTTGTCCCGGAGCTGATGAAGTGACTGTGTGGCCAGCAGCCAGTTGTCTATGTACGTGGCCAAGCACATTCCCCTCTCTCTGAGCGGTGCAAGAGCAGCCTTCGTGCACTTCACAAAAACCCGTGGGCTCAGAGAGAGTCCAAATGGGAGCACTGTGATGCAGGGAGCGTATATAAGGTTGTATGTCAGCATTCTGAATGTGTAAATTATTACTTGTTCAGAGCGCACAGATCTAGTATCGGCCGTAACCCCATTCCCTTTTTGGGGACCAGGAAGTATCTTGAATAGAAGCCGCTCTGGCTCTGCTCTGGCGGCACTATTTGTATTGCGCTCTTGCTCAGTAGAGAAGTTATATCTTCTTTTAAAACAAGAGCCTTTTCCCATAGCATGCCGTTAAAACGAAGGGGAGCTCACAATAATTGGAACCTGTAACCCTTGGTTTAGTCTTCATCACCCTACCACATGAGGCAGGCAGCGTCGCTGTTCCAAAAGTGGTGTAAGGACACCCTCTGATGGAACCAGCGGCTGCTGCAGAGCCAATGATTGACCCCTTATGTTCAAAAGTATTTTGTTCATTATTTATTTTTTATTTTTTTCAAACCAAGTGGCCTCGGCACAGGGCCTGGATACACAGGTAAGTGTAACTTTCATTTATTTTAATGAACACATTTTTATTGAACAATTGTGTGAAGGGGAAAGGGCACTGGTGTGTGCTTGTGAAAAACTGCTGTGGTTCCACTGAACTCTGCAGAAAACACGTTCCTCCTTATCGTTAGGTGGGTGCTGCCATAGTCTCGGCATGCCTTTTTGTGTGTCTGAAACACGGCCCTTGAAGTCTGAACATGAACCGGGCGTTTAATGGAGAGGGAACAAGTGTCTGGCCTGGCCTGGCCTTCCTCCCTGGCGGACACACGTTAGGAAGCATGATTCTTTTTCTTGGCCCCATGGGTGGCAGGTTGGCCTTGTGGGTCCTCTGACGTCCCCTGTGCTCCAACGGCTTGTTGGGGGTCAGACCCTCCGTCTGGGGCTGCAGCTGACATTTGGGGATGCGATAAGCCAGTCTGGCTGTAGCCTGTGCAAACGTCTGCCTGAAATGGCTTTGGCTTTAAGCAGCCTCTTGCCCTCATAACAAGACATTGCAGTCTCGACTGGGGCCACAGGCCACGTTATGCCCAGTTTTGCATCTTCCTTCTTATAAGCCTCCTGTAGGTCATGGCAGGTGGGCAGTGTTGTGCCTGAACGCGTTCATTGAACGATAGTTCATGAACTCGTTCATATTTTGGGCGAACATGAACTGAACGTGCTGAATTACTGCCTGATGAACGTTACTGTGAACTCGTTCATTCTGGTGTCTGTGAACGGCACGCTCTCTCAGGTTAACTTCGTTCAATAGGGTGCCAGATTTCTATAGAGCCTTCCAGGCGAAAACCCGGCTAAAACACACCGCAAACCAGCCGCAAACGGGTCTTAATATGTAGCGGAAAAACACCAAACCTGGCAACACCAGCCACCAGTACCAGTGTCGCACCGCCGTCCGCCGCATGCGTGACGCGTCATCAAAAAAATGAATAAATAAATAAAGCACGGAGGCGACAGCAGCATGTAGTAAGGCGTATGATCATTTAAATTCATTCATGTAACTTGTTTGTTGAACCTGCCTGGTCTATTTTTCCAGGATTCCAATATTCTGTTTTAGCATGTGGACAATGGAAAATTATTAAAATTTAAAAACGTTTTCACCTTAATGATTACTGTCCTGTTTTTCTTTGAATAATTCCTCATTAAAAAAGACCATTCAAGCAGCACGTTTTTCCTCATGTTTTTGAGAATGTCCTGTAGGGTTGAAAGCTGCAGCTGCTACTAGTGTGGAGTGAATGGACAGCAACAAAGCATTAAAGCAACAATGTCCCCTCAATGCTAATGTAAACCCTGGTTGGATAAGGATTGAGAATTGGATATGAAAATGAAATCTGACGCATAGCTTCATTGTTAAAACTGATAAAATAATTGCTGTCTGTGATTCTACTGTATATGGGCTGTGGCAATAATTTTGAAAAATAATAGCTCGCAGCAACATATGGAAAAAAAGAACTATGAACTAGTTCATTTTTGGAACTGTGAACTTAGTTCAAAATTTTGAAGTTTGAACTATGAACTGAACTAGTTCATTTTAAAATTTGTGAACTGAACTTTGAACTAGTTCTTGTAGAAAGTGAACTTTCCCAACACTGCAGGTGGGTCTGGTGAGCCACTGCTGCATTTCCCAGTTATACTCCCAGTCCTTGCGGCCTGTGTGAAGGGAAAATTGCACATCAATCTCCTACTCTTCAGACGGAAAACTTATGGGCTCATCACTTGAATCAGAAAAGCCACCTGTGAAGTAACCCTGCTTGGCCACAAGTTCCGCTTTGAGCTCCTCAGGCTTGAACAAAGGTTCCAGAGCTTTGAGCTAATCTCCCCAGCTGGCTTCCCCAGGGGTTGGTGCCTCTCTGGATGTCCTTCTCTGACTCCTCCTGTGAAGGGAGGATGGTAACCTCCAGCCCGGGATTAGCCAATGACAGGCTAGCTTGGCGCGCAAGCCTACGTCAGCGAGTCTATGAAGTTTCAGCCCTAGACAAGAGGCGCAAGCAGGATCGATGTCTGCTCCGTAAATCTTGCTACCGTACGAGCACATCTTTGTCGGTAGTACTGCTCCATGGCGAGGGAAAGTATACTTCATATTGAAAAAAAGTTTGAAGTAGGTAGTAGGCAGTAGGTTTGAAGGTGGATTCCTCCAGGTTAACAGCCGGTAGCCAATGTCAAGAATGTGAGCCTAAAAATCAAAAAAGGAGAGCGCACCAGGCAAACATTTCACAGCGGTCAGCACGACCACTCCGAGCGCAGTTAACCGACGTAACAAGGACAGACAGATTACATTTATTCATTTTAGCTGACGCTTTTATCCAAAGCGACTTACATTGTTCTAATGTAATTACCAGTGTTACAGCCACTGCCACAAGATTAACGCTCTAACTGCCTGCCCTGGAGAATGAGGGCATCGATCCCTCTACCTCTCACATGCAAAGCGAGCGCTCTACCATTTGAGCTAATTCCCCTCTCTTTTTAAGTCTTTAGCACTCTCCAAACTCGGTTTATCCAGCCAGAATGAGTTTTGAGTTGGGTTGCCAAAGGGGTATTGACAAAAGCCTTTCCCATTGATAAATAGATTAATTATCTTATACAATACTTTTGCTTTCTGGAAATATACAACCTAATCCTGGCCTTGAGATCCGAACCCCATCTGACCGTAGACCTGGTCTTAAAATAATTTACCTAAACGTACTCAGTTTGTTATCTGAAATTGATTGGTTTAGTACACAGAGGCAGATATAGTTGTTATTTCCAAAACCTGGCTGGCAAAATCTGTATCTGACATTGATGTTTTTATAAATTAGCTTTCAAATGTATCATGTTGACAGACCAACCAAAGGTGGTGGGTTTGCCATCACCTTTGCTATTCACTACATTTAAATATGACTCAAGCTAAATCTTTACGCAAACAAATGGTGTTTTTAGCACTCAAAGTCGAAATGACCAAAGTTTTGTACATTAATGTTGCACGTTGCTACAGGCCTCCTTCAACCACTCATTGTGCTTTTCAGTCCATAGAAAAGCTTCTACTTAAGCTTGAATCAATTGAAACTATTTTAACTGGTGTTCTTAATTGGGACTGGCTTAGTTCAAATTCTAATGATCTTAAATACTTGTGTGTCAAAATAAATCTAACCCAATTAATTAGATCCCCTACCCGTCCAAATAACAAATGCCTCTTAAAGTCTACCTTGATTGATATGATCTTGACAAATGCTCTATACAAATATAGTTTGATTGGAGTTTTTTGTAATGATCTTAGTGACCAGTGCATTATTGAAAAGAGAAATTTGAAACATTTCAATGAACAAGAATTTCATTTAATTTGAACTTTTACGGTGTCACTGAGATAGAATGGAACTGATTCCTGATGTTGATTCTGGTCATTCATTTCTACGAATGTTTTATGACTGTTGTTAACAAGCATGCCCCTTTTAAGAAATTTAGAATTAAAGATAGAGATATTTTCTGGTTACACCAGTTTTGGCAAATATTATTCATACAAGAAGTCTAGCTTGTCCAAGGCATGAAAAACAAGCTTAAAATATGATTGGAAAAACTAAGAAATAAATGTTTCTACTTTGATAGTAAAATTGTAAGTCTGAACTCTACTTATCGGCTAGACTTAACGGCCATAAGAGAGTTTGGAAACCATTAAATCCAAAATTACCTAAGAAGGCACTGCTGGGATTTGAACCCAGGATCTCCTGTTTACTAGACAGGCACTTTGACCAACTAAGCCACAGCGCCTCCAACAGGTGGAGACTTATTAGGGTTTGAAACATGGCAAATCTGAGAGATCTCACCTGAAAAGGAAAAGCTTTGGTATAAAGAAATTCCTTTCACAAACCTGCATCCCTGGTTGGGCTCGAACCACCATCCTCTTGGATGCGCTGGCCTATTGCGCCACAGAGACACTGCGCAGGCCTGGGTGTTTTGACCCGCCTCCACCGAGTCATTAATTTCATCTGCAATGAAAAGTGGGACAGGGAAATATGGACGGTAGCCAATGTCAAGACCTTTAGCCTAAAAATCAAAATGAAAAAGTGCACCAGGCCAACGTTTCACAGTGGTCAGCACAAGCACTCTGAGCTAGGTTTATCATCTCAGCTGCAACACCAATGTAACATGGACAGGTTGACTTCTAAAGGGTATTTGTCAATGTGCCTGCTGCCTGTCCTGGAGAATGAGTGTGCCGGTCCCTCTACCTCTCGCATGCTAAGCGGCATGCTAACTAGCATGCTAAGTGAGCGCTCTACCATTTGTGCTAATTCCTCACAATTCATATGTCACTAGCACTCTCTAAACTCGGGTTAACCAGTCAGAATGAGTTATGCAGATGCAATAGGTTGCAAAAACGGTATTGACAAAAGCCTTATTTTGGCTTACTAGCGCCACTAATGCATAAATTTATGGTTGTGGCCCAAATGTTAAATTTTGATCTCATCACTCCAAATGACTTTGTTCCAGAAGTTTTGAGACTTGTCTCTGTGCTGTTGGGGGTACTGTAAGCAGGAGGCTTTGTGGCATTTGTATAGTAATGGCTTTCTTCTGGCGACTCAACATTTACATTTATTCATTTAGCAGGCGCTTTTATCCAAAGCGACTTACATGTGGCTTCCATTCACCAGCGTTACATTTAATATTTACATTTTAGCTGACGCTTTTATTCAAAGCAACTTACATTAAGCTTCAATTCACCAGTGTTACAGCTGGAACACCACTGGAGGCAAGGTGGGTAAAGTGTCTTGCCCAAGGACACAACGACAGAATGAACTGTGGGGAGAAGCGGGAATCGAAGTTCAATTACCTTTTCCTGCAGATCCTTTGACGATTCTTTTGCTTTTCCCATGACTCAGAATACAGAAACGTGCAGTGCAGCACTGGACGAAAAATGCCGGGTCTGTCAGGAGCCCAGAAACTCACTGTTCTTTTATACACACACATTGATTACAAGCAAACATATTACAGGTGAGGATGGTTACCTTTAGTTGCCATTCAAACCTTTTGTGTCAACCAAAATCACCAGGGTATGTAAACTTTTAATCACGGTCATTTGGGTAGTTTCTGTTGTCATTATGATTTAAAAAGAGTAAACACAATTTTTTTGACAATAAATAGCTTCACCCAATCACTAACTATGAGTGAAAGAAATGTTTTTGTGTTATCATTTATATTCTCTGAAAGAAAATCACAAATTCTGCCAGGGTACTTATGGGCACAACTGTATATTTATAAGTCAGTTGTATGTTAATTTTACTATGTTGAGCCAAGGTAACAAAATCTTGTTCTGTATACATTTTGTTGTATATCTGAATGACAATAAAGTCTGTCTAATTTAGAGGCCGTTTACATGGCAACACAATCCACCTAAAACGCAAAGGTATTTTTGTGGTGTGGCTCTTTGTTTGCATATGAGGGCTGTTGCATAAAAAAAGCGGAAAGCGTGGCTTTCAGCCCGGATTCTTGCCGTATTATACTGGTCGAGGCTTAGCCTGTTCCATAAAGACCACTCTGGTACAGTGTACATTTTAGGACATCCTCAGGGGCAGAGAAAAGGGATTTGACCTTAAACAATACTGCCTCAGCCTTAGACAAAAAGACAACAGACAATACGGCTCTTCTTGAGTCGCAATTGCATGCGTATTTTAATTTTTTTACACAGATGCACACACTAGCTTCTTCTTTGCTACTCCACTGAGTGAGATGGAGAACAGTAGGGCAGGGCCAGTCATTTAAACTTAGGCACTTAGACAGGTGTCTGTGCAGTCAGCCTTAGCTCCGCCTCCTACCCCTGCCCCGGCCGAGCACTGTGTAGAGTTATTTTTAGGGTGGGGCCAATATAAATATTGTCTATATGAATAGCCAACATTGGCAATCATTGAATCATTTTGGCAGATGAGTCCACGGCTCCAGCGTTGAACTTACTACCTGAACCTTGTAGACCAGGTAGATCAGGTACTATTTATGTTCAGTCATTTAATTTAACTCTGCCAGATAGAACTGCTGCACAGAACATAGTCTGCTCCACAGTACCATCTGCGAGGGCTCCCGTTGAAATGGGCAGGTACTTTACATGAAAACCTGATCAGTGATTGGATTTATCAACCGCTGTTTTATCCAATCAGAGCAGCTCCATTTTGTTTACATTCGTAACGATAAACAATCGCTACATCTTCAAAGTGAGCGTTGATTCAATTGAAAAACTACGCCAAGGAAACATCCACCTCAGCAAATATATATGACCACCATCCTCTGGATCTCCATCTCCTGTTTTGCTTTATTGAATAAACATTTTGAGCTGCCATTTTGGTCCATCAGTTTCCGTTCAATACAACACCGTCCCTCTGAGCTTTACTGCATATAAATTAAAGATCAGTTTAGTTTTTATTGGCTGCTTGACAAAGGCCAGTGGTTAATGAGTTGTAACTTGATTAATTATAATATAATAATTATTAATGTATTATTCATTAATAATTATAATATGTGCCAATAAAGTGATAGAGTGAACACAGTTCTCTCTCTCTTCACAAATACATTGCTCCTCTGTTTTTTCTGGTGTGCTCCGGAGTTTGCTGAAGACGTGCAGCTGTGCTTGAGTTTCTTAATATGCACACAAGGCATAACGCTGAACATCCACTCTGCATGTTGGCATTTATATACAATGCTTCATCTTGGGCTCGAAACCTAGCAATTGTGGGTGTTTGTGACTGCTGTATGATTACACTGCATGTGTGTGAGCAAGAGTGTGTGTCTGATCACCCGAGATAAGCACGTCTGACGAGACGGAAGTCACTAATTTTTCCTCTCATTCACACGTGCTGATTAATGATTTGCGGTTTAGCACCAAGTTCTGAGGCGGTAAGACGCTCAGATTGCTGAGGGCTGGAAAGCAACTCATTCTTAAAGGTTGTGTTGGAGTGCCACAATTTTCATTTTGATGGATCAGAGAGTGTGGTCTACAAAGGCAGAAGAAGTAATTGCTCTGAGGGGGGTGGCCTTGATATATTTTTGCTTCCTTCTGTTGTTCCAACAACTAAACAGGAAAACTCAGGTTATCTGACTTCTTCTTATCTTCATAGGCTCTGATATTTGCTTTGTTATCTCTCATGTACATAATTTAGAAAAACAGACAAGTTCCATCCATAGCCAACAGCATGAACCTTTCATGTCTCGTACCATGTTAGTGGGATGTGTCGAGAATAAGATCACTTGGGCCTGCCCTACAGGAAACATTCGTTTGTTTAGCTAATTTAGTGTTGGTCATATTGGTTGTAAAAATAAATAAATAAAAATAAAAGATTTTCCAAAATTGTTATGCCCTGGCCAGAATGGTTGAAATTCCAATGTAAATACAGTATATATTTATTGACATAAATATATGTTCATATAAACGTTGATTGCACAATATTTTCTTATTGCATGAAGCTGCCCCAGAGGTTTCAATGCATCAAATAGAGCTTTACATTCTCAGTCATGAGCCCTGCTTCATTTATAGTAACTTTCTGTAGAAAATGTGTTCAGACTTGGCGCTAACATGCGCCAGCTTTTTGTAATTGTTCATTGTTTCAGTAGCCTATTATAATAATAATAATAATAATAATAATAATAATAATAATAATAATAATAATAATAATAATAATATTATTATTATTATTATTATTATTATTATTATTATTATTATTATTATTATTATAAGGCCCGAGCAAGTCTTGCTCAAGTTTTTTTAATTCTTTTTATTTTTCTTCTAAATGATCCTCAATTTGACCCAGTAAACATGCGTGAAAAGTCATTTTTATTGGTCCCAAAATTTAAGGCCGGCGACCCCTAACGGGACTAAGCGGTAGAGAGAAAAAAGGGAAGAGTTCTTTATTTGATTTAAATTATAATTTAAAATACTGTCGCTGTGGCTTTATTGAGACACTTTTCCAACTCTGGATTTAATTGCTTAGTGACATTAAAGATTTGTTCTGTATACTGTGAAAAATAATACATTTAAAAACCTTTGTATGTGTCTTTAAGCCCAGTCTGTAACAGGTCTCTGCCAACATCAGTCATGGTCTGACCCTGACTCAGGGGCACAGAGTCACAGATGACACCAACATCATTTGATCATATATTATTATTTCTTAAATGTTAAACCTGTAATGTACGGGGCAATGCAAATGCTACAGAATGAGGTTTGCTTGAAGAAATAAACAATACATTAGATTTTATATCATTGCTGTGGGATGGGTATCTTTCACACACACTCCCCAGCACAAGCTCCAGGTGCAGAAAGTTATGTCTACGTCTAGTCATGTCTAGTTCCTGCTTGGATTAGCGTGAAGGAATGACACAGATTTGACATGACCTGAAGAGAACTTTGAACCCAGTGAGTATTGAGTAGTACATTTATATGGAACCCTTCATATCCAAATGAAATGGACAACAGAAACATCTAAAAGAGCTTGACGTACCAACCTGACTTTGTTTCCTAGACTCACATTCCTTCTTTATTTCAACAACAGGTGTTTATTCTAAGCTGTAAACTCCATTTCAGCACATTAAGAATATATATATATATTTTCGGTGCCTTTTGTTGGAGTAATGTAAATGAATGAATTGCCAGCCCTTGAACTAAATGAATGCAATTGACTTCAATCCATACAAAGCTCTCCGACCTCATTGCTAGTGGCCACACATTTTATTAAATGATTACATTTCCTTCAGGACAGAGTAATTTTTTTACCATGTCCCCCTGGATACTTGGCACAAAGGTAACACAAATGGCAAATGAGTGAACTGCAAACTCATGTTTAATCATTTTGATTTTAAATTAATATAGACCCCGCCTCCCCATAAATACTTTAATTATAATTATAAATATCACAAATAAAGTCATTAAAAGTAATATATCAACGTTCCATTAGAGAATTTGGGCCATTTCTTTCCGATCAAAACGCAGGTATTTAGCAGAGACGGAAGCTCATTGAGGGGCATATCCAAATCTACTTTTTACGATTTTCAGAGCGAAGACTGTTGTACCAATAGGCAGGACTTGAGCCAGCGCAGATATAAAGAGGCTTTATGTGTGACGTGTGTTTTGCTTTTAACCAATCACAAGAATTTCCTCCGGCATAGCTTTGGTTGGTGGTCATAGTCCCGCTCTCCCCACGGTTCGTTGTAAGTCGCTTTGGATAAAAGAGTCAACTAAATGAATAAATGTAAACATAAATTATTATAATTAAATAATATTACTTCTATTATATATTTTTTTTATTTTAGTCATTGGACTGTGATATAATGCATAACTATTCTCTTTTATTGTTTAATTTATTTTAAGCCCTTTAAAAAATACTAATCCTTTAGACAAGCCTGTACTTTCTTATCACTCATTTTATTATAAACAAAGTAACCAGATAAAAATATGTTTTATCATTATTTTGGCTGAATTGGGATTTTTATGTCAGAATTTATGTGTGATCATTGTGCATATTGTCTGTACAAAACAAGACCTACATGTCTGCACATGCACATGTTTTAGACTATTTTAATTTGGTAGTGGACTAAAGATAGAAGAAACTGTAAAGCGTCCTCGTATATCACATGAACACTGCATGATCACTTCAGCTTTAAAACAATCCGTGTAGCATCGCTACATGTGGAAAGAAGCGTGGGTCTCAGAGCAAAGCAGAGCTTTTACGCAAAGACAGAGGACACCAAGCAGACTTGGTCCAGGCCCAGGCAGAGATGAGGAATGTAGATAGAAGCACCAATAAGTTCTGGACTGTATTTTCACACTGCTCCAAACACTCCAGACTCCTGATCAGCTGCGTCTCTGTGAGTTTTCTGCTTCTAACGTCCAGCTTTCTCCTTGTTTAAGCTAAACTTAACTTATTTTACAAAGAAAAAAAAACTGTAATACAATATTTATTTTCTGTTTTATTACCAGAGCATGTGCACAATAACAATAAAAATATGCGTTGCAATAACTTCACGTCCTAATTGAATTTAAATGATGAATCCAGTCTGTGCTTTGACTAAGATTAGCTGTTGAACTCGTCTGCGTCATGCCACACTTCGCTTTTTTAAACACCACCAGCGCTCAGCCCTGGCAGAGCCGCAGACGGGCACAAGATGGGAAATATACCATCGTCTTTATCACCGCCAGGATACCTTGCCTCCAGTGTCCGTAGCACTGGTGTATGAATGTATGTGACTGCAGAGGTGTGTTTGGTGGTGGTCGGAGAAGGCTGTGAGCGCCGTGTGTATGGCAGCCCCCCCCCCCCCCTCTCTGTCTGCCCCAGGTGTGAATGTGTGTGAATGGAAGCACGATGTAAATCGCTTCGGGTGCCCAAGAAGGGTGCAAAAATGTCCTATATAAATGCATGCCATTTACCGTTTACCATACGGCCCTTTCTCTTACAATGAAAGTAAGTGTAAAAGGGTCTAATGTAATAAATAAAGAAATTGAATACAAGTTATGTGGGAGTAGTCTAATGAAGAAACAGTAGTTGTCTAGATGCATGTTTCCTGGTTCCATAAATAAAGGTGAGACTCACTATTCTACCTTAGACTCCCAGATATTCACGGCCAGCCTTGGTTACATTTGATTTCGCTGAAACAGTTAATGATACAAAGAGGAAATTGACTTTCTCAACGTTTATGTTATGATGACTTGGTCCATGACATTTGTGCGGAGGTGGCTATCTCCCACCGGAAAGAACCCACAGTGAGACAAAGAGAGGATAACTGCCAAAAACCTGGAGTATGTGGAGACAGCACAAATCCTCAGGCTGCTATTAAGATAAAACTTTCCCCAAAAAACAGCACAAACAAAGCAGCCGGCAGACACTAAAAATAATACCCCGCTTTTGTGTAAAGTTTAAAGAGGATCAGCACTTTTTGTTTTGATAAATAAAATGGAAGGAGTAAAGCATTGACACTTCTTAGAAGTCTCTGCTCAGTAATCAGTTATTATTCTCATTCATAAAGCATGACCATAGATTGTAAATAAAATGGTTGTAATCCGCCTATTGGTCCCCTATTCACTAATGTGGTCATTATTCACCAATATTGTCATTACGAATGGGCAATAAAATGGCGGTTACATCCGGGCTTTTCGGCTTTTACTCCATAGTAAAACAATAGTTTCCAGATAGCATAAACGGACATATTGATCAAAAATCCCCCCTCAGAGTTGTCACATAGTAAAAACTTAGCTCTAGAGACCGGAGCCATCTTTTGTACCAGGCTGTAAACATGACTTTTACACTTGTAAAGTCGCCATTGGATTTCTCCTTATATTTCAGCTTTTGGAGCCTGCCCTCTGGTGGAGGGCAGTATTTCGCTGTATAATCGCCGTATGGCGGCGCCCTTACACGAGGACCTTTTAAGAGGTTCCATGGGAGAGGCTTGAGCATGACGCACATTCATCAAAAGTGAAAATTCAACAATAGAACCTTGTTTGAGTGGGATGTTAGTGTAGTGACATTCACTAGGCCGAATGTACTGCATATGATATGGTTCTAAAAACTGCAAATACTCCTACTTCTAATAAGTGGTCTCAATTTATAGAGACCACAAAGTATGCTTTTATTAATTGTAACCACAGTAGGCTACATAAATAATGTGATGGTAGTAATGCTTTAGCGTTTATTGACAGTGATGTTTTCTTAAAAACTAATTGGCAATAAAGGTTGGACCGCTTGGGATCTAGAACTAAGGAGCTATGGTGTCCCCAGAGTGGTAGGAACAGCTTCAGAACCTTTTGGTAATGGAAACACGCCAGTGACCCGACCTGCAATGTACTGCTCCAGTGGAGACAAGGCTAAGGAGGTAAAGCTACCGCTAATACAGAGACTAGTGTCTATTACAGCATTAAATATGTCTGCTTACACAGAAAAACCAAAATATATTGCTATTGTAATTATTTAATTAATGGCATCCTATTAGGGTAGTAGCATGTACCAGCAGAGTGTGGGAGGCTGAGAAATCTCACACGGACACTGACTGTGACTAAGTGCACGTCAACAGCGTCACTGTAGGCAAGCGTTAAATATATGCCTGCTTTTATTATCTGACATCTAAACCAGTGCAGGAGACACACGTAATATAATATAATAGAATAAAGCCATACTGGAATAACTTTACATTTCATTAGACATTTGTCTTATTTATCATGATTAACTGTTATTTATTAGCTTTATGATATATGTCCTCATTTAGAGATTCATACAGCCAGAGAAAAATGACAAATGTGTCAATTTGGTGACAAAATATACCGGATAAAATAGAATAGAATTCTAAAGCTGATTCAAATGCACTTATCTATGTGCTCTGAATAGGAATGTCCAATCATTTCTCTATTATGGTGCAGAGTTTTAAACTGTATGGAAAGGAGGTTTGCAAAGCTGTGCCAGAAGTTGTGTCTACTGGGCAATTCATTTTCTACAGCTATTCTTTAGTGTAATTCATTTTAATGGGGTACCACATTAGAAAAAAATAAAAGATCAACACTAGGTGCCTAATTTACTAAATGTAAAAAAAAAAAACTAAAAGTGTGGATAACTCTGATTTACAGAGTGAGCACTGTGAGATGATTTGGCACTGGTGTCTTCAATTATGTAAGTTTGAGTTTGCACAAAATATAGGGCGGAGAAAATTAAAAATAAATTTGTTTGGTCAGGCAATGTGTTTTATCAAGGCTATTTGTTGTGTTTATTATGGCGTCATCTAGCTCTCTTTATTATGAGAGCGCACTCACAATATAAACGAGCAAAGGGGAAGAACTAGAGAGCGCAAAAACAGAAACTGAGAGCTCAGAAATTATCTTGTGGCGAGAAAAGCTGTTATCACGAGCGTATAAAATTTTATTTAGCACACATTTTGAAATCACATCATTTTTACAACTGCTAGCTCTCGATGTCAACTTTGCAGAGCACTCACTTCTGCTTCTGAGCGCTCTCTCTTTGAACATTCTCCTCGCCCTCGATGTATTTTTTTCAACTGGATATACGTCATGGATGTAAGGCTTGACTAGACGATTGCCGATACAACAGAGTGCTTACTACTCACTTATTTCACTGGGCTTTTCCAGGATAATGAGCGACTGGCCACATCGTAGATATCTTTGAGGACATAATAAACTTATTTGTGTATTTTATTATTTTTTTATTTGATTGGGACAGTGTATGTTGATGAACGTACATGAGACACAGCCACATAAATGTGCTTTATGGCATAAACTTGACAGATTGTAGCCTTAGGCTAATTTCCACCTGTTGTCCCAAAATCCATACACCAGTGCTGTCACTGGAGACAAGGAGGTTTAAGTGTCTTGCCCAAGGACACAACGACAGTCATGTGATTATAGTTTACTGTGGGAGTTAACGTATTTATTATTATGTAGATATATTTCTGACTGATATTTTTTTGTGTTGGGCAGTTTAAATTAAGAATTTGCATGTTATTGTGTCAAATAATTATGCTTAATTATGTGGGCTACTAACTAAACATCAAAACAGTATTTCACAGTATTAAACACAGTTTATGAAATAAAAAATAAGAAAATTAAAAAAAGGAAACTTGTATCAAATATCTTTATTTACATTAAATAATAGGTCTATGTGATCAAGACATGATCACAAACTCTCCTTCCTCTTTTGGTCACTTTATCTTTTGCACATGTACTGTTCTTAACATTTTTATAGTTTAGCAGTTCTTTTATGTCCTATGCAACATTTAATACTGTTTTAGCTTCTATTTATTCATTCATCAAACATCACTTGCTGTATTTACACAAGTATTTCTGCAAATAACAGACGTGTTGAGGTTGAGCAGCACTAATGAACTGTACTGTAATGGATGAAGGCACTGTACTCTATGTATGTGATACTGCTCTGTGTGGGTCTGAGGCTCTCTGTGACAACTAAGTTTATAGCTTATACCAGTGTTGTAGTCGAGTCACCAGTTTTTGAGTCCAAGTCACTTTTAAGTCCTCAGTTCTCAAGTCCGAGTCAAGTCACGAGTTCTTTTGTCTGAGAATAAAAAAGTTTAAGCCACAAGTCCAAGCCCGAGTAATAAAAAAGCAGGTCCTGCTGACCCTTTAGTCATGAAAATTAGCCTGATGACGCAATTTGAGTCTAAGTCAGGGACTCGAGGACTTAATCTCTGTCTTATTCTCCTCCATGACCTCCTGTCGGTCTGACTTATCCCCTCCTCCATTGTTCTTCCAGGGATGAAACTGAAAGTCCTCTTCATTATTCTAGATAAAATTACATTTATTAATTATTAATATGATAATAATCAGTAGTAGTAGTAGTCATTATGTAATTGTTGCGAGTAACATAAAAAGTGTTGTACTTCAGCATAGAAAATAGATTAAAAACTACTAAACTACTACTACTAAATACTACTAATAGCTTAGCTAGTATTAACAAAGTATTTGTCAAGTCTAGACCAAATACAGAGCAATTACAGAGACAGTAAGACTATAACACATGCATTTAATCTACACTATTAAAAGCAGACTAGCTAACTCTAGCCAGAGCACAACATAAACATGGCCACATGTGAACTTGTTGTGACCCTTGTATCTGTAAATTAATTCACAAAGAAGCCACAGAAGTTTCTATTGAGCAACAACTCATTCATAAATCAAGAAAAGACTTACGTCAGTTGAGGTTAACATTTTTTTAGTCTGTAACTCACGAGACCAACAACAGCAGTGTCATCTTTAGGTTAGACTTTCTGAAAAGAGTGAAACAGCGCCACTGGTGGCCAAAAATATATTGCATCCGTACAGTTATATCGGCAATCGTCTAGTCAAGCCTTACATCCATGACGTATATCCAGTTGAAAAAAATACATCGAGGGCGAGGAGAATGTCCAAAGAGAGAGCGCTCAGAAGCAGAAGTGAGCGCTCAGCAAAGTTGACATCGAGAGCTAGCAGTTGGAAACAATGATGTGACTTCAAAATGTGTGCTAAATTAAAATTTTATATGCTTGTGATAACAGCTTTTCTCACCACAAGATCATTTCTGAGCTCTCAGTTTCTGTTTTTGCGCTCTCTAGCTCTTCCCCTGTGCTCGTTTATATTGTGAGTGCGCTCTCATAATAAAGAAAGCTAAATGACGCCATAGTTTATTCTAAAACACTTTGTGCATGTATGACTGCTGTTGTTTGGGCAGAGTAGGCATAGGAAATGTAAAATAATGGTTGCCTTATTGTTGTTTTTTTTAACGTAATATACAGTGGCAAGAAAAATAGTTCTATAGTAATAGTATTTATATGTATGGTATTCTGAATATATTTGTCTTCAAATATGATCTGATCTTCATCTAAGTCAAGGGTATTGACAAACATAATGTGTCTACAAAACATACCCAAAACATTTTGATCTTTCATTATGAGTCCAAGTCACAATTATTTTTAGAAACATTATGCCTGTCAAACCCTTGACTTAGATGAAGATCAGGTTAAATTTTAAACCAATTTTTTACTTCTGCATCACATACTATTTGCCAAAGTGGTTGGAATGATATTAACCTTATTTTTTGCCTTGCAGATACAGAATACATCTTTAGAATTGTGAGCATATGGTAACGAAACCTTCAATTACTGTCCAATGTATTGCATTTAACACAGGCCTTAAAAGTATTATAGAAAATAAAAGGGATTTGAACAGAAAACCCCGAGGCCCATTGTCAAACACATGACATATTTGTGGGGCTTCATTGTGCTTCTCCGCAGCTTGGAGCAGTAAATCCAGCTGCAGACCTTCAAATGCAGCAAACGGAGATTCACTTTTTATTGATGCAAGTGTAATCTTCATAAATCATTACTGTTCAAGGGCACACAGATATAAAACGGAAAAAACACACCAGCTTACGTTTTCCATTAAAGCCTGTCTGTAAAAAAAAAAAAAGACTATCAACGTACAATGGTAGTGTTGAAGAGGCTAGGCATATTAACATTAATAACTAACATTACATGTAAAAAAAAACTGCAGTGACTTGCAAAAACTCAGTTTTCACATGACCATAGCTTCTGCTGCTATGACTATTCTCTGAGAAGGTTGCGACTATTGTCAATATTGCAATAATGAATCATTCTTTAAATAAATTGTGCAGTCCTACTAATCTGGATTAGTAGGACTTTTTGTGAAACATTACAAAACTACATTTTGTGAAAAGACAATTTTGTAAATTTTAGTTGTTGGGTTGCTTCAGTTGTAAGGTTGCCCCTCCTTGAACTGCAACCTTATGGTGGTGGAATTATTTGAGTGCCAGAATGATCCTATGAGCTACAGTCCATAAATATTGGGACATAGACACAATTCTAATCTTTTTGGTTTTATACACCACCACAATGGATTTGAAATTAAACGAACAAGATGTGCTTTAACTGCAGACTTTTAGCTTTAATTTGAGGGTAATTACATCCAAATCAGGTGAACAGTGTAGGAATCAGAACAGTATGTATATGTGCCTCCCACTTTTTAATGGACCAAAAGTAAAGTAGGAAAAGTAGGACAATTGGCTGCTCAGCTGTTCCATGGCCAGGTGTGTTATTACCTCATTATCCCATTTACAAGCAGCAGATAAAAGGTTTGAATGTTCATTTCAAGTGTGCTTTTTGCATTTGGAAACTGTTGCTGTCAACTCTCAATATGAGATCCAAAGAGCTGTCACTATCAGTGAAGAGAGCCATCATTAGGCTGAAAAAAAACTAAACAAACCCATCAGAGCAAAAACTTTAGGTCTTTATATCTTGCTGCTTGGAGACGGTGCTATCAGAGACATAAACAATAATAAATTTGCTACATGCAGCTTTCCAAGTGCTACAGTCACTGATATAACAGCACTCCTCCCCCAAGTCATGTCCAAACACACAGGAATTAAACAGCTGATGTTACACGTGGGTCAGTGTTGGGAAAGTTCACTTTCTACAAGAACTAGTTCAAAGTTCAGTTCACAAATTTTAAAATGAACTAGTTCAGTTCATAGTTCAAACTTCAAAATTTTGAACTAAGTTCACAGTTCCAAAAATGAACTAGTTCATAGTTCTTTTTTTCCATATGTTGCTGCGAGCTATTATTTTTCAAAATTATTGCCACAGCCCATATACAGTAGAATCACAGACAGCAATTATTTTATCAGTTTTAACAATGAAGCTATGCGTCAGAGTTAATTTTCATATCCAATTTTCAATCCTTATCCAACCAGGGTTTACATTAGCATTGAGGGGACATTGTTGCTTTAATGCTTTGTTGCTGTCCATTCACTCCACATTAGTAGCAGCTGCAGCTTTCAACCCTACAGTACATTCTCAAGAACATGAGGAAAAACATGCTGCTTGAATGGTCTTTTTAATGAGGAATTATTCAAAGAAAAACAGGACAGTAATCATTAAGGTGAAAACGTTTTTAAATTTTAATAATTTTCCATTGTCCACATGCTAAAACAGAATATTGGATTCCTGGAAAAATAGACCAGGCAGGTTCAACAAACAAGTTACATGAATGAATTTAAATGATCATACGCCTTACTACATGCTGCTGTCGCCTCCGTGCTTTATTTATTTTATTTTTTTTTGATGACGCGTCACGCATGCGGCAGACGGCGGTGCGACACTGGTGGCTGGTGTTGCCAGGTTTGGTGGTTTCCCGCTACATATTAAGACCCGTTTGCAGCTGGTTTGCGGTGTGTTTTAGCCGGGTTTTCGCCTGGAAGGCTCTATAGAAATCTGGCACCCTATTGAACGTTAACCTGAGAGAGCGTGCCGTTCACAGACACCAGACTGAACGAGTTCACAGTAACGTTCATCAGGCAGTAATTCAGCACGTTCAGTTCACGTTCGCCCAAAATATGAACGAGTTCATGAACTATCGTTCAATGAACGCATTCAGGCACAACACTGACGTGGGTGCAGTTGACACCAGGAAGGGGGAATCAGAAGTTTTAAAAAAGGATTTCTCCAGGCTTTTAGATAAACTTAAAAACCTGGAAGTACCTTATCAGTGGACCACTCCCAAACATCGACAGAAGGATCAATAAATTCAGTCGGCTGCTTGCACTAAATACATGGCTGTCCAAGGCCTGTGAGACAAGAGGAGTACACTTCATTGATAACTTCAACTTGTTTTGGCAACGTGACGACCTGTTCAAAGGAAAGGGCCCACATCTAAACAGGGGAGGGGTCAGGAGGCTAACGGATAATCTCCTGCACTCCCTGAGACACCTAAATGGTTCTGGGCGCCCTCTTGAACAAAGAAAGGGTCCTCAGCCACTGAAATAAGCACTCCTGCATCACCAGCCAAGGATCCTCATCTGACTGTACCACCATCAACACCTCCACCACTGAAATGGAACCCCCTAATAGGACTCTGTAACATCAACACCTTCTGAAGACCTCACCCTCTCTGTCCCATCCCCGGATTCACCAATGGGATGAGATCACCTGGAAAGTTTGGTAAAATTTGCAAATAAGATGATACCCCTTACACCTAACTTGGCCAGGTCACTGTCTATCATCATCCCTAAAACCATCACCCCCAATGCCACCCAGGAGTACCACTTCTCCACCTCGGCCACTACCTAGAGTCACCCCCTCTACCTCCTCCCAGACCAGCTCCAAAAGCCTTGACTAGAATCAAGGATACTATCAGCGATTAGGTCACTGATGGCCTCTGCTGTTCCAGAACTTTTCGTCATAATAAAACCCTTATCAACCTGAGGCCCTGGGAGAGCACACTCCTTCTAGCTCCATAGCTACAGTCAACAGTCGCAAATTGAAGAATAGAACAACAGTTAGATTGTCTAATCAGACAAATCTGATTCAAATCCCCTGCAAACAGATAATGTCAGGTCCTGCTCAAATGGACTTGAAACTTGCACTGTTCAATGTCAGGTCTTTGGAAACAAATCTTTTTTAATTAATGATTTTATAACTTCAAATAAGCTTGATTTTTTGTTTTTAATAGAAATGTGGTTGGACAGCAGTACTGGAAATGTGGTCCTTATTGAATCCACCCCATCGAATTTCACATTTTTATCCAAAATGCGGGAAAACAAAAAGGGTGGTTGTGTATGTGCCTTTTTTAGAGATAATATTCTTATCCAGAAGCTATCACTTGGAGAGTTTTCATCATTTGAGTATGTGTCATTCAAATAGGGGGTTGAGGTTTTCTCCATCCATTTTATATGTAGTTCTTTAAAAAACACCCCAACAATGTCATGATTTTATTGAACTGAAGTTACTGAAATGCTTTCTGTTATCTGCACAGAATTTGAACAAGTAGTCATATCTGGTGATATTAATGTTCATGTGGATAATGTTTGTGACAGAAATGCCAAAGAAATTTCTACTATTCTTGATACTTTTGGTCTTTGTCAGCATGTTAATGAGCAGAGTCATCGAAAAAGTTGTATATCAGCAACTTAATGACTTTCTATTACTTAACAACTGCTTTGATCCTTTTCAGTCAGGATTCAGGCCCCATCACAGCACTGAGACTGCACTTATCAAAGTCACAAATGACATCCGTATGAACACTGACGCAGGCAAAGTCTCTGTCTTAGTTCTGTTGGACTTGAGTGCTGCGTTTGATACAGTGGACCATGAAATCCTGACACAAAGATTAGAGGAATGCATAGGTATCACTGGAACTGCTCTTAAATGGTTTCAGTCCTATCTTGAAGACAGGAAGTACTTTGTTTCGGTTGGTAACCGTGTGTCAGACCAAATGGCCCTGACATGTGGGGTTCCACAGGGGTCTATCTTGGGACCTCTATTATTCAATCTCTACATGCTTCCTTTAGGCCAGTTGATACGCAGCTGTGACGTATCATACCATAATTATGCAGATGACACTCAGATTTACATTTCACTCACAGCAGGTGAAAATGGACCAATCCATTCACTGTGTCACTGCATCAAACAGATTGATGTGTGGATGCTAAATAATTTTCTCCAACTGAACAGAAACAAGACTAAACTAATCATCTTTGGGCCACAGAAACAAAGAGAAAGTGTCAGCAGTCACGTTGTGTCTCTTTCTCTAAAATCTAAAAATCAGGTTAGAAATCTAGGGGTCATCATGGACTCAGACCTGAATTTCCACAGTCACATTAAGTCAATTACATCATCTGCATTTTATCACCTTAAAAACATTTCCAGAGTCAAAGTGATGATGTCTCAACCAGACTTAGAGAAACTTCTCCATGCTTTTATCTCCATCAGGTTAGATTACTGTAACGGCCTGCTCACTGGTCTCTCAAAACGAGGGTTAAGACAGCTGCAGCTTATTCAGAACGCGGCTGCTCGGGTTCTAACCAAAACCAGGAAGTACAACCACATCACGCCAGTTTTAAAATCTCTGCACTGGCTTCCTGTTGCTCAGAGAATAGACTTTAAAAAAGCACTGCTGGTTTACAAGTCTCTTAATGGTTTAGCACCAGAATATATCTCTGACATGCTAGTTGCTTATGAACCTCCTCGGACTCTGAGAACATCTGGGACAGGCCTCTGCTTCTGTTAGAACTAAACATGGTGAAGCAGCGTTTAAGTTTCATGCAGCAAAAACCTGGAACAGACTCCCAGATGAAGTAAAAATAGCCTCAACTTTAACAATGTTCAAGGGGAGGTTAAAAACCTTCCTCTTTAGCTCCGCCTACACTACAACTTAAAGAGTTTTTTATCTGCATATATTCTGCCATATTTAGCCAAATCTGGTGGTATTCTGCTAAGGGCTGTCTGGTCCCTGTACGATCGGAGCAGGAGCATGGTTTGCATTGTCGGCAGTAACTCAGACTTGTTCCTTGGTCCTGTTCATTTTCTTTATGGACGGGATTTCTAGGCACAGCCATGGGCCCGGGGAGAGTCCGGTTTGGGGACCACAGGATTTTGTCTCTGAAAAATACTTTTGATTTACCAGTTGATCTGCGTTTCACCTATGGTCATGAGCTTTGGGTCATAACCATACTCCATAACCGAGGAGCTCGGTCACTCGGGAGGTGCTCAAAGTAGAGCCGCTCCGCCTCTACATCAAGAGGAGCCAGCTGAGGTGGCTCGGCATCTGTTCTGGATGCCTCCTGGACGCCTCCCTGAGAGAGTGTTCTGGGTATGTCCCACCAGGTGGATGCCCCGGGGAAGACATAGGACACGCTGGAGGGAGTATGTCTTTCGGCTGGCCTGAGAACGCCTTGGTATTCCCTCAGAAGAGCTGGAGAAAGTGTCTGGGGGACAGTCATGTACGGGATCCGGCTCCCATTGTTTACTTAAAATAGCCAGTTCACTAATTAATTAAGTCTTTGGCGAGAAAAGCAACATGTTAGAGACCCCTGTTTTAGAGCATCAGTTTTATATCACATTTTCTGAGACACTCCTTTTTTTCCACCTTTCTGAGACTCCTCTGCACCTGCCCATCACTCCAGTGACAACGAGTGGGGAACATGCACCTGCCCCAATATAGTCTACCTAATGTAGGCTAACGGGAGCTGCACATCACAGTATCACAGCTCTAGTAAACTGGTATTTACTGGTACTTGATATCTAGGGTTCTCTCTCTGTGCGGTTCAGAAAAGTGAATTTTAGAACTAAAATTGAATTATAGAACTCAAACTGAAAGTATTGAAGAACTGAATTTTCAACTCGGCTAAGCAGTTCCAGAGCAAATCAATTACATTTCAAAATGTTTAATTTACACAAACCAATGCATTTGTTTTTGTCAGTTTTTAAAAAGTTTTCATTTCACTTGAGCAATTCAGATTCAGTTGGAGCACTTCAAATTGAAATACAACAGTTTCCGTTTCTAGTTCAAATTTTCCAGGATTTATTAAAAGCCCAAATCTTAAACTCTTTCCACTGTGCTTTTAGGATATTATTGATATCCAATTTGGCACATGGCCTTTCCTTTATGGGCACGCTGAACAAGTGCACATGATTTACACAAAGACAAGGATCGGGCCACACACTCTGTGAATGCTCCATCTGTAAATCCTGAGGCCGCTGCTCAGAGCCGTTTACGTATTAAAAGATGAAGCTGGAGACATATCAGTCGGACAGATTAGTCATCCTCAAAGGGAAATGGAGCTATTACAGCACAAGAGGCGTTAATAAGATAAACACTGGCAGAGATGAGAAGCGAAAACAAGGATGGATGTGACTTTTGGGAAAAATACACAACAGATGAAACAAGGATGAATAGTTCCATCAGTGATAGCAGAGCACAGTGGCAGAGAAAATATGTGGATTATGAAGAAGAGCGCAGATTACATCAGATATTTATTAAATAAAAATTGATAACCATACTCAGAGGTGATATTTGTTCCAGAAATTCAATAAACAGGCTTAAAATTTAGAATGCACGTGTCATTTACTCTCTGTGAATATACTAACATTAAGTTAATCATCAATAAATAGTAAGTAACTACATATTTACCATGTTTAAGTTCAATGGCAGGCACTCTTTTGCTCTGATATGAGGTAAGTGGAAACGAGGAAATAGGAAACAATCTTTTAAAAAAAATTTCTCTTATCTGCTGTGTGATTTCAGTATAAATTCTAAGCCTGTGTAATTATCATTGGGATTGCTTATGTAACTCTGGACACACAGACTTGCATGTCCACTCCACCTTTTGTACAAAAGATGACTCTAAACTCTTTTTTTCCTTTTTCCTTAAATAAATCACCAAAAGACATCTGTTGTTTTCTCTCAACCTTATTACACAATAATATATTTATTTTTTCAACGACACTAACCACTGACTACATTCTGCACCTGGGAACTTGTTATGGGGGCGTGAACAATAACGCTTCCTACCACTGTACATACAGCATGATATAAAAGCGTATCTATTGTTTACCTAGCTAAGCAATTCCTCATGTATCATTGTCTACTGTGTTTGAAATGTTTTATTCTTGAAAGAATTAAACCTGACCATTCATTCCAAATGATACTGCATTGTCTCTCTCATTAATCTGAAAAAATTATTTTAACACCTTGTTAACTTGAAAGTGATACCTTTATAAAGTATGATAAAATATTGCAAGATCACAAACAGAAATGAGTCAGGAACAGTATCGTGTGTATTTACAACAGCATTTTATATTCAAGAATCACACAATCTGCACAATAGATTTAAAACTAAACAAAAAATATTTTATATTCATGTACTGTAATCCAGGTTTTTTAGCAGGTATTAGTTTTTACATTTCCACAGATTGTACCTTAGGACACCTGTCCAGTGAGCTCGACAAGGCAAACCTTTCCAGAGTCATGGCAGACCCAAAAGCTTTTTTTTTTTTCTTTGTCACACACAGAAGACATTATACTTCACAGACTGGATTATGATGCATTGGTTGCCTCCACCGTCTTGGTTTTATCACACTGCTGTAAGGGTGTGGCTGCACATATGTGTTTGTTTGGAGGGGGATTCTCCTCTTCATCAGTGTTTGCCACATCAATTTGCTCATTCGCATCCAATTTTTCAAAAATTTGTAGTTTAAACTTTGTAATGACCCACTAAGGCAGCTTCAGACATGTATATTTTTGTGTCTGGTGAATAATTTACATAGAACCTGTGTACATCGGCATCCATCTGCCTGTTTATTCCTTTTAATCTCTATTTTGGTGCCCGATCGCGGCTTTACTGTGAAGTTTAGCCTCGTTCTGATTTCCCACAGACTCTGCTTGTAGGATGTAGGGCGCCGACGCTTTGTATCGGCAGAACTGTCCTGAACAGATGGCAGCCACCACATCATATAGATTTCTCTCCATTCAGATCCTGACACCTTGACAGTGTGAGGGGCTCTAGGTTAAGAAAAGATGCTTTCTCTCCCACTAATGCACTTGAACCTATGTCTGAAAACCTCTGATTCACAGCATCAGTCTGCACCTATCAAGGTCAGAGGAGAGGGGCGGGGACAACCGGTCATAGCCGGAGATCAAATGAAAATGGCAGTGACTGAGTGCAGTAAGTTGTATTATAACTTTATTTCTACCAAAAGGAGTTTGTATAAACTATACAGGGATACATTTTTATCCCTCCCTTATGATATTAGGATTTTTGTCAAATAACAAGCATGATGATGACAAATAAATCACTTATGGTCTGTGGAATTAAAATCCTTAGACCTCTCTGTTTGAGCCTCAGCATGCACTAACAAAGCAGAGCTACATGCTCTGGCTGGTGAATCAACATATATGTACCTTCTGTATTAAGAGTGGGTGATAAAGAAAATCAAGGTTTGTTGCACTGCCTGGACTGACAACACAAAGGTCAAGTCCTGGAGCCAGGCCTGGGGTCATGGCTCAAAAGCAGACAGTGAAACATTCCATGTCATAATGTCTGATTAATGTTAAGAGATATAGATCCACATAGTCCGGCTCATTACCGCGCTCAACCTGGGCTTATCTTGTTAGTAACATCCTCCTGCTCCTCTATGGCTGTAGCAACACTCTACATAATGGAGAATTTTCTATCGGCAAATCATTTCTTTTGCCATAGTCTTGGTTGGAGTCTGTTCTGACAAGCAATTATTTACCTAGTCATGTGGAGCCAAAGCAGTAGCAAACACACAAATTATTTACATTTGTAAATCACGCTGACTTCTGACGGAATGGCAGTGAGCCAGTGAGAGCGAACAACACAGCGTCAGCGACTGATGACACATAAGCAAATGTGTTTGACGTACATCCACATACTGTTTGTAGAAGGTTAAAGATGGTTCTTATTGTAGATCTGATTGATTAAGTAAAATATTTGTGAACACCTTTTTCAAGCAGGTTGTGGTCTTTTATTTGACTTTTACATTTGTCCAAGATGTGCTCAGATAGTCGATGATGATGCGTCCTTCTGCGTCTCCTCTGCAGCCCCACTGTCCATCCACACTTTCATAGGGAGAGTGATGGATGCTCTTTCTGAAGGAGAGCTAATGGGATGGAGGTCAAACAGAGTAGAAATGCAGCATGGCCATCCCCGGGGCACTTCTGTCAGCTTTTCAAGGTCCACACATGTTCAACACTAATGGCAAGAACAACAAAAGTGACATTTTGATGTGGTTTAATTGATGAAGGCCATACCCTATGCTGTACAGTCTTTCATATGACATACTGAAATACATTATATGATATGAGGTAGTATTAAGTTAATTTATTCTGAAAATTTTAAAGCTACATTGTGTAAATTGTTGTAGTATACAGTTGGACAAAATGGGATTCATATCATTCAAAGGAATATTGTCATAGGTGTGTATAATCACGTTTACATTCTTTGCTTGTCTTGTTTTATCTTTGAATACACTAAAATGACCCTACTTTTTTAGAAGACATGCTATTTCTTCCTAACTTGCCGTCTTTAACGTCTCTACTGGTAAACAAAGATGGCAAGCAGATCTGCGCTCTCTGCTGGCTAAAGGTTATTTATGTATAAATATTTTTAAAGACAAGCTAAAGATACATAAGTACAGGTGTTAGGAGAGTTGTTTCCTACAGACATTTTTAACGTTTGGAAACAACATAAGCTGCATATGCATCTAGGTCAGGGGTCTCAAACTCAAATTACTTGGGGGCCACAGGAGGCAGAGTCTGGGTGAGGCTGGGCCGGATCAGGTATTTCACAAAAAAAGCTTTGTTAAATCCTCTCAAACTAACAATTCTTTAACTTCAATGGGTTCTTCTGAACCTGAGCTATCCTGAACTTAAATAGAATATTGAAGAACATGAATGAGCTGGCTGAGTGGCCCCATTGGATGTCCACTCCCCTCGAGGATATTGTCAACATAACATGATAACAAATCTGCATGGATGGTGGCGATCAAATTTCCATCAACTTTTAAACTAATCAGCCCATTTCAAATGATCCAATGCCAGTAACATTGACTTTGTCCAGCTCAATGTCAAACATGCTCATTTCAAACACAGTAAGAAGCAGTCATTTTATGACGGGCTCCTCCATAGTTGTGAAATGTTTCTCTGCTTGCATCAAGCCCAGCCGATGGCCCGCCCCCAGGAGCCATATACTCCACTGTGATGGTAGGTTGGTTCAGTTCCAGCTTGCACAAAAAGGAACCTTCCACACACAATGAAGTAACGTGCCATTCATATAAAACTCGCAGGGCGCACCAACATTAAACTTTCGTATCGTCCTGCAGGCCACAAAATATCGTCTCGCGGGCCGCAGTTGGCCCCCGGGCCGCAGTTTGAGACCCCTGATCTAGGTGATGCAATGCACTTGACCTCAATACATTTTTATGGGGTTCAGTGTTTCCCACCGAAAAAAAAAATATCGCAATTTGTGCATCAACAAGATAGTTTTAGTAAATGGCCTTGTGTTTAATT
The DNA here is from genome assembly GCA_024416835.2 of Perccottus glenii. Lineage (NCBI taxonomy): Eukaryota > Metazoa > Chordata > Actinopteri > Gobiiformes > Odontobutidae > Perccottus > Perccottus glenii. The sequence continues at coordinate 23,743,763 of CM044552.2, read as the reverse complement.
AATATCAGTGCCTCAGAAGAAAACATTAGCAACTTGCCTAAATAGGAGCAATTAGCTAAAGGCAACATGTCATGATAGCTTGTCAATGTTTGCTCAGCGTTTATTCATCAAATATCATTAATGCTCTTTTTTTAAAATTGTTAACTGGTTGATAGAAACTAACTACCAAATCTGTGTGCTGTTAGTGAGTGGGTAGAATATGTGGGTAGTGAGTGGCTAAATAATGTGATCTGATCTTCATCTAAAGTATGGTTCAAAATAAGCCATTTAATCCTGGATATAACCGGGATTATTCTGGTTATTCACATTATACTGCTCTTATTTTGAACAATACTGTAATTCAAGGGTATTGACAAACATAGTGTGTCAAAAGATAATTACACAAAAAAATTCTGATCTTTCATGTCTTTATTGAACACACTCTTTCAAAATTTAAAATGGCAGTGAAGAAAGTAAGTGAACCCTTAGAATTAATAACTGGTTGACCCCCCCCTTGGCATAACCTCAAACAGGTGCTTCCTGTACCTGTGGATCAGACTAAGACATCGTTGAGGAGGAATTTTAGCCCATTCTTCCTGACAGAATGGTTTTAGCTCTGTCATATTCTTTGGACGTCTCATGTGTTTGGCCCTCTTTAAGTCAATCGGGTCGTTGTCCTGTTGCATCACCCACCTTTTACTGAGTTTAAGCTGACGTACAGACATCCTCACATCACCCTAAAGAATTGTCTGATATACTTGGGAATTTATCTTTCCCTCAATGATTACAAGCTGGCCAGGCTCTGATGCAGCAAAGCAGGCCCAAATCATGATGTTTCCTCAACCATACTTTATAGTTGGGATGATGTTTTCATGATGATAGGCCATGCCTTTCTACGCCAGATGTAGTGCTGTATGTTTTTTTAAGTAAAACTTAGTCCACAAAACAATTTGCCAATACAGCTGTGGACTGTGCTCTTTTGCAAACTTTAGATGTGCAGCAATGTTCTTTTTAGTAAGCAGTTGCTTCCTTCGTGGTGTCCTACCGTGGATACCCTGTATGTTCAGCCACATGCGGCCCGTTGGCCTGTTTTAATCCGAACCACCAAGCATTTACTAATATATAATTCACTATGACATGCTCCAAACAGTAACAACCTTTCCTAAAGCTAGCATCTCTACTCCCAGCAAGAGATAGTTTTCACTGGTTTTAGAACAAACTGTAAAGAGTGGGTTTTAAACTGAGGATAGTGCAGCTGTGAATGTGGTGTTGAAAATACATTGTAACACGCATTGTTTTGCCTACAGTTCAAACTGTAATTTTTACATTTTTTATTGAGCATTAGTGAATTCACCTCCACAACACTCCCAAGCCCTTTTGTGGCCCTTGGAGAAAAGTAATTGCCCACCTATGTTAGTGTTTTATAATAAGAAGCAACCGTATAACTTTTCTGTATGTTATGTGTACACTTTGTATGCTACACTGCACCCTAGATTAGTACTCTAAATACCTCATCTGCTTAAAACAGTTATAACTAGTTGGTCATCCCTGGCTGGGCACATAGTGGAAAAATACTGATACTCTGGCAGGAAGTACCCCCTCCTGTGTGAGGTGTGGCAAAAGGTTGGATTTTTAGGGTATCGGGTTGACCAGACGCACAACACGTGGGCTGTAACAGCGCTGTCCTTGTACCTTTTTCTGAGTGAAATTAAACAGACAAACTTTACATTGGTTTTATAGTTTTTTATTCTTTTAGTCTTAGCTCAAACACTCGTACCAAAATAGCCGGGAGAAGGTGTTTTCAGAGTAACACCTACTCTACAGTATACTTGAACCTTTTATATTAGCGACTCAGAGACACTATCATGACCTGTAGAGGTTTTACAGTACAGTTGAGTCTCAGTGGTTAATATCAGAGAAAAACTCAATTCAAGTGTTTAAAGTAAACCTCTGGAGGTCACCATTGTAACAACGTAATAATTTATACCTATACTTTTTCACAATGGTTTATTATTTAGTGGATGACCAATTAGATACTTAACTACTACTAGTTAACTTCTAACCATTTTTTAAAGGTTATCTGAAAATAATGGATAGTTTATTTCTATCTATCTTGAATGAATGTGTTACTTTTCAGATAAGGGTAATGTCTATCCAAAACAATTAGTGCAAATTGTAACCAACATTTATTTGGGTAAATTCTACCTGAACAGCTAATTGTACCGGCGTGGTGAATAGATTAGATCTAGACATAGACATGTTTGATCCCTCAATGGGGAAATTTGCAATTAGTTGGGGTAAATAATTAATTAGCTTAAGTTATGCTAATATTGTAAATCATACATTTATAAGATAATGGATCCTTTGGTTTCTTGCATCTTACTCTTTTCTCATTAACGATATACACAACAACCAGTAAGTGTGTTGAAATGTTTTATTTACTGGTTTTAGTTTGTTCCTTTGTTCAGATTAATATAAAAGTCTGGTACTTCCGTTAACGTTATGCAAACACAGTTTTTGTTTCAGAAAACACGCTTTAGTAATAAACTGAGCTTGTATGACTTCCAATTTTCTTGTTAAAAACAAATGCATGTGCCAAATTATTTTCAGTTCCATGCAATAATTTATGGAGACGTAGCTGTGCAAGGAAACATTTACAGCATAAAAGACAGTTCATGGTGCCAAGTGGAGCAGCGAATCAGAAGGCTTGACACCCTAGATGAAGCCACACATTAACACGTGGCATCTGCAGCTACATCCGCCTACATCTTCATTTGAGATATTTCCCCTCATACTATCATAACTGTGAGATAAGATGTCAAAAATCCTGGCATCCTTTCAGCTTTTGGTTTGACACATTCTGAGTCAAAGCCAAAATTACATTGTCAGTATAAATAGCTGCGAATATGCAAAGGAAAAGCAGATAGCAACTACAGCTCTGGAAAAAATTAAGAGACCACTGCAATTTTTGCTAGCAATCAGCATCTCTACAAGTGTCTGTTGAATCCCAAAACAGGAGCACCTCCTTCTACTGAATGAGGTGCTGATTAGGTGATCACCTGAACCAAATCTTATTTAATAAAGAAAAGTATAAAAAAAAATGCTGGACTTTAGGAAAAATGTTGCCATTAGTTTATAGAATAAAACAAAAATGTTAATTTTACCCTAACACATACCTATAAATAGTAAAACCAGAGAAACTAATACTTTTGAAGTTGTCTCTTAATTTTTTCCAGAGCTGTATTTTTATTTATTTTTTTGTTATTTTCATAGATGGCTGCAGATTAAAATGGTGTGTTTATCTCAGCATGCTCCAAACCCAAATGCACTTTCCAAAAACATTAAAAGTCATTGCCAAGTGTGATGCCTTTCATTTTGCACTTGGAATATTTGTTTTGTTCCTAATAACTATTATTTCTTATGGATGAGTAATTTGAATAACTGCTCTTATTGATGAAATAAAGGGTCTTGGAGAATATTTAGTTACCTAAAGTGAGCCATTATAAATCTTTGATTGAAATTCAAGTTGTAACAGAACAGTTCCTCCCAGCAACACTGAAATCAAGGTGAATAAGCTAAAAACCGTGTAAACTTTACTGATATTTCTGCAGGGCTCAGCGTTGCCAGATCAGAGTCAGTGTTTCCAGTCGAATTGCTACTCAAAATCCGCCCAAATAAATAACTCCCATTCAAATAGAAATACCACAATATTCATGGAGAAATTATGTCTGTGAAGGTTCTCAGTCATCCAGGACATCTTGAAAAAAAGGTTGAAATAAAAACATCTGGACTCAGTTTCAAGGTGAAGACGTTTTGTCTCTAATTCAAAGAGACTTTATCAATTCTGAGATGAACTGGTAAGAGAGAGCTGAGCTTTATCTCTAGAGGGAGGAGTTTCCTCTGAAACCAAACCTGATTGGACCAGGCTGTTCTGGTCTCATTGTCGTTGGCCATGGAAGGGAAGCGTGACTCATGATGAGAGAGTTGTTAGTGATGAATAAGCTCAGCTCTCTGACCAGTTAATCTCAGAATTGATAAAGTCTCTTGGAATTAGAGACAAAACATCTTCACCTTGAAAACCAATGCTTTTATTTCAACCCTTTTTTTTCAAGATGCCCTTTTTTCATGGAGAAATTATGTTAACAAGACTACATCAGCCAGATACCCTGGGCCTGACCTGTTTAAAACCAACTCCATGCTGCACGGATGCACATGTATACACAGGCTACACATCTATACACACCCAAGTGTATTTCAAGTAATTACTTAAACATACTGTACCTAATTTTATTTATTTTTTCTAGGGGAAAATGGTTGCATGTTTAGCTAATGCTAAGCTAATGCTAAGTTCTAAATTTCAGTTTGGTATGCTGTAATAGTATTTTGTGGAAGAAAAATTGGTCCGGTTTAATTTTTTTAATAAAAGAAAAGCAGGCTACTTTTGGGGGAGAGTGGAGTCTGAGAAAGGAATGACAACAGAAAATCAAGTAGTGCAACTTTAATTATTAAGGGTGTAGTGTAAACTGAGAAAAGATATTCCCTTACTTTCAAAAGAACCAATGTTTCCTACTGCATCCTCGAACCCCTCCACCTCTACCGCAGAGGAGTTAGTTTGATGTTTGATCTGATATTCAGCTCCATAGCCACAGCGACAAATTCCTCTGACTGTATCCAGCCTTCAGCAACACAGCACTGGATGGGTTATGTAGAAAGTCCGTGATACCAGACAAAATGATTCAAAACTAGCAGCAGTAGCAGCACCAAGGTGCTCTCAGTCCTGTTTTTTTTTTTTTTTGCAACCAATCAGAAAACCTTGATTAGACATTGATATATATATAATAGTAATGATGATGTCACTCAGCTCAGTCTCAAACGTTCCAGATGCAGTGAGTAGGCTAATAACAATCTACCAAGCGGTATGAATAACTCAAATCTGTCCGAGGTTAAAGTCTGACTGTCGATTGGCATTCTCAATTACTCGGGTATCTTTTTATACCCCTTTCCTGTTTTATACAGTTTAATTACCTTTTCCCACAGATCCTTTGACAATTCGTTTGCTTTTCCCATAACTCAGAATACAGAACCATCAGTTTAACCATCAATACACTAATTTTAGTGGGCACTGTTCTCACAGATTTGGAACACATAATAAAAGGAGTTAACAGATTGTTAACTGCAGCCAGAATCAAAGTCTGGATGGAGCCACAGAGAGCCATCTGAACTAGAACCAGGATTACTGCTGTCAGCAAGTCTGCTACAACTTCAAGATCATGGACATGGGTTTGATATATTTTGTTTTTTTCCTGTCAATACTGTACTAATGGGATATTCTGGATTTTTTCAGTAGGACTATATGGGTTAGTTGTACCTAAGTTAGATTCTATTGTGAACAAAGACAAACCTAGGAAAATGAAGATGCACGCTAAAAAGAAACAGATGTCCAAGCCACCTTAACTAACTCCTCTCAATGTGGAGGAGAGTCCTGATTAATTTCAGAGTTTGGTGAATGTGTGGAAAAAGGACCTTTGAACATAATTGTTTTTAAAAGCTGGGGCCTGTGAGCCTGATCTTGTAATGCACTGTTTCCTTGAATTAGGTGTTGGGAGGAGAGCAGTCAGAACTGTAGACAGACAGTTGTTTTTATCTGAAATTAAAAGTTAGTGTCGTAACAGAGCTGTATGGCCAGGTCGCGGGCGCCCAGACTTCCCACTCCCCAGACACTTCTTCCAGCTCTTCCGGGGGGTTACCGAATTCAGATGAATTTCAGTACCCTGAAGGGGTGATGAGTTGACAGCTCCACCCCTCCATTCACCCGAGTGTCCAAGACATACGGCTGGAGGTCAGATGAAACAACCACTAAGTTGATCATTAACCTCTGGCCTAACCTCCGTGAAGTTGGCCCCCCACCAAACGCGATTGACTCCAAAACTATCTAGATCGTTTGTGCTGGTTTGTGCTGCAAAAAATTTTGTTTGTGCCGTTATAGTTTTTGAGATATTAATAATTATTTTATAGGTCATATAAGGTCACCCAGCCCCCTTTAAAATGCCCCAAAAAAGTGTCATTCATTTGTGCTTCATTTGTGCTGGTTTGTGTTGTAAATATTTTTGTTTGTGCCGTTATCGTTTTTAAGAAATTACAAGTTTAATTTTCGGCCGATGACGTCATCCAGCCCCCCATTTGTCGTAAAAATGGACAAAAATGGTATCAAATGTTTAGGCTTCGTTTGTGCTGGTTTGTGCTGTAGGGGCGGCAGTAGCTCAGTGGGCAGAGCGGTCGTCTTTCAACGGGAAGGTAGGCGGTTCGATTCCCACTCTCCCCACAGTTCATACTGTCGTTGTGTCCTTGGGCAAGACACTTAACCCACCTTGCCTCCAGTGACTGTAACACTGGTAATGTAATGTAAGTCGCTTTGGATAAAAGCGTCTGCTAAATGAATAAATGTAAATGTAAATGTAGGTATTTTTGTTTGTGCCGTGATATTTTTTAAAATATTATTAATAAATATTTTCGGTATTAACGGCACAATTTCCACAAATTGTGTTGTTAATACCGAAAATATTTATTAATTAAACCAGCACAAACGAAGCACAAACGATCTAGATTGTTTTGGAGTCAATCGCAATTGGTGGGGGGTCAACTTCACGGAGGTTCCGGCCTAGGGTGTCCTGGAGCCACGTGCACTGGTGGACACCCTTATGCTTGAACATGGTGTTCGTTATGGATAAACTGGGACTAGCATAGATGTCAAAAACAGAACACACAAATGAGTGCCCGAATGATCCTGGTAACTATGTTGTCTGGGGCTATATGCCTGGTAGACTGGTAGGGTCTCCCAAGGCCAACAAGTCATAGCTGGTGGGCCAGACAAAGAGCAGTGAAAACCTCTTATGGACAATACCGGGCCGTGATGATGCCCGGTATGGGGCGACCAGGGCCCTACCCTGGAGCCAGGCCCGGGGTTGGGGTTCGCATGCAAGCATCTGGTGGCCGGGTCTTACCCCACGGGGCCCGGCTGGGCTTAGCCCGAAGGAGCGACGTGGGGCCAAACTCCTGTGGGCCCACCACCTGCGGAACCAAAAGGGGGCTGGTGCAAAGTGAATTGGGCAGCACTCAAGGCGGTGTCCCGGAGATGGAATCTGCCGCTAGGGACATGGAATGTTACCTCGCTGGGGGGGAAGGACCTTATGCGGGAGGTAGAGAGATACCGACAAGAGCAAGGGTGTCCAAACCTTTTATCTTGGAGGGACAATACAAAAATATTTTGCATGCAATTGAAAGAAATACTGCGCTCCATTTTGTTCTGAGAAATAGCACCTAACTGGAGCCCTGCAAACTGACTCAAACTTATAGTGTTTGACCCAGCCCTTTCAAAAATCAGACTAGTTGTGGACTTCTGAAGTGTGGAAATGTGCACACATGCACAAACCTACCTGAACTGTCCTATTTTTTTTAAAGACCCTTTTTTTTTTGTTCTTCTTCCTGCTCTCAGACAAGGCGGACGCTTCCTACTGCTCCTCCTGTTATCTGCTTAAGTGTGCTTCTGTACAGTGTCGTCTTGTCATAAAACTTTCTTTCCTTTTTGACTCAACTACTTGCTGGACTACTAAGAAACTGGAAATGGATCTAATTAACTGGTCTCTGAGTGCAATTGACACACTTTTTTCCCAAAAGAAGGGTGCACCGGGAGAACCCATTTGCCCTGGCGGTACCTCAGCGGCAGGCTACACATGGGACGCCTGGAAGAACTGACAAGTTCTGCGTTTAGAAGTTCTGTCCGTGGAGGACGTTGAGGACGTATTCATTTTCGGATTTATGATAGTAGGGTTCCTGATTATTAGTTATTAAAGCTACTCAGCCACTGTCTGCTGAAATTAAACAGTGCTTCAGTGACTTGTTGCTTGAGTGACAAGTTGAAGGGATTACAACAGAGTGCTGCACAGTCCGAGGAGCTGTCTCAAGTCATCTCAGCCCGGACTGCGTACACGGAGAAAAGAGTAGACTTGATCGAGAATCAGACCTGTGAGTTGCTACGCAGTATTACGGGGCTGACCACGAAACTGGATGAAACATCAAAGCTACTTCACGAATCGGACGCACGCACCTGCCGCTGAAGAACCAGAACTTATTGACTACCAACCAGACAAATTTCCGAAAATGAAAATGGATAAATTACAATTTCTGTCTCCTTTACCTCTGCCCCAGCCTCTTCTCTCGATTAGAAGTCTGGCCAGCAGCTGGGTCTTATCTTATCTTAGTGGTACTCCCTGTGCAAAATCAAACCCCTTAGTGGGCCAATTTTGCTTTATTAAAGCAAAATACCAAAATAAAATTACATAGCTTCCAAAACGCATTTGTAGCTTAAACGTGCTTAATGGTACCAAAACTATGCATTTTTAGCATCTATAATGTTTATGAAAACTCCAGTGGTAATCGTACTGCCATACAGAACCACTGAATATCTTTAGGCATGTAGTTCGCCTCATATTTGAACAAAAATAGCATTTGGTGCTATAGATGTGAATTGTAATATATATATTACCAGCTGATCAAGCAAATACTCTTTAAATAATAACCAAAATTGCATTCAGAGCACCCAACAAAACGGTCTGCACATTACAGTCATTTTCTTTTTATATTTAACTCAATTACCAAACTTTACAATAGCACAAACTGTATTATTGTTAATATGACCAAAACTGTAATTTCCTGCACTGACATAACAATTAAATACATTTTAACTCTGTCCGGGCTCTTACAATCACAGTAAAAAGTAACATTAAATCATACACATTGTGAGTGGGGGAAGGGCACCGCTGCTGCAAGACCTCGTGGCTACGCTGCTATAGCTAGTTCAATACTGAACAATATACCTTTATCATTTGGCTTTGTTAGAGCTGACTTAGCGTAAACTATTATCAACAAATATGTTATGTTGTTCATATTTATGTGTTTTGTGCTCTTCACATTACTAACCTGTATAAACAGGAGAAATGATGAGACAGTATGCAGGTGCTTCTGTTCTGTGCAGTCTTGCTCGTAGAATGAGGAAACTGCGCGAGACTCTCAGAGAGAGACCCAGGCCTGAAGCACAACCACAACACTGCCCCCAAGTGGTGCACCCCAAAACTACAATTGACATGTATTCTAAAAATCAAATTGTGGCCAAGTGATATTAAAAAAAAATAAACCTTATCAACAACTAAAATGGGACCACACATTTTGTGTGCGTCACATCTCCTTTACCTCTGCCCCAGCCCCTTCTCTCGATTAGAAGTCTGGCCAGCAGCTGGGTCTTATCTTATCTTAGTGGTACTCCCTGTGCAAAATCAAACCCCTTAGTGGGCCAATTTTGGCCCCCGGACCCCACCTTGGGCACCCCTGGACTAAAGATAGTCGGGCACACCTCAACGCACAGCTTGGGCTCTGGAACCCAACTCTGCACTCTGGAGTATCCTGTGGTGTGGGCTTACTCATAGCCCCCCAGCTCAGTTGCCATGTGTTGGAGGCCCCTCCACAACCCGAGCGGTGTTCTGTTATCAGTAAATATAAATTTAACTAATCAGAGCTTTGCAAAGATTGAAAAAAGGGGACATTTCAGGTTATTTGTGTATTGTGTTCTACATTTTGAAGTTAAACAAGTAGCACATCATTTGCTGACCCTTTGTTTCTGTACCATCTGTACCATAAAGAAGGCCCGAGTGGGGTGTGAGGCTCACGGGTTTGAATTGCTGGTGAACATTTCCGCAACAGCAAACATTGTTTTGGTAAATGTCAGAAATAATTGTGTTGTAATTCACTTTTGAAGTACCACTTTTTGGCAGTGAACAGCCCATTAGGGAGCGGAGTAGTGCATTGATGGAGAAGGCTGTTTTGGGACATGGTGCATTTATGCTGCCCGTAAGAACAATGTCATCTGAGCTCTAAAGAACAGTGCCTCCGTCTGAAAATTACACCATGTGCTTCATGTCTCATAAATAGAATAAGCCCAAACACAGAAGAACATGTCCGCTTGTGTCTGTCAAACTAAGATGCTTTTGTGTCATTAATCCCACTTTGTTATGTCCTGAGTACTGCCATAGAAAATTTTAAATACAGAGTTACAGGGACAAAAAAAATTGAAAAATTAATCATTACGTGCAGCAACTCCGTTCATTTTATATAATAGCTTATTAGCTGATATTTAAGCTTCCTGCAAATGAGGCTGTCCATGCATATCCAGTTAGCTCTTTATTTGGCAGTGGTGGCAAAAATGCACAATACAGTAGCCCAGCTAAGACAAGTTGCTGTCTATGAACAGTTTACTAGGAGAAAATAGGATATACCTGCTTGTAGGACCACTTCTAACAGATAAAGCACTTTGTGCACTTGTTATGTACCAGACTGGTCTAGGGAATATTTTTTGCACAACAACACAGAACAGAAAAAAACAGGAAAAAAAACAGGAAAACTGAGTATGTGCAAAAAAAAGGCAACTTTCATTCACTTTGATTCATTTTCTACCGCTTAGTCCCGTTAGGGGTCGCGGGTGACTGGAGCCTATCCCAGCAGCTTTGGGCCTGAGGCGGGGTACACCCTGGACAGTGGCCAGTTAGTCGCAGGGCTAACATTTAGAGACAGACACTGACAAACAACCATTCACTCTCACATTCATTCACTAGGGACACTTTAGAGTTGCTGATTCAGACAATGACTCCTCACAGAAAAACCGGAGTCAGCCGAGAATGTTTTTTAATTTTTTTATTTATTAGTTTATTAACAGCATTAACAAGTTAATAACCACAACAACAACAACAATAATAATAATACTAACAACAACAGCTACAATGACAACAACAACACCAACAACAACAATAATAACAAGCACGGGTGACAAAAATAACAAAGATTCAGAACTATCGGTGAATTGATTAAAAAGAAAGAGGAGTCGGAGTTGAGCGGAGAGAAGGGGTTCATAGTTGTAATAGATCAGAAAGTGTTGGGTGGTAGAGATCGGTTTCCGATTCGTAATTATGGGGGGGAGATGTATATTCCATTGAAATTAAGTCTATCATGAGACTTTTCCAGTAATTAATGTGCATGTTATTACGAGTTTTCCAGTTCATGAAGATATATTTCTTGGTGATGGTTAGAGCTATGAGGAGCATTTTAGAGTTTATATTTTTATTAGTAATTATTGTAAGGTCCCCCAGCAAGCAAAGAGAGGGCGATAGCGGGATGTGGCAGCCGACTATAGTGGATAGTGACTGTGTGACCTCTTCCCAAAGTACAAACTTCTGATGTGAAACCCATTTTAGCTAATCTATTGCCCGTGTAATGTGTTCTATGAAGTGTTTTGTATTGTATTAATTGAAGATTACCTTTTTTGGACATGAGATAAATGTTTTTACAAATTTGGGTCCAGAAGTTAGCATCAGGAGCTATTGAAAGATCGTTTTCCCATTTTATTGTTGGTAGGTATATAATCTGAAATTGATTTGAAATGATTTTGTATATTTTAGAGAGAAGTTTCTTTGGAGAAGAAATGTTAACAAAGTCTGCTATTACTTGTGGAAGTTCTAAATTTATGGCTCTGATGTTTATTTTTGCCAGAACAGAAGATTTAAGATGTAGGTATTTTAAAAATTCATTGCTCCCAATGCCAAACTCCTGGGCCAGTTTCGGAAATGTTATTAACATGTTAGATTTGAAAATATGGTTAATGTGAGTGATACCCCTTTCAGCCCATGTGTGAAAGTTCAATATTTTTTTATTACTTATAAAGTCATGGTTGTTCCACAGTGGGGTGAGGTTAGATGGAGCTAGTATAGAATTTGTGATTTGGTGAAATTTCCACCAGGCTGTCAGAGTGGAAGCTATAGTTACAGCATTAAAACATGTGTGTTGTTTGATTGATTTAGTGAGGAATGGTATGTCAGCTTTAATTAATTCTTTGCATAGTGATTGTTCTATATCTAACCATATAGTATCAGATTTCCTTGTTTTTTTGTAGTGTGGTGAGTTTTATCCTTGGCGTTTTGTTTTTCCAATAGAAATGATTGATAATAGAATCTAGTGATTTAAACCAGGTAAGTGTGGGGTGGATTGGAATCATTGAGAATAGATAATTAATTTTTGGTAAAATTGTCATCTTTATTGCTGCTATCCTGCCAATTATAGAGATTGGAAGGTTGAACCATCGAAGCTAGTCGTCTTTTATTTTTTTTAACATTGGTGTGAAGTTGAGTAATACCAATTCTGACAGTCTGGAGGAAATCGTAATGTCTAAATAAGTAATGTGATCGTGACATATACGTATAGGTGCTTGATGGGGTGCCACATCCCATTTGGTTCTATGTAAGGGGAGGATGGAAGATTTGTTCCAGTTTATTGCGTAATCTGAAATTTTTGACAAGATTATTTTAATTATTTCTTGAGTAGCTAAGGGTTCTTGTATAAATAGTAGAATATCATCTGCATAAAGTTAGATTTTATGTGTTTGTTGTGGTGTTTCAATACCTTTGATTGCTGAATTTTGACGGATAGCTGCTGCTAGAGGTTCAATAAAAATAGTAAATAGAGATGGAGAGAGTGGACATCCCTGCCTTGTCCCCCTATGCAGTGTGAAGCTTTGTGATGTTAGTCCATTGGTTGTGACTGTGGCAGATGGTGATGTATATAAAATCTTAATCCAATTAATAAATGACTCTCCAAAGCCAAATTTCTGTAGTGTGGTGAATAAAAATTTCCAGTTAACCCTATCAAAAGCTTTTTCAGCGTCTAATGTGGCAATGAGAGTATCTTTCTGTTGTACTGAAGAATAATGCATTAAATTATATAATCTACGGGTATTGTTAGATGCGTGTCTACCTTTTATAAAGCCGGTCTGATCAGGGTGGATGATATACGATATAATTTTCTCAATTCTATGAGATAATGCTTTGCTAATCATTTTTATGTCAACATTTATAAGTGAGATAGGACGGTAGTTAGATGTGAGGGTATTATCTTTGTTACGTTTAGGAATGAGTGATATAAGAACTGTATTCATGTAGTATGGGAATTTAGCCTTTTGTTTTATTTCCGTTATTGTTCTACTGAATAGTGGGTATAAAGTTGACCAAAAATGTTCGTAGAACTCAGCAGGGAAGCCATCCGGTCCTGGTGCTTTATTATTATGCATATGTTTCAACGCAGAATGAAGTTCTTTTTCAGTGATTGGTAATTCAAGAGAGGTTATTTGCTCTGGATTGAGTTTTGGTAGAATGATGTTATCAAGGAATTGGTTTATGTCTTCTTGATTTGGGTCCATATCAGATGAGTATAATTTTGTATAGTATTCTTCAAATATTTTGTTTATCTCGGTAGGTGAATTGGTTAGCTTCCCTGCTGAGTTTCTAATAGATGTTATGGCTGTTTTTTCTTTATTTCTTTTAATTTGACTGGCTAAATATTTTCCGGATTTATTGCTATGGTGAAAAGTTTCATGACGCAGTCTGTGAATCAAAAACTGGTTTCTTTTGTTTATTATTTCATTAAGCAGAAATTTATTTTCTCTTAATTCTTTATAGGTGGTTTCCGATTAATTATTTGCGTGTAAAATTTCTAATTTTTTTATTGTTTCTTCCAGTTGGACTTCTTTTTCCTTCTTTTTTTTTTATAGACTGAATATGATATAATTTTTCCCCGTAATACTACTTTCCATGTCTCCCAAAGCAGTGATGCTGACGACTTTGGAGAGTCATTTATTTCAAGGAAGGATGTCCACTCTCTCTTGAAATAACTGTCAAATTCTGAATCTTTCAAGAGAGATATGTTAAAACGCCATCTGGTGAGGTGTTTTTGCATTACAGATGGGATCCATGTGAAAGTTACTGGAGAATGGTCACTAATATTGATGGGATGAATTTTGGTTTCTATGATATTTGGTATAATTGAGTTACTAATTAAAAAGAAATCAATGCCGGAGTAAGTTTGATGGACATTAGAATAAAAAGTATATTCTCTGTCAAGTGGGTGTTGTAGCCTCCAACCATCGCCAAGACCAAAATCACTCATGAACTGTTTTATTGTTTTGGAGGACTGCCAGGATTTACCTTTATGTTTTGACCTGTCCAATGATGGATTGATTACCGTATTATAGTCTCCCCCTATAATTATTGAACCGCTAAAAAGGTTTGAAAGAGAGATAAAGAAATTTGAAAAGAAAGAGGGATCGTCAGAATTTGGCCCATAAATGTTGCCAATAGTAATTGGTTTATTGTTGATTGAAATATTAATAATGATAAAACGGCCTTCAGGATCTGAAATGGTTGTATGATGGTTAAATTGTATTTTTTTGTTTATTAATATGCAAACTCCTCTCTGTTTTGAGTTATAATAAGAGGAAAAACAGTGGTTAAAATGTGTAGTTTTTAAGCTGTTTTGTGTAGATTGTGAGAAGTGTGTTTCCTGTATTAGACATATATCAGCTTGCATATTTTTTAGGTAATTTAGGACTTTATTTTTTTTTGTTTGTGAAGCAACTCCACGAATGTTCCAGGTTAAGAATTTTAACTGCATGAAGATAGTGTGTATTTCTCAATTACATTGTTTGAACATAAGTCTGTATGTATGGATGTAAATATAATTGTATGTGTGTGTGTATGTGTACTTGTAGATCTACAATACCCGATGACAAACAAAACGGGACAAAATAAATACTTATAACCAACAACAAAACATATAAACAGGGAGCAAAAAAGCTAATTTGGTACATTTAGTATACAATGTGTGTGCATGGTACTAATAGTTTAATGTAATAATATAAATTGATTGGAGAATTAGAATTAGTAAAGCCAGGGAGTAGTGTCCTTGTCTCTGAAAAATTGTCCATCGATATATAGTTTGTCTACTGTGATGATTGCTTTTTTACCTTGATTGATCATTATCTTGCAGATAGGGAAGAGTAGCTTACGTCTGCGGATAATCTCTTGTGGAAATTGGTCGTTGAGTCCGTAATGAGTCCCTTTTAGCTGCCGGCCCTGACGTTGAACCAGTACTTTTTGTTTGAAATGTTCAAATTTGACAATAATGGGCCGAGGTCGGGTGGAGTTGAGAAGCTTCTGTCCTAAATGATGTACGCGATGGAAAGTGATATGCTCAACAGTCTCTGGTGTAAGTTTGAGCTGGCTAACCATGAAGTCCTTAACAGATTTTTCGGGGTCTTCGGTGGATGACTCGGCCACGCCGGAAATAATTAAATTATCTCTCATACTTCGTGACTGCAAATCCAGGACGATTTCTTGCATAGCTTTGTTCTCAGCGGTGACAGAGGTAAGTTAAGTGTTTACCGTAGAAAGTTTAGCAGTGAGTGTGGCCACGGAGCTTTTAATTGATTTGTTTTCTTCTATGAGCAAATCGACTTGTTGTTGACTGTATTCCAGGCTGTTACGAAGATTTTGGAATTCTTTGTGAAGTACTTCGATTAGTGAAAGTCTAAAATCCAAGTTAGATAGGCGCTCGTTGATTGATAAAAGTATGTCCGAACAGCAGTTTGTTTTGATAGGAGTGGATGTTGGTGATGTTGGTGATAATGAAGAATCGGTTGATATGGGAGAGTCCGAAGTGTGGGGTTTTTTGGCTTTGCGTGATCGGGCCATTGTACATATTCTATTGAAACATTTGTCAATGTAGTCCTCCAGCTGGTCCAGGTTCGAGTCGTAATCCAAGTTTATTGTTTTTCTAGCATATGGGAGGCAAACGGACTAGTTCTTGTATGATAAGGTCATACAAATCTTTTATACTATGTACAAAATCTTTTTCTCATTACGTTAGCCGAGAATGTTTTGAGTCGGCCGGGTTTTGAACTCACACCTTCTTGCTGTGAGGCAACTTGAAGTTTATTAACAAAGAAACATAGCTCTTGATAACAAATAATAAATATAACAAATAATCTAACAAAAATGTCCACTTAAACTTAGGAAACAGTGAACCGTCCAGACATGGCACTAGACCCACAGGTCTCTGAGGTGTGGAGGCTTCTGCTCTTTTATCTTCTATTTTTTATTCCAGGCACTGAGAGGTGGAGACAAGAAAAACAAAAACACAACAAAAACAACTAATGGCACGAGGGCCATAACAACACTGAAGACATTATTTGTGGTGTATACAACTGGATTTACCAGTGGGTCCCACACAGATATCAGACAATGAGCACACAGGTAGCTTTACACGTAGCAGCTTGGGATTTGTGACTGGACATCAACAGTCTATACTAAGAACAAGAATGGATGCCATGGGACCTTTGTGCCTGAACAATTTTATGACTGACGTCCTGATGCTGGTGAGAGCGCTTGGTCAGTGTATAAACTGAGATATTATGATTAATGGTTAACATGGTAACATTGTTTTTTTGGAATGGGATAAGAAAGGCTACCTAGGGAACATAACATTTCAATAGTTTAGATCAGTCAAAAAGTGGAAGATATACAGGTTTGGAAACACACTCCCAGGCAGTGTCAATAACATATGCATGAAATGCTGAACAAGAGCAGTGGAGAATTTTATTTTTAATTTGAAATCCAAAATATCTGAAGAAAGTGTTTTATTATCCCCTAATCTCAGACTACTTCTTCCCTCAAGCACACTGAGGCGACAGAATAATCTTTTCAAATTCCCACTCCTGAGCCTCTGAACTGATGTGATACTGGCCAAAGGTGATTGATTCTGAATGAAAATTTAGCTTTTATTATAAACACCAGGAAGGAAGCCAAATTCAAAGAGCAACCCAGTGAGGTGAAAAGCAGAAAGCTGCTTGTTATGACTCACCATGTCCAACATTTGTAAGGTCTGTACAGAAAAGGAAAGTGCCACTGCAATATTAATAACATTATAATATTAACACGTTTGCATTTGGCATTTTCTGTTACAACCAAGTCAGAAATGGTTTAATTTGAAGCAGACATACACAGAAGTGAAGTTATACGTGTGGAGGCACAACCAGTTTTTTTTTCCGTGAACTTTGTGCCAGAGCTGGTATTGGTCTCCAAATACAGCCATAGCGTTACAGTACAGGACTCCTAACCATTACATAAATTGGTAGTTATTTCATTGACTTTAACACCAAATAAAACATTGGCGTTAGTGTTTCTTGACATTATATTTGATATTAAGTCAAATATAGCCTTTACGTATGCAAGATAAGCTGAGTGCACATTGTGGCAGCAGAAGCTAAGCAGACCACTTTAACATTTCAAGAATTAAAAATATTTAGTTTTACTTAGTTTAATACAAGTTTAATAAGTACAAGTCACTAGAGGTTTAGGGTTATGGACTTGCATAACTGCAAATAATGTTACTCTTTATTTCATTCTCCGCAAATAGTCCATCCAGTGGAGCAGTGGGCATCCACTCAGGAGCGCCTAGGGGCCCAACTCCAAATCTTGCACCCATACTTGGTCATATTACTAACCGGAGAAGTTTTCAGTGTTGGTGGGAGACACTGGTAACGGCGTTCAAATAGGCCAGATTGGCTGCCAAGTTGTGTTTTACTGTAACTTCAGAAGCTCCAGACACGTGAGCAAAAGCGCCAATCTCATTGGTCGTATAGTTTTTAACGCGGCGCGTCAAACCAAAAAAACGAACCCGAGGCGTTTTTTAAAAAATGACGCTTTTACGCGTGGCGTTTTCGTGTTGGTGTGCACACTCACATTGGCACCCTTTGTTTAGTCACGAGACGTTAAATGTCAGCGAATATCGCGCGCGAAATTCGTCCCGGTGTGAACAGGCCTTAAGACTGTTAAACTGAACTCTGCCTAAGATAGACATGTCTATCTCTACGAACATTGTTGCTCTTTCAGCCAATGCTCGAGTAGAACCGAACTTCATCAGTAAAATATTAATATAAATGCTAAGAAATATTGCTGCTTTTGTTGCCACAGTGAACATCTCTGTTTTGGATGACATCACTTGAGGCAGGATCTATAGTAGCATATTATTTGTAGTCTTGCTACTCAAATTAATTGCCCCTGGTGTGGGATTAATAAAAGCGTCTGAATCTTGAATTTATGAAGTGCTTGAATGACGCCACATGCCATTTTTGGAGTTTCCTATACCAAACTGCAATAACGGCCAGATCCACTTGAATATGGTATACAGCCTACTGCCACTGGAGAGCTTCTAACCCAGCTATAAATAAAAGCCATATTCTCTGGTGCTCACGCTTGTATGCAATGGATGGAGAGGAGGAAAGCAGCACTGACGGCACAAAGAGCCCAGCTGTGTGGAAAGTGATAGCTAAAATGACATTGTGCCATTCTCTCAATCATTCCCCTCTGAACACTGCCTTTTTTCTTTCTCTGAATGGACCCCAGAGCTGAAAAACAAAAAGCCACAGCAGTAGATGTGTCTGTGTTTAAATTCTCACCTACGCAGCAGATTGGGCTCATAATTATTTTATTTTTTTTATAACTGGGTCCCTTTCATCCTGCTTTTTATCCTTCAGCCCGGCTTTCTCCTCATTTACCCCAATAGGCCGCCACTCTCAGTTGTACGTTAGTTATGACACTTCCTTCTAAGACTTTAGATTAGAAGTCTTTCCAACAATCTCTAAGCTGCAGCAAGAGGCTTTGGGGTTTGAAGTGAACAGACTTTGAGTTAGCATCACATGACCCATTTATGTCGGCGGCAGTAGCTCAGTGGGTAGAGCGGCCGTCCTTCAACCGGAAGGTAGTAGGATCGATTCCCGCTCGCCCCACAGTTCATACTGTCGTTGTGTCCTTGGGCAAGACACTTAACCCACCTTGCCTCCAGTGACTGTAACACTGGTAATGTAATGTAATGTAAGTCGCTTTGGATAAAAGCGTCTGCTAAATGAATAAATGTAAATGTAAATGTAAATTTATATTGGGCTTTGTGCCGCAATGGACTGCACATTGAACTTCTAGGGCGTCAACAGCAATGTAATTCAAAGGTTGTGAGCTTCAGTACCCCCAGAATCAACCATTAAGTGAGAAAAGAAGCTGTAATTGCAGCAAGCAATGTCTATGAGATTTTGAGTTTGAAGGGAGTCTCACTAGACTTAAAGCCACTTACTACCTGTACCACAAAATGTCCTTCTGTTTTTCAATTAGTCTTATGTTTCCTCTAGACTCGTGTATTTAATGAAGAAAATAGAATGGCGTAACTAAAGGTTTGTCTTTACAATGCATCATCTTCATCAATTATAAGCAGAACACAAACGCCATACACCTATATACACACGTGGACAAAATTGTTGGTACCCTTCGGTCAATGAAAGAAAAACTCACAATGGTCACTGAAAAAACTTTATTCTGACAAAAGTAATAAATAAAAATTCTATGAATGTTAACCAATGAAAGTCAGACATTGCTTTTCAACCATGCTTCAACGGAATTATTAAAAAAATAAACTCATGGAACAGGCCTAGACAAACTTGTTGGTACCCCTAACTTAATATTTTGTTGCACAACCTTTTGAGGCTATCACTGCAATCAGACGATTCCTTTAACTGTCAATGAGACTTCTGCACCTCTCAGCAGGTATTTTGGCCCACTCCTCATGAGCAAACTGCTCCAGTTGTTTCCGGTTTGAAGGGTGTCTTTTCCAGACGGCATGTTTCAGCTCCTTCCAAAGATGCTCAATAGGATTGAGGTCAGGGCTCATAGAAGGCCACTTTAGAATAGTCCAATGTTTTCCTCTTAACCATTCTTGGGTGTTTTTAGCTGTGTTTTTGGTCATTGTCCTGTTGCAAGACCCATGACCTGCGACTGAGACCAAGCTGTCTGACACTGGCCAGCACATTTCTCTCTAGAATCCCTTGATAGTCTTCAGATTTCATTGTACCCTGCACAGATTCAAGACACCCTGTGCCAGATGCAGCAAAGCAGCCCCACAACATAACAGAGCCTCCTCCATGTTTGACAGTAGGGACAGTGTTCTTTTCTTGATATGCTTCATTTTTCCGTCTGTGAACATAGAGCTGATGTGCCTTGGCAAAAGTTCCATTTTTGTCTCATCTGTCCATAGGACATTCTCCCAGAAGCTTTGTGGCTTGTCAACATGTAGTTTGGCATATTCCAGTCTAGCTTTTTATGATTTGTTTTCAACAATGGTGTCCTCCTTGTCGTCTCCCATGTAGTCCACTTTGGCTCAAACAACGACGGATGGTGCGATCTGACACTGATGTTCCTTGAGCATGGAGTTCACCTTGGATCTCTTTAGAAGTCTTTCTGGGCTCTTTTGTTACCATTCGGATTATCCGTCTCTTTGATTTGTCATCAATTTTCCTCCTGCGGCCACGTCCAGGGAGGTTGGCTACAGTCCCATGGATCTTAAATTTCTGAATAATATGTGCAACTGTAGTCACAGGAACATCTAGCTGCTTGGAGATGGTCTTATAGCCTTTACCTTTATCATGCTTGTCTATAATGTCTCTTTCTATTCTCCTGCGACACCTCTTTCCTTCGCTTCCTCTGGTCCATGTTGAGTGTGGTACACACCATGTCACCAGACAACACAGTGACTACCTGAAGCCCTATAAATAGGCCCACTGACTGATTACAAGATTGTACACACCTGTGATGCTAATTAGTGCACACACCTTGAATTAACATGTCCATTTGGTCACATTATTTTTAGTCTTTTCTAGGGGTACAATCAATTTTGTCTAGGCCTGTTCCATGAGTTTATTTTTTAAAATAATTCCATTGAAGCATGGTTGAAAAGCAATGTCTGACTTTCATTAGTTAACATTCATAGAATTTTTATTTATTACTTTTGTCAGAATAAAGTTTTTTCTGTGACCATTGTGAGTTTTTCTTTCATTGACCGAAGGGTACCAACATTTTTGTCCACGTCTGTGTGTATATATATATATCGTTGCCTTGTACCTGTACTTGTGTAATGACAATAAAGTTGAATCTAATCTAATATATATAATATATATATAAATAAATATATATATATAATATATATATATTATATATATAATATATATATATTATATATATAATATATATATATTATATATATAATATATATATATAATATATATATATTATATATATATATAATATAAAATATATAATATATATATATTATATATATATATTTATATATATATATATATAATATATAATATATATATAATATATATATATATAAATATAAAGTGTATATAAAAAAAAGTGATGGCCCAGGGGCGGCTTTTTGCATTTTATTTTGGTATATATATTTTTTGTTACAGGAAGTAATGTGTGTGACCTTTAGAGAATTAAAGAGAGCTACTATCCATTTGGCTCACTTGGCTTCTCCCTGGCTGCCTTTGTTTAGTTATTTTGTTCACATACATTTACATTTACATTTATTCATTTAGCAGACGCTTTTATCCAAAGCGACTTACATTACATTACTAGTGTTACAGTCACTGGAGGCAAGGTGGGTTAAGTGTCTTGCCCAAGGACACAACGACAGTATGAACTGTGGGGAGAGTGGGAATCGAACCGCCTACCTTCCGGTTGAAAGACGACCGCTCTACCCACTGAGCTACTGCCGCCCCCACATACACTTCATGTACACTAGAAACAGCAGAGACATACATATACAAAAATATTAAATTAAAACTGATTTAAGTAAACCGTAAACCTTCTTTCGTCCCTAGCTCATTGAACCAGAGTTTGTGACTAGTTACTGTCACTTTTAGAGAAGCAAGATGAATTTCCAAGGTTTATGAATTATCTTACTGCTGAGCAAGGTAACACTGTTGGTACACGGAACGTCAACATAGGATGGAATAAGCCTCCTTCATTATTGAAATACAAGATCGGATGATGACAAAACACAATGTTTCTTGGAGATGCCAAAATTTACAAAGCTGGGAGGTTTATTACACAGTGCAGTGGTTACCACCGGCCACCAGGGGGCCACATTGCTGTTGTCCTACAGTTGTAGATGCCACCGTGGTTGTATTAAGCTGTTCTACTTAATTCATGTAAGTTGTCATTAAACATACAGCTTGACATTGAGGAGTGTATTTCTTTATGAAGAAGCCATGGTTGTTGTGGAGTGCTGTGTTCCTGGCTGCGCCTTCAAGTCAGACGACGTGTCTGAAGCCCTCGCCATTGCCCTGCTGACTAATCATGGTTTTGTCCATCAAAGCCCGCCTGTCATGGCTGCACTAGCCCATGTCCAAGTTCCTCAGGTCCCGAAACTCGACTGGCCTAAAGTTGACGTTGGCGTGTTGATAGAATGGAATGTGTTCACCCGTCGGTGGGACGTCTTTCGCATCGGCTCAGGCATTGGAGACGCACAGACCCCGTTCCAGCTATTTCAGTGCGCTGGGCATGATCTTGGAGACCGCCTGCTGAAAGTCAATCCCGACGCCGCCTCCGGACCATTGATGGATCTTATTGCCACCATGCGCTCCCTAGCAGTCATTCCAGTGGCCACATGCGTCCTGCGTACCGAGCTACTTCAGTTACACCAGGAACGTGACGAAACTTTTTGTGCCTTCACTGCCAGAGTACGGGGTAAAGCGGAGACATGCGCCTACAGTGCAGTATGTGAGTGTGGCAAGAATGTGGACTACACTGACCACATTATTCGTGACGTTTTGATCAATGGCATTTAAAACTCAGACATACGCCGCGATACACTGGGAATACCTGATATTATATCAATACCTGGTCCTGACCAGACCAGTTAACGTGATCGCACTAGTCCACATACTAGTCCTGCCCCGACCCCAGCCCTAGCGGACAGGCCAAGGAAGCTTCTTGCCCCGATTGTAAAGGCACCTTTAAAAGGTTTTCACAGAGGGTTCACGTGGATGGAATACCAAGCCACACCAGATTTGCATTGACTGCTAAAGGGCCCGCCGGCAGAAGAGGCGACCACAGCCATTGACTGGCGGTCAACAGGCCGCCATGGAGTCAGAGCCAATCTCCCAGATTTCTTCAGTTCAATCTGGAGCCCGCCCTGGCCGATGTTATGCAAACCGGCGCTGGCGGAGCGCTCCAACATCGCACAGCTGTGTCACCAGACCTTTACCTGTCAGACTCGAGCACCACATTTTTTCGAAAGGCGAATGGAGACCCGCCAGGATGAGAGTATATGTTCTTCATCTCTGTCATTGTAGTGTATTTCTTCACACAGTGAAGTGACTGACTCAAAGCGGTCGTGCCCTCAATTATGCAAGAGTCCCGATAATCCCCAGCAGGAGATTATTCAATTATCTAGAGGCCGTTTTCGTCACCGACTATAAACATGTTTATCCCTGCAGTAATTGGGGGACTTGAACAGGTCTGAGACTAAAGCTACTGGCAAATTGGCAAGATTTAACTTGATGGCTTTACTATTGACCTACATGGAAGGCCTCTAAGGTAATGACTAATTGGATGGCTAAAAATCCAGTCTGATGTTTGTTCAGATCTATGTTGCAAATATTTTATGTATAGTGTTTTTACTGTTTCCTGCTCTAACATAAGCAAAGATGGAATAACAGATAGGGCCTACTGTCAAAATAAATAGAGTTTAATTAAGACCTGATTTTTATTCAGGTCTTTAATTTCACAAGATTTTCATGAGCAAAAGTGACTTAATTGATTTCAAAATGTAAATGTAACTGTTTTCTTTCAGTTTAGAGCAGACATGTCCAAAGTGCGGTCTCTGAACCGGTCATGGGGCTGATGATCTCTTATGCTAACAAAATTGGCATAACTCTTAACCAAACAAAATTTCCTAAAACACTTAACCAAACTGATTTCAATCTACTGCCGGTAGAATGTTACAAGTTAATAACAATGAGCCTCATGCATGAAGCCTTCTTACGCAAAAATGTGTAGCGCAGGTCCTAACACTGTCTTCTCCATGTGGTGTTATTTTGGCATTTTGTACAAGTCCAGAAGAATATAGACCAATGACTTGTAGCTTGTAGTTGCTGTAGCCTAAATGCAGCTAAATATGGAGCCATTCTCCAATGTTCTCTACCCACTCACTGACCGCAGACATGTAGTCAGATGCTTACCATTATGTTTGTTCCTTTACCAAATTGTATTCTCGCTAAAATGCACATGCAGCTCATGTTACTTACAAACAATAACTGGAATAAACTCAAGTTATCAATTGCTATATCAATTAAAGGCAGCTAAGACTATATACTGTGATAGCATCATAAGACACATTAAACTTTTAACATGTATTGCCTGAAAAATAGCACACCCTTAATAGAACCAGTAGTTTCTAAACATGATAAATGGGGATCTCTTTCAACACTAGTCTCAGTGAACCTGAGGGCACTGAAAAAAAAAAGAGCTGAAATAATTATTATTACCACATCTAAACTGGTTCAGACAGACATAGCAAATGTGGCGTGAAATCATTTTGTTCAGATTAAGCCCTTGTCACAGGAAAGAATGAAATAAACAGATCTCGAACAACCACGTCTTTGTACACACTTTAATTTGCTGTTTTGTAGGAAAAAAAGAAGTTCCTTCATGTAGTATTATAGAAATATTAACTGTTCAGTTGTGGTTACAGTGTTTAACCTGCATGTAAAACAGGCTTATTTGTTCATTATCATCTATTTGTTCCATAATAAAGTGCAGGTGGAGTTGATCTGGCAGCACAAACTTGTAAAAAATATGAATCTAAGACTTACTAATTTAGAGCTTTTAGTGGCTCACCATTCGACAGAAACTTGAACATTTAACTCTTCTAACTCAAACGGAAGACAACACAAACTACAGCACAGTCTTAACATCTCTGGAGATTGCACTTGAAATTAAATAGAAACCATATTATACGACAAAAGGCAAAAGAAAATATAGTGTTTATAATTGAATAACTGCTATAGACATAATGTAGCTAGAAGACCAGAGCGTCCTATCAGGGTGGAAAGAAAGGTTTTCTGTTTTAAGTTTATCAGGTGAGTCTGGTTGGTTTGGTCACATTACCTATCACCAAAAAAGTCAAGGAAATTTTTAAACTAAACTATTCTTTCAACATTAATGGATCAGTTGAGCATAAAAAATTTTTTTAGTAAAAATTATAAGAAACTAAATATGGTAAATACTTGGAGCTAAATGTGCATTTCTTCACTTTGGTGTAAAAGTTTGTAGAAGAAGACGGTCTATTTGACAACCCTGGAGCGAAGGCACCTCTTAATGATCTGATGGTCGCTCTCCTTTTCCTCGAGCTCTCGACGGATGATCTAAACAGAAAAAAGAGAAAGTAATCTTGAAATGCTCACATTTTATTTGGTGGTTTCTTGGAACAAAAGAAGAAAGCGAGTGGCTTTATCTTTATTGTTTAGTGTTGCTTTTATAGACAAAATATAATATACAAAACAAGACCTAGTGGACTGGACAAGTTATTTGGGATAGGGCTAGAGGTCACCTATGCATTTTAATATTGCACATATTTTTCAGGCAAAATTTTACACAAATCGGAAACTTGTCTTACGTATAAGCCAGAGTTAACCAAATATTTTCCTTTATTGAGAGTTTTATTTTTTATTTATATAATATTTTTGCCATCTGTCATTTTGACAATTACTTTGAGGGTGATTTATTGTAATTCCTACTCCTGACCAGTTGGTGGCAAAAGTAAATACTAACAATTATTTTGTATAGTCACGTTTCTTTGTCCCACTGCATTCAGTTGCAAAAATGTCTCGGCAGCTGAGTGCGAGTAGTTTCTACAAACCGCCAAATAGTTCTGGTTATCTGGTCTGATAAAAGTGAAAAAATAGGACATGATGCAGTGGAGGATGAAAGAAAACAAACAGACAAGACTGAAAAGCAACTTATTTAAGTAAAATTTTGTTTTTTTTCCTTTAATAGTTCAAATTGTGTAATATACTGGGTTCCATACTTGCCTGTTCAAGCAAAATATCCTTTTGCTGTCAGTGCAGGAAAAAAAAAAAAAAATCTGTTCTCTATGCTTGCCTTGTAGCCAAATTTCTTAAAATGAAAATCAAAAGCTATTTTAAGTATTATTAAAGTATGAAAATTAAAAATGACAAGCAATAACGACAGAGAGTGAGAAAGTCTAGCGCAACCTCTGGTAAAATCCCAAAAAAGTCTGACAGCCTCTGATTGACAGCCACAGTGAGTGTCCCTCACTCACTGGACTGTTTTAGTGACTGTTTACGAGGCCTGCACAATATATCGCAAATGTATTGTTCAGGGCTGCAACAACTATTCGGATTAATTGATTATTTAAAAACTAATTTAATAATCAATTGCTAATTATTACAAAGAGAGCAGTGAATCCACAGAAACAGTAAAAGAGATGTACATTTTGTCATAAAAATACATCTTTATGTGAATATATGCTCTATCCACAAGTCCTGTTGCACTTGTAGCTTCGCCAGGTGTGATCTTTTTTGTATTATCAGTTTTAAACCGGAACAATAAAACACCAAGTTTTTGACCACTTGTCTTTGTCCTTCAATTAATCGAAGAAAACAAGCAATATCGCAACAAACGTGCCAGTGTATCGGACCCACTCCTAATGGACTAACAGTCCATTACTTTAAAATAGACATTGTAGTACACATTGATTATGTTGCTGAAGAACAGCTCAGGTGTGTTACTAAAACTTTAGCAAAGAGAAACATTATCTGAATTTAGTGAAAATGGAGTGTTAAAGGACAGCTGCTGTGACGGGCAGAAATTATGTGAAATTACAAGACTTCATCAACCATAGATTTGTTTGTGTGGGGTTTTTTTTTATTGTTTCTTTGACAACTTTATGATTTAAACTTTAAAAGTAAAATTTTGTTTTAACAAGGAGTCTCTCCCAAAACCCAATTTTCTACTTACAATAGCTGTCAAATAGTTTAAAAAGCCATTTGTTAATATTTGTTTTGTTGACAGATTCTGACTGACTTAAAAGCCAGAATCATAGCAAGGCGGTGCAGCCTGACAACTTTGTTAGTGCCTGACCAGAAAATATATTAATCCTTCTAAATTTTATGTTTAAGTGAAATAAGTGCAACACCACATAAGTCATACTTTTCATACTTTGTGGGAACCCTGACGGTAGTTTGATGTTATGTGTAATAACATAACATATGCAATAACATGCTTTAACATACGTTTAATGAATTTAAAAGTATTCCACGTGTATAGTGAAGTGTTTAGTTCTGTTTGCAGTTGGTGTGTGCTGGTGGGTGCCACTGACTGGATGCGGGGCATGTCCATGGGCGAGGAGATTTCTGGCCTGTACAACTTCCTTTTGTTTTTCATGGCTTTAAATTTCAGAGAAGAAGAGGAGGCAGTGGAGTCCACGTCGCTTCGGCCGCTCACCAGACCCATCACCTTCTTGGCTGGAGACAGAATTTAGAGAAAAGACAGACACTTTTAGACTGAATGCTGAAAATACCCGCAATGTAACCACAGGGGTTAAAGTGGAAAAAAATCCTGAGCCTGAACTTTTTTTTTTTTTTTGGGGTTGGAGAGAAACTGCACAGACGGACTTACTTCAAATATTGACAATAATAGCAAAAATACAGTAACAAGAGCTTAAAGTGCTTAAAAAACTGGTAAACTGACACTGAGAACTAGCTTCTCAGACAAACATTTTTTGAACTGTAGTGCAATGCCATGAGTGTTCATGTAACTCGCATGTTGATTTGAAACCGACAGGCTAGTTAACGCTTTTTTGTCTTCTGCCAGGTTTTCTACACAGGGTGACCAGTGGCTGCGAAATTCTGAATGACAAATCATGTTCTGCTATAAATGTGCACAAACGTATTTTTAAATCGCGAACACGGTCAGTCATAGACAACGGTGTGTCAGCTGTAACAGTTGCTCCCGCAACGCGTGCGGTTAGTTTAAGTGCACGGGCAGCGGCTCTATGACCGGGTCTAAATCATGACGAGCAAGCACTTTCTTACCGCTGCTGGCATACAGTAGCTTCCTCGAGCAAATCGTGCAGAAACAAGCCCGGGGCTCTCTCAGTTTCTTGCACCAACTGCCAAAAGGCTCGCCATCTCTACTTTCTTCAATCCACGCCCAGCGCCATTTATTTTGAGTCCTTTATCTACTGCTAGGACATCATCCCCAGGCTTCATAAACTTGCGCTCCATTTTTTTTTTCTCCGACAACGCTAACGTGACATTGACGTATGAGTGTCAATCATACTGTGTTACAAAGACCCGCCCTTCTCTGCTTCTGATAGGGTTGTAACGTTAGTTAAATCTGCGTTTCCCTTGTATGATTGGTAGGTAAAATAAATTGGCTCGAAAATATTAAACCGCATGTGCAGGCTCTCAAATATTATTTTCCCTCACGGCCACACGCCGGAGATCCGGCACGGTGCCGGAATACTTTAAGCCCTGTAACCAGCTCTGGCTTAAAGATTTATTTAATTACAACTACATGCTTGCCCCATAAAATCTATAACTTGCTTATTTGGTTGCATTGCCAATAAAGTGCAGTTAAAATGCAAAATAGGTATTCCATTGGGATGTCAGACGCTCAAGGTTTTCAATAGATTTTGTCGAGAGTTAGGTTTGAAACTTGGAGGATACATACTCTTTCTACTGTTACCCAGACATTCAGACAAAATGCACAGGTGCTAAATCTGTCAGTGAGGTTCACACAGAACCCCAACAACTGTGTGTAATATCAACACAATTAACTGGTGATTTGACAGACACCAATATCTTTTTATCATTCTTTACAAATATGCAGGGCTCTAGACTGACTTTTGGCACTGGTGCGCCTAACTTTATTTCATAGGTGCACCAGCACAAAAGTTAGGTAAACCCAAATCTTGGAACATCCACTCAGAGACTAGTGGAATTGAAAGATACAGTATGCGTTCAGCTGTATTCAAATCTTTTTATTTTTTATTCTCCGTTTAATTTATTTTTGACAATACATGTAATTTTCTTCTTTTTAATCCCCCTGGCATTATTGTATTGTATTTAGCAAATTTATTTTCATTAACGTACCTGCTTGTAGTGTTGTCACGATACTGGAATTTCTAACTTCGATACGATACCTTCAAAAATATCGATATTCGATACCATTTTCGATACCAAAGGGAAAACAACTGTCACAATATTATTATTTTTAAATTTTTTATTTAAAGATAAATATAAAATCAGCCGAGGTCCGCTTGGACCTTAGTTAACTTTCCTCACTGTGAGGGGTCCGGAAATTTTTAATAAAATGATATGTGTTTGAATATAATTCTTTAAAGTAAAGTCTCATTTATTCCACACCTACAGCCTCTTAAACAATATTTCCCCGTGTGGGGTAACATTTTAATAAAAATGCTTCTGATTAGTTCTGTAACAGGATTTAGGATTCACACAGAAACGGACACAACTTAAGGAAGACTTAACCTGTGTCACTCATCTCCAAACCCTCCTTTCACACCTTTTCTGTTTTTAATTACCCAAATGAACATGTGTTGGGTTCAAATGAACGCAAATTACGTGAGCCAATTACTCACGTTGTTTGTAAATGAGGTCAAATATGCGACAAACGAGTCAATACTTAACCTACAACAGAATAAAGAAGTTGACAGACAAATGTACAACTCACCACATTAGAAGTCCTCACTTTCCTCTGAGCTGAGTCTTTTTAATCCTGACATGAAAACTGTCCAGTCCTGGTTCAGTTCTGGATTCATTCTCTGATTATCAAAGCAGCCGGGACTAGAGGATAAAGGGCTGTTGTTCAGCTTTGACACTGACACGGAGCTGAGGAGCTGTATTTTCTGATTAAAATAAACGTTCCCTCTCCGTCGATATCGATACTCGGTATCGAAACGTCGGGAAATGAGTATCGTATCGTTTGAGATATTTCAGTATCGATATTTATCGAAATATCGATATTTTTGACAACACTACCTGCTTGTACTGTCCATGTCTTTAAAAAAATTTAAATAAAGATATTCAGACACACTACACTATATAGTGCACTATATAGTGATTAGTGTGTTGATTTGGACACAGCCTAGGATCCTAACGGCATCCCACAATTTATTGCACAACCCTGCTCCAAACTTTTCCGAAAGCCGACTGAAGCCGATCTCTATGTGATGAGTTTGTGATTTTGAAGTGACTGCATCAACCATTACACTCTTCTATAAAAAGCTGCATAAGCCACAGTTTATAAAAGACACTGCTCTAGAGCCACAGCGTCTTATACCTGACTTTTATTGTTCACTGCTGATTCTGCAGCAGTAAAATACTCATTTGCGCACATTTGTGAGAAACGAAACTTAAGCTGCGTGGCTAATTTGCATAAATTCACAACTGCATATGTGTCAATTAAATGTGTTAATTAATAAATGGAAAGGATGTGGTTTTGGTGGATTATTTGGCCAGACCAGGAATATGGGTGGATTACAGCTGTTGAAAATGTTACGGTTGGTGAGTCTTTTCTGTATTGAATAGGCTACATGCACACACACTGTATATTGTAAAAGCAATTATTAGTGAAAAAAACAGGCTTTATGATGCCTTCTACTATTTATTATAGGACGTTACAGGAAGTGTAATAATTGCCAATAAAGTTGTTTCTCACTTTGAAGATAAGAATTGGAGCCACGCAGCAGACAAAAGAGTTGAAAGTGAGAGAACCGACAGAAAAGATGGCAGTCCCCTTTGAGTCAGAACCCTGAGCAACAATTAACAGACACAATCCCTGGAGATAAAACACAGATGACTGGGGCTTATTCCTATACAATTCGTGTCTTAAGTTCTCTCCCAAGACATGATTAGCTGCCCTAAAATATTTGCCCTTGTCTGGTCACTCTGCCAAATTTGTCCAATTTTGCCTTTGATTGTCCTACAATAGCTTCAACTGTAAATGAACACAGCCACATGGCAACTTTCGACGCTCGTGGCAGATATGATGAAAAGGATAGATGCATTGCGCGGATATGGGTGTGGGCGGCATGGTTTTCTTATTCATCATTTTTGAATACAGTATTAAACTTTGAATGTGCACATTATCTATAATAATAGAAATATTTCATCATTAGATCATATGGGTGCTTTCATCATTCACGTCTCCGTTTGGCCATTGTTTCTGTAGGAGCCCAAACGTAAAGCACATCAGAGACACTGGCAGCATACATTACACACGTAATGGGGTGCTTTAACTCAATTGGCTTTAGGACTGTGTTGGTGCTGAAGAAAAAGTCTTCTAAATAACTGCAAACATCAGTAATATATTTTAATAATGATTCTGGATGTTATTTACATCGCCATTTCTTTCACTGATGAAGATGCGGATGTGTTTGAGGACTTGTAAAGCACATCCGCTGTATGGAAGTATGGTAAATGTCCATGAGCTACTTGGTCATTCAATAGCGCTAAGCTTGCAGTGGTATTTCATCAGGATCAACCACCTTTCCTCTCTCCACACTCAATATTCAAAGCCCTCCTAACTTCATCCTTGCTAATCCTTTCTACCTCAGGCTCAAGAATAGTTGCCTCTACTACTCTGCACCAACACCAATGTCAAAAGCTGCAATATCTTTATAGCAAAGACTGCTTTAACTGTCAGTCAACTGAAGAATAAAGTATGCTCAGATGAATAAAATAGTAAATGGACCCAGTGCAAGTCTTGAAATGTTAATTCAATGTGCAGCCGTGTCCGATTTTGTCCTGAAGTTTGACACGCCTGAGATGGTTGTGTGGTCAGAAATATATCATTTCCATAAAAAGGCAGGTTTACACAGCTTTTCTGCCTTGTTGCCCTGTCAGCCCAATGGTTTGCACAAGATTATTTTCATTTTGGATTTATACGCAGATTTTCAGAATGAATGCTTTAAACCCCTGTTAATCCCCCTGAGGATCAAGTTTGTTTGCCAACAGTCAAAAAACCTGTTTCAGATTCTTTAGTTAAAAAAAAATCACACCTAGAAAAAGTTTGACATTAATGATTAAGAATTATGACGCAAACATTTTAGTAAAATCAAATGCTTGAGTAGGGGCACATTTGAGTGAAGAGCTAATGAAGGCCAGTGACATTCAGGGTCCGTGTACATGGTGGTCAAGAGATTTTTGTCTTGATGTGAGAAAACCAAAGTTGGAAAACAGCTTTTCCCCCAATTATGTCTAAAAAATGGAAAATGAAAAAAAACGAAAAAATGAAATGACAGCCATTATTTGATTTCATATTAAGTTAATAAAACTAAAATGAAAAAATGAAAAGGCCTACACTTGGAAATTTAATATTGTGATATGTAGTTACCGGTTAGCCTTGTGGCTAACGAGAGGGTCTGGAGCAGCTGCTTCCCGCTGGAGCGCTCCTTTTAAACATTGGTAGCCTCCCTCATCAGACCAGCTGGAGCAGTGAAGAAAAAGGGAGGGGGGAATGCTCTCAGAGCACAGAAAAGCAGTGCGTCGAATGTAGACCGGGGGTTTAATGCATTGGTGCATGACAGCGGGCAGGGCACATTCACCTTCAATCGGGACAGGTGAATGTGCCCCGCCCGCTTTCCCCAGAGCTGATAGAGCAGTTGCAGAGGAGTCTTGTCCTTCAGAAAATGCAGGTTTAACCTGTAGCAGGTTTAACCTGTAGCAGGTTGGCTACAGGATTTCAGAAGTCCGGATGCATTAAACCTCCTCTCTCTACAGCTGACCCACCGCTCTTCTGCGCTCAAAAGTATTCCCTCCTGCCCCTTTCTGAGCTGCCACAGCCCCGGTCTCTGCAGTCTGAGACTTGTTGGTCTGATGAGGGAGGCAACCAATGTTCAAAAGAACTGCTGCACCAATCCTCCCAGTCGTTCTCCAGTGACCTTTCAGGGACACTGGGGATATTAGTGAAGCAATCCGTGTTTTTTTTTTTTTACAAAGAATAACCTGTAGCTCAGGTACTAATTATGGAAAACCTTATCAAATGGAACTTGTAACATTTGTTATCATCATAATCACCATTTCATTACTATGATGTAAATTGAGGGAGCAAAAGCAGTATAAGCTCCAAATACCGGCTCTAAAAAATTGGCAGCAAGTATCGGTCATCGGCTAAGGCTAATTAAAAAAATAATAATTTGATAGGCACTAAAAAATACATATCGGTCAATCCCCAATTACCTGAAAATTTCCTTCTGTCACCCACCAACAATATCATAGTGACCTTTTAACTTTTATTTTATAAAAATACCTGAACCAATTTTCCACCACTAAGACAAGTTCAGTGTCAGATTAATCCCATCCCACAATTATCTCATTATTTATTTATGTTTAACTCAGCTTTCTGTTTTTATTCTTTGCTCCGTTTCTTTGTTCAAGTACATGTCTCCAGTGCTGGAATAGACACTTTCACTGTGAACTAGAGGTGTACAATCACCAATGGGAGCACCCTAACCCCCTTTTATTGCAACATGTTACCAGCCGAAGTCCAGTAATGTGATGAACATTCCCATTTAAGAATCAGGCCTAGATTATTCATATTAAAATCTGCTTTTAGGTGATTAGCTTCCAGCCAAATACAAGTCTAAAAATTCATACTCCACATTTAATAGGACTGTTTTAATCAGATTTATCTTTAATAAAATACAATACCAACTAAATGTTTGCCAAATGTATAATTTTGATTATGAACAATGTGTTCCATAAACAGACCTTGGTGTTTTATGTTTAAAAATAATCTATACTGTGACTAATGGTATCCCTGTTCAGCTGGCAGCTTCCCTCTCTGCTCGTCCATTTATAGAGCAGCAGAGAGACTATGTACACATGGCGGAGTGTTGTGACACACTAACCTTTGGAGCCTAGGAGTGTGGGAGAACTCTGCAGGAAGTCTCCAATCTTCTGCAGCGCTCCTTCTTTTCTGCTGCGGATGCTGCTCTGGGAGTCATGGCGGCCGTACAGAGTGGACTTCTAATTGCAGAGAAAAAAAGACAAGCGCGATGATTGACAATTAAGTTGTTTGTTTTGTATTTTATTAAATGTAGTCTTATGGATATAAGACAACTGAACCTTGTAAGTAGTAAAAGAGTTAATGTAGTTTAGTATAAACACAAAAACTGTTTACAGACCATAAGGTAAAATAATGACCACAAACAACAAAAAATAATAAATATGGCTTGTAAACTACTCAAGTGGAAAATGATGAATTCTGTTTAAACCAAGAACTAAAAATTTCATCCACAACTGTTAGGAAAATTGTTTGGGACGCAAAGAAATACACACAAATAACTCCTGCTAAAATACAGGACTCTGAAAAAAAGTGGTGTGTCTGTTTCAAGATGCACAATAAGGTTACACTTATTAAAAACGGCCAATATGGTTGAGAAAGCCATTTCTACGCAAATGCCACAAAGCAACCCGCTTACAATAAGCCAAACAGCACAGAGACAAGTCTCAAAACTTCTGGAACAAAATTATTTGAAGTGATGAGACCAAAATTGAGCTTTTTGGCCACAACCATAAACATTACATTTGGAGAAGAGTCAACAAGGCCTATGATGAAAGGTACACCATTTCTACTGTGAAACATGGAGGTGGATCACTGAGGTTTTGGGATGTGTGAGCTACAAAGGCACAGGTAAAGAATGCACAATGTTATCAGGAAATACTGGAGGAAAATTTGCACTTATCAACACGGAAGCTGCACATGGGACGTACTTGGACGTTCCAACATGACAACAATTCCAAAGCACCAAGTCGACCTGTCATAGGCTACAGCAGCATAAAGTGAAGGTTCTGGACTGGCCTCAGTCTCCTGACCTCAATATCATTGAGCCACTCTGGGGAGATCTCAAACATGCAGTTCATGCAAGACAGCCCAAGAATTTACAGGAACTGGAGGCCTTTTTTCCAAGACGAATGGGCAGCTTTACCATCTGAGAAAATAAAGAGCCTCATCCAACACTACCACAAAAGACTTCAAGCTGTCATTGATGTTAAAGGTGGCAATACACAGTATTATAAGGGTCAGTTGGGTAGTTTCAGTTGTCATTATGTTTTAAAAAGAGTAAACACAATTGTTTGACAATAAATGGCTTCGCCCAACCACTAACTACGGGATAAAAAAAATAAATCAATTTGTGTTATCATTCATATTCTCTGAAAAATAAATAAATAAATAAATAAAATTCTATGTATGGTATGTAATTCTATGGGTATGTAAACTTTTGAGAACAACTGTACATTTAAAAAGGAACTATTGAGTCTGGTAGTCTTGCCTACAACACTTTGTTAAAATTCATCAGTAAATCACATTAGGGACATTAAACCACCAACAAAACAAGTTTTCCTCTGACATAAGACATAAACTAGTGTATGCATTTTTGTTTTTCTCATTTGTTTACATCTTCTGTTGCATTCTGTGATATAACTGTTGAGCAAGTACAGAACATTTCAAAAGTTTTAAATTTTTATCATTGCCAGCACATATTTGTATTGTGTCTGTGTCTGTGTCAAAGTGCGTCTGAGTGGGTGCGGCTGTCACCTCCTCCTGGTGCGGGGTCAGCTTTGGCGTCACTTTGGTCCTTGTGTTCCTTCTGTTTTCTGCCTCCACCTCTTCCTATTCACACAGTAGAGAAAATGGTCAGCAACACACACAACCGAGCACCACAAACTGAGTAATCAGTGCCGGATGATTAGTTAGAGGCTGACGAGCAGAGATGTTACACATAAAGCTAAAGAGCACCAATGAAATGTTATTTTCTTTTAATGACAAAATGATTTGAACAAAATGGGTCGTAAATGAAGGTAGGCGTTGGGAGAAAAAACATTAAGACACTTTGTGGAATGGCCGCCTGCGATGCTCAATCTCACTTTTATCATTTTACCAGGCGGAATAATTTCAAGGAGAGAAAACAAGCTCCGATTTTGGCTTATTTACCCGACAGAGGGTCTGACAAGCTCAAGTGCTACCTGTCAAAATACATCTTCGGAATGAGACTCCTGTTATTGATAAGTGTTATTGTCAGCTGTGTGCAAAAAAAAAAAAAAACCCGAATAGACAAAGAAAGACAACTGAAAGTTAGGTCTTTTATTCTCTGCTTAATGACCTTTACAAGGATGCAGTCTGCTTTAAAGAAACATGAAACTGAAAATGAACTTATTTAACAAAATAAATTGCCACGCATCATAGCTCTTTAGTTGGAGATAGGTAAGCAACTGTCTATGTGTGTGCCGTCAGTGAGTGGGTGAATATATCGTTATTAGATTGTGTTGCACAAGCACTAAATTGTATGAAATTGTATGTCTGTGACATTAAATAGTGATTTTTTTAAAATGCAGAAAATTGGCACTGCTCTAAGCATTTGATGTCCAGACAGCTGGGAATAAACCTGAAACAGTCCGTTTACTGCAGCTGTATATACCTCCAGCAATATTAGAAAAATCACCTAGCCTCAACTTTTAAAGTATACATATCAGTAAAAGCTGATTAAATGTTATTACAATAAAATGTGTACATTATTGAAGTCTTGATGCTCAGACCCTGCCATCTCACTATAACTATTAAAAAACAATCCAACAAAAAGAAAACAAGACAGCCCAGCATTACCCGGGTTACATAAATCAGTTTCATTCCAAATCCCTGGACAGTCTGGTATTTGCAAATGAGGCTATTCTGACTCATAAGCAGCATTCACTAGGGGTTAGTTCTGACCAAAGAGGGAGGCTCTGCTGCTGCCGGCCTGTGACGTGGGTATGGAATATGGACGGATGCCACATAAAAATAAATTGGCATGTAGAGTTATTTAGGATTCATTCAAATAAAGTTTATATTTCAAGTGAATGGAAAAGTAAAGAATGGGCCATAAGCAGTGTTTGCGCAGTAGTAATACAGATGAGCAGCGATTGGTGGAGATAAAGCATAAATGGAGTGTGGGTAAACTAAATTGCAAGTGTGTGTGTAGCTGATGATAGAGGGAATGTGACCTGAAAGTAAAATGAGATAACATGGAATCTAGGCTGAGCACAAAAAGATTTAGGCAATAGTGCCAGGCTGAGAAATGATGCTGCAGTGTTGCACTTAAAGTTCCCCTTTGCTTATTTTACATCAACTCAGACTTCTGCTACAATATTGATGACCGACTCTTAAAATTTCATGCCTCTTTTATTACTTCATCTCCATCTTAAGTAAAAGGAACGGCCAATGTACCCCTTAAATTACATTTGCAGGCACTGCTGACAGAGGCAGGAAAACTCACATTAAAACCATCAAATCTACCAATTTTCTTGCACACCAACAGAGAATTAAAAAAGAATGACACATGACACAATGGAGGAGGACGATTCACACGGAGCCTGGACCCCACATTGTGACACATTGATAATTTGTAAATCAATTGCTAATGATATCTCACAATTCATTTACATGTTCCAGTCTGCCCATATTCAATTATCTGGGTGTCGAATGGTGCAGTGAATGTGGACGGCTGTTGTATCACTGCAGGGGTCACTGCCTATACATGTCAAACTGGTCAGATAAGCAGCCACTTTAGCATTTGCTTCATCCCCCCCAGTTGCCACACGACTCAAATACCTGCACTGCACTTAAGAGACAGCGATTAGACCTGCATTACTCCTTCATGCTGACAGTAAAATCAAGGCTGAAAAAAATTACAATATGCCAAAGATGTACTGATTCTTGCTAACACAACTTGAACAAATGCCTAACGATTTATTCATCCATTACTAAACTATTCAAAAATATTCCTGGGTTTGTGTTGTTGCTAGCAACAAGGCAGCAATAACAATCAGACTATAATAAATATAATGAAAAGGAACAGGGCATTTAACATTAATGGCGTGTCTCCTGTCACCGCTCCACCACAAGGTTACACCGCATTAGCATCATGGAGTCAATTTTCACAAAATGGAGGCTCAAAGGAAAGTCTGACATTGAAAAAAAAAAAAAAACGTGGCAACACTCAAAAAGCAATGCACATAAACAGTATTGTGTGCGAAAACATGGTTATTCTTCTTAATATATACTTTGCAAAGGAAAGTAAGGCATCTGTTTTTTTTTAGAACAGCAATAAATAGAAAGACAGAAATAGGGGACAGGGTGGATGTTGACAACTAAAAATTACAATTAAAAGGGAACCAGAAACGACAAATAAAGTTTTTTTAATAGCCCATGAGCAATAGGTTCAAAATTGCTAATTTGGCCTTTGGATTGTTGTAGGTTGCACAGCGCAATAGGATGTAAATGGTAAATGGCATGCATTTATATAGCGCTTTTTTGCACCCTTCTTGGGCACCCAAAGGGCCTTACATCGTGCTTCCACTCACCCCATTCACACCTGGGGCAGACAGAGAGGGGGGGCTGCCATACAAACAGCGCTCAACCTTCTCCAACCACCACTAAACACACCTCTACACTCACACACATTCATAGACCAGTGCTACGGACACTGGAGGCAAGGTGGGTTAAGTGTCTTGCCCAAGGACACAACGAAAGTATAAACAGGGCACAGCGGGAATCAAAGCACCAACCTTCCAGTTAAAGGACGACTGCTCTACCACTGAGCCACTCCGTCCCAATGTGCACTCTAAAAGTTTTAAAAATTTTTTAGTCCCTTTTGTTTTAATTAACAGATGACTGCTATTAAATACAAAGGCCACATAAATGCATCATTAGACAAAACAGACCGCTTTGGACTGAATAGTTTGATTCCCATAAAAAAAGTCAGACGTCTATTTAGACGTTCTAATCCAGCTATGACCATAGTGTTCAACTAAATACTGTATGCATGTACTGTAAATGTACTAAATTTATAGCAAACTCCACTACGACCCAAGTATAGTATATCTGTGAAGGTTCTCAGTCATCCAGGTCATCTTGAGGAAAAGGTTAAAGCAAAGGCATCTGGACTAGGTTTTCAAGGTGAAGACGTTTCGTCTCTTATACCAAGAGACCTTTTTAATTGCGAGTTCAACTGGTAAGAGAGCAGAGCTTTTATGTCTAAAGGGAGGAGTCTGAGCTGAAACTAACTGATTGGACTAGACCGTTCTGGTCTCAAAGTCGTTAGCTATGAAAAAACATTGTGACTTCTGATGTTAGAGTTTTTAAGGCTGAGTTAAGTTGTTAGTTTCACAGTTGCTGTAACCTTTTTTTCATAGTATAGCGGTTAGCTAGATGGCAATGCAAATAAATATATGCTAACAACTTACCAAACTCTTTTTTGCAACAGGTAAACTCAATGCCACTCAATTTCACACTCGCTGATGCTGCATGATTCTGATTATACTTTGTTCTATGATTAAAGTATAATCAACTATATACTTAAGTCAGTAAATAGTAGATTGCTTCCCTAATCGTGCAGCGTGACAAGCATCAAGACAAAAGAATGTAGACAACTTGGGTCTACAGAGATTATTTAAATCTCTGTATTTTTATTTAAATCTCTCTAAATAATATTCACATTCATAATATGTCAACAATCTTGTCCCGGTCTCTAATGTAACTTGTGCCATTTACTCACAAGCTACAAGTATAATACGAGTGACGTTTTAAACCACACAACGCATGGAATGGACCATAGAAGAGCGGTATTAGTGCAAAATGCGCTAATATTATTTACAGTATCAGAAGACATGTTCTTCACTTCTTTCTTTCAAACTTGCCAGCTTGTGTGCGTCTCCGCTTGTAAACAATGTGCGCGCAGTTCTAGGTCAGCTCCAGTTACTACGGCTCCTGTCGCCTCGTCTCAGAGCAGCAACGTCTGAAACTTTGTACTCAATAAATAAACACCAGAATTATTTTAAATGTAGTAAACAAAGTCATCACAAAATAAGCCTGTCAGTCCATATTAGATTATTCCCCATCTTTCTAGTATAAGTGTGTAGCCTACTGAGCATCTCTGCATATAGGGGCATGGCTGGGTGAACTCAGAGGACAACTTTATTGCCGTGGCGGCCGCCACGCACAAATGAGTGCAGCGTGAACACTGTGCTGTGATCATGCAATATGTGGTAATGAGCGCAATAGTATTTGGAACTGCAATATACAGTACGGTCAATAAATCGTCTATCACGACAGGCCTAGTGCACAGTCAAACTACCGCATGCATTGCCTCAGGAATGTATTTTGAGTAGAGGGTGTTAAAAAAATGCTACAATTAATTAATAATCAATAATGAATGTAGCTGATATACAATACATCCAGTTGAACGTTAGCTGCTGTAATCAGTCAGCAACAGAGGTATAAGCACTGAGTTGAAAGAATAGTTTGTAAAAGTTTGGCTGGTGTCATTCAGTGTGAGTCTTGAGAAACAGTTCTAATAATTTATCTCATCTTGCACAAAATTGCTAACACAATTTAGACAGACTTCAGACATGATACACTGTGCCTCCCCTGGAGAGGACACAGGATGTTATCAGAAACAAATAACGAAACCATCTCCACAACTGTTTTCACTGGCGTTTACTACATTTCATTCTTTTACTCATTTGAATAGACTGAGGATAAACTCTTTTAAGCTGTAACATTTAGTCTGAAGCAGCTAATGTGAAGCCATTTAAAACCCGCACTAAGGTCAGCGGACTAACTTCATGAGGCGAGCCAGATTTCAGAACTGAAGTGTCGAGCCACCGCGCACCGATGCATGTTCGTGTCCATCACAAACTATAGCCAACTGTCAAAGTCACAACCAGTTTCTCACGTTTCTCACGTTTGCAAAGCATTTAGCCTACCAGCAAATAAAACCCAGATCCACATAAATGAAAAGCACATTAACACCACAGCTTCAACTAAACGACAAACCAGAAGAACTCTTCACATCGTCCTGTTGTGCCCAGGGTCACTGTCCCAATCCAATCACTGCCTGGAAATACTGTACAAATCCAGCTGTAAACCCAAAGCTTACAAAATCCTCACTTCAGCTTTGGCTACGTCACTAGGCACTTGATAAATGGAACGTTTAGAGAAAACTACGGACTGCAGCCAGCCAGCTGATGAATGATCCTTAATTGTTGTGAGAAAAAAAAAAACAACAACTGGCGATTATCTCAACAAACAATAATCTTAATGATAAAAAATTGCCATGATCATTTAATCTTTACTGTTTTCATTGCAAAGAGATCGTACATTGTCCCACCCCTAATGTACACAGAACTAACGCATTATTTTAAATTGCAATATCAGTTCCGTTGACTCCAATTTTTCTCCTATTTTCCTGGAAAAATTGTGTGAGAACCTTGAATGATGATGAATGAGATTATGCGATCTCTACGGTCTATGATGACTTTTTTAAAAGAATGACAATGGTTTTATGAATGAATTAAAATTTAAAATTTATATTAAAAAGGTACCTGTTGTGTTGTGTGCCTTTTACTCCTCCTGAAAATGTGATTCTTAAAAACAAACAAAAGTGTATCATTAATAAGCTGCCCATGTTCAAAAACATTATGGTTACATGCTATTTTAACAGTTACAGTACGACAAGCATATTTCTATACATGCATTCATCTAGCAACTTGTGCTTTGTTCGATTCAGACTGAGGTGATTGTCATGTTCTCTTCAGACCAACTGGGACTCACTAGATACAAGTACTGACATATTTTAATGTTTATTGACCATTCGAAAAGAAACATTATAGCTTTATAAGTCAGGCCCCAATAGGCTTTGATATTAAGTGCCACTCATATCACAGGCTACTGAAAGTTCTCCAACTCGAAACGGCAAGCATTCAAAACAAAACCTGCTCACCAGTCTTGTGTGGGAATAAAGCGAATGTAACATTTTTATATAAATATTTATTTATTTAATTGCAAACTTTGCATACTTCCAAAAAACCCAACAATTGAGTGTAACAAGGAAAAGTAGAGGGCTGAGTAAGCATCAGTTAAAGGATATTCTCCTCTGCTGCTTTAGTAGAAGAGAGCTCTCTTCCAAATTTGCTATTCAAAATGAAAAGGTAACTAATGAATAACAAAGTGCCATGTAAAAGCTGTTTCAATATAGGCCTCAATAAAAAGTAGAATAAAAAAAATAAAGCAAAGGGCAATGTTAGACTAACATAACTTTGCTTACAATGAAAAACCTACACAATTGACACAATGCACAAGTTGAAAAGGTCACCCCAACAAGGTTACATTAGCCTTTCCTCATCTGAATAGGTGCACTGCCTCAAGAAAGTATTGTGGCTGTTTTTTTGGATTTCACCTCACTTTTTTTTTAAATGTTAAATTCTTTTGGCCAGTTGTTAAAAAAAGCTTCAGAAGTGTGAATAGTTAGAAACAGAAGAATTCAATTGGGAGAAAGACTATTGTCTTTATTTCCTTAGAGCCGGTCTGTGATTTATTTGAAAGCAAACACTGTTTTTTGTATCGCAGTGAGAGGCTGTAGTTACAGCCGTATTTTGCTGAAGTAAATGTTATTAGGATTCTCTGATGCCTGTATGTAAAGACATGAGGCAGAGACCAAAGAATGATTTCTTATATTATAACAAAATTCTGAATCTAATTCTTTTCTCTTAGTACCGATAATCCAATTGGGATGGGAAATTTAGAAACTACTATGGCCAACTGTATCAACAGAAGTCAAGTCATAAAAATTAAAACAAGAAAAACAGTTCATCAGTAAACTATGCTGGGTTATGTCCAAACTTTCAGAACATTAAAATTCATAATTTATTTGGAATATATTTTTGTTTAATGTTTTTCCTTACACTTCTAGTTTTTGTGCAAAGATTATTTATTGTCCAATCAGCTGAATGCAGTATTTGGCCTCCAAAGCATACCACAAAGCTGAACCTGCTTGGGACTCCAAGCTGAGGGGCCCTCCAAAGTGGTACAGTAGGGTTTTTGGAGACACTTCAGACCCACACTGTACCGTCCCAGTGGAAACATAGAACATTTTGTTCTATGTATTTGCATACTCATTCTATTCAGTGACATGGGTCTGCAATCCCTTCTCCTTTATCATGTAGAAATCTTATTCTAACATCTGTTGAGCTATAATGGGGCAGGCTTTATTCTGTGCATTATTTCTCAGATTGGCTGCATGTCTATCCAATTGATAGAACAGGCATGAACAGGCATTTTATTCTGCATCAAACTTAAACGTTTTGAAACAATCCAACTGATGTGCAATCTAATAGTGTACCTTCAAGATCACTAAACATTTGGGAAATTGTAAACCAAGATAATTTCCCCTTCTACCAATTCTGGTCCCATTTTTTTTTTTTGCTAAAGCCAATGTTTTATTAATTCCCACTCTTCTGCTTAATAAAGAACAGAAGGATAAAAAGACATTAATGGTAGCCTTCTCACATGACTGAGAATTTGACTGTGGCTGAAAGCTGTGGGTACATGACGATCCGTTTGTCCAGCCTCTCATTATAACCCTGACCAGTGTGAGCCTCTATTAAGAGTAGTCTCATTAATCAGTGGTGCCCTGGTCTGTCACTGTTCTGCTCCTCACTGCTGGATCAAGGAGAGGCCAAGACGCTGCTGGCAGACATGACCGCCACAGACGGAGCAAGGGATGGAACTGCACAGGTTAGTTTCAGTTAAATTAAAATACCTTTTATCTTTAACATTGTTTCCAATGGGTTAAATTGACCAATGTTGATGACCAATAAAAGAAATGAAGAACATTGCCACAAATGGTGACAAGAGGGGTCAGGACTTGAACCCAGGTTACTCTGATTAACAAAGGGCACATTCAACACATGCGGTGATACCACTGTGAAATCTGTGGTCTTTTATCTTGTCAAACCATACCACATATGACCACAATTTAAAACCAGTGTGTGATTTTGTCTTGACTTATTGCACAGTGTGGCATTGGATTTAGGCTGTGAAGTAATCAAGAAATATTTAATTCCATAATAAACCTCACTGTAAATGTGAATGTGAACCACCATGCAGCCTTAGCCTAATAATTTTCATCATCCTGTACTGTTTGTTTCCATATTTATACATTTTTGACTCAACGTATAATAGTCTGAGAGTCAAAGTTGAATTATTAATTATATTTAATCAACATAAATAGCTGCAGCTATGCCTTATCAGACTGCATTTTGTGTTAATTATAGTCCCCGAGGGGAGGCCGACTAAAACATCTGCATGTCCTCCCTGTGTTACCGTAAACTCCGGGTACTGTCCAAACACATGCATGTATAGGTTAATTGGCAACTCTAAAGTGTCCCTAGTGATGCGAGAGTCAATGGCTTTCCGTCACTGTCTACGTCTAACTGGCCCAAAGCTGCTGGAATAGGCTCCAGTAACCCGCGACCCCTAACGGATCTAAGAGGAAGAAAAATAATTAATGAACATACACTTTGGGGCCTCGTTGTTCTGCCTGGTACATTTCAACCAGTGTTTTAAAAAATAAAACCTAATAAAATCTTTAGCTGGCTATAGTTTAAAGGTGAATTATGGGTACAATTTATAATTTTAGTGGGCTCAGACCACGTCTTTATCAATTTAAGTCAAAACCATTCGAATAATACCAACAGACTGTTTAAATTAATGGTGTTTTTTTCAGCTTG
The DNA here is from genome assembly GCA_024416835.2 of Perccottus glenii. NCBI lineage: Eukaryota > Metazoa > Chordata > Actinopteri > Gobiiformes > Odontobutidae > Perccottus > Perccottus glenii. The sequence goes on along the minus strand of CM044552.2, from coordinate 23,699,365 downwards.
TACAGGACTCTTCTGCTCTTCTTATAGCAGGGGTCAGTGCCCCTGTTATCCCACCCATGGATCCGCCCATGAATGAGTGGCATAGTGGTGCGGATTATTTAATTCCTTGAGCACCGACACTTGCACACACAGGTTTTACATTCACCTTGGTGAATAAATAAACGCTACACTCTGTGTATACTTTAATTCCTATAGACAATGAAATTTGGTAATTTAGGTGCCACAGGAGGTTATTTTGAAAAAAAAAAAAAAAGGATTATTTGCTGGTCAGCTCTGGGTCTAAGTGTATTGTTATATCCTGCTCGCGAATGTCTTCCATGTATTTTTCACACTACAGGGGCATGATTGCACCCTCTGGCAGGACGGTTTTGACACCTCTGGCCTTGCATGTTTGACACATATTGTATAGGTCAGGGGTCTTCAAATAAAATCAGCCGAGGTCTGCTTAGTAGGCTTGGGCGGTATCCAAATTTTGATACCGACAAACCTCCTCCCTATTTTACCTTGGTATACGGTATTACCGTGAATAATAAAAAAAAATATATATGAGGTAAGGCTCAGACAGCGTCACCAAACTGTTGGCTTGTGCCTAAACTGTTCAGAAACTGAATACCAAACACTAATACTGAAACGATAACAAAATAACATGCACAACAATATAAACAACTTTTATTAGCAACAAATAGCAGTTTATAAAAAGTGCAAATACAAGAGTCAAACATAATTAAATAAAAATTCAGAAAAGTAGTTTTTTAGAGTGTGGGACCTCTCATAAAGCACAGCACACAGCCATCACTTTTATTACGATCGCTGCTTTGATTAGCGCATTTGCGCTGACTATGTTTACCCCTGCCTCTCCCTCCTCTACTGGGTAAAGTGTCAGGATGACCAACACGTAGGCTATTTGTCCCAAACAGCTGTCAATAGAAGCCGCATTATTCCCAAACTCCCTGTAACTACGCGGCCACGAGTACACCGCCCGGCTTTTATCACCTGTGCTAAAGGTAAAGCTGCAGGTGCTACGCGCTCACATTCACTTTCACTCGGCTGAAAAGACTCTAAAGGTAGATGTTCTCCCTCAGAATCAGAGTCAGCCATTACTAATACCAAAACTTCATCACAGGTGTATTTTTTATTTGTTATTTTCATGTTTATCAGCTCGCATGTAGAGAATGAGGCTTCTATTGAGCCGGTCCTGACACTCCCACTGAGACGCGTCTTTGAGGTCTTCTTCTACAATTTTTTTTAATGGCAACACATGGTAATAGTGGACTAGAAACAAAGTACAGGGTGTCTGACATCTGGTGGAAGGGAGTGGAAGCATAATTTAGCACATAAACCGGAAGTAGCGGCTGTTTTTTCCTGTTAAGTTGCTTGTCGCAATTTTGCGACTTTGGCGCTTAAAGGGTTAATATTTAATCCTGGTCTCCTATATAAGCGCTTTGTTTTTTTTTTTATGATGGTATTGAAACTGATACCGTTGCTATCTTTAGATCCCGCGGTATACCATATTACCGTATTACCGCCCAAGCCTACTGCTTAGTTACCTTTCCTCATGATGAGAGGTCCGAAAGTGTCGTTGTTCAGCTTTGACACTGACACAGAGCTTTTCTGATTAAAAAAAACGTTCCCTATCCTTCCATAACGTCAGTGAATCTCCGTAATGTTTTGCTGAAGCTCAACTTTACATTTTATTTGTTTCTAACTCTTATCAGACACGCTAAACATGTTGAATTTGCTGCTGCTCTATCCGTAACCATAGTAAACAGAGAAGCAAGTGGAGAGAAAAGCGGGGGTGATGCTCACATAGTTTGACGGGGCTCACAACACAAAGATAGACAAACGAGTCCTTTGCAGAGACTTTGTTCCTACAAACAGGGGACACGGATACAATTGGTGCACACTCTGGATCTCAGTGGATGTGTGCCACAGGCATGAATGGACATACATGCTCAACTCATCAAAGCAAAAAAATTATAATCCAGGCATTTTTCTAAGCAACTTTATTTGATAAATCGTTTTAGCCCAAATGCTTAATGAGTTTGATTTAGTTTTGAAACAACACTGAAAGCTTTTATTACAGGTAGTGCAAGTGAAGTGAAAAGACGACAGGAGTAATTACAGTTAATTATAGACATGCTAACACCTAGCGACTTGTGTATCTGCCGTATGGAACTCAAAGCGTCATTTGCAAACTTTTTTGTAGGATGTTTGTTATTGCCGTTTCATTGATATTAATAACACCACTTTAGTTTAACAGACTTTTAGTTTGCCAGAGTTTATATACCCTTAGTTAAAAAAAGAACTCAAAAAAAGTGAAATGCTGCTAGTATATGTAAGTACAAGCTAGGCTTAGAATGGATATAAATACACCCTACATCCGTCTAAGGGTAATATAGTGTACAATCCACTTATAATGGCTTGTGTTTTGACAAATTAGAGGGTAAACAGGGTGCAGCGAAGAACACCAGCCATGGAAATGGTAATATCACTGCAAAGATATAAAGTGTTTTGTAAGCTGGAGGTATGCAAGACTCTGCATACTGCCGCAATAGAGCCATGAATCTCGTGACTCTGACAAACTGACAAAGTTTGTGTGTTATTAAAATATGCATTTAATGTAATTTATAATCTGAACGTCATTGGCATTTACTACTTAAAGTCATCAGCAGAGCAGAAGTGGAAAATAGCAGTCACACATTCCCTTCATGGACCAAGTCTAATATAATTTACAAGCTACAGTCTTGATTGATGCAAAAATCGCTCCTGAGCACATGACTAATTTGCATGCATCGACAAAGTACACACCACACATATGCTGCTGTGTTCCTGTTTATCAATTTTCAGTCACTTTAGTCACTTTCTGTTTATTGTTAATATTATTTTGTCTTTTGCGTCTGCTGTCATTTTGAACATTGTTTGAGGTGTTCTAAGCCATAACATCAGAATAAGCCACAACAAAATGGACAGCGCAGGGTTATTTTTAAAAATCATTCAAAATTAAAAACAAATTAAATTGTATCATTCAATTTATTGTCCAGTCTAGGCCTGTCGCAATAGTCGATATACAGTATTGACCTATCGTGCAATATATGGAAATGAGCGGGATCGTATTTGGTGCTGCAATATATCGCAGCAGTGTTTACGCTGCATTTGTGCGTGGCGGCTTCCACGCCAATGAAGTCCCCCTTTCAGTTCACTTGGCCATGCCCCTATATGCAGAGATGCTCAGTAGGCTACACACTTTTTCTAAAAAGATGGGGAATAATCTAATATGGACTGACAGTGATGAGTTTTAGTTTACCAAGTTTAAAATGCTTCTGGTATTTATTTATTGAGTACAAAGTGTCAGATGTTGCTGTTCTCTCTGCTTTGAGACAAGCCGACAGGAGCCGTAGTAACTGGAGCTGACCAAGAGCTGCACGCTCACAGACACAGAACACAGAGAGATGCGTGCTCATGTGCGGGCAGATAAGTTATAATGAATAAGTCAAATGAAATGAAGATAGAGAGCAATATATTCTGCCGATTGGTCTGTTTTAAAGTTGTTCAGAAAGCGCTCTGTTGTAGCTGTGAGCTAAAGGAAAGCTAACTTCATGAGCAACAGTTTGTTGGAGTTTCACAAACTCCTCCCTCTGAGCGTTTCCATGGAGACCCAGAAGAGTGCCTTTACTCACCAACATGATCTTTAGCCTTTTAGGTGAGCTTTGATAAGGAGCTATTGTTGTATTACTACAGTCCTGCTCACCATTATTGGCACCTGTGAAGTTTATGTACATATTGTGGAATATCTACTGAAGGAAATGTATCAAATTAACCAACATATTACTACAGATAGCTTGTGTTTGACAAAAAACAGTAAATGATAAATAACATTTAAAAAGATAAACATTATGAGGAAAACAGAGAAAACCATAATGCTTGCCTTGTCAGTGGTATTGGCACCCTTTGCTGCAAATCAGTATGGAAACCCAATTTGGCTCACCTGTTGCAGATCTCAAATGAGGATCACCTGTGATGAATTGCCTCCACCCAAGTGACCCGAATTAGCCAATAAATGAACATTTTGGTTTTATAAAAGCCACCTGTTATTCCCTCTTCATGTGTGACAATGGTAAAGACAAAGGAGCTGTCTGAGGACACCAGAAATGCTATTATTTGCAAGCACAAGACCTCCAAAGGGTATAAGGCCATCTCCAAAGACCTTGGCATCCCTGTTTCAACGGTGCGTAATGTTATTAAGAAGTTTTCCAGGCATGGAACTGTCAAGAACCTCCTGGACGGGGGAAGAGAAAATTGATGACAGAAGTCTTGAAGGTTGGTACGAATGGTGGAAAAACACCCCGTCAAACATCTAAAGACCTGAAGACCAACCTGGAGCAGTCTGGTGTAACTGTTTCAACAAGTACCATACGCCGCACACTAAACAAAGCGGGGCTTTATGGGCGGAGGCCAAGGAAGACCCCATTGCTAAAGAAAAGGCATAAAAGGAACGATTGATCTTCGCGAAAGAGAACCTGGACAAACCTCAAGCCTTCTGGGACAATGTTTTATGGACAGATGAAACAAAAGTGGAGCTTTTTGGTCCTGCACACAAACAGTATGTTTACAGACGGTGCAATGAAGAATTTAAGGAAAAGAACACCATACCAACAGTCAAGCACGGTGGAGGATCCATAATGCTTTGGGGCTGCTTTGCTGCATCTGGTACTGGAGGCCTTGACCGTATCAAAGGCATCATGAAATCAGAAGATTATCAAGCAATTCTAGAGTGAAATGTCTTGCCCAGTGTAAGGAAACTTGGTTTGAGGCGAAGATCATGGGTCTTCCAGCAAGATAAAGACCCAAAGCACACCTCCAAAAGCACGCAGGAATGGTTGAAAGGGAAAAAATTTACTGTTTTAAAATGGCCAGCAATGAGTCCTGATCTCAATCCAATTGAAAATCTTTGGGGGGAGCTGAAAACTGCCATTGGAGAAAGGAACCCTGCAAATGTTCAAGAGCTTGAGCATATTGAAAGGAAGTGTGGGAGAAAATGCCACCCGAGAAGTGCAAGAAGCTTATATATGGATATAAGAAACGTTTGGAGGCTGTCATCGCTGCCAAAGGGTGTGCAACCAAATATTAAGGAGGGGTGCCAATATTAGTGCACATGTTGGTTTTCTGTTTTTTCTTTATAATTACAATATCTATGTTGAATTAACAATTGTCTTTGTTAAAATTACTTTGGACCTCCAATTAAAAGATCCTGCTGATATAAATTTGGTACATTTCCATTTATTTCTGAAGACATTCACTCAGTTATGCAAAACATGAAGGGGTGCCAATAATGGTGAGCAGGACTGTACTGTAGTTTTGTTAATTCAAATTAAACACAGGCTTTACCCTAGTTTGTTAAATGAAGGTAGAGCTGTGAAGGTCTCAAACAAATCATGATATAAATATAAAATATTAGTTCTTCTGTTGATATTGTAGGTCCAAAGTTCAGCTTATTAAGCAGAGCAAATAAAAGTAAAAAATATTGTGAATGCATTTAGTCTCTGCAATGAAAGTAATTTAGACTATGTAGTAGATCTCATTACTTTTACCTCTCCCTGCTCCCAACCCTCTCCTATATCAGGTCATGTGACTTTTGACCACTATGCCAGAGGAAACACTGAAAATTGTTTTTAACATCGCAATAATATTGTTTATTGCAATTAATTCTGGTGCAATAAATCGCACAACAAAAATTTGTCATTGTGATAGGCCTAGTCCAGCCCTACAGTAAAGAGGTGGTTTCACGTAAGTTCTCATTTTTATATTATACACCTTTGTTTGTACCAGGGTTCGTACAGATACTGTATAATGAAATTCCAGGACTTTCCAGGACTTTTCAAGCACTATTTTGGGGATTTTCAAGGACTACAATCAGAGGTCTCACTTATCAAACATATACTTTATTTACTTTAAATTCTAAAAAAGAAAAATAGATGAATAAAAATTAAACAAGATTGTACAAATAAGGTACAGCACATTAAAGTATTCAATGACTGTGGCAACTCTAAGTATGAGAACATGAAAGTCACGGTACTCTGTGCACCGTGTTGCTCTGTGACTGTTGGGGTGAAATATTCTCGGACGGATGGCGGTCCAGTGCATGCAACTGCACTGACATGACGCTCCCCTTGCATGTGACTCTTCAGTGCCGATTCGCCCATGTTTGAAATCTCGAGGGATTTGCGGCATATTTTACAATGTGCACGATGCACACTTTTAGGGTCTTCAAGAAGCCACTTTTTATATGGTTCCTTTTCCAGCCAAGCTGGATTAAATTTACACTTCCCCGGCATTTCTTTGTCTTACTCTTTACCATTTCGTAAATGTGCTCCAGGTAAGTGATGTCAGAACGAGCGAGTTAACGTATAAGGCGGGTAGAAGGAGGGGGATGGGCTGAGGCGTTAATTTTGAGCGTTAATTATGTTTTATAGAAAAAAAATATACACTTCAAAATTGCTTTGTAAATTCATAAATATTGCCTTTAAATAATTCAAGCACTTTTCAATTACTCGTCATTAATATGACTGTTTTCAAGGGTTTTCCAGGACTTAAATTTCAAAAAGTCAAATTCAAGTACTTCAAGCACTTTAAGCACCTTGTACGAACCCTGTTGTACCTTCTTTTGGCAATGGAAACATCTAAAGTCATATTGTGGCTCGGTGGTGAAAGGGCTCTGATAACTCCATTTGTCATTTCTGCTTTTCTCCATCTCTAATCTCACCACCAGCACCCTAGTCTTTGCCTCTCACTTTTATCTTTCCATTCTGCCCTGCTTTCCCCACTCTGCTGCAGCAGTCCTCCCTCCCGTTTTCTGTCTGTCCATCCTTCTGCTGGATTCATTTCACTTTTCCTTTTGCTCTTGAACACAAACCCAATCTCTTTCAATTTATTTTCTCCTCGCCTAATTCCACCTCCCAAAAACACTCCCTACACCTTATTGTAACCATTTTCCAGTAGGGAAAAACCTATATGGCTTACAATGTGTGAAAAAACACTGAAATGTTGCGAGTTACTGGGCTCAAGACTCTTTGCACAGTTATGTTTTCTGTTATATTTTTGATGACTCCATATTGCTTTGCGTTTGAAAATTAGGTCAGCTCTGCAGCAAGAACAGCGGCACTGGATGGCAAACAAAGTGCACAATAGGTAAAAGAATAAAGCTAAATGCATCTCCTGGGATAGTAATTCATTTTTAAAAATCTAAACGGCATTCAAGGTTTTTATTTTCTTTTTGATTTACTGACAAGATGCAATAAAGAAATGGAAGCTTATTGTTTTTTGCGTCTAATTTTAATGTATTTGTACTAATTTCCCTCTCACAGAACCTTGCATTTATTTTTTGCTAAAATTCTATATCAGCCATTTACAACAAAGCAGTGCAAGGGTATCTCAGAGGAGCAGAGGGAGACAATCTGTGAACTCCTTCCTAATAACTAAAGTGAACCATTATAAAACCATTTTTAATATTTTGTGATTTAGGCTTAAAAATGTTTTTATGCAAACTAATGGCTTGAATAGCAATCTGCAATTTAAATTAAATAAAATATTAAAATATTTACTAACAGTAAAAAAACTAAAACATGAGCTGTAAGCAAGAGGAAGGTAAAGAAAATACTAACACATTTATCTATTCATCTTATGTATTAAAATATATTGTAGAACCACTACACACAGTGCCATAAGCTACAAGTTAGTAAAAACATGTTTCTGCAGGTACATGATCAGAAAAAACCCAAACAAAACAGATTTATAAATGTCAACTTGCTTTTGTTGAGAACGTGCCTGTTGAAATGTTCTGATGGTGGCTCTGGACTCTGAGTAACTTGTTTTTCTAAAACAAACTAGATAAAAATGCTTAATGCCTTGCAGTGGCAGCTTTGGTTTTATATTTAATTTGATTACATTGATGTTTTGAGATTTACAAAAACTATTTTAACTGCTACTGTGTAAATGAAATACTGTCAGAATGCTCTTAGATAGCCGCAGTATTAAAAATATTATAGTACATCATTTCAGATAACTGCAGTGTCTTTAAGGCAGGGCTTTAGCTGTTATTTTAGTCTAACTTCACATCTGCCGAACAGCAACAGCACTTAACTCCTTTGTTTTAAATTGCTTATACACTGTTAAAAAATCCGTAAATTTAGGGGTCCCTTTACCGTGGATTTGCTACGGATTCGCTCCGTTTTGCGAAATACGGAAAGTTTGCTGTTGCGCAAAGCAGTATGGGTAGAATTTTCTCCCCCAGCCAGAAATTTCCGACGCCATTACACTCAGTGCGGTCAGTGCCAGCCTGAAGTTCTGCGAGTCACATGGAAAGTTGGAAACAGGTTGGTTGTGTGTAATGAGAATAGGAATGAAGTGCCACCTCTCAAAAAAATATATAGAGTTAAACATGTTAAACACATGATAAGCACGTTTTCTGTTCATTCTGTTCGTCTGCATGGCGGGCGTTCTGTTCTGGCACCCCTCGCCAGACAGTCGCCTTTCACCCATGAAATGTAGGACAAATTATTATTGGTTTAATTTTGTCTCGAAGGTTTCTAGGTTTTTAGCAGCATTCCAACCGGAGCTATACAGGGTAGTGTGGCTCGCAGCTGAGCACGGGACCTTTGCTGCTAGCTGCGTTAGCATTAGCATGTCGGCTGCGCTTCCTAAGTACCGGGTACGTCAAAAGCCCAACTCAATTAACTCAGTTGTCACAGAGAGAGTGCAGGTTAAAGGCACTACATATGCAAATGGAATGCTGGTCTTAACGAGCTATGCCAAAGGACAACTGCAGTTAGGACAAATAGCAAGCATTTTTGTAAAAAATGATACTAGTGTCCTACTTTTGCTTCGAGGAAAAGCTGCCAGCTGGGTACCTGAACTTGGACTCTATGAACTTGATGAAAATGCTTCTGACCTGTTCAGTTGCCATGATTTGAACAGATTTGATGATTATCATCCACTTTATTCTTACCAGAGAGGTGGCTCATTCCTCTTAAACACACACCTACATGGAACTTGTGAAAAACTATGTCAAGAAAGCAATGCCATCGCTCAATAGCGATCAGATGGATACACTCATGGCTAAACTGGAGGAATTAGGAGTTCTCGCTGTAGATGACCTGAGCCTTGTAGACCCGGAGGACATTAAAGACACTCTGCCATTCATTCAGTGCAAAAGATTCGTCAGAGCTGTCAAAGCATTGGAAGCAGGTGAGTTTTTGCCCCTCTGTTTTAATGCAAGTTTTCTGAGACTACAAAGGTTGATTTAAAAAAAAAAAAAAAAAAAAAAGGTTTTCCATCATCTGTACAGGGCAATAACTACCCTATAATTGGTTTTCGTAATTAGGTCCATTTGTATTCCTGGTGGACCCAAACTGGACATTGAGGACCAATGTATTAATTGATTCGTAACAATCGTGATGTGTTTAATTTATGGAGATGTGTGCCATGTCATCCATAGAGTCACAAGCTCCACCGCAGTTCACCAGGCCTGGCCCCTCATCAACACCTGTGCCACAGAGGTTTCAGCTGCCCTCAACACCACCTGAGACAGCCGACTCCCCATCCCAAGACACATATTCTGTACCATGGCACAAATTTCCCTCAAAGGTCATGGATGAGTTGCGTGAAAAGAAGTACATAATGGGGAAAGACAGACGAGAGATGGTTCGGATCGTCGCTGAAGATTACCTCCACAAACACCCAGGAAGACCTGGTAGACAAAAGCTGAGGGAACTCGCCAGTATGATTGTAGGACAATATCCTGCCTCCTTCAAGCTGACAGAGCCGTTTGGAAACAAACCTTTTGCAAAAGATGGTTCTGAAACTCTCTTTCGTCAGCTGGAACACAGAATTGAAAATATGAAGAGGCCACAAAGCTCACTGAAGAGGCGAGCAGGGGGTGAAAATTCAACAAAGAAAAGGCCCAGGAATTCAGATCTGTATGGATGTGTGGCGTGGGATCCAATCATTGAGGGGACTGTGTGTAGAGAAGGCCTGCTGTCTAAACGAGATGACTTGAAACGTGCCTTTCAAACCCGGGATCTTCAGGTGGGTCTGCAATCATCCATTATTTTCTTGTGTTGTAAGGACACATTGTGAAATTGTAGATCGTCTGACATCACTACACCCATAGTCTATTGAAATTGATACCCTGTTTTAATATTTTAATTGGTTAGTTTGACTAACTTTTCAATTGTTTGACTAACTGCTTCATATCTTTAGGAGTCATCTGTTCGAAAATTGATGACTGAAACATATCCCATTCAGCGTGAAATCCTCAACGATGCTGATACCCCTATTGGCGTAGTAAAGGATGAGTGGCCGTTCCTGTTTGAAGTTCCTCACCTGTTTGATCATGCATCTAAACTCCTTGGCTTCTCTGTACAAAACAAGCTGGCACAGGTTTGTTGTTACTGTTATTATTATGATTGTGCTGTGCTGCTCCATATGGAGAGAATTTTGTCTTTATTAATCAATCAAAAAAAGATTTGCAACCAAAAAGAGAGTTGAGACCAAAAAAGATAACTCTGGCAATCAAATAGAATAAATTGGATGAACAAATAGAATAGATTTGAGACCAAAAATCAGGAAGTGGCAACCAAAAAAGCAGAACATTTGAGATCAAAACAGAACAGGTTGCAAATGAAAATGAAATAATTAGATTTTTTTTTTTGTCAAAATTCTCTCTAGAGCTGCATTTTTTGGAGGCCATACGAAAATGAGTGTTAGTCTTATGTACCTGTACAAAATTAACACCTTGAACAGGAACTTTCCCAAAAAAGAAAAGGGGATCAATGACTTCCTTGACTCCAAAGGGATGAAGACGGGCGAAGGTCCAATACAGCTCATCTGTGGCATTGCAAAATACTTCAAGGAAGACTCTTTTAAACTCTTCGACAAAAAAGAGGTAGATGTTGTAAATTTTAAACTGTGTGCAAGATAATTATTTGCATCCAGTGGTGAACCAAGTAACCAATCACAGTATGAAGTATAGATTCCCCTAATTGTGCTGCTGATATTCTCTATAAACTCTCTCTCTATAAACTATTTACATTAATGTCTGTGCTTAATGGCTACCTCTGTCTGATGAAGACACTAGCAGATAGTCAATTTGCCAGCAGGTTTGTGTGCACTGGAAACATTAATTCATGTGTCATGTCTGTCACCAAAACAGATCTCTGCAGATCCTGAAGTTGAACTCCCAGTGACCCCATGCATCCTAGTCAGAGGTTTGTAGTTAAATATTTTTTGTATCTCAGCGAGCTGTTTTATAAGCTGTTGTTTTGTCGTATTTATTAAAGAAATGTTTTGCTTGCCTTAAAATATAGGACTATTTTTTTTTTTGTACATGGTGCTCAGAATTGTTATTTTTTTTTCTTTATCTTTTTTTTTTTATCTGTGTTTAAGGTGACCAGCAATTCAAGATTGCTCTTGATGGGTTACTTGTCAATGACCACATCACCTCTCCCATTGTGGCCTTGAGCTACGTCTTCTCCATGTTTTATGTCTGCAACATCCAATACCCAACAGAGATGGCTTTTACTCTCGAATTCATGCAAAGGTAAGCACTCATTGTTTGGAAATACTTTGTAAATGTGACTTTGCTGTGCCTTTCTGCACCCGACCTGCTTTTTGTCAATCTACACCAAACCCGTTGTCTGAGATGTACAAGCTCAAAATGTGTCGCCACATGCTGTGAGCTTTTAGATCAGCTGTTATTGGCTTATGATCCCCCTGAATATGGATTTGTTTGTAGATTTCGTAGCTCCCTGTTGAAGACTATTGTTGGAATAAATGTGTCATATTTTTTAAAATGGCAGGTAACATGCTTTTTGCTTTACATAGTGTCCCAAGTCAAATCAAAAACAAAACAAACATAACATGATTCTAGTTGGGAAATGGAGCAAAAACATATTTTTCTTAGAATGGTTTCTTGACACAAAATTCGTTTGAGCTATCTCTTTAAAACCATTAGCACCTTAGACCAGGTTATGTCAGTGGTGGTCAAACCTTTTCATGTCAAAGACACACAAACTGAAATGTAATTGGCTGCAGACTCCAACCTCAAAATATGTTGTTCCAGGGACACCCTCCAGAAGCAAAGACTAAACATATATTCATTTAAAAAATAATGCATGCTGGATTCATGCCCAAATGTTAATACTTTGATGTGTAACATGCACTGAATGTCACAGTTGCTCCACTCCATGTTAGAGTAACCCCCAGGACAGTCCGTGTTCAAATGTGCTGTTACACCTTTTGATAGGACGATGTCAACTGTGTTTTCTATCCCTTCTGTGTTCTGTGCATTTATAATATCCCTGCACACATGTTGAGGATGCATGCTGTCATGTGTTGGTGATAAGCAGACTTCTCGCCCTTGCAAACATTTCTGTATATGCACAGTGTGAATGCATGTGCCTTGAAAAGACAAAGGAAGAGATAAGCTTAGCCACTGGCACCAGCACCACAACAACATTGGGTACTAGACAGATGGTCAACTAGAATGATAGAGAGGTTCACACATAGGGGCATATTGAAGAAAACAAATGTATGGTTTTATTGAATATATATGTTTGCACACTACACGTGCAAACTTTGTCTGCATCTCACTATTATAATTTTTTTTCTCAGAGTTTTCTTTGGGATCAATCCTGAGCGAGGCTCCAAGGCAGAGAAGAAGGGGAAGAAACGGCACTTCATTCCTCCACAGGTGTGCAAGCTGGTTTCTCAGCTGAAGGAATTTGAATGTAAGCAGAAGGAATCTGAGTGGGCCATTTGAGCTGTTCTCAAAGCTCAGAAAATACCTTTTTGGACTGAATGTACACACAAACACACACACAGGCAAATCCAAAAACATGGGGCTTGGGAGTAGAAATACAGATTTTTACAGTATTATGTGAGTTCAGATGTTTTAACTAGATGCCCACAACACACATGCTGCAGTTTCAAATCCCCCATGTTAAGGGGGAGGGAAGGTGGGCGATATTTGTCATTCCAGGTAGAGCTTTGCCTGTCAATGTGGAGTTGGAGGTGTAAGTTTTAAGTTTTATTTTTTGCAGAAATCTCTTTATGGCATGTTGCACAGAGTCATCATTCTAAGGTCATTGTTGTTATTGCTGCACTGATGTTTTATATAAAAGTTGTATAATGTAATACTTCTAATGTTCTATTTGTTTTTTGTAGAAAGGTCAAACACTGGTTGCAGAGCTCTGCCTGTCGGTGTGATATGTGGAGTTGGAGGTGTAGGTTTATGCATCCTCCTGGAGGGGGCTCCTCATTTTGCACTGACAGGTGAGACAGCAACAGCAATGCTGGCAGTTTTATTGTCTTATTTTGTCAATGTCTTTAACAAATCCATTTGTTATTAATGCCTGTCAGCCTGTGGGTGCTAAAAAGTTGCTAGATTTGGAAGCTCCCTGTTAAAGGACATGGCTGTAGTTCTTTGAGAGAACAGCTGGTTTATGTATGTAAAATTGCTCTGAATGTGAAGGTGATGTTCTGAATGTTTTAATGGTTGTAATGTAAATATTGCAATTCATTCACCACAAAAAGTGCAATCACTTTAAAGCACTGGCAGCTGTTAAAGGAAATAAATAATTGTTGTGATTCTACATTTGTGCTTTATTGATGATAAACGGTATAGAGAACTGTGCGGAATTCAACATTTTAGGATGACTGAAGTGTCCGTAAATTGTATGGATTGAGTACTTTAATAATACGGAATATTACATTTTAGGTTAGATGGAAGTGTCCGTAAATGGTAAAGAAAAATTCTAGTAAATCTACGGAAATATCTGTTATAGGGTTTACGGAATTGTCCGTACAATAACGCAAAAATCTACGGAAAATACGGAATTTTCCATTTTAGGTTTGACGGAAGTGTCCGTCAATGGAACAAAAAAACTCAGGTAAATCTACGGAAATATCCGTTTTAAGGTTTACGGAAGTGCCCGTACAATAACGGAAAAGGTTTTGGTAATTAATTACCAGCACTTTTTCCGTTTTTTAACGGAACTTTTTTTAACAGTGTAGGCCTTTTAATGCTGCTTGAATTTATTTACATTGTTCTAATTATTTCCCCTCCTTGAACCGCCACCTTCTTGTGGTGGAGGGGTTTGAGTGCCCGAATGATCCTATGGGCAATGTTGTCGGGGGCTATGCTATGGGCCCCTTGTAGGGTCTCCCAATGCAAACAGGTTGTAGGTGATGGGCCAGACAAAGAGCGGTTCAAAACCCTTTACGGATAACAAAAGATCAAGGACTGTTACGTTGCCCGGTATGGCGCAACCGGGGCCCCACCCTGGAGCCAAGCCCGGGGTTGGGACGTCTGGTGGCCAGCTCAGCCTGATGGAGCGACGTGGGGCCGACCTTCCCTGGGCCCACCACTTGCGGGAGGAACCGGGGACTCCGTTGTTCTACCGGGGGATTTCAACGCTAACATTGGCAGCGACAGTGACACCTTGAGGTGCGTGATTGGGAAGAACGGTCCCCCTGATCTGAACCTGAGCGGTTCTGTTATTGGAGAAAGCTAGACAGACCCAAACCTCCTGTGAGGGTCTGTTTGTTGAGAACGTTTGGCCGAGTCCCCTGTCAGACAAGTTATCAATTCCCAGCTTCGGACAGATTACAGGGGAAAATGAATGGGCAATACGTGAATGGGCAGCTTTCCCATCTGAGAAAATAAAGCGCCTCATCCACAACTGTGGTGTAATATTTTGATGTTATGTGTTTTATTTCTGTATACTTATTTAGTTATTTATGCATGATGAGTTTATGTTATGTATCTTATGGTTTATACTTATGCATGGTTTATAATCTAGTAAGGGATGTTATATTTAATACATCTAGAAAAAGAGAAAACATAATGTCAGAGTGTATGGTTTTAACATGATTAAGTTTAATGCACACACATTGTAGAAACTGTCATGTGAAAATGTATAAAAACTCAAGGTTGAGGGACAATCTTTAGTAGAGCTGGGGAAAGTCTTCCTGGGTTGTTTTGTTGTTGTGAACAATAAAAGAGTCTATGGCATTGAAATGGTTGTGTGTTCGTGAATTATTCCATGCTACTGAAGACTGAGGGGTCAGTTTCAGAAATCAGACATGACAACCACCACAAAAGATTCCAAGCAGTCATTGATGTTAAAATGTGGATATACACAGTTACAAGAACTGGGGTATGTAAACTCTTGATCAGGATCATTTGAGTAGTTCTCTTGGCTTCACCCAACCACTAACTATGAGTGAAAGAAAAGTTCTTGCTTTATCATTCAATTCTCTAAAATGGCAAAGAAATCACAAATTCTGTAAACTTATGAGCACAACTGTATGTGGGTTTAAATCAGACAACATAGAAATAATAGGTGAATTTAAACACACTTTCATGTAGCCTTCATTGAACCCCATCAAACAAACAAAATATTGCACTGTTCAGACTGTTATATTCTTTACTAGACTCTCCAAAAACTCTTCCCAGGGTCCAAGCTCTGTCTGTCTTTGACCAAAACATATCTTTCCAACTCACAGCCCCCACACACCTGCCGCTTCAGCGGAGGCCTGCATTAGCACGCACTAATTATGTAATTAATCAATTAAGTTTAACTCCAGCTCTAAAATGGAATAAATATCTATGTAACTTGAAGAATTACACTTTATCAAATGTAAAAAAATATATATACACATTACATTAATACCGTAAATACACATGTGGACAAATTTGTTGGTACCCTTCGGTCAATGAAAGAAAAACTCACAATGGTCACAGAAAAAACTTTATTCTGACAAAAGTAATAATAAATAAAAATTCTATGAACGTTAACCAATGAAAGTCAGACATTGCTTTTCAACCATGCTTCAACGGAATTATTTAAAAAACAAACTCATGGAACAGACCTAGACAAAATTGATGGTACCCCTAGAAAAGACTAAAAATAATGTGACCAAATGGACATGTTAATTCAAGGTGTGTGCACTAATTAGCATCACAGGTGTGTACAATCTTGTAATCAGTCAGTGGGCCTATTTATAGGGCTTCAGGTAGTCACTGTGTTGTCTGGTGACATGGTGTGTACCACACTCAACATGGACCAGAGGAAGCAAAGGAAAGAGTTGTTGCAGGAGAATAGAAATACAATTATATACAAGCATGATAAAGGTAAAGGCAATGAGACCATCTCCAAGCAGCTAGATGTTCCTGTGACTACAGTTGCACATATTATTCAGAAATTTAAGATCCATGGGACTGTAGCCAACCTCCCTGGACGTGGCCTGAAAATTGATGACAAATCAAAGAGACGGATAATCCGAATGGTAACAAAAGAGCCTAGAAAGACTTCTAAAGAGATCCAAGGTGAACTCCATGTTCAAGGAACATCAGTGTCAGATCGCACCATCTGTCGTTGTTTGAGCCAACAGGGAGACGACCAAGGAGGACACCATTGTTGAAAACAAATCATAAAAAAGCTAGACTAGAATATGCCAAACTACATGTTGACAAGCCACAAAGCTTCTGGGAGAATTACCTATGGACAGATGAGACAAAAATGGAACTTTTTGCCAAGGCACATCAGCTCTATGTTCACAGACGGAAAAATTAAGCATATCAAGAAAAGAACACTGTCCCTACTGTCAAACATGGAGGAGGCTATGTTATGTTCTGGGGCTGCTTTGCTGCATCTGGCACAGGGTGTCTTGAATCTGTGCAGGGTACAATGAAATCTGAAGACTATCAAGGGATTCTAGAGAGAAATGTGCTGGCCAGTGTCAGACAGCTCGGTCTCAGTCGCAGGTCATGGGTCTTGCAACAGGACAATGACCCAAAACACACAGCTAAAAACACCCAAGAATGAGGAAAACATTGGACTATTCTAAAGTGGCCTTCTATGAGCCCTGACCTCAATCCTATTGAGCATCTTTGGAAGGAGCTGAAACATGCCGTCTGGAAAAGCCACCCTTCAAACCGGAAACAACTGGAGCAGTTTACTCATGAGGAGTGGGCCAAAATACCTGCTGAGAGGTGCAGAAGTCTCATTGACAGTTACAGGAATCGTCTGATTGCAGTGATAGCCTCAAAAGGTTGTGCAACAAAATATTAAGTTAGGGGTAGCATTAATTTTGTCTAGGCCTGTTCCATGAGTTTATTTTTTTAAATAATTTCGTTGAAGCATGGTTGAAAAGCAATGTCTGACTTTCATTGGTTAACATTCATAGAATTTTTATTTATTATTACTTTTGTCAGAATAAAGTTTTTTCTGTGACCAGTGAGTTTTTTTTTCATTGACTGAAGGGTACCAACAATTTTGTCCACGTGTGTATGTGTTTTTATTGATATTGTGGTATACCATAAAACCGGTTATTGTCCCATCCCTAGTTGGCGGCCCATTGGCTTGTCAATTACCGTTACTACGTGCGTTAAGTTATGCACATGCGTTCCAGTTGCTGCACCATTGTCCTTGATGGACGTTAACCAGTGGCTTTCTCAAATCTTTCTGCATTTAAATTAAATCAAAACAGTGTACTGCTATTTCCAACCTTAACCAAACAGATTAACTCCGTTGTAAAAGCCGTTTTTTTCATTCAGCCCCGTCTTTTGGCCAAAGTCCTGCCCTTGTAATGCCACAATGACCTAAAGGCTATGCACACATCCATTAGTTTCCGACTTGACCTCTGTAATGCACTTTCCTGAGTCACCTCCAACTTGTAAAAATGCTGCTGCTCAACTGATACAATTGGACCCAGGCTTTGGAACACTTTACTTTTTGAGTTACCTACCATCTCTGACCTGCCTCTGTTCCAAGCTAAGCTTAGACTTTCTTTCTCAAAAAAGCTTTTGACACCGAGTAGCACCATGACAATTAAGTTCCACTTTTATATGCTTTGATTTTATATTTATTATTGCACTGATAGAAAGCCTGTTAGTTCAGCACTGGCTGTTACTAGTGAAGTGCTGTATAAATGAAGTATGATCTCTTGAACTGAACCAAAAAGCTACCCACTTTGTCCCAGGTTTAAAAAAATAAATAAAGTTGATGTTCTGTAATTTCACCAACTCCTACATCTTATTTTATCTTTGACTTTCTTTCAGTTTCTCTCTCCCATACCCCGACTAGTCAGCAGAACTGAAATCATTAGTGGAATTACTTTGGGGTTTAGTCACCTTGTATAAATACTCATAACACTGTTCTCAAAAGAGCCAATGTTGTTTAAGCACAAGGTGACTTAAGTACATAGGTCAACCAATTCCCTAGAATAAAACTAATAGATTTTAACAACTTTCTCCAGATTGTTAACTATTAATGATCTGGATCACTGCCGCTTATCTAACAGAGCATAGCAAAATTATGGGAGTATTTCTGGCAGAGGTCGACCGAAGGAGCTTTAATCACTGGAGAAAGCTGTTGTGTTGTGCACTGGCACATTTCTGTTAGAGGAACACTTTCCAGTTTGCTGCCATCATTGCACAAGCTGTTACACTTGTGTGGTCAGCTGCATCTCAGAATGTAAAGTGCCTCTGGTTAAACTGACCTTTATGTAACACTTGGGGATACACTTCTGGGTTGCATCATTGCTTCACGTTTCCAGCTAAAGCTCCTGAGACTAGATACGGTCTGTTGTAGTATAAAATCATTTCCTCACAATTAGTTCTAATAAAAATTAAGTTGACCCGTGAACTTTTGTCAGTCATACCATACGGTAGGGATGCACTGATCCAACTTTTTCAGTACAGCTATGGATCAGAAATGTGGGACTAACTGCATTTGTATTAAAAAAAATGAAATAAAAAAAATGCTATGCGAGTGTGGTTTTTACATTTATCACTACATTATGGCATAAATAGCTACTGTGACTACTAGGAATGTAACTCCCAGGGCCGATATTTAATGCAAAATTGTAATTGTAGGGGTGTTCGCAATAACTAAAGGTCTTTGGTACTACAATAACTAATATTACTTAAAAAGAAATCTCTAAAGTCTTGGCTCTTGTAACAGGCAAACATTTTAATCTAGCCAGGAACAGAAAAGGACCAAATATCACTAGAAACAAAAGGAATATCTACACCACAGGATTTTGTTGGGCCGGGGTGTTTCAATAACAGCATTTCATATTAATGTTTGGTGGATTACTGCAACAAGACTATTGTAAATAGGGCATGGAAACAGCAGTTTTATTGTTCCTGACGTCCAAATAAATGTGATTTTTTCTTTTAGAGAAAGTGAAACTAAAATTTTTTAAAGTCCAATAGGCAATAGGTTGTTTAATTTTTGTGTATGATGTCAATTAAAAAAAAATGTAAGGATACAGAATTTCAGAAATTACAGCTTTAAGTTAGATGTGTTCAAGCGTCATAAAAATTTTAGGTTAACTGGATACGTAAATATTTATTTATTTTTGCCACAGAAACACAGTTGAATAGACTTGCGTTTCTTGTAACATCCTGGATTCATTCATTCATTCATTTTCTACCACTTAGTCCCCTTAGGGGTCATGGGTGACTGGAGCCTATCCCAGATATGGATAGGCTTTTGGGCTGAGGTGGGGTACATCCTGGACAGTGGCCAGTTAGTCGCAGTGACAGACAACCATTCACTCTCACATTCATTCACTAGGGACACTTTAGATTTGCCAATTAACCCATACATGCATGTCTTTGGACGGTGGGAGAAAGCCAGAGTACCCGGAGAGAACCCACGGTAACACGTGGAGGACATGCAGACTCCTCACAGAAAGACTGGAGTCAGCCGAGAATGTCGGCCGGGTTTTGAACTCACGACCTTGTTTTATTCCATTGAGGTGTTTAGGCCTTGGCAATAGTTTGAGCCTAATCAAACTTTGCATGCGCAAGTTATTGTAGTTTGGTGTTTGTTTGAAAAAAACCTTCAACAATTTTTGATCAGACACTTCTCTAGAAGATGTTGCCAGTTAAAAGAAAGTAAAAAATAATGTAAAAAGTTGATCATATTTTCAATTTCAATTTGTAGGGAAACTTGTTGTAGTTGTATTTGGTACTTGTATGTAGTAGCAAAGGCAAATATTTAGATTTTTCTTTTTAAAATTTAATTTTCTTCTTTTTTTGGATATGCACCAATAATAATTCAAAGCCATACCAGATACAAGCCTATCAATATTTAGAGACACTGTGCCAGGTTTGATTTGCACTGATATTAGTCAGTTTATAATTTGTATTTTGTGCTCTTTTATACAGAATCAAACAAATCTTCAATTACCGATACTTCAAGCAGCAACATCATCAATATAATTTTGGTGCTTGTAAAATCAATACCATGCTCTACTTGTAACAGAATAATGTTATTGAATAAGTTATTTTTTCTATAGTTTCTTACAGATAGTATTGTCAGCCTTTAATCTGATTAAATAACAAAATTATTACAGTGGGAAGAGTAATCAAAAACAGAACAAGGGCAACTGTAAGAGCAAACAACTGAACTGTAAAAACACTTCAGTGAGCACTGTTTTAAATAAATAAATAAAAAAACACCAATATATGACTCATTAAATTGTTTGTCTGTGGGATGCATTACTAAATAAACAATCTCAATCGCACAAATATATTAATAGAAGACAAATTTATTACAACATCCCAAGAGTGTGCTGCCGCCTCCTGCTTCACTCTCAGGAGAAATTGACTGATCCTGCCTTATGGGTGCTGGATTGATGGAGGCTGAGGTAAAGCCTTTACTGTGATATTTTTACAGACAATGTGTGAAAAATGGAAGAGCGTCTACAAAAATAATTGAAAAAAAAACCTGTCTCAAAGTGCTACAGCAGGTTAGTTTTACTTTTGGAAGTAATTATTATAGGCAAACCTGGTACTAAAGCCCACCATTTGCAGACAAGTGAAATGATGAAGGTCGTTGAAGATTTCAATCATCTTCAGGGTTTATACACTTTTCCTCAAATTTCCATGAATCTTCCTTGAATTTTCCATTACCTTTCCTTTTCTCAAAAACAGATTTTATTTTTAAATCACATATCAAATGAAAGCAATTGAATGGGTATACCTAATAAAGTGGCTGGTATGGGTAAGTGCCTAATCAACAAGTGTACTACGCACATTTCCCGGAGCACATGGTCTCAGAAAATAACTCCAAATAACTAAATTATTATAGTAATAATGGAGTTACTTTGCTCCATTAGACACAGACAACGGCACTGCGTACCCCTTGAAATATCCTCACTGACCCCTAAGGGTCCGCGTACCCCCGGGAAACACTGCCTATACACTATACACATCTTCCTGGGTTCTAATAATGCTACCTCTTCCAAAACCTGGTAATTTCATTTTAAAAATCCATAACTGTTTTGGATAATTTTTACCATGATCTTATATAAAAAAGGGCAAAGGTTTTAAAATTGTAAAAACTAGGGCTAGGACTCGATTAAAAGAATTAATCTAATTAATTAGAGGCTTTGTAATTAATTAATTGAAATTAATTGCATTTTAATTGCATATAAATATTTGACCTGAGAACAGTGAGAAGTAATTTTTCACATGGATTTTTAGTATACCATTGAATAATGACTGAATACATAAGCTTAATCAACAAAATATTGTTTATTTATTTCAGTCCAGCAGACCAGTGCAATGTTTGCCATTAAGTGTAGCAGTGTAGTTACCCTGGTCCTTGTAACTTTACTCGGAGTCGGGCTAACGTCCACGCTAACTCCTATGTATTTTGCATTGAGGTGATATTTGAGGCTCGATGTGCTGCGGTGATACGCAAATCCCTTGTTGCATAGCTTGCACACAACCATGCTCTTGTCGACGCTTCCATCCTTTCGTTTTTTTAAAACAAAATTTCCCATCCACGGGGCCAAGCAAAGCGGCCTCGTCAGCTTCTTCATGTTGACTGTGGTCGGAAGTCAAGAACGCTAGTGCTCCAATATAATCGGTCCATCGAAACTCATTCATTGAAAAACGTTCCGCGGTCAAAAATAAGTGTGGTAAAAATTATGTTATTTATTTTTTGCGTTTGCGTTTAACGCGTTAATCCTAATTAACAGCGTTAAAGTCCCGTAATTAATTAATCTTATTTTACGCGTTAAAGTCCCGGCCCTAGTAAAAACTAATGACCTTAAGTACAACTGAAAGTTTGAAGACAGCCCACCAGGTCCTAACCGGACTCTGCCGGAGACAGTAGAACTGCTCCACAGTGCATTAGCCACTTTCAGACATCCAGTGCGGACGTAATTGGGGTTATTTCAACCTCGCACAATCCGCACATTGTTGTTCACACATGCAAATTAAGTCTGCAAAATGGCTGTGTTGTTAATGTTTAATACTTCTCATGAATAGTTTAGTGACTGTCGTGAGAAGAGAAGAAGCGGGGATTATGCTTAATTAGCTTGACAGAGCTAACGCAAGCTAACAAATAAGGCGACTCCCTCACAGAGATGGTGATTATTGCACTAATATTGAAACGACAAATCGAACACGTGAAGACCTTACCCAAACAGTGTAAAGTTCACCGCGGAGACCATACTATAAATGTTTAAACAATTGCATTTAAATTTACATTTATTCATTTAGCTGACGCTTTTATTCAAAGCGACTTACATTAAGCTTCAATTCACCAGTGTTACAGCTGGAAAACCACTGGAGGCAAGGTGGGTTAAATGTCTTGCCCAAGGACACAACGACAGTATGAACTGTAGGGACAGCGGGAATTAAACCGCCAACTTTACGGTTATAGACTGACTGCTCTACCACTGAGCCCCAATTGTTCATATGATAGCTGTTATCTGTCCCACAGTACCATTTGTGAGGGCCCCTGTTGAAAATGCTTGCTAAAGGCCAGGTACTTTAAATTAATACCTGGTCCGTGATTGGATTTATTACCCACAGTTCAAAAAGCAAGTTGGCATTCAATCACTGAGGTCATCCATTTTGTGAAAAAACAGGTGTGAATCAGGTGGCCTCTATTTAAGGATGAAGCCACCAGCACTTGTTGAACATGCATTTGAAAGCCTGAGGAAAATGGGTCGTTTAAGACATTGTTCAGAAGAACAGCGTACTTTGATTAAAAAGTTGATTGGAGTAGATAAAACCAATAAAAGGTGCAAAAAATTATAGGCTGTTCAGCTAAAATGATCTCCAAAGCCTTAAAATGGAGAGCAAAACCAGATAGACGTGGAAGAAAACGGAAGACAACCATCAAAATGGATCGAAGAATAACCAGAATGGCAAAGGCTCAGCCAATGATGAGCACCAGGATGATTAGACAGTCTGGAGTTACCCAAGTACTGTGAGAGTTAGAAGATGTCTGTGTGAAGCTAATCTATTTTCAAGAATCCCCCGCAAAGTCCCTTTAAAAAAAAAAAAAAAAAGGCATGTGCAGATGAGGTTACAATTTGCCAAAGAACACATCAACTGGCCTAAAAAGAAATGGAGGAACATTTTGTTGACTGACGAGTATAAAATTGTTCTTTTTGGGTCCAAGGGCCACAGACAGTTTGTGAGACGACCCCCAAACTCTGAATTCAAGCCACAGAAAACAGTGAAGACAGTGAAGCAAGCATCATGTTTCCAAACCTATGTTGTTGGGCCTATTTATTGCATACCAGGGATCATGGAACAGTTTGCATATGTCAAAATACGAAGAGGTCATGTTGCCTTTTGCTGAAAAGAACATGCACTTGAAATGTTTGTTTCAATGACCCCAAACACACGAGTAAACAAGCCAAGTCTTTGTTCCAAACCAACAAAATTAATGTTATGGAGTGGCCAGCCCAATCCTCAGACCTTAATCGAATCGAGAACTTGTGGGGTAATATCAAAAATGCTGTTTCTGAAGCAAAACCAAAAAATGTAGATGAATTGTAGAATGGAGTGGAAGCTGAGAGGCGCCACAAGTTGATGCCACACAGATGTGAAGCAGTTTTAAAAAACTTTGGTCATACAACTAAATACAGGGTTTCTGCAGGGTTTAATCAGTCAAATTTAAGACTTTTCATGACCTTTTTATGACCATTATGATTTGAATTTATGACCTACACAAATTACGATAAATAACTTCAGTCATTAAAATTCCTTTCAAAAGTCTTTATTATTGACTTTCATTGAAAGTAACAAGTTTTATTATGAAAAGAGTAATTCTATTATTTCTTACTTAAGATTAAGAAACTGAAGCCTTCGCCTTCTTTTTCTTGAGTATCAAGAACACAGAAACACTTAACAATTGTAACATTGTAAAGTAACATTGTAAATTAACAATTATTCTATGGCATTACTTTCCAAAATAACAAGTCAGTCAGTCAGTGTCCGTCTACATTTTTCTCAGCTGTTTCTTCTTGCTTGTGTGATTTAAGCTTTCATCAAACATGAGAACATAAGGCCCCGAGACCTTGGAGATGAGGTCTTTTTTTATATTATCTGCCAAGCCAAACCGTGTGATGTATGAGGTCTTATCTTTCCCGCACGTAAATGTTTTGGCTATGTCAGAGTCTGGGAACATTGTTCGGAAAAGTTCGGCAATATGCTCGTTCCCATTGCACGACTGGTGTTTAGTCACAATATTTAACACCCATAGGACCTCCGCTTTCAGAGTGGAGGTTGATCCGAAACCACTGTGTGTGGCACTGGATGCGACAGAAACGGAATCCCGCGCTGTACTTGGACCGGGTAACGTTTGTGACGGAGCCGAACAAAACTGACGGATCGCACGCACTTGCTGCAGGCTTTTCCGACTTTGCATGCGACTTCAAGGCTTTTATGCCTAAACTAGACATGTCCAACGTCTTCTTACACAGAGTACAATAGGCTTGATACTGATTATTTGCGACGGGCTTAAGCCAGCTACTAAACTCACCGTCTTCGAGCCACAGATCATTAAACGTACATTTACCCATTGTGATCAATTAAACTAAGCAGTGACAGTATGATATATTCGTAGTATGATATTCGGAGTTGCGCGGGTTTCTGGGAGATCCTTCGACAAGTCTGTATGCTGCCGCATGGACCTTGTAGTTCTGGAGCGCTGTGATACAAGTGTGATACCACCCAGATTCCTCACACAGAACCACAACAGGCAAAACAAATTAATGCCATTGCCGCCGCGAGCACATTTTGATGGAAGAACAAATTAATGGACGAGCATATCAATTTAAGACGTGACTAAATGTTTTTTATGACTTTGTATGGAAAAACCGGACGTTTTTATGACTTTTTTGGCCTTAAATTCTTATTGTTAAATTTATGACTTTTTATGACTTTTTATGACCCCGCGGAAACCCTGTAAATATTAGTTTAGTGATTCACAGGATTGCTAAATCCTAGAAACAAAAATATTTGTACAAAATAGTTTTGAGTTTGTACAATCAACGGCAGACACTGCCATTTTTTTAAATTTTTTTTTTATAAACACACCCCTTTCAACTAATTACCCAATTGCACAGCCTAAGTGTGTGCATATCATGAATGCTGGGTCTTGTTTGTTTTCTGAGAATCTACTGCAACTACTGGTAACTTGTTTGCCACGTAGCAATAAAAAAATATAATAAAAACCTGGATTATTCTGGTATTGCTATTATTTTGAACAATACTGTATGTTTTTTTTTCCAGCTTCTGTTTCTTGTTAGTCTCATCTACTACGCAGTTTGACACAATCACCCTGAAAAATAGTTCAGCAATCTCTCACCACTGCTGTGCCCAGAGTAATTTGTCTCAAATGTGTGAGATATATGAAGATACTGAATATGACACTGACGCTTCAGGTTAAGATTTTTACTTCATTACTTATTAGCTAACAATCTAAAGCTGCTTGTGTTTGACTCTTACCTTTTCCATCTCGTTGCTCTTCCTTTTGCGTGCAGAGCGTGTGATTTTGACGGTGATGGCGCTCTCCTCTCCCTGGCGTCGCAGAGCCATGCGGTTCGGCTGCAGAGGGCTGAAGGAGATCTCCAGCTCGGGTCTCGGGAAACGGCTGGTTCTGCCGTTCTCTGTGGAGATCTCCGAAGAATCCAGCACTGACGGACAACTAGCTGAGCACTGGTGGTTGGGAACAAAGGATTATGGGCATATGACATTTATTTAGTTATTTCTGTAATCGCCCCCTAACAGCCCAAGTGAGGATGCTGTTGGCTATATACTGATGGATGTTCTTTCAGACTCTTGTTGTCTTCCAATGGTTGAAGACAACAAGAGTCACATGGGCCTGTGTTTCCTTGTGCCTATAAAGAGGCTTGCTGTTGGCCGCACACCGTTTTGTCTTGAACTGCTACACTACACCTCAACACTGCACTACACTCCATTCACAGACAGCCTCATGCGTGCACCCACACTCTTACCAGTTACTGACACACACAAAACCTTTGGTTTGGGGGAGATAATGTTTTCCTCTCATGCTGAGCTAAAAAAACGTTGCCTGCAACTGCGCATTTCTTTTTGTTTCTTACTGTCCTTGCCCTGGGACCCTAAAAGCGGCATGAGTTTGAGCTGCTGAGGCAACCCAATCAGTTTTAGTGCGGATTTGAAAACTTGTCAAATTGATTGAGGTGACTTGTCTTCAAATGTCTGATGAGGTTTGTGGTGTTTCAGGTTTTTGGTTGCTTTAATCCACAAGGGATTTTCTTATGACAAACGTTGCCAACATCAAGTTTTGGCATTTATCTGCCCTTCTGATGGCAGTTTCTTGCATTTTTGTTCAGTCTTTACATGTTCCTCTGGGCCAGTTAAATCGCAGTAACAATGTGTCGTACCACAACTCTGCAGATGACACTCAGAAGTATCTCACTGACAGCAGGCGACTATGGGCTTGTGGACTCACTATTTCACTGCCTCCAACAGATCACTGTGTGGATGCAAAACAATTTTCTACAACTGAACCCAGACAAGACAGAAGTCATTATCTTTGGCCCAAACAAACAAAGGGAAAGCATCTGAAGTCACCTCAGGTCACTTTCTCTAAAACCTAAAAATCAGGTTAGAAATCTGGAGGTAATAATGGACTCAGACTTGAACTTTAACAACCACATTAATGCAATAACATCAACAGCTTTTTACCATCTCCGAAATATTGCCAGAATCAATGGTATTGTGTCTAAACCAGACTTATAGCCTTATTCATACATGTATCTCTAGCAGGTTAGACCAGGGGTTCCCAAACTTTTCCATGACAAGGCCCCCCAAATTCCACCAGGTTCTGGCCAAGGCCCCCCTTTTGCACGGTGTTATTGAACCCATCAACAAAACTACACCAAATGTAAATAAATAAATAAAACACCTAGGTCAGTGGCAAAGGCGCCAGGTAAGTTGGAAGAAAAAGCATTATAAGTAAATATTTATATTATGAGTATTTTTATGAAATAGCATTATAATAATTTGTTGATATCTCTAATGCAATTTCATAAAAATACTCATAATAATATAAATATTTACTTATAATTTTTTTTTGCTTTTTCTTCCAACTGCTGCTGTGTCCTAGCACTTGAGGCCATGCCCCCACTTTGAAAACCACTGGGTTAGACTACTGCAAAGGTCTGCTCACTGGACTCACCAAGCGAGCTGTAAGACAGCTGCAGTACAAACAGAACGCTGCTGCTCGAGTCCTGACTAGGACCAGAAAGTACGACCATATTAGTCCTGGTCTCTGCACTGGCTGGAGTTTAAAGCAGCTCTGCTGGTGTATAAGGCTTTCCATGGCTCAGCACCAAAGTACAATTCCAGTATGGTAGGGATGCACCGAATGTTCGGGCCACCGAAGTTATTCGGCCGAAAATAGCCAAAAAAAGCACTTTCGGTGTTCGGCCGAATAAGTAAAAAGGCTGAATAAATTTTGCCGAACAATGGCGTTTTTAATGACGCAATCAAATAACCCGCGTAGAGAGTGAGAGCGCGGGCTTTATGCAGCAAACATGTCAGCAGTGTGGAAGCACTTTAAAGTGTCAGAGAAAGAGGCAAAAACGGCCATTTGCAGACATTGTTCTGCTGAATTGTCCAGACGGGGAGCATCTGCAAAAATGTACCTACTTCAAGTGAAACAGACCACGGAGTGAAAACAACTAAAAGTGCGCTCTTAGAAGCCGTCAGCACACGATTTAGTCAGGCGGACTCAGAACCCCTGTACAGCATCGCGACTGTGCTTGATCCACGATATAAAGATCATTACTTGGATGTGGGGAAAAAGATGCGCACACGAGAAATAATCCAGGCCGAGTTGGATTTGGGAAAGCCGCTAGGTAATGGAGACGGCCAGGTGATGCACAGCGCAGGAGATGAAAACAGCGCAGAGAGTAAACGGGCTCGTACTACAGATGAGCCGCGCACAGTCTCGCTGTCTGACATGTTTGATGAGATCCTCCAAGAGAATAAACCATTTGCAAGACAGAGGACAAGCTCGACCGCTCAACAGTTAGATAGGTATCTCTCAGAAGTCCCCATCCCCAGGAGCAATAACCCTCTCGAATTTTGGAGGACCAATCAAGGCCGCTTTCCTGACCTGGCGCAGATGGCACGCAGGTAGGCTACTTGTATGGGAAATTAATTTAAGATTTTATTTATATTTTGGATTATGATAACACTTTATAAGTAGTTTCTATTTTTAACATTAACTAACAATGATTATTAACAGCATTTATTAATCTTAATGTTAACATTTACTAATACAGTATTAAAATTAAGTATCACATTTGTAATTTTTGAATTAAAAAGTATCAAAAGTGGTAGGCCTATTTGTTAAAATTGTGAATGCACTCATACTAACATGAACTAAATATTTTTTATTATCTTACATTAACAAAGATTAATAAATACTATAACAAATGTATTGCTCATTGTTAGTTAAATAAAAAATTTTAAATTGTATTTTTGTTATTTGATTTTTTTTCTGAAAAGCAATTAATATTTAATTATTGTAATGGTGAAAAAATTGGCAAAATAAATGGAAAAAATGTGAAACACGGTTCGGTATTCGGCCTTCGGCCAGGCATTTCATTATTATTCGGCTTCGGCCAAGAATTTCATTTCGGTGCATCCCTACAATATGGTATGAACCATCTCAAACCCTGAGGACCTCAGGGACAGGTCTCCTGCTGGTGCCCAGGGTCAGGACTAAACACTGTGAGGGAGTGTTTCAGTTGTATGCAGCTAAAATGAGGTGAGAGAGGCCTGTACTCTGACAGTGTTCAAGTCCAGGTTGAGAACTGTTCTGTTTAACTGTGCATATGTGACAACTGAAATTATTTTATCTGCACTCTTGTCTTTTAGTTTTGCTTTAATTGATTAATTTTATTGTTTGTAAATTGTTTTTTATTTCTGTAAAGCACTTTGAGTTATCTAGTGTATGAATTGTGCTATATAAATACAATTGCCTTGCATTTGTTCCTTTTTATACACCCTGATCATGGTATTTTTACCTGGCTGCTAATAGAGGCTCGGGTATCTCTCCTGCCTCGAGATTTCCGGATGAGCACTTCACTTTCAGGACTTTCCTCTTCAGTCCTGGGGTGGTCATTTGTTTTAATCTGTCAATTAGAACAAAAGGAAGGGATGTAAAACACAGCGTGTGTAATAAATTCATTTGAATATTTGACTCATCCTAGATGTAACACCAGCCTTGTGAGCAGTAACACTTCTTTAAACAGCATTTTTAAGTGGCACGCTGTTAACAAGTGTGTCACTGACGTTGACATGCTGTAAAGATGAGCAATCTTTGCAGTACCTTGTTTTCTGATGTTTTCAGGTCAAAATAATAAAAAGTGTGATTGAAGATAGGTTCTAACAGTAGACTACATTCATGTGCACTTTAAAACAAGAACACAGCAAGTATAAATTTGTGCAAACGTCAGAGTGCTCATCCAGCAGACAAAGACTGACATAAAACACTAGTTTGTATTTGTTCTTTTGGTTCCAATATTAACTATTAAAAGTAAAACACTAACAAAAGCGCAATGTACTTTTTGTTAGTGTTCCTGGTAAATTCAGGTAACCAATTTTGTGTTTACAGCGGTGGGGGACATACATAATTATTGAGGTATACTTATGCAAAAACAAGTTCCCAACCTTATGAACTCCTTATGAAAGCCACACAGAAAGATAATAGACTAAATATATAATTTTATTTCCATTTGTTAGAGCAGTGGTTCAAGTGGACACTCTCGCGAGTAGGCAACAGATGGGAGGAAAACGAAAAAAATAAAAATTGCACTGAAAAACTCCGCTAAACGCACATGTAAGCCATTTACAGCTACTTCAAACACAGACCAAACAGCAAGCCAACAAAAGACAAGAGGCCAAGGTGTGAAGTGCAACACCTAGTCAACCCAGGCACTACATTTCTGCAAACAGCTGGCCTCTACTTGAACCTACAAACTCGTGCCAGACCTCTAATGAAACTAGAGAAGCTGACAAATACATTAACACCAAGCAAGCTAACATACTTAGAAATACAAGTAAGATGGCAGCTAAAGTAGTTCAATGAAATAAATAATTTTGATCAGCAATGATTAGAATCATTACCTTACATTTCTTTCCTTTCACAAAGTGGAATGCCAGCGAAAAACGCTGCTTTCCACTTAACGATATGTCCCAGCTACCATTTGGCTCTATCTGTGACATACTGTCTTCACTCATGGTTCGATTTTACTCAGCGCGTTTCACAGTGAAGTGCATCATGGGATAGACACTGTCATTGGCTCAGGCACCAGTCTATCATGTGACATCAGAGCAAGGTTCAAATGACCGGGATTTAAACAGTTTCCCTCGATTCTATTGGTTCTCACGGTTCAAACGAGGTATCACATGTTCAATTCGACCAATCGGCTGCGGAGCACCACGTGTGCGTCTTTGTTCCAGGAAGAGCCTGCGTAATACACAGAGACGCAGGAGGAAGAATACAGGCTGAAAACACATTTAAATACTTAGAAGTCTGGTTTAAGTTCTCAAAATGTATTTAATGAGCACCATTAGTGATTTAAACAATAAAAATATAGTATTTAAATGACTAAAATGAAATGGAACAGACTGGGCCAAAGTGGGCCAAACTGGGTCTTTTAGAACTCTCGCCTAGTCTTTCTGTACTAAAACCCCTTGAGTTTTATTCTGCTTCACATTATCAGTTTAAAACTTTGCAGGGATAATGTTAACATGTTTTATTTACATGTTATGAAGTACAGGAGGCTTGAATGCTGCATTCCAAAGAGTTACTCATCATAAAATACAGGGTTTTTAGGCGGAACTAAATAAATACATTTTAGCTGTGTGCCATCTTCATTTTCTCTTTATTAGTAACACATATTCATATGATAACACTTTTAACAAATCTCCACAATGCTCCTTGCAGACAAAGTGCACGCCTTCACACAAAAATTAGACCTCTGGCATGGCGCATCAGTCGAGGAACTGTGACATGTTCCCCAGCCTTGCGGACTTTATCGCTGATGCAGGCACGTCACATGATTTCTCCTCCCTATTTCAATCAGCGTCTGAGCACCTGTCAGCAATGAGAAAACAATTTGCGACGTACTTTAAAGAGGATTATCGCTCTTTGCGTGGGTTCGAGATCCGCTTTGTGTGCACAGCAAACGAGCTATCAATTGATATGCAGGAACAGCTTATTGAGCTGAAGAGTGACCGTAGACTGAAGGAACTCTTTAGCTCCTGCCTTCTTTCGTCATTCTGGGCAGCATTGATGCAGGAATATCCTGAACTCTGTGACGCGCCTCTTGAAGATTCTCCTTCCTTTCGCAACATATTTGTGTGAGGCAGGATTCTCAAAAATGACTGCACTCAAAACAAAATACCGCAATCGTGCACAAATAGAGGATGATTTGAGGCTATGTTTATCAAACATTGAGCCAAGAATTGAGGATCTTTGCAAGGCAAAGCAGGCTCAGGTCTCACATTAACATCACCGACCTGCAAGCTTCTGTAAAAAGCAGATGATGGCTACTATTAGGCCTAGTAATAATATCAATAATAAAGCTAATAAAAATGATAATAGGCCTACTGATTATAATAATAATAATAACAATGATAGCATGTAAGCACATATAATTATATAGCAATAGCCTAGTAATGATGATAGGCCTTCTACTCATAATAATAATAATAATAATAATGCCTGCAAGCTCACATTAGAAGTCTGGTGCTACTGCCAATTATAACAATAGCCTAGTAATGATAATAGGCCTACCTACCGCTACTGATGATAATAATAATAATAATGTGGGCCTAAAAATAATAGCCTAGGGCTGTCTATCTATCTATCTATCTATCTATCTATCTATCTATCTATCTATGCAAGGTGGGGGGATGGGGGCGGGGCACTGGGGCCCCAACTGCAATGAACCAGCTTTGGGGGGGCCCAGCTTGCAAAAGGTTGAGAACCCCTGTGTTAGAGTATGGCAATCTTAAGGGCAATTTATTTTGAAAACTGACTACTTCCACCAAAACCTTTTCCCACACTCCCATGCACCACTACACACTAAACTAAGCAAAAAAAAAAAAAAAAATAGAAGTTAAAGGCTTATAAAACTGACCTTTTTGTTTGAATTCTGTTGATCAGTGGAGACTTTCAGTTCTTCTTTCAGTCTCTGGATCTCTGCCTCTCGTTCAGACAGAGCAGCCTGCAGCTCTGCCACATTTACACCAGAACTACCCTGGAAGAGGGAGTTTGAGGATTCAAGACAGACTGCCTTCCTGATTACAGACAATGGGCCATTCAATGGCCTGTAACAGTTTGTTACAGGGTGAAAAATCTTTTTTTCTGCAGCAGTGAAAGAAATGGGGTGTAAAACTGTGCTTCAGTAAAGACGCGGCTTGGGTAAAACTCAAGATCAATAACGGCACAGCAGGTACTTTGCGTTGACAGACGAGAGCAAATAAATGCACTGATTGGAGTGTGAACAGGTGACAACTGCTGAGATGGGACAAATGAAAGTAAAGCATCCATACTCCTTGTTATTCTAAGCTTATACATTTACCGGCTTTAAACTATCAGAGTTAATGAACTTTAAAACACACTTGTTAATTTTAATAGTGTAAAAAAAATACAGAACCAAATCCTTGTGTCACACTGACCTCTTGTGGCAGCTGTGGGCCATTCTGCTGCAGCTGTTGAATAAGTTGGTCTTTCTCTGCCTGGCTGGTTAGAAGCTTCTGTAGCTGAACCTCCAAGGCTGCAACAAGAGTGTCTCGATCCTTCCTCCACCTCTCCATGGTCTCCTCCTTCTCGGCCAGCTGGGACGACAGCGACTCCTGACACAGACGGAAAATGTGCTGGTGTCTTGGGCTCACTTTTCACCGCAAGAATGAAACTTATGAGTGTACTGTTGTTTAGAAAGTCGCAGTTTATCAAGCCCCCCCTCTGAGTGTTACCATGGAGCTTCTATTTATCTATAGATAAATATAAAAGCAGGGGTTAAAGTGGAAAAAAATCCTGAGCCTGAACTTTTTTTTTTTTTGGGGGGGGGAGGAAGGAAATACAGTAACAAGAGCTTAAAGTGCTTCAACAAGTGAACATCTGTCAAATTATTTGATTTGAAACCGACAGGCTAGTTAACGCTTTTTTGTCTTCTGCCAGTTTTCTACACAGGGTGACCAGTGGCTGCGAAATTCTGAATGACAAATCATGTTCTGCTATAAATGTGCACAAACGTATTTTTAAATCGCAGTAATAGACAACGGTGTGTCAGCTGTAACAGTTGCTCCCGGCAACGTCGTGGTTAGTTTAAGTGCACGGGCAGCGGCTCTATGACCGGGGTCTAAATCATGACGAGCAAGCACTTTCTTACCGCTGCTGGCATACAGTAGCTTCCTCGAGCAAATCGTGCAGAAACAAGCCCCGGGCTCTCTCAGTTTCTTGCACCAACTGCCAAAAGGCTCGCCATCTCTACTTTCTTCAATCCACGCCCAGCGCCATTTATCTTTGAGTCCTTTATCTACTGCTAGGACATCATCCCCAGGCTTCATAAACTTGCGCTCCATTTTTTTTTTCTCCGACAACGCTAACGTGACATTGACATACCTCAAGTGTCAATCATACTGTGTTACAAGGACCTGCCCTTCTCTGCTTCTGATAGG
This sequence comes from Perccottus glenii, assembly GCA_024416835.2. Taxonomy (NCBI): domain Eukaryota; kingdom Metazoa; phylum Chordata; class Actinopteri; order Gobiiformes; family Odontobutidae; genus Perccottus; species Perccottus glenii. Next base: position 23,665,296 of record CM044552.2, on the reverse strand, counting down.
CTTTTAACGTTAGTTAAATCTGCGTTCCTCTCACATGATTGGTAGGTGAAATAAATTGGCTCGAAAATATTAAACCGCATGTGCAGGCTCTCAAATATTATTATTTTTTTCCCTCACGGCCACACGCCGGAGATCCGGCACTGTGCCGGAATACTTTAAGCCCTGTAAAAGATACTAAATTTTAGAAGCCACAATGGAACCACTTTTACATTTAGGAACATCACTTTTTGGCTATTTACAATACAGATATTATAATAAATTGTGACACCTGTTATTAACGGTCACATCTGGAATTTATTACTTTCTAGCCTCCAAGTCAAACCATCTGAACTATGCTTTTATGAAAACTTTACTTGATTGAGTTTCCTCCACGTTTTTGTCAAGGTGGCGTAAAATCTAAATTGGTTTCAAAAGCTGCTGGTGTCTACCACTTTAACTTTCTTACCTGCTGGTAAGAAGGTCTTACCTGCTGGGCCTGCTGCCGGTTGTAGCGTTCTCTGTCCTCAGCATACTTCCTCATTTCCTGATTCCTCTTGTCCTCGGCCTCCTTAGCTTGGCCGATCAAAGAGAGCTTCTCCTCCATCCAGTTCTTTCGGTCAGTTCGGTGTTTCTCCACACAGGACTAAAACAAAAATCTCAAGTCTTCAAGATGTCCTGACTAAAATAAAACAGATGTTTATTACCTTTAAGTTTTCCTGTGCTTGAGCAGCTTCCTCTTTGGCAGCTCTGAGATTGTCTGAGGGGGTGTCTGCTTGAATGGTGTTTGTACAGTCTTTTCTCAGTAACACACTTTTGAGTCTCTCCACCTCTGCAAAGATAACCCTCTGTCAAGTAATAAAGTTTTTGCAACTGCAAATAACATTCAACTTCCAGAAAGGAATAGGAGTACATCTGCCCAGGCTACAAAAACTTGGAAAGCATATTTCTACAACAAGAAAAGATTTGATTCAACAATGCTTGCTATAAAATAACTCAACTAACTCATGAACTGTAAAGTATAGTTAAAAAAATACATTTTTATCTGCCACCTGTCGTTTATTCTAGTTGAGTCCGCCTTCTACACTTTGTTTTTGGGATTTGGATTTGTCAAAAGTTGTATCTAACCTGACTAACGGTTGGAATTCTACAGTCATTTACCGTTGCTGAGCTCCTGGATACGGTTATGCTTCTTCTCCAAAACCTGCTCCATCTGCTCCTGTGTCTCCTCCTGCTCTGTTAGAGCCAGGCGCATGTCCTCGAGGACACGCTCCTTGGCATCCAGGTCTACCAATCGACAGAATTCACAATGAATACACATAAAAAAAATATACAAAAATAGGGCAACAAACTGCTGGATATGGCCAACACATAGGTCATCGTTTCATTCTTTAAAGAGCCTAGATTGGCTGGGAGCTACAAAAAAATGTCCCTTACTAACCTTTAAGTGCTTTTTGATAAAGTTGGAGCGGCTGCTCGGATTTAGCGTCAGATGATTTATCCTGCAAGAAGCAGATACAGGAGTTATAAAAAAGACAGAAATAACAAGTTTTAAGCAAAAAATGTAAAATGGAGCGGGCTTGACGAAAATTTTTTACCATTATGCAAAGTCACAGGGAGTAAAAGCCTAACCGGATGCTCAAGTGCGTTTTGTAAAACTCGCCGCTTAACAATTAAATATTTTTTGATACAAAGGCTAAAAAACCCTCACGTTTTGAAACATTTATTTAAAAGGCCAAGCCATAAGATAAATGGTCATGGCAAAGTGCAATGGCAACGTGCAATATTTAATTTTTACTGTGCTGTGTTCAATACAGTGGACAATAAAATCCTGTCACAAAGATTAAAACTGGAACTTCCCTTAAATGGTTTCAGTCCTATCTTGAAGACAGGAAGTACTTTGTTTCGGTTGGTAACTGTATCAGACCAAATGGCCTTAACATGTGGGGTTCCACAGAGGAATATTTTGGGATCCCCATTATTCAATCTTTACATGCTTCCTTTAGGCCAGTTAATACACAGCTGTGATGCATCCTACCATAATTACCATAACCAGATGACACTCACAGCAGGTGTACCAATCCATTCCCTGTGTCACTGCATTGAACTGAGTGTGGAAAAAAAATGTACTCCAACTGAACAGAGACAAGACTGAACTAATCCTCTTTGGGCCACAAAAACAAAGAGAAAGTGTCAGCAGTCTCTTTCTCTAAAAACCAGGTTAGAAATCTAGGGGTCATCATGCACTCAGGCTTAAATTTCCAGTGTCACATTAAGTCAACTAGCTCAGCATTTAATCACCTCAAAAACTTCTGCCTGTTAAAAGGGCCAATGTCCAAACCAGACTTGGAGAGACTTATTCATGCTTTTATCTCCAGCAGGTTAGATTACTGTAACGGCCTGCTCTCTGGTCTCTCAAAACGAGGGTTAAGACAGTTGCAGCTTATTCAGAACGCTGCTGCTCGGGTTCTCACCAAAACCAGGAGCTACAACCACATCACGCCAGTTTTAATTGTCAGAATGGGAAAGAAAGGAGATTTAAGCATTTTTGAGCGTGGCATGGTTGTTGGTGCCAGACGGGCCGGTCTGAGTATTTCACAATCTGCTCAGTTACTGGGATTTTCACGCACAACCATTTCTAGGGTTTACAAAGAATGGTGTGAAAAGGGAAAAACATCCAGTCTGCGGCAGTCCTGTGGGCGAAAATGCCTTGTTGATGCTAGAGGTCAGAGGAGAATGGGCCGACTGATTCTAGCTGATAGAAGCGAAACTCGTTACGACCGAGTTATGCAGCAAAGCATTTATGAAGCCACAACACGCACAACCTTGAGGCGGATGGGCTACAACAGCAGAAGACCCCACCGGGTACCACTCATCTCCACTAAAAAAAGGAAAAAAGAGGCTACAATTTGCACGAGCTCACCAAAATTGGACAGTTGAAGACTGGAAAAATGTTGCCTGGTCTGATGAGCCTCGATTTCTGTTGAGACATTCAGATGGGCCAACATTTCTAAAGAATGCTTTCAGCACCTTGTTGAATCAATGCCACATAGAATTAAGGCAGTTCTTAAGGCGAAAGGGGGTCAAACACAGTATTAGTATGGTGTTCCTAATAATACTTTAGGTGAGTGTATTTCTGACATGCTAATTGCTTATGAACCTTCTTGGGCTCCTATTTTCTCAAATGGTAAGGCTGCCCATTCTTCTTGGCAAAAAGCCTCCAGTTCCTGTAAATGTTTGGGCTGTCTTACACGAACTGCACGTTTGAGATCTCCCCAGAGTGATATTGAGGTCAGGAGACTGAGATGGCCAGTCCAGAACCTTCACTTTATGCTAATGTAGCCAATGACAGGTCGACTTGGTCTTGTGCTTTGGCTTGTCGTCATGTCCAAGTACGTCCCATGCACAGCTTCCAGGCTGATGAGTGCAGACTTTCCTCTTGTATTTTCTAGGGCTGGACAATAATTCAATATCAATATATATCGCAATATTTTTCTTTTCAATAACGGTGATATGATTATTAAACACATTTTTGATATTTCGATATAATATATATTATAAAAATATACATAACAGCATTTTTCACTGACTGACGTTAGGCGCGCAGCCGTCAGAAAGAGCAGAATACCATTGGCTACTTTCGTGATGACGTACACCGCATTGTCACGCAACCAGTGCTCAGCACAGCAGTAGTAGGCTGATCTCCAACGCGGCAAATTTTAACTACAAAATGAGCGCCCCTGACCGCAATACAAATGTGACTGAACGAGCTTCCACAAGTGAGGAGAAATCAGACGAAATGGTTGATAAGAGAGGAAAGACTAATTCAGTGGTATGGAAGTGGTTCGGTTATCTGAGATCTGATAAACTTCAGGTTTCAGCGTGCTGCAAAATGTGCCGGAGAGTAGTACCGACTAGCAGCGGGAACATATCAAATCTGTTCCACCATCTGAAGCAGTTCCACCAGATAGAACATTCTAAGAGTCAGAAGATGAGGCACCATAAAAGTTTAAGCCAACAACCTGTCCCTCAAACAACACCACCATCATCATCCCCAACACCAGTTGTGTCAAAAGAGAAACCCATGCAGCATGATCGCTGCATTCATGCCTTATGACAAACAGTCTAAACGTCATAAAGACATTACAACGGCTGTAACAAACTTCTTGGCTAAGGACATGATGCCATTTACTACGGTGGAAAACGTGGGCTTCAGGAAAATGATTTCAATCATCGACCCAAGATACGAGCTCCCTGGTCGAAAATATTTTTCACGCGCAGCTTTCCCTGCACTTTATGGTAAAGTTAGGGAAAGGGTGGAGGAACAACTGAAGTCAGTGTCATATTTTGCGACCACAGCTGACCTGTGGTCAAGCCGAACCTCAGAACCATACTTGAGCCTGACAGTCCACTTTATTGATCAAGATTGGAAGCTTGTCAGCTTATGCCTTTAGACAGTCTACTTTCCTGAGGATCACACGGGCGAATCAATTGCAGCCGGACTTGCAGATGCGCTCGCCTCCTGGGGACTCCGCGAGGACCGGCAGGTCTGCATCACCACAGATAGCGGGACCAATATCATCAAAGCCGCTGAGTTGAACAGATGGACAAGACTACAATGCTTCGGGCATTGACTGAACTCTGCTATTGGTAAGTTATACACAGCAATATAAATGGTAGTGTTATGTTTAAGCTGCATGTAACCTTTTCGGTCAAAAATTAGCAAAATGTATATAATGAGCCAGTACATCATGAATCCAATATCCAAACCGTGTTTTTGTCTTATCCTGAATCACTACGGTACACTATAATAAGTGTTTATATTCCTACTATTTTAAACTACTTCGGCTCGGCACTGCTGCGGAGTAGCCCAGTACCTGCGTGATTCGTCATAGACATAAACAGAGAGAAGTAGTTCCGGCTACAATGTTCTTCTACAAGATGCATGCAGAGCGCCACACGTTACGGACTGCAGCAGCTTTAATTGATTTTGTTTATATTAAATCATTGTTCTTAATTAGTACTTAGTTGTAACTATAATACTTACCCTGTAGTTGATTAGATGATTTTATTCCCCCTATTTAAGTGATTTTATAGACTATTCCTTTAATCTTTATTCAAGACATATTTGTATGGATTATACATACAGCAATTCTTTCAATTAAATTCAAAGGTGTTTTACTGGCATTGGAACATATGTTTAGATATGTGAACATTGTTAACATTGTTACATATGTTAATTTGCCAAATCAAGTGTGAAGTTAAAAAAAAAAAAACAAATGCAAGCAGAAGAATTTTGCAGTAAGAATAATATGATTAAAAGACAAATTGTAGTTAAAATAAAAATACAAATTATAAGTATCAGGGAAGAGGAGTCCAGAGAAGAAGCCACGAGAGACACTTTTGTACCACCCAAGAAAACAAAGCGTTCTCTGGCTAGCTTTTTTCCAAACAGGCCCACCACTACTACCGACACAGAAAACTTGAGTGCACAGCAGGCAGTTGAGAGGGAGCTCAGCAACTACCTTCTGTCTCCGCATGCTGACAATGACTCAAATCCTCTGGATTGGTGGAAAGTTTATCAAAACAACTTTCCTAGAGTAAGTCAACTGGCACAACATTACTTGTGCATTCAGGCCACAAGCTCCCCCTCTGAGAGGGTTTTCAGTACAGGTGGCAACATTGTCACATGTAAAAGGGCATCTCTGAAGCCAGATAATGTAGACCAGCTTGTATTTCTTGCCTCCTTATTGTGCATTTTGAAACAGCCACACCACTTTTTTCAGAGAGTCATGTATTTCAGATCAAGTTATTTGTGTTTTTCTTTGCATCCCGAACAATTTTCCTGACAGTTGTGGCTGAAATCTTTGTTGGTCCACCTGAACTTTTCTTTTTCCACTTCTAAGATTTTGAACAATGCTTATTGGTATTTTCAATTCCTTTGACATCTTTTTATATCACTTTCCTGTTTTATACAGTTCAATTACCTTTCCCTGCAGATCCTTTGACAATTATTTCGCTTTCCCAATGACTCAGAATACAGAAACGTCAGTGCAGCAGGTGAGAACGTTACCTTTAGTAGCCATTTAAACCTTGTGTCATCTTATGTGCATGTTATCAGGCCAAAATCCCCAGGGGATGTAAACTTTTGATTAGGGTCATTTGGGATGTTTCTGTTGTCATTATGATTTAAAAAGAGTAAACAAGTGATTTACAATAAATGGCTTCACCCAACCACTATGAGTGAAAGAAAAGTTTTTGTGTTATCATTCATATTCTCTAAAAAAGATCACAACTGTGCAGTGTTTTGGTTAACTGCAGTAAATTAAAAATTAAGTCCACACAGCGCCTGTTCAGTTCACTTCTGCCGCTGAGTCAGTTGACGACACAATGACACACAGAGAAGGAGGCGACACAGACCTGTCCACTCACTCAGTAGAACAGCAAAGAATCTGTGTGAAACAAAAGAATGGCTCGTAGCCTGTGTGCGACAAGATTCCTATCGTTTGTCAATAGATTTGACAGGTTCAATAGATTTGGTTAGTTCGTGAACGTCATGGCGTCCTCTAAACGCAGCAAAGTTTGGAATTACTTAGTCTTAATAATCAGCTCGTAGTGAAACTAAGTCACAATAGCAAACACCGTTTCCTTTTTTTTAAGCAACAAACTACAGTACGTAGCGTGCAACTTTGAATATATACTGTATACCCCAATACACTTGTTATGAAATGATATTCAGAAATATGTTTAATAAAATAACATCTCTGTCATTAAACTTAATTTAAATAAACAAATTTTAGTTTAAATATTCAAATATTTAAATTTTGGGAAAATGTTAATCAACATTACATATTGTCTGACAGGCAGCCAGACTGTTGCTTTGAGAGAGGGAGGGGCTCATGCTGCAGACTGAGGGAGCAGCCGCAGAAAGCAACAGCATGACTAGGTGCTTTTTGCGTACTATTAGAGCAACAAATTGTATCAGCGTACTTTAATTTCAAAATGCAGGCCCGCTACGCAAAATGTCTGTGTAAATGTAGGTTTTGAACAGAAACAAAAAAGGCTGTGCGATTAAACATTGTGTGTCCACTCCATACTTTTGCAGGTTTTCTACTGGTCCGACTTCCAAAACATTGCATTTATAAATTGTATATGTAGTGAAGAAATGTGTGGATCTGTACTTTAATGTTAGCCCAGTAATTCAAAGTTTGGCACATGGAACAACATAACTACAGTTCAATAAGTCTGAGCTCCACATAATAATGAAAGATTGGTGACACAGCATTCTATTTTCTTCAGCGTAATCATGATACACACCACTTTGAGCTGCTGAATGGTCCGATCTCTGTTGGCGAGGTCAGCCTGGAGCTGCTTTTTGGATTTCTCCATGTCAGACAGCCTCTGCTTCAAGCCTTTCTCCTCTTCTCGCATTGATGAGATCTTTAGATGGAAAGAAATCATCAACTAAATGGTAGTAAATACAAACTATACAACCCAGATACATTTATACTGGGTTTGAGTGGTAGTTAAAGTTAAGTCAAGATGTACCTCCTTCTGAACTTGCTGGATTTGTTTTTTGTAATCAGCCAGTTTCTCTCGGAAGTCCACGTTGTCCTCCTCTTTTCTCTGAAGGTCGATGGTGAGGCTCTTAACTTTGTCCGCATTCTGTTGGGAACTCTCTCGGAGTCTAATGGGAATACAAAGATAACAATGAATAAGAGCACTGACTGAGCTCTAAAAGAACACTGTGGTCCGGAAAAACTACTGCCCTTCAGACTCTACAACAGAGGTTTTGCAGCTGGAATTATTCAGGCTGCTGATAGAGCATTAAGTTTCACATTAGGAGACTGGAGGAAAATTTTCTTACATGGATCATTTTTTCATGGTGAAAAAAACAAAGAGGTTGATATTAAATGAATTGCCCAGTCAACAAAATCTAGGGTTTAATATCACACCACATATTCTCTTTATGAAGCAAAAGGAAACTGCAATGCAAAACAAAGCTTTGTGCAAAAGGCATATTTATATACATTTTAATTGTATGACCATTTAATCAACAATTCAATTCAACAGTAAAGTCATTTTTTCCTCTTCAATTAGTAGTTCTTAGGGAAAAAGTAAATAAGACTGAAATAATTTATGACAAAGAATTTTTACCTTTTAAAAAAATAAAAATAAAACAGTATTATCCCTGTGGGGAAAAATGCATTGTGGGTAGCAACCACTAGGGGGCGCCAAGGTACACCAGTCGTGTCAACGGAAAGATTAAAGCAAAGGCATCTGGACATGGTTTTCAAGGTGACTTTTTCAACTGGTAAGAGAGCAGAGCTTTGTCTTCACCTTGAAAACCTAGTACAGATGCCTTTGCTTTAACCTTTTCTTCAAAGCCTTCATAGACACCGCTCATGTCATTAACTGGAGACCACAACATGTCTTAATGTTGGAGGGGAAAAACCCGAGCTCCCGGAGGAAACTGTTAGAACTTTGCAGTATGTTAGAACTTTGCAGTAAGTAAAAGTTGTCAAATTGTATATGACCAAAAAAAGGCCAACAAGCCTTTTTAAGAAAGGGTCATTAATATTGTGTGTGTGTGACAGGAAGTACTGCAGCTGTCCCTTTAACTAGCACCCGGCCAGACGTGTCAAGCCAAAGTGTTCATCTTAGTTTATGGTCTGGATGCAGGATGCAGCAAGAAAACTAAACCTTTGTACTGATTTTCACAACTAACTGCCAAACTCCGCCCTGCGAGGTTGGAGGGAGGCAAACTGTGTTTATGGTTCAATAAAATCAAGGAGAAGGCATGTAGTGAGCCAGAGATTCTGTAGGCTCTTAGCTCTACAGAGGTGGAGCAGTCAATGCTTCCACATGCCATTCTCTCCATCGATGTAAAAACTTAAGTTGAGTCTGACTGAATTATTTAATTCACAAATTTGGGTTGAAGGTTGTCTCCAGAGAAATCTGATTGTCTCTACACTGTTTTGTGTATTGATTCCTTGACAGAAACCTACACAGACACAGGGAGGACATGCAAAAAAGGACCCGTCCGGCTCTGGACTTTGTTGTTGTGTTGTCTTAGAAGAGAAAGTGGATCACAAACCAAGTGCAATATGCCACACCAAGATATAATTTTGGAACATATACCACTAGACTAAATGCCACTGGTCATACTCGGACCACTCATTTCCTTCATTTGATTCAAGTTTATACTGGCCAAATATATTTGAGAGCTAGGTGTGAATTCAGGGCCCTGTACTATGAAGCTAGAGGAACCCAATTGCATTGCTCCTCTACCCATTCAGACAAAACCTGCTACCTGTATTATAAAGCAGATTGCCAACTTGTTCAGTTAACCCTGGATATTTTTGTGGATTTAAGCAACCAATCACATCCACAGGTCAAAAATATGTTAACATTTAACGAGATAAAGCCTAACAGCCTTCTGTTTAAATGTTATTTCATAGCTATCCATCAGTAAATTTTAATACTGCTGACATTTCAAGATTTGAGCAATAAAAAAACAAAAAAACACTTAGAGTTGCAAGTTAAATGCTTATTCTATCCGCAACAATCAGCTGTGCTGCTTGTGTGGACACTTTTGTGTGCAAGTTTTTTCTCCAGTATATCAGTTTGTTTCTTGTCAAAGGGCTGTTTCTCTGTTCTTTATCAAAACTGATCAGCTTTAGTTTACAGTTTTCAAGTGTGTGTGAATGAGCTCTGTGATACCGAAACTTAAGTGTTAAACTCAGTAACATTGTTAAACCCAAAATCCTGTAGTACTGAATAATGAAACGTGAAATTTCTATTTAAGTTGGTAATAAATTAATTGTGATCCATTTGCAATATATTGTGCAGTCTAATCCTTACCTGCTGATCTCCTCTGCTTTTTTCTCAAGCTCGGCGTCTTTTTGAGCAATGGCCTCATGCGCTGCAGCCAGCAGCTCCCGGCGCCGTTCCACCTCCCTGCGCCGGGTGTCCTGGACGGCCTGGCTCTCCTCCTCCTCCCGCTGCTCCTGAGCCTGCTTCAAACTCTTCTGCAGTGAGGCCACCTCAGACTCCTTCCCCGACAACTTTGTCTGCAGCTCCGTAAACATTTTCACTGACTCTGCAAGCTTCTGTTCATGGAGTTTCTCTTTTTCATCAAGTAATTGCTCCATCTCTGTAACCCTGTAAGCCTTTTCGTTTGCTTCTTTAGTTTGGTTATGTTCTTCAAGAGCAGAACATTTACTGTTAGCGAGTCCAAGTTCAGCTCTAAGCTTTTCTGATGTTTGTTCCTGTTCACTCAGCTTTTGTTTTATTTCACTTAGAAGTTGATCAGACGCCGACTGTTGTTCGTTTAGTGTGTGTTGCAATATTTCCAGTTGCTCTTTTGATTTTGCCTCTTGTTCTTGCATCGTTTCTTTAAGCTTTAGAGTCTGCTTTTCTGAAGTCTGTGTTTGTTCTTTGAGCTTTGCCATAAGCCGCTCTACTTCTTCTTTTGAAGCTTGTTCTTGTTGTTCTAGTTTGGCTCTGAGCTCATCTAAAAGCTGCTGCAATGATCTATCTTTCTCCTCAAGCTTCTTTTGATGCTCTTTAACATCCTCCTTCGCAGCGAACAGTTGTTGGTCCAGTTTCTCCCTGAGCTCATTCAGCTTCTTCTCCGACATCAGCTGCTCCAGTGATAATTGTTCTTTCACTGTTGTCAGGTTCTTTTCCAGCTCTGTGACTTGGATGTTTTTCTCCTTTTCCTCAGCTAGGCAACTCCGTAGCTCAGACACTTCCTCTTTCAGCAGGTCCATCATTCCACCAGAGGACACTACGGACGTCTGCAGCTTCTGCTTTAAACCCTCCACTTCCTGGGTTAGGGACTGGATCTGAGACGTTTTCTTATGAAGTTCAGATGAGAGCTGGTCCAGTTGTTTCTGAGCTGCTTGGAGCTCCATTAAAACTTGTTCACCTCTCTCTGTTTCAATGGCCACCTGGAATTAAAAAATATATATATAAAAAAGGTGACAGAGAGGGATACATAAAAAAAATACACATTGGGCTGCATTATTGAAAAATGTGTTATGTGGGGTTGGGTGTATCGATACTCGAGTATCAATACTTGGATAACTGCTAATTATAATTATTTTGTAATTAATATTTTTTTAAATGTTGCAATACCACTGTGCTAATTTCTGAGAGTTTTAGGGACTAAATTAATGTAAATCTGTGTGAAAACCAGTCTGGGTATATTTTAGATGGTCTTCAGTGTCACATGATTGTCTGACATCTATGGATCTGATGTCAGAGTCAAAAGGCTCACTGCTCAGCCTCAATCATGCAAGTGAGCTCAGCAGCAGCATGAATGGCCAAGAGATAAAAAGATCTCTTGGCCATTCAAGAGATCTTTTTAATAGTGGGGTGCTATTTTTCACTCACGGCCGTATTTAAAAAGCTATATTTATTATAATTGTATTAGCAGTATTTATGTATTAAAGGTATTTATGTTCATTAGTTTTATTCATATGTAATATTTCCCTTGCAATAAGGTTATTAATGAACATTAATGAAATACTGGTATTGTCCATCTCTAGTGTTATGCAATAAAAAATAAATCATTGATGATATGAACTGCAATATTTAAATGCTTCCTTTGGCAGCACAAGAGTTTAAAGAATTAGCTTAATTTATCCAAATACTTAGCTTATTTTTTTTAAAGAAAGACAAAATTACATTCAGTGTTAAAACCAAAACTGAACCAGGTCAAAACCAAGTTTAAACTAGGACTAAATCAGAACAAGACCAGGGCTAAACTCTTCTAGAATTAGAAGTGTCTGCAAGGCTAGTTCTTGAATATTTTGAAGTTGTGGAAGGTTTGCTGGATGTTTGTTGGAATTTGAATGGTCATTGTATGGTTAAAAACTGTATGGTTGATACTGAATCTCATTTCCTGTGTGGTCATTTGCTAATCAGAATCTGTGTAAATGTGTAAAACCATTATTTAATGGATATGGTCAGAGGGATTCATACTCATCTCTTGTGCCGTAGCTCTGTTTTCTCCACTACACTACTGTGGACAGACGAGGGCATGCTGAGGCACACTATAAAGACCAATGGTTCACATAAGTATGCAGAGGTCAGCATTCAGCATTTTTGGGGGAAATCTAAAAAATCTATTTGAAAAATAAAAAATGGTTGAAGTTGAGCTGCTTGTTGGAAAATTGTTTGATATATAAATAGTTGATACGGATAGTGTCATTATGTTTGCAATATATTGTACAGCCCTATTACAGAAAATTTGTCAAGACTGGACCAGGCCAAACATGCAAGATATCTGGGCGGAATGTTTGCAAATAATCCTTGCGCAAGTGCTCATTCTCTTTTTATCACTTATCATACCTGCCAACCTTGAAGAAATTTTATGAGTACTATTTTTTTATACTATTTTACTCATCTGCAAACTCAGATGGGCTGAAAAGGGTGGCATGTAAAATATGTAATTGTGATGGTCAAGACAAATTTCCTTTTGGAAAAATAAAGTCTAATTTAATAAGAACAACATTTTCCCAGCTTGGAATCTTTCTAGTAAAGACAAAAAGGTGAACAGCAAAATGGAGTGCATTTTTGTGAAATGTCTGGGAATTTTATGAATGGAGTCTCGGTTTACCTTGTTTTCTGTAAACTCCAGTTTGGCAGTCAGTTCTTTCAAATTCAGGCAGAGCAGATCACACTCTTGTCCCTTTTCTGCTGTTTCAACAGCTCTGCCCTCATTTTGTTCCTCCATGTTTTCTGTCTTTGTTCCCCTAAGAGCTAGTGCCTCCTCTTTCTGTTGCCTCTCTTCAGCGAGGAGAGCGATGGTCTCCCCCTTGGCTCTTTGCTTAGCCTCAAGAGCGGCTAAGATAGTCTCTTTACTTTTCTTTTCTTCTTCAAACAGTGCCAACATATCATCATGGTGTTTTTGGAGCTCTCTCAGTGCTGTGAGGGTTTCTTCCCTTGCTTTCCTTTCCTCCTTCAAAGATGCCAGCGCCTCTTCTTTCCCTATTGTCTGAAACTCCAAAGCAGCAAGGGCTTCCTCTCGGCCTTGTTTCTCTTTTTCAACAGCTGCCAGTGCATCCTGCGAGAGCAACCCAAAAGGATTATTGTACATATTGAAATTTTGACAAGACTCTTTTACAAGTGTCACCAAGATGTTTTTCCCATTTGTTTATCAAAGGGGAGAATTAATGTAACTAATTTTGTTAGCATTTTTTTTTTCCATCACCTGTAGCTGCTTCGTTTTGCAGTCCTCCCCTGGTAAACTTTGACTTTCTGAGTTCAGCTCTGTCAATCTCTGCAACTGGGCTACATCTTTCTCGAGGGAGGCCACTTGTAAGGACTTTACCTCAAGCTGACAAAGAATACTTTTTCTTCCTTTTCTGCACTAGTTTCACCTGGAAATGATGAAAGCAAGTTCAAAATACCATAAAGATACATCATAGTCATCAGACCTGGTTTAATATGGAATATTAAAAAAAAGGCTGTTTCCAGCCACTGCTGTGTTATTACATCTCCTTTTTGGAGCCTGCTCCTCTTGTTGCACCAGTGACCAGTCCATCTTATCTCCGGCATTATCTCTCTGTCCCATGGTTGCTGGTAGGTCTAAGCTTAGGCATGTACGACCAGATTCACTGGCCCCTTTTATTTGCTCCATCTCAGGATAAAAGGAGTCCTGCAGGAACAAGATATGAGTTTACTCAGGAAACCATGACTAATAAAGCTTGTATATTCTAATCTAGGTTATAGCTGCACACTCGTATTGAGAACCTCTTTTCAACCTCTTTCAAGGGATAAAGGTTGTGTGGGAGCTTCGTTGAATTAAAAAAAGGGAAGGAAAATATTACAGTAATGTTATGAATGTTAAGTGAAAGCCTGTTGTAATGTGTGTTTTAAGTGTAACTTAATGTCATTACTTTAGTTGTAAAAATAAAAATAAAAATTAATAAACACAAAACATACAATAGCTTGTCTGTCCTGACTGGTTCCATCTGTAGCCATTTTATCAATGAGGTTCTTGAAGATCTCAAGGCGTCTTTCCGCCCGCTCTTCCAAGATGTCCCTTTCCCTCGCCAAGCGCTCACTAAATGAAACACCAATATGTCAGTGGTAAACCTTTGCACAAAAAAAAATTTGAAACAACAATAAAAGTAAAATATAGTAATGTACAAGTCCACAGTATTTTGGCGGCAGTAGCTCAGTGGGTAGAGCGGAAGGTAGGCGGTTCGATTCCCGCCCTCCCCACAGTTCATATTGTCGTTGTGTCCTTAGGCAAGACACTTAACTCACCTTGCCTTAATTACATAAGAACAATGTAAGTCGCTTTGGATAAAAGCGTCAGCTAAATGAATAAGTGTAAATGTATTTCCATAAAAAAAAGAAAAAAAAGACTCAAAGACCAAAAAATTTCCATTTTACCCGGAAATAAAAACAATTTTTCCACTATTCAATTGGCCAATCAATGAGTGATTTGAGAGTAAGGACTTTGAGCGACTCTCTGAAAAGTTGCAGTATTATCCAAAACTTTACCCAATTTGCAGTTTTTGGGCAATATATTGACGGCTCAAATGTTTCAATATTGCAATTATTGTGACATTTTGAAACCTATTATTGTCATACAAGCTGGGTACTGAGCACAATGATAAAAGTTATCTGAAAACACCAACTGTCTAATGTGCCGTACTTGTAGTCAATTTGCATTTCAGCGAAGAGCTCAGAGAACTCTTTGCTGATCTCGTCTCTGATCCGAGCCTCCATCAGCAGGCTCTCCGCTCGCTCCTTCTTCAGCTGAACTTGGAGATGATCCAGCAGCGCCACCTGGCTCTGAAACACAAAACAACACAATCCGATCAGTGCAGCAGTCCACTTCTCTCAACGATTCCTTTCTAAAGTGAAATGGCTTTTATGAAACAAATATACGCCTAACCTGGTATGTCTTTTTAGCAATTAAAATGTTATCTTCTTCGCTACTGCTACACTGCGTGGTATCTTCCATCAAGCTGACTTCTTCGTCATACTCGTCACCTTCATCCTCCTGAGTAGAGAAATATAAATTAAAGAATGAATGTACATTTGCAGCCCAAACTGTTTCTGCGACACTATATTCTTACATATTTTTAAGAGTAATAATAAAGACATAATATGCACAAAGACCTGACCTGTACATCCTCCAGGCTTGTCTCCCAAGCATTAAGGGAACTCCTCCTGCTCCTTTTGAGAGGCTTTCCATCGATGAAAGGGGAGGCGTTGTTGGAAGACCTCTCATGCATGATGGGTAGGACTTTTGTGTTCAAGACTACCACCTGTAAACAGACAATAAGGCACATAACTAGGGATGTTCTCTTCTTGATTGCAGTTTTGTGTAGCCCTGGCGGGGTTATACCTTTTGTGCGACTGCGGAGAACTTAAGGACATTGAGCGTCTCGTCGTACATGGAGGCGCACTGGTTGATGTTGACAATCATACAGGCTTTCCCTCTGCCGCAGAGGAAGCCCTGCAGATAGTGGGTCAGCTTGCTTTCAAACGGGACATGCTGGAGCAGCCTGAGGGCAATCAGACACCAACATGATATAACAGACTCAATTGTATTTATTTCAAGACTTTAAACACCAAGAAAAAATTGATGTAGGTAATTGTCTTTAAGATAAATTCTGTAAAAGCTGTAGCACTCACTTCGCCTGTTGATTGTGACGTAAAGCGTTGATGCATTTTCCCAGGATCAGCAGAGAAGAGTTAATGTTTCCAGCTTCTTTCAGACGTTCCCCTTTGTTCTGGGTTTTAGCACACCGCTCCGATCCAGCCAGGTCGCACAGACAGAGCCTGGACAAGACAGATGTTAAGTATCCGTTACATTACCTTCTACACTAAAGATTAGATACACATTAGTGATAGTGAAAATTAACCGACTCGCTGACGCTGTTCACCCTCTGCGTCCCGACATCTTCGATCCTCAAAATGCGGATGGAGAAAATACTGTGGCTGACGAAAGAAAAGTAAACACCTCAAACTATTATTTGGGACACCTCGTACACCTTCTTAGACTCCTTTGAAACATTTCATAAAAAATAAAAAAACATGGCCCATCACTGGCATTTTGTTGTTTGCTGGCTCCTTACCTCCTGCTGGAGAGCTGGTTGAGTTTTGTAGAAGAGAAGCTCTGGTTCTTCTTTCCAAGCTTCATGACTCTATAAGCCTCCTCAGCACTGTTTACCTGAACCCAGCGCAGATCTAAACATACAACATAACATTGACCTGATCGGCTGGGACAACACTTATTGCATCTACCAGTTTGTCAATAATTATACTACACATAATGTAGGGTTGTCTGTGCCCCTGTTATACGGTCTTGCGCTGTATAGCTAGGCAAGGCAAGTTAATTTGTGTAGCATCTATCATCCAGCATAGCATCTGTAGGTATCTGCATAAACCATCAAATGTGATCTGATCTTTGTCAAAATGACACATTTGAAAAAACAAAGTCTGGATGTCCATCAATCCACAGTTAGAGAAATTGGCTACAAATGGAGGTAAGCATCATGGTTTGGGTCTGTTTTGCTGCCTCAGGGCCTGGACAATTTTCAACCAAATATTAAATTTGATGGTTCAGTTACTTATTTCTCCCCCTTCTGTCATTGTTTGCATGTTATCCTCATTAAAAATATGAAAACCTATAAATGTTTGGGTGATTTTAGTTAAAGCAGACACTGTTTTTTCCATTTGTGTCATTTTGATTAGATCAGATCACATTTGATGGTTTATGCAGAAATTCCAAAAGGTTTCAGATACCTTTTCATGCCACTGTACATACAGCAGTTCAAAGTGCTTTACAAAAAGAAATATATGTGCAGGTGGGTTTGTACAACACTGCAAGTAAAGATAAAATAACAGTTGTAAAAAGGCCTGGTCAAAGAGATTTGGAGAGTCTGGAGAAAAAAAATACATGACACACAAAGAACATAATCTAGCCACAGGAGGTACTTTTTGTGCCAGTCCCAAGCCCAGGTTGTGTCAGGAAGGGCATCAGATGTGAAACTTTTGCCAAATCCAATATGCAAATCACTGACATCACTTTCATACCAGATCGGTTAGTGCCCGGCTTAACAACGTCCGCCATCGATGCCTTGGACCTAAAAGTATGAAGATGTCTGTGGTGAACACATACTTTCAGAAGAGGCAGAACCACAAGGGACATATAAGAGTGGTGGCAGGAGCACACAGGTGGACTGTATCTTATGTAGACGCTGTAACCTAATGGAGTTTAGAGATTGCCAAGTAGTGGTAGGAGAGAGTGTAACTAGACAGCACAGGATGGTGGTGTGTAAGATGACTCTGGTGGTGAGGGAGATGAAGAGAGCAAAGCAGAGCAGAAGACAAAGTGGTGGAAGATGGAAAAGAAGTGGTTTTCAGGAGGAGTTGAAAACAGGGTTTAGGTGGTCAGAAGGTGCTTCCAGATGATTGAACTACTACAGTCAAGGTATGCTGTATATACCATGTATGCAAGGTTAGAAAGTAAGGAAGGTGAGAAGGATGTGTATTGTTGGTGAGGCAGAGAGATAGAGATGGAAAGGATGAGCAGCAAGTTAGCGTGATTAAAGATAGAGATAGAAATGTGTTGACAAGAGGGTGAGCGAAAGATGGAAAATGAAGGTTCTGGACTGGCCATCTCAGTCTCCTGACCTCAATATCATTGAGCCACTCTGGGGAGATCTCAAACGTGCAGTTAATGCAAGACAGCCCAAGAATTTACAGGAACTGCAGGCTTTTTGCTAAGAATGGGCAGCTTTATAGTGATGAGTCGTTCATGAACGATTCGTTCTTTTTGAACGAGTCTTTAATATGACTCGGGAACGACTAGTCATCTCAGAGAGCGAGTCGTTCATTTTTGTGTAGACCCGCGCATGCGCATTGCACCACATCTCATACAGGAAACAGAAAGGACTCATTCATCTCCCAAGTCGTTCGTTTCGTTCGTTCACCAAGTCCCAGCCCCATAGAGAAAGAGTATGCAGTTACCGGAAACAGAAAGGAACTGTTCATCTCCCGAGTCGTTTGTTCGTTCGTTCCTTTCTGTTTCCGGTGAACGAACGACTCGGGAGATGAACAGTTCCTTTCTGTTTCCGGTAACTGCATACTCTTTCTCTATGGGACTGGGACTTGGTGAACGAACGAACGAACGAACGAAGGAACGACTCGAGATGAATGAGTCCTTTCTGTTTCCGGACGGACGGATGTATTAGCTACAGCTACATGAGGCTGTCACGGCCCAGACCAGACATGTTGACGGAATTAATGCTAAGCTAAATATGAAGTGACAAAGGAAAACAACTATTTGGATTAAGAGGTGAGTTGAACTCTCTGCCTGAAGTAAGCTGCAATTAATTTATAATTTATTTTTTTAAAGTTTGGCCATAAATGCATTAGCTTATAGTTATTATAGTTTTTAATTCCAAAAGTACTAAATGTATTAAAAATTGTAATATGCAACATTTTAATTAGATTCTGCTGAAATGAACGAAATGAACGAAATGACTTGAAAAAAGATTCGTTCATTTTGCTGAACGAGACTTAAAGAACTGAGTCAGTAAAATGAACTGAACTTCCCATCACTACAGCTTTACCATCTGAGAAAAGAAAGAGCCCCATCCACAACTACAACAAAAGACTTCAAGCTGTTGTTAATGTTAAAAGGTGGTAATAGATGGTATTAAGAACTGGAGTATGTAAACTATTGATCAGGGTCATTTGGGTAGTTTATGTGGTCAATATAATTTAAAAAGAGTAAAACACAGTTGTTTGACAATAAATGACTTCACCCAACCACTAACAAAGAGTGAAAAAAAGTTTTTTGTATTATTATTTATATTCTTTGAAAAATGGGCAAATTTTTTTTTTTTTAATATTTCAATTTCTGCCAGGATATGTAAACTTATGAGAACTGTACATTTATAGGCTTAGGTGTAGGTATGATAATTTTTGAAGTCTACGTGTCTGCATCTGAAATAGGCTGTTGTAGTTTGACAAGGAAGAGAAGAAAAAGGAAAGCACTGTTTAAATAAATGGACAGGTTACCGTTTATTTGGTTTAACAATTTATGTTCCCACTTGTCCCACAGACAGTACCTTTAACAAAGCTGTTGCCCTTGATGTCCTGCGAGAGCCGCAGCACAACCCTCTTCTGGCACCCGCTCGGCACAGCCTCCAGAAGGTCATGGATGTTCTCGTTATAGATTTCACAGAAAGACACCCAGACAGAGAATTTAGTGTGTTCTTCCACCTCCAGACTAATTCTGTCATCAGCTAATACTCTGGTCCCGTCCATAGAGCCTGTGCACAAAAGAACAAAGGGAGAATTAGCTACAGCTGTGGATTTGTACCTTTTTTCAAATATGAATTAAACATAACAGAATTTCTTACCTTCATGGAGTGTCCTGATGGTTGAGTTTAACAGACTGGCATTGCCTCTATCAGTCTGTACAACAGATGAAGCATATTTGTTATCCATATTTTCTTACATTACTGCAATTCATTTGCTAGTCACTTAAAAACTATATGAAATGCTTTACAATATAATAGACTTAATTTGATTATTTGAGTATTTTATTAATATTAATGCTCTAGCTCGAGATAGTAAGCTGCACAATTCAGATTTAATCTTTAAGTAGAGCAATGGCTTGAATGCAATCAAGTCTGTGAACACAAGTACCACATTTTAGGGTTTTAATGTAAATACTGTATGTTTTAATGTGTTGCGAGATTGTTTCCGTTTGTCACTGTTGTGCGTTAGGGACCAGGTCTGCAAATTAGCTTCCAGCTAGATGGCCTTCGGACATTGCATCTGAAGATGTAACAATGTTTATTTTTGTTCTGTCCTTAATAAATAAAAATGTATTGCGATATGTCAGCCATGCGCTTTTTGAAGCTGTTAACAAGACTTTTGGCTTGTAAATGATACTAGAGAAAAACGTGCAAAAACTAAGACATCCAACCTAAAAAACAGCTTTTACAGACATATTTCCCAGCCCTGGTTATGGTGGAAGTAACAAAAATGAATTGATAAAGTAGCAGGGTAAGAGTGGAATTAAAATGTTATTTATACTGTATATTGACATAAAACATCAGTCAAACATGACATTTAAATGTGTCAGAACAGCAGCAACATAGCCCACCTCCTGTTTGATTTGTTTGAACAGGTTCCTCTTGAACAAAATCTCCTCCACTTGCTGCTCCTTGGTGAGTCTGATGAACTCTCGACACCGGTGAGGTTTGACAGTGACACCGGTAAAAATGTGCTCCTCGATGCTGTTAAAGATGACGCCAAGAGACCTGGGTAGAATCCCCGCATCTGCATCTGGCCCTAAAGTAACAAGAGGAATTGAGTTTAATTTAAAAAATACATTGTTCTGTGGAGCCCATTTATGCACAGTTTGGGTCAGGTCAGCATTTATTCCCTGAAGAGGCTTGTGTTTCCACTGTACTGTGTTCAGACTCAAAATTACGTGTTGCCATGATGAACCTAAATAAATTCAGTAATTTCAAGTTTTTGAGAAATGTTCTTATAAATTATTCATATTTTCATACAAGTCACACAAAATAATAAACTAGCAAAGACCTAAAAAAGTGAAGGTTTTTCCTGCATTGGTGACTCCATAAGTAAAAACCAGAGAGTTTCCTCCATTGAAAACATCCTTTACGAGATCCTTCACTGTGCCTTCAAACAGCTGCATCTGCGTAGTCTCCGGACCATAGACCTTTAATGTAAAGGAAAGATGAAATCAGTTCATTTATTTTTCTTTCTACATGTATTTTCAGTTTTTTTGCGTACCTGAGAGAACTGGAAGCGCTGTCCGGTTTGTGGCAGTGACTTTTCGGTGCTGAGTCTGGCTGACATAGAAGAGCTCGGAGGCTTAACCAGAACTGTGTCAGCTGACTCAATGGTAACGCAGTCCTAGAGTAGTGTGGAAAATAAATATTGTAGTAAACAACTCTTTTGTTTTCTTGTTTGTGTCAAAAATAACCCTGCTGCTATGTTGAAGACAACAAAAAATTATATTTATTCAACAAAAAAATGGAGGGGTCAATAAGGCCTATGATACACCATTCCTTTTGTGAAAAAATGGAGGTGGATCATTTATGTTTTGGGGAGTGTGAGCTACAAAAAGGCACAGGAAGCTTGGTCAAAATTAATGGCAAGATAAATGCACAATAAAATCAGAAAATATTGGAGGAAAATTTGCACTCATCAGCCCGGAAGCTGCGCATGGGATGTTATTGGGCGTTCCAACATGACAACGATCTAAAGTCATTGGCTACAGCAACATAAAGTGAAGGTTCGGCACTGGCCATCTCAGTTTTCTGACCTCAATATCGAGCAATATTGAGCCACTCTGGGGAGATCTCAAACATGCAGTTCATGCAAGACAGCCCAAGAATTTATAGGAACTGGAGGTTTTTGCCAAAAAGAATGGGCTGCTTTCCCATCTGAGAAAAGACTTTAAGCTGTCATTGATGTTAAAAGGTGGCAATACATGGTATTAAGAACTGGAGTATGTTAACTTTTAATCAGGGTCATTTGGGTAGTTTTTGTAATAATAATTTAAAAGAGTAAACAGAGTTATTTGCCAATTAATGGCTTCACCCAACCACTAACTATGGGTGAAAAAAAAAAGTTATCATACATATTGTCTGAAAAATGGCCAAAAAAAAAAAAAAAAAAAAAAAAATTTAATAGAGCACTTACTGTATCTTGAAATGTGAGTAAAAACAAAAAGCTACAATACGTATTATTAAAAATTTAATTTTACAACTACCTTTCTTCCCACCCTGTGGGGAGAAGAGTAAGGTCAAGACAAAATAACAGGTTGTACAGAAACAAAAGCAGTTTGAGGATATTTTGGCATCAGCCAAAAATTAAGCCCTTCATTCCATCTTGGCTAGTGTGTGTGTGTGGTGCAAAAACTCCCCTTTAAGCATTTGCAATGTTTCAGATGGTATGACAATTGTAAATGCATGAATCAGATATGAGCCACAAATGAAAGAAAGTTTGACCAGACTGTTAAAACAATCGGATTTAGGCAACAAATCAGAATTAAGGATCAAGACCTGCAGTGTAAACCAGGCCTAATACGTTACATCAAAACTGAACTTCTGAGTTCAGCATCAGACTGATGTAGTCCTGCAAATATTCCTTTGGTTACCTTTTCTTTATTAAAGCTTTATTCTGTTTTGCGCTGTTTGTCAGTGTAAGCCAACATAGTCAGCACTAGACAATACATCTAATATTGGCCACCATTGATTTAATATAGCCCAACAGCCACTGGGAGCATATAACATGACACATTGCAACATGTCAGCCAAAGCATCCAGCAGCTTCCAGGGCTGGTCATACTCGTATTTTAAAGTTTTGCAAATAAAGCCTAGCCTATTGTGTTTTTTCACAGACTATTCCAGTTATAATGTGCAAATGATCAATGTTTTTTGCATCAGTTACTATTCTATTCTCTTCTGGGAATGTCTGGGAAAAAGAACTGTGCAGCTTTATTGTTACCCGTGCTTCTCCATTATTACTCTCCGCTGAGGAAAAGGGCCGAATGCGGAGGTAGACCTGCAGATGCTCTTTCTCATCAAGGTCAGAATTCTGTAGAACATTAAGACAAAATGGCATGACAAGATGGAATAACTGTAACAATTTTGCATAAATTAAATCCATACTTGTAAGTCGGAAGTGGAGCTCAACTCTGATGAGACCTCTCTTTTGAACACATCCAAATCAGTCTGTTCAGTTTGGTTTTCTGAGCACGGTTCCATCTTGATTCCTACAACAAAAAATATATAAATTAATAAATAAAGCAGTGTGCAGATGTTTAGGCAGGTGTGAAGAAGTGTTGTCAAGTAAGAATGGGTTCAAAAGAAATAATTAAAACAGTTAATTATCAATTCCTGAATGCAGTCAGGAAAGCTTTCTCTCTGCCGTTTCTTTTTTACTCGATGTAGAATTTAAGAGCAGGCTTTGTCTCTGTCTCGGACAAAGAACTCTTTTGGGATGAAAAAAAACCCCAAAACAAACTGCTTTATTAGGGCCCACACACTTATTCAAACTGAATTAAAGCACTAGTTTCCTGACCAGCCCTCAAATGCAAGCTCTACATCAAGACTGAAGATCGGTCTCCTGAATGTGCGGTCTATTACCTCCAAAGCACTCTTAATTAATGATCTTATTACTTCTCATTGCTTGGATTTACTTCATCTTTGTGAAACTTGGCTTAGGCCTAATATTTTTCTGCCACTAAACGCAGCCTCTCCCCCTGATAATGAGTATGCACAGGTTGCTTGCACGTCAAAACGGGGTGGTGGTGTTGCAGCCATTCATAAAGCTGTATTTTGCTTTACAGGCACATCACAGCCGAAATTTTACTCATTTGAAGTGTTACTCAAACATATTCCTTCTCAAATAAACAGAAGTAAGCCATTTTATTTAGCTGTAGTCTATCGCCCTCTGGGTCCCTACTCTTCTTTCTTGGATGAGTTTAGAGCTTTCCTCTCTGACTTAATAACCCATGCCGATAACATCCTTCTAGTTGGTGACTTTAATATTCCTCTAATATAAGGAAACAACTGAAGAATCCTCTCCCTTTAAGAAGAATTTTTAGATTTCGTTAATCATAAAATTGAAGATATCATGGATAATATTTAGTCTTTGTCTTCCTCAGCTCTGGGTCCCATTCACTTGGATCCTCAGAACTTTCGTTTCTCATCTCAGTCTTAGATCCAGTATCCCTCGACGCGCTGACAAAAGTGCTTTCTTTTTGTAAAGCTACTACGTGCCTCCTAGATATCCTGCCAGCAAAACAGCTTAAAAGAACTGTGGCCCTATGTGGGGCAAATTATGGAAAACATTATTAACTTGTCCTTGTCCACTGGCACCGTTCCTTCCCTCTTCAAACAGGCTGTGGCTCCAAAAAAAAAAAATTTTAAAAACTACTCTCGATCCCTAAATAATTTTGTCAAATTACGTTTTCTGTCCAAAGTCCTTGAAAATGTTGTGTTAAAACAACTTACTCTATATCTACCGGAAAATGACCTCCTAGAGCCGTTTCAGTCTGCATTTAGGGCCTCTTATTCCACTAAAACAGCTTTAGTTAAAGTTGAGTCCATCCATCTCATCAGCTCTACTGTTACTGCTAGATCTCACCGCTGCATTTGATACAATAGATCATGCAGTGTTAATCAACAGACTTAAAGATGTTTTTGGTATCTCTGGCTCTGTTCTTGATTAGTTAAAATCCTATCTGTTTGTTAGGTCTCATTTTGTCTCCTTTAATAAATCCTTCTCCTCCACGCACCAGTGAAATTCGGGGTGCCACAAGGGTCTGTGCTTGGTCCCATTTTCATTATGTTACACCATTGGGACAAATCATCAGAAGTCAAATCATGCAAGTGCGGCGAGCTGACTTCGTTGAGGTTTTCAAAAGCAAACTCAAAACATACTTATTTCAACAAACGTATGGCGACTGATTGATAATAGTTACACACTCACACTGGTTGTAGCTGTAGGTACATGCTCAACCTCTCATTATTATTTTTACAAACGCCTATTGTTGCAGTAGTATTTGGCACTTTTTCTTTTCTAACCTCTAACCTGATGGGTGATGTGACCCCCAGCCCATCTGTCATCTACCTTGTTGGCTGCGGTCCCCCACACTCACACCCACTAAATGTTGTGTATGTCTATGTTGTTTTCAACTGTCCTGGACACATTCCTGCACGGCCTCTCTGTTCTGGGAGTGGATTCTCCCTGAGGTTTTTTTCATTAACCTGATGGAGGGTCTCAGGACAGGGAATGTTTTCTAGTGTAGTCTATTAAGCCCTTTGAGGCAGCTGCTATTGTCATTTCACATTGTAACCAGTGTCAATGGTTGAAACGCTTCTACGTATTTATTAGCTAGTACATGAAATGGCTAACTTTTTGTATCACATGTCTTAACTTTAAAAATGCAGTCCCCTGCACGCGCTGACACTGCCAAAATTGTATATACTGTAATATATTCTGGTGATTAAAAAACTTCACATCGATCACTGGAAAACAATGATCAGACTTTACTTACTTTGTCAAAACAACCAAAGAGAGTCTCATTCTCCATCTAATGCTAAGCTAAATAATGCTAACCGCAGCGATGACAGCCAACAAACCGCAACAGACGTTCGCATGTCCTTAAACCTGCCGCATTAAATTAGACACAAAACACTTACTTTCTCTGTTGATGCTGATGATAAGACAAAAACGGAACGGTTCATTTGTTTGCTCGTATAATGTGGAGAGTCCGGCACATAGCTTACAGTGGGTACTGCCAGACACAAACAGCCTGAGTCGCGGTCCTGGTTTTAAAAGCCCCAATCAGCTTCGAGAAAAAAGTGCGCATGCGTCGGAAGGTGGCGCGTGTTTAGCAAAGTAAGAAACTGAACTTTTATATACAAAGAAAAACGTTCGCATTTGATTGATTAATTTTCCATGTAATTTGTGTTTTTTGGGCGGCTAGAAAAATGTTGACAGCACATTGATGTTTTTATGCAATAGCAGCGTGGGTTTTTTATTTTTAACAATCTATGGTTTTAGATTCATTCATTGGTTGTATTGAGTAAGAAATCATTGCAGAAATTTCTCACAATAGTCTAATGATGTAATGTACGGTAAATAATAAAAAATAAACAAAACATTCAACAAATAACCTATATGGATGTCAGTGTTTATTTAAAGTAAACTGCAGCAAAAAAAAGAAAAGAAAATCATAATAAATCTGCATTTCTTTCACTAAATAAATATGAGTAATTTATTTATTTTATCAAATGAACAAGGAGTGTTGTATATCTTAAAAGTTATTATAGTAAATATATAGTAAAATATCCTTTGACTAGCTGGCTACAGTACAGGGTGTATCCCGCCTCTGTCATAAAAATGCTGGGATAGGCTCCAGAGCACTCATGACCCCAAACAGGACCAACCGGAGGAAAATGAATGAATACAGTAAAATGATCCATAAGTACACCCTATGTACCATACAAATTATAATTCTTTAATTTAGTCTTCCACTTGGTTCTGTTAGGGGCCGTGGGTGACAGGAGCCCGGCAACTTTGGGCTAACATTTAGACATAGACAGTTACAGACAACCATTCACTCTCACATTTAGGAATATTTTTTAGTTTGTTAGTTGGTTATAGAGTTTCTGG
Organism: Perccottus glenii; assembly: GCA_024416835.2. NCBI lineage: Eukaryota > Metazoa > Chordata > Actinopteri > Gobiiformes > Odontobutidae > Perccottus > Perccottus glenii. Next base: position 23,639,106 of record CM044552.2, on the reverse strand, counting down.
AGATGGTGTTACTCATGACAAATTTAGGCCGCTGGCAAAGCGCCACATCTGTACATTAATTTACAAGAGTAAAAACTAAACTGTTGAAAAACATTTATTGAGAACGTAATAGGGTCATTTCTGGATTTCCAATTTTACTTTTTTGGTTTAGGGACGAAAAATTTAATGCGTAATAAGTTTTTCCATTTTTGTTTACCAATTTTTAAACAAAATTATAATGATTATGAGTAGTTTTTTGTTTTCTGTTTTTATTTCAAAACAGAAATTTAATATCCATGACGTACAGAATTTGTTATTTTTCAGAGAATGTAAATTCTTGGGCTCTCTTGCATGAACTGCACTTTTGAGATCTCCCCAGAGTGATCCAATGATATTGAGGTCAGGAGACTGAGATGGCCAGTCCAGAACTTTCACTTTATGCTGCTGAAACCTAGGACAAGTCAACTTGGCTTTGTGCTTTGGATCGTTGTCATGTTGGAACATTCAAGTATGTTCCATGCGCAGCTTCTGAGCTGATGAGTGCAAATTTTCCTCCAGTATTTTCTGAAAACATGCTGCATTCATCTTTTCCTGTGCCTTTGTAGCTCGCACATCCCCTAAACATCAGCGATCCACCTCCATGTTTCACCACTGCGTGTGTTTGCCACTGCGCCCCATTTGCATGGTTTTCTTCTGGTGACTCACCATGCAGCCCATTTTTGCCTCCTTATTGTGCATCTTCAAACACCTACACCACTTTATTTTTTAGAGAGAGTCCTGTATTTCAGCTTTTTTGTAGGTTTTTATTTGCCAAACAATTTTCCTGGCAGTTTTGGCTAAAATGTTTGTTGGTCTACCTGACCTTGGTTTAGTTTCAACACAATTCCTCATTTTGAACACTGCTGATTGGCATTCTCAATTCTTTGGATATCTTTCCTGTTTTATATAGTTTAAATACCTTTTCCTGCAGTTCCTTTGACAATTATTTAGCTTTCCCCATGACTCAGAATACAGAAACGTGCAGTGCAGCACTGGATGAAAGAGGCACAGGTCTGTCAGGAGCACAGAAACTCACTGACCTTTTATACACACACACTGATTACAAGCAAACAGATCACAGGTGACAATGGTTACCTTTAGTAGCCATTAAACCCTGTTTGTGTGAACTTGTGTGCATGTTATCAGGCCAAAATCACCAGGGTATGTATTCTTTTGATCAGGGTCATTTGGTAGTTTCTGTTGGTATTATGATTATAAAAGAGTAAATACATTGTTTGACAATAAATGGATTCACCCAACCACTAACTTTGAGAGAAATGTTTTTTTTTGTGTTATCATCCATATTCTCTGAAAAATGACCAAACGATCACATATTCTGTAAACATATGAGCACAACTTTACACAGACCAAACTCGATAATGAGCGAGCATGGGCAGATTTGAACGCGCAGGGTTTGTTAGTGCACGCATGCCTGAATGTGTCAGTGCACTCTCAGCTCTGTGTTGTTCTTGCTCGAATCTGTCAGTGCACTCACACAATTCAGTGTTTGCTCTCTCTGTTTTGTCACTGTTTTTTACAGTAAGCTGGTTAGAGCGCAGTAAATAAAAAAATGCCAACAGGACTGGCCAGTCCTTTCAAATTCTTGGCAGATTTATTTTGACAGTATGTCTAGGGTTCTCTCAATATTAGTCTGTATTTCCTCATATGTATGTACAATATATATGTTTATAGTTAGCACTTTTGTACACATCAATAAACAACAAAAAAAAGTATTATGTGAGGCATTGAGAGAACATTTTATAAGAAAAAGGGATAAGATAGATACATTTTAAAATCAGGTATTCTGACAAAGCTGTTGCAAGAGGAGGCCAATACACTAATTTGCCCTATAATTACATTTACATTTACATTTATTAATTTAGCTGATGCTTTTATCCAAAGCGACTTACATTGTTCTAATGTAATTACCAGTGTTACAGCCACTGGAGGCAAGGTGGGTTAAGTGTCTTGCCCAAGGACACAACGACAGTATGAACTTTGGGGAGAGCGGGAATCGAACTGCCTACCTTCCGGTTGAAGGACGACAGCTCTACCCACTGAGTAGCTCAGTGCCATCTATAATAGATTCTCAGATAAAAAAATGGCAAAACACCTGGTGTAGATGAGTTACCGGTGGAATTTTACAAGGTTTTTTCTGAATCAACTAACTATTAAGTAAAGTGTACATTACAATCATGTCCTAACCATTGGAGAAACCACTTAGTCCCTAGTGTGATACTGAAAGAGAGCAAGGATCTAACATTGTGTCCCTCCTACCGCCCAATAAGCCTCCTATGTGTTGATATGAAAATTTTAACTTCAATCATTGCGAACAGAAATATATAAGAAATCTCATTAAACCTGATCAAACAGGCTTTATTGCCAATAGACAAGGATGTGATAATGTCTGGAGAGCTCTAAATCTACAGACAATCACAATAAAAAGAAAGACAATTTTATGCTTAGAAACCGAGAAGGCATTTGACTGGCATGACTTTTTTTTCAAGCTGGTCACTTAAACATAAAGGTTTTAATAACGTTAACTATATATATATATATATAGTTAACGTTATTAAAACCTTTATGTTATGTTATGTTATATATATATATATATATATATATATATATATATATATATATAACTTTGTCCTTCACCCTCCGCGGGTGGTCTCTCATCCTTCGAGCTTGGGTCCTCTACCAGAGGCCTGGGAGCTTGAGGGTTCTGCGCAGTATCTTTGCTGTTCCTAGTACTGCACTTTTCTGGACCGAGATGTCTGGTGTTCTTCCAGGGATCTGCTGTAGCCACTCTTCCAGTTTGGGGGTTACTGCCCCGAGTGCTCCGATGACCACAGGCACCACTGTCGCCTTCACCTTCCAAGCCTTTTCCAGCTCTTCTCTGAGGCCTTGGTATTTCTCTAGTTTCTCATGTTCCTTTTTCCTGATGTTGCAATCACTTGGTATTGCAACGTCAACCACAACGGCCTTTCTCTGCTGTTTGTCCACCACCACAATGTCTGGTTGGTTCGCCATTACCAGTCTGTCAGTCTGAATCTGGAAGTCCCACAGGATCTTGGCTCGGTCATTCTCTACCACCTTTGGGGTGTTTCCCACTTTGACCTCGGGTTTCCAGTCCATACTCCGTACAGATGTTCCTGTACACTATGCCAGCCACTTGGTTATGGCGCTCCATGTATGCTTTCCCTGCCAGCATCAACATCTTATATATATATATATATATATATATATATATATATATATATATATATATATATATATATATGTCATAAAGAAGCTAAAAGTGGAAAGAATTTGATAGATTAAAAGCACCACCACAGATAAATGCTGGAGGAAATGTTGCATGAGCAGCGACCATGTTTTTTGGGATTGCCCGAAAATAAAAATGTTCCGGGAGAATATATAAAAATTGAGGTAGAGGACATTGTTAGAACAGATTTTCTATTGGAACTTCTTGTGTTTTTACTGGACCTGTTGTCAGGATTCATGTTTAAGTTGTCTGTTTTGGTTGATGTTGTGGTTCTTTTAAGTTTCTTAGTGGTTTCTTTATATTCTGATTATTGTTTCAACTTGTTGTGGTGTTTTGGTTTTATTTTGATATGTCTTACTCCTGTCTGTGTTTTATGATTTACTTCCTGCCTGTTGTCTTCCCCTTCTGTGTGATTGCCTGCTCCGCCCTGATGTGTTGCACCTGTTCCTTGTTGTGTCTCTGTGTCTTTATAACCTGTGTGTTTTTTCCCATGCTCTTTGCCAGGTCGTCTTCTCCCTACCCGTGAGTCTGTTCTGTGTTCCTTGTGTGGTCTGTGATATTCCTAGTCTGGGTTTTCGTCTTGTATTACATGCCCTGGATTTTTAGCCTGTGTTTTTCTGGTATTTTCTGTCTTGGTTAATTTGTGCTCGGACCTTTGCCTTATTTGATTCTGGTTCCTGGTTTTTGTTTGTTACTATTTGTTAAATAAACCTTCTTTTTTGAACTCTTTGCCTGTGTCTGGGGTTTGCGCTGGAGTCTTCCGGTTTCTGGGCCATTGGCCATGACACCTGTCTCCTAAGGATCTACAGTACAGTACAGTACAGTGCTAAAGATCTACAGTACTTACTAAAGAACAATGTTATACACTCCATATTCCACACTCCAAGTGGCAATCTATACATTGTTAGAAATAAGCATTATGACACGAGGCCTAACCAGGCAGAAATATGAACTTACATTTAGCAACACTAAACGGACAAACACTACCAATCTAACCTTAGCAATAGCAGTAAAAGCACAACGAATTAGGTGTATTCTTACTTGTAAAGACGCACACAGAATAAAGCAGTTGTATCAAGGCTGGTTGTAAGTTGGTATGATTAGTATACACTACTGACAAAAATCAGACAGAACACTACCAGAGTGCAGCAACTCTAAGTCAACTTGTGATTGGCTAACAGCCCAGGTAGAAGATGCATCTTCCAGTAGGAAAGAGAGAGAGAGTCACAGTAAATGTCTGATGCTTAGCGGCCACAAGGGGGCCTTTTTTACATCAACAATTGGTCAGAATTAGTTAATACTGTTGACCATCTTTTTGAAAAATAGTTCGTTTTCATCTGCAATTGTGCAGTCAAACACTCCATCAAGTAAACCTGCTTTAGTTTTTGCTTCCACTGGGTGATAGTGGGAGGGTTGGGCTTAAGCCAATATAGTGTACCGGTAATCATCTTCCCACCAGCAGTGGAATATGGAGTGTATAACATTGTTCTTTAGTAAGTACTGTAGATCTTTAGCACTGTACTGTACTGTACTGTACTGTAGATCCTTAGGAGACAGGTCCAGTAAAAACACAAGAAGTTCCAATAGAAAATCTGTTCTAACAATGTCCTCAAAATATATTAAACAAAGAAGCCAGTTCACTTCATTACAGTTGAAGTGTATTTTTTACTGTAGGCTGTTTTCATGCTCTACTGTTCCTTTAAATGTTGTACTTTAAATGAATATCTGGTCGGCAATTGGATTTATCAATTTCAGTTTTATATAAACAGAGCTTTATGTTGTTTACGTTTGTAACGGTAAAACAGTCGATACATCTTCAAACCTAAACCACACCTGTCAGTGCTTTCACCTCATTGGACACAATGACTCGGTAAAGCCAGGGTTCAGACCGTAAATTCTTTGAGCAGGACCAGATGTATTTTTGCGAGTTTGTAAACTAACAAATCTCGCAAGTCCCATTAGTGGTTGGAGGTGACTGAAGCCTATCTCAGCAGCTTAGGGCATGAGGCGGGGGAAAACCCTCGACAATGGTCAGTTAGTTGCAAAGACAACAGCCTAAAAACAAACATTTTTTTTTACTTGTACAAAAACCCTTTGTTTTTTTTTTGTTTGTTTTTTGAGAGCTATAATATACTCTGGAGCACACTGAGGTGGCCAAAAACTATAGTTGCAGTTTATTGACATACAATATGTTATGTTTTGCTATGCTATACATTTCACATCAAAACAAAAAGCTCACACTCGCTCTTCCTGTTTGATAAATAAACGGGATATCTGTAAACTGACTGTTGAACACCAAACACAGCACAAAAACAAAAACATTTTCCATAGACAATATGCATTTTATTTTTGATCTAATTACATCTAAGATAGGGACATAGTGTCCATCTCAGGGGTGTAGCACAAGATTCTGGGCCCTAGGTACAAACCATCTCGGTGGGTCCTTATAACATGTTCTGTATACTTAAGCAATTTACATTTCATTCAATTTATCCCTGTAAGCTTTTACAGTCTAGTTTATTTATCACTATTTTAACTTCATTACCCTGCTGGTTTACAGGTGCTGGTCATATAATTAGAATATTATCAAAAAGTTGATTTATTTCACTAATTCCATTCAAAAAGTGAAACGTGTATTTTTATATTTATTCATTACATACAGACTGATATATTTCAAATGTTTGTTTCTTTTAATTTAACCGGATAAGCGGTAGAAGATGGATGAATGGATGGATGTTTCTTTTAATTTTGATGATTATAACTGACTACTTAGTAAAATCCACAATTTAGTATCTCAGAAAATTAGAATATTGTAAAAAGGTTCAATATTAAAGTCACTTGGTGCCACACTCTAATCAGCTAATGAACTCAAAACACCTGCAAAGGCCTTTTAGTGGTCTCTCAGTCTACTTGTGTAGGCTACACAATCATGGGGAACACTGCTGGCTTGACACTTGTCCAAAAGATGGCCATTGACACCTTGCACAGGGAGGGCAAGACTCAAAAGGCCATTGCAAAAGAGGCTGGCTGTTCACAGAGCTCTTCTCATTATAGAGTGACGAAGGGAAGGAAAAGTTGAGGTAGAAAAAAGTGTACAAGCAAGTGGACAGGGATAACCTGGAGTTGATTGTGAAACAAAACCCATTCAAGCCACTCTTGACCGAAGAGAGTAAATACCATCGACTCTACCTGCACACGACTCCACCAAGCAGGGACACACCCACAGAGCACCTGAGTATTGCACTTCTTTTTTTGTACTAATTGTTTGCACTTATAATTTATTATTTCTACTTTTACTTTCTTCTTGCATATTTTCCTCTTCGGCTCCTAAATGTGTTTTCAAATCCCTACTGTCATTTCAACACGGAAATTATCATCTGTTTCACACAAAAGGCGATGCAACCATAATAATCTGCATGTTGTATTACTGTCAATAACTGCCCCTTCTACTTTCCCAATAGGCTTGTGGAACTGCCAGTCTGCTGTGAACAAAGCTGATTTCATTACAGCTTTTGTTCAATATTCTGGTCTTTCAGTTGTAGCACTTACAGAAACATGGATCAAACCAGAGGACTCTGCCACTCCCGCCGCCCTCTCCCATAATCACACTTTCTCCCACAGTCCTCGCATCACTGGAAGGGGCGGAGGGACCGGACTACTTATTCCTACCGACTGGAGGTTCAAACAGCTATCACCCTTGTGTGAAAACAGCTCCTTCGAATTCCATGCTGTTACCATCACCCACCCTGTTAAAAGTCATTTTGTAGTTATCTATCGGCCCCCAGGTCCGCTTGGACATTTCTTGGAGTAGTTGGATGCGCTTCTTTCATCCTTCCCTGAGAATGGTACTCCTCTGGTGGTATTAGGAGACTTCAACATCCACCTTGAAAAGCCACAGGCTGCTAACTTCATTAACCTAACTGCATCATTTGACCTCAAGCAGGTTTCCACATCGGCAACCCACAAGTCTGGTAACCAACTAGATCTTATCTACATAAGATACTACTCCACTCAGCACACTCAGGTCACGCCACTGCACACTTCCGATCGTTTCTTCATTACTCTCGACCTTGACCTAACTTCTCCAGACACTGCAATTGTTTTACCGCTGGTCACTTTCCGACGCAACCTGCGTATACTCAGTCCCTCCCGTTTTTCCTCGGCTGTCTCTTCTGCACTCCCCTCTTCTGCACTCCTCTCTCTTTTAAACACAAACAACGCCACCGATACTTTGTGCTCCACGCTTACATCCTGCTTGGACAGCTTATGCCCTCTTACATCTAGACCAGCCCGTACATCCTCATCTGCCCCCTGGTTATCCGTTGTTCTACGCGAGCACCGCGCCAGCCTCCGGTCAGCTGAGAGAAAATGGCGCAAGTCAAAAGATTCTACTAACCTCTGTATCTACCAGTCTCTCCTCTCTACTTTCCCCGCTGATGTCACCTCTGCAAAAACTGTCTACTACCATTCTAGGTTAATCAACTCACCTGACTCGCGCACTCTCTTTAAAACCTTTTCTGCCCTCCTTTGTCTGCCTGCTCCCCCACCTTCATCGGATTTAACAGCTGATGATTTCGCGTCTTTCTTTATAAAGAAAACGACCACCATCAGCAGTCAATTCTCTGCGCCACCACCTCATTCAGACCCCTGATATGTGTTTGCTCACTTCCTTCTCTCCTCTAACTGAAGCAGATGTTTCCAAGGTCATTGGTTCTAACCACCCTACTACCTGCCCGCTGGATCCCATCCCCACACATCTCCTTTAGGCCATCTCTCCATCTGTCGTGCCTGCTCTCACCCACATCATCAACTCATCTCTCAGAAAGGCCCTGCCTTGGATGGGATTGAACCCAGGACCTTCTTGCTGTGAGGCAGGAGAGCTAACCACTCTGCCACTGTGCCGCCTGGTCATGGGTCTTGACAAGGACAATGACCCAAAACACACAGCTCAAAACACCCAAGAATAATGGTTAAGAGGAAAACATTGGACTATTCTAAAGTGGCCTTCTATGAGCCCTGACCTCATCTGTCTCATCTGTCGTGCCTGCTCTCACCCACATCATCAACTCATCTTTTTCCACTGGGTCATTCCCCACAGCTTTCAAAGAGGCCCGCATCATACCACTACTGAAGAAACCCACTCTTAACCCTACACTGCTAGAAAACTACAGACCGGTTTCCCTCCTTCCCTTCATTGCCAAAGCTCTAGAGCGAGTTGTGTTTACTCAGCTCTCATCCTTTCTCACACGGAACAACCTCCTGGGCCAGAACCAGTCTGGGATCAAGAGCGGACATTCCACCGAAACTGCCCTGCTCTCAGTCATCGAAGCTCTGAGACTGGCAAAGGCAACATCCAAGTCATCTGTACTCATCTTACTGGATCTGTCTGCTGCTTTTGACACTGTTAATCATCACATCCTCCTGTCTTCTCTCAGGGCGATGGGTGTCTCTGGAATGGCGTTGCAATGGTTCAAGTCTTACCTCTCGGATAGGTCATTCAGAGTATCCTGGAGAAACGAGGTCTCTGAGTCCCAACATCTCAATACAGGGGTGCCACAGGGCTCAGTGCTTGGACCGCTACTCTTTTCCATATACATGACATCCCTTAGCTCTGTCATCCAGAAGCATGGCTTTTCTTATCACTGCTATGCAGATGACACTCAACTCCACCTGTCATTTCAACCTGACGATCCGACGGTCTCTGCTCGCGTCTCGGCATGTCTGAGTGACATCTCACTTTGGATGAAGGACCATCACCTGCAGCTGAACCTTGCAAGAACAGAACTGCTTGTGATTCCAGCCAATCCAAAGACCCACCACAACCTCTCCATTCAACTAGGCCCATCAACCATTACACCGTCCAGCACTGCCAGAAATCTGGGAGTGGTAATTGATGATCAGCTAAACTTCACAAGTCATGTCGCCAGCACCACCCGGTCCTGCAACATTAGGAAAATTAGACCTTTCCTATCAGAGCACTCTACGCAAATTCTAGTCCAGGCTCTTGTCTTGTCCAAACTGGATTATTGCAATGCTCTACTGGCTGGACTCCCTGCCTGCACAACCAAACCTCTGCAGCTGATCCAGAATGCAGCGGCAAGAGTGGTCTTTAATGAACCGAAGAGAGTGCACGTAACTCCTCTATTCATTAGGTTACACTGGCTCCCGGTTGACGCCCGCATCAAGTTCAAAGCTATGCTCTTGGCCTACAAGACCACTACTGGTTCTGCACCCTCATATCTTCACTCACTAATACAGACCTACGTTCCTACCAGATCCGATCTGCAAATGAACAACGTCTGGTGGTACCGTCCCAAAAAGGTAAAAAATCACTCTCATGTACCTTCTCTGGATCTGTTCCACATTGGTGGAATGATATACCTGCTGCTACAAGATCAGCAGATTCTGTAGCCATCTTTAAAAAAACGCCTGAAAACACATCTCTTCCGTCAACACTTGACTGACAAACACTGAGTTCTACTTCCTTTTCTATCGATTCCTTTCTTAAAAAAAAAAAAAAATCCTTAGCTTTGTATACTGCACTGGGTTTAAACTGACTAGTTTTTTGTGCACTTATGCTTTTTGTACCTTGTGTTGTTAAAATTGCTTCCATTGTTTTGACTAAATGTAAATGTAAATGAACAACAGACAGCGTCAGAAGCATCTCGCCTGGGACTGCTGCTGAGAGGTAATGTTCTCTGATGAAAATAAATTCTGCATTTCCTTTGGAAATCAGGGTCCCAGAGTCTGGAGGAAGAGAGGAGAGACACACAAGCCATGTTGGTTGAGGTCCAGTGTAAAGCTTCCACAGTCATTGAAGGTTTGGGGTGCCATGTCATCTGCTGGTGTTGGTCCACTGTGTTTTCTGAGGACCAAGGTCAACGCAGCCTTGTACCAGTAAGTTATAGAGCTCTTCATGCTTCCTGGTGCTGACCAACTTTAAAGATTTGGAGATGGAGATTTCATTTTCCAACAGGACTTGGCACATGCACACAGTGCGCACAATGCACACTGCGCGCACAGCGCGCACAGTGCACACAGTGCACACAGTGCGCACAGTGCACACAGTCCAAGTCCTGTTCTTAATTGTCCAGCAAACTCACCTGACCTTAACCTCATAGAAAATCTGTGGGGTTTTGTGAAGAGGATGAATCGATATGCCAGACACAACAATGCAGAAGAGCTACAGGCCACTATCAGAGCAACCTGTGCTCTCATTACACCTGAGCAGTGCCACAGACTGATCGACTCCATGCCACGTCGCATTGCTGCAGTAATTCAGGCAAAAGGAGCAACAACTAAGTATTGAGTGCTCTACATGCTCATACTTTTCATGTTCATACTTTTCAGTTGTCCAAGATTTCTAAAAATCCTTTCTTTGTATTGGTCTTAAGTAATATTCAAATTTCTGAGATACTGAATTTGGGATTTTTCTTAGTTTTCAGTTATACTCATCGAAATTAAAGAAAAAAAACAATGGAATTAGTGAAATAAAGCAACATTTTGATGATATTCTAATTATATGACCAGCACCTGTGATAGCCTGCACTGACTAACCCTAACCCTAACACAGATTTACTCATCTAATTTTTATCCAATGTGAGGGCTGTCCCCTGCCCTGTGCCGGGCAACTGCATCTGGACAACCACATGGACTGATGTACAGCAAGATAGATGCATTACTAAACAACATGGACCATCCCCTGCACACTGTCATTTAACAAAAAAGGTGGAGGTCTGAGATCAGTGAAGGAAGGAACACCACAAGAACTCTTTCTTCCTTACTGTCTTAAGACTTTACAATTTATCTGTGGAAGACTAAGGGCTAGTTCTTCATAGCATGCAATGCAAAGCGCTTGGCAGATGGCGCACTCAGGGCTGGTCCAGAGCTGGCGCATTGTTTTAATGAAAGGCTGGACATGACATAAACAGGCGGAGTTATTTTTAGATTGGTCAAGTTGAGTGGGCCAGAGGTGAAAGCACAGTCTATATTTGGTCATTTTAGATGTTTTAATGGCTAATTTCACCTGATGTGCGTAAACGCACCTTCAATTAAATATAAATGGAGGAGAAGGCAGAGACACTGTCAATCAGACTCTTACTGTCATATAGAGTCAGGTCCATAAATATTAGGACATCAACCCATAACATCCAAATCAGGTGAACGGTGTAGGAATTACAACAGTTTGTATATGTGCCTCACACATTTTAAGGGACCAACATGGGATGTAATGGGAGAGATTAACAATCATAAATCAAACTTTCACTTTTTAAGACTTGGTTGCAAATCCTTTGCAGTCAATTACAGCCTGAAGTTTGAAATGCATAGACATCACCAGACGCTGGGTTTCATCCCTGATGATACTCTGCCAGGCCTCTACTGCAACTGTCTTCAGTATCTGCTTGTTCTTGGGGCATTTTTCCTTCAGTCTTGTCTTTAGCAAGTAAAATGCATGCTCAATCAGATTCAGGTCAGGTGATTGACTTGGCCTTTGCATAACATTCCACTTCTTTCCCTTAAAAAACTCTTTGGTTGCTTTTGCAGTATGCTTTGGGTCATTGTCCATCTGCACTGTGAAGCGCCGTCCAATGAGTTCTGAAGCATTTGGCTGAATATGAGCAGATAATATTGCCTGAAACACTTCAGAATTCATTCTGATGCTTTTGTCAGCAGTCACATCATCAATAAATACAAGAGAACCAGTTCCATTGGCAGCCATACATGCCCACGCCATGACACTACCACCACCATACTTACATTTACATTTACAATGTAGGTTAAGTGTCTTGCCCAAGGACACAACGACAGTATGTGGGGGAGAGCGGGATGTTATGATGTTTTGGGATGTTTCGAGCAGGGATCGAACCGCCCACCCGCCAGTCGAAGGACGGCCGCTCTACCCACTGAGCTACTGCCGCCCCTGTAATGCACTGATTCTTCAAAGTCAAATTCTTTAAAGTCCATAAATCATTAATGTCCACAAATCATAAATCAAAACACAGTGTCACTCCAAAATAAAGTAGAAAAATTTGCCAGAGGTTAAGCTGGTCAACCCATTGGACTCAAGATCTCTGGCCTGTCCCTGCCTGTCCATTTCTGTCCCTGTAACGAAAAGAAAAACACATGGAGTGAGACATATGCACATTCATAATGATTAAAATCAATTCTCTTCAGCATAATCAATTCAATGAACCATACGGCCCTTAGGTCTGTAGTATGATCCGTCCTGGAGCTGTTGTCCCGTTGGTGTACATGCAAACAATAATGTCCCTCAGATATCAAAGTGTTCATCTTAGGTCAAAGCCTTGACCTTAGTCGTTTGGCAGGTGCATGTCCAGGAATGTTGACCCAGCAATGGCCACATTCATCAATCTCACCAACAAGCTCCGGATACAAGCAACACAAACAAAAGTTATCAGACATGGAAGTGCAACAACAAGTACATGTACTGTATCTCAATACAGATTCTAAAATCCCAGTAAATCTTCCAAATATGTTTTAAAACCAGGTCAAAATTAATTTCTCTATACCAAAGTACTTTGCCAATTCCTCTGTTAGAGTTTGAAGTTATTTCTCAAAGGCTTTAGTTCTGCTGTAACTAGACCTGTGTTACTTTGGAGGAAATCCTTTTGTAGATCCCCCCTTTTCAGCTAAAAGCATGCTCAGTGCTATTTTGTTCTGTCCAGACCTTGGACCAGTTTTCTCTCATTTCCAGTTTTAAGTAACAGTTACAGAATCTCTCGTACATTTCATAAACCTTTGTTGTTTATAAATATACTTAATTTAATCCACATTTGCGTAAATTGTCTCAAATAGTAAAAATTCAAATTCAAATCCTAATGCCAATTTAATTTTAGCCTTATATTCATTAAGGACACCTTCGAAGGACCCCTCTGTCGTCGATGTAAATGGGCTCTCAAAGGAACCTGAGGGAGCTGCTGTTTGGCTCCGAAAGTGTGAGTTTCGACTCACGATGTTCTCCGTCACATTGTATGTGAACACAAATAAAACGAGGATCCTTTAAGGACGCATGTTTCCGGTCAGCAGGCAACGCTGGTCTAATGGTCTTACTTTCACAAAACCTCCAGACTTCTGCTTTGCACTGCACCTGTCCCTGATCTCTACGTTTGTCAAGTTCAGAGTGATGTCACAGGAAGTCATGTGACTCAGGTCACTAGCCCTGCTCACAGGTGTACTTCCCTTCATAGGTGTAAACCAAGATGATATAAGTTCAAAGAACTATGTTAATATTAGCTCTTACTGGTGGTGGCTATATTAATTGTCAAAACTCCTTTTCTGAACTGGTATACTTGTTGTAGTTGGCTTCCATCCAAATAAAGAACAAACAAAACAAATCAGAACGTTATCTGACATTATAGACCCATAGAAAGTGCCTCCTAGGTTTTCGTCAAATGAAACCATAAAAGCCCAAGCCATAAAATTGAAACAGCAGATAAACCCTGTTTCCACAGATATGGTCTGCTGGAAATCTACTTTAATCTGAAAAGGTTTAATCAGACTAAACAGTGCTTCTCCAGAAAAGTCCTGTCAACTTTCTTTATTTCATTATTTGATTTAAACTCCTCTTTTAACTGTATTAAACACTGTTGTTATAGCATTATGCTAACCATTAGGTTAACCAAGCATTCCTTCATCACTTTAATACAGTTTGGTTTAAATCTTCTTCTCCCCCCTTTTTGAGACGTGTGACAACCATAGCTCAAAACACCACAAAAAATGAACAAAATAAAATAAAAGATAAAAAAATAAAAATAAAATAAAAACAGAATGTTTTTTTTTACCACCTTAAATTGTTATTTCATTAATTAGCATTTCTAATTATTCATCTTCTTTATGTTTTCCAAATAGCATCACTTTTGTTTACGTTATATTTAAAACTTAACTTTGTTTAGTTTAGTTTTAATTTTCGTTACCATTAGTTGTAGGTCTTTACCTGTAACTGTAATTGGTATCATCCACAATTTGATAAATTTTAACTCAGTTGATGCAAACATAAATAATTTATATAGAACATCTAGACAAGAACTGGTTTCTCATGATCTATTGTCACACACTTTTAAACATTCACCTTCAATTCACAATTTATTTCACATGTTCTTTTAAATTAGAATATTCTCAAAATATTGTTCAATTTACCTCAAATTACTTTTTTTTAGAAAGAAAACACCTTTTTCTCATGGGTCAGACCCCTCCCTCCGGGGTTAAACCAGTAACCGGCAGCATCTCTCAGCTGCTTGAACACACCACAAAGCGTCTGCTCTGTTCACATTGCTTTCCTCCAAAACACCATCACCTTTGTGATTGTCATTTAAAAGGAAAGACTAAACATAAAATCAACAAAGTTCTGTTCTTTATTTACTTAATCTTCACACATAAAAATTTCTTTAGGATTTTGTTCAGTATAGATTTTTTTTTTATACTGTCTCTGTAAAAACTCAGTTTTACCACCAGGTGCTAAATACAATAAACCCGTTTGTTTTTGTATTTTTTCCATATTAATTCAAATGTAACATAAAAACATTTTATCAATTACTATTTTCATGTCTCCACTAATTTGGCATTCAGATTCCACATAAAGAATTCACCTCACTCAATGTTAAACAGAAACTTTAAACATCAAATGTAAAATCAAAATTAATGTGTCTCTATTTATTCAAATTCACCAAAAATGTAATCAGTAATTATCATTACTGTTCATCAACTCAACTTTCTTATTCTCAACTTCTTTTTTTTTCTCTTTTTCCTTAGGTTACAAAGACCCAAGGTTTGGTCAAAACCAACACCAAAACAAAAAAAAAATAACGTCTGTTCAAAAGGACCTTGTGTCAGTCCCAGTACTCAATTTTTTTTAAATCACTTCAAACAGTGATTAAACCCAGCGAGCAATTGGCATATGCTCTTAAACTTTAACAATTCACCTAGTTAGTTTAACAAATATCTTTTTATTTACTTATTTCTCATTAACTTTCAATTTTTCCAACAAAACTTTTAAGATTGTTTTAACAGTTTGAACTGTTTTAACATATACACACGTGGACAAAATTGTTGGTACCCTTCGGTCAATGAAAGAAAAACTCACAATGGTCACAGAAAAAACTTTATTCTGACAAAAGTAATAATAAATATGTTTTAAAACCAGGTCAAAATTAATTTCTCTATACCAAAGTACTTTGCCAATTCCTCTGTTAGAGTTTGAAGTTATTTCTCAAAGGCTTTAGTTCTGCTGTAACTAGACCTGTGTTACTTTGGAGGACATCCTTTTGTAGATCCCCCCTTTTCAGCTAAAAGCATGCTCAGTGCTATTTTGTTCTGTCCAGACCTTGGACCAGTTTTCTCTCATTTCCAGTTTTAATTAACAGTTACAGAATCTCTCGTACATTTCATAAACCTTTGTTGTTTATAAATATACTTAATTTAATCCACATTTGCGTAAATTGTCTCAAATAGTAAAAATTCAAATTCAAATCCTAATGCCAATTTAATTTTAGCCTTATATTCATTAAGGACACCTTCGAAGGACCCCTCTGTCGTCGATGTAAATGGGCTCTCAAAGGAACCTGAGGGAGCTGCTGTTTGGCTCCGAAAGTGTGAGTTTCGACTCACGATGTTCTCCGTCACATTGTATGTGAACACAAATAAAACGAGGATCCTTTAAGGACGCATGTTTCCGGTCAGCAGGCAACGCTGGTCTAATGGTCTTACTTTCACAAAACCTCCAGACTTCTGCTTTGCACTGCACCTGTCCCTGATCTCTACGTTTGTCAAGTTCAGAGTGATGTCACAGGAAGTCATGTGACTCACGTCACTAGCCCTGCTCACAGGTGTACTTCCCTTTTCATAGGTGTAAACCAAGATGATATAAGTTCAAAGAACTATGTTAATATTAGCTCTTACTGGTGGTGGCTATATTAATTGTCAAAACTCCTTTTCTGAACTGGTATACTTGTTGTAGTTGGCTTCCATCCAAATAAAGAACAAACAAAACAAATCAGAACGTTATCTGACATTATAGACCCATAGAAAGTGCCTCCTAGGTTTTCGTCAAATGAAACCATAAAAGCCCAAGCCATAAAATTGAAACAGCAGATAAACCCCTGTTTCCACAGATATGGTCTGCTGGAAATCTACTTTAATCTGAAAAGGTTTAATCAGACTAAACAGTGCTTCTCCAGAAAAGTCCTGTCAACTTTCTTTATTTCATTATTTGATTTAAACTCCTCTTTTAACTGTATTAAACACTGTTGTTATAGCATTATGCTAACCATTAGGTTAACCAAGCATTCCTTCATCACTTTAATACAGTTTGGTTTAAATCTTCTTCTCCCCCCTTTTTGAGACGTGTGACAACCATGGCTCAAAACACCACAAAAAATGAACAAAATAAAATAAAAGATAAAAAAATAAAAATAAAATAAAAACAGAATGTTTTTTTTTCCAATTACCACCTTAAATTGTTATTTCATTAATTAGCATTTCTAATTATTCATCTTCTTTATGTTTTCCAAATAGCATCACTTTTGTTTACGTTATATTTAAAACTTAACTTTGTTTAGTTTAGTTTTAATTTTCGTTACCATTAGTTGTAGGTCTTTACCTGTAACTGTAATTGGTATCATCCACAATTTGATAAATTTTAACTCAGTTGATGCAAACATAAATAATTTATATAGAACATCTAGACAAGAACTGGTTTCTCATGATCTATTGTCACACACTTTTAAACATTCACCTTCAATTCACAATTTATTTCACATGTTCTTTTAAATTAGAATATTCTCAAAATATTGTTCAATTTACCTCAAATTACTTTTTTTTAGAAAGAAAACACCTTTTCTCATGGGTCAGACCCTCTCCGGGTTAAACCAGTAACCGGCAGCATCTCTCAGCTGCTTGAACACACCACAAAGCGTCTGCTCTGTTCACATTGCTTTCCTCCAAAACACCATCACCTTTGTGATTGTCATTTAAAAGGAAAGACTAAACATAAAATCAACAAAGTTCTGTTCTTTATTTACTTAATCTTCACACATAAAAATTTCTTTAGGATTTTGTTCAGTATAGATTTTTTTTTTATACTGTCTCTGTAAAAACTCAGTTTTACCACCAGGTGCTAAATACAATAAACCCGTTTGTTTTTGTATTTTTTCCATATTAATTCAAATGTAACATAAAAACATTTTATCAATTACTATTTTCATGTCTCCACTAATTTGGCATTCAGATTCCACATAAAGAATTCACCTCACTCAATGTTAAACAGAAACTTTAAACATCAAATGTAAAATCAAAATTAATGTGTCTCTCTTTATTTATTCAAATTCACCAAAAATGTAATCAGTAATTATCATTACTGTTCATCAACTCAACTTTCTTATTCTCAACTTCTTTTTTTTTCTCTTTTTCCTTAGGTTACAAAGACCCAAGGTTTGGTCAAAACCAACACCAAAACAAAAAAAAAATAACGTCTGTTCAAAAGGACCTTGTGTCAGTCCCAGTACTCAATTTTTTTTAAATCACTTCAAACAGTGATTAAACCCAGCGAGCAATTGGCATATGCTCTTAAACTTTAACAATTCACCTAGTTAGTTTAACAAATATCTTTTTATTTACTTATTTCTCATTAACTTTCAATTTTTCCAACAAAACTTTTAAGATTGTTTTAACAGTTTGAACTGTTTTAACATATACACACGTGGACAAAATTGTTGGTACCCTTCGGTCAATGAAAGAAAAACTCACAATGGTCACAGAAAAAACTTTATTCTGACAAAAGTAATAATAAATAAAAATTCTATGAATGTTAACCAATGAAAGTCAGACATTGCTTTTCAACCATGCTTCAACGGAATTATTTTAAAAAATAAACTCATGGAACAGGCCTAGACAAAATTGATGGTACCCCTAGAAAAGACTGTAAATAATGTGACCAAATGGACATGTTAATTCAAGGTGTGTGCACTAATTAGCATCACAGGTGTGTACAATCTTGTAATCAGTCAGTGGGCCTATTTATAGGGCTTCAGGTAGTCACTGTGTTGTCTGGTGACATGGTGTGTACCACACTCAACATGGACCAGAGGAAGCGAAGGAAAGAGTTGTCGCAGGAGAATAGAAAGAAAATTATGGACAAGCATGATAAAGGTAAAGGCTATAAGACCATCTCCAAGCAGCTAGATGTTCCTGTGACTACAGTTGCACATATTATTCAGAAATTTAAGATCCATGGGAGTGTAGCCAACCTCCCTGGACATGGCCGCAGGAGGAAAATTGATGACAAATCAAAGAGACGGATAATCCGAATGGTAACAAAAGAGCCCAGAAAGACTTCTAAAGAGATCCAAGGTGAACTCCATGCTCAAGGAACATCAGTGTCAGATCGCACCATCCGTCGTTGCTTGAGCCAAAGTGGACTACATGGGAGACGACCAAGGAGGACACCATTGTTGAAAACAAATCATAAAAAAGCTAGACTGGAATATGCCAAACTACATGTTGACAAGCCACAAAGCTTCTGGGAGAATGTCCTATGGACAGATGAGACAAAAATGGAACTTTTTGCCAAGGCACATCAGCTCTATGTTCACAGACAGAAAAATGAAGCATATCAAGAAAAGAACACTGTCCCTACTGTCAAACATGGAGGAGGCTCTGTTCTGTTCTGGGGATGCTTTGCTGCATCTGGCACAGGGTGTCTTGAATCTGTGCAGGGTACAATGAAATCTGAAGACTATCAAGGGATTCTAGAGAGAAATGTGCTGGCCAGTGTCAGACAGCTTGGTCTCAGTCGCAGGTCATTTTTTTTAACCTTTATTTATCCAGGTAAACTGTTTGAGAACCAATTCTCATTTACAAACATGACCTGGCCCCATGTGTGTTTGGGGGGGGGACTATTGTACATGTTTTTGGTGGTAGGGGAAACCGGAGTACCCGGAGGAAACCTACGCAGACACAGGGAGAACATGCAAACTCCACACAGAAAGGCCCTGCCTTGGATGGGATTGAACCCAGGACCTTCTTGCTGTGAGGCAGGAGAGCTAACCACTCTGCCACTGTGCCGCCTGGTCATGGGTCTTGACAAGGACAATGACCCAAAACACACAGCTCAAAACACCCAAGAATAATGGTTAAGAGGAAAACATTGGACTATTCTAAAGTGGCCTTCTATGAGCCCTGACCTCATCTGTCTCATCTGTCGTGCCTGCTCTCACCCACATCATCAACTCATCTTTTTCCACTGGGTCATTCCCCACAGCTTTCAAAGAGGCCCGCATCATACCACTACTGAAGAAACCCACTCTTAACCCTACACTGCTAGAAAACTACAGACCGGTTTCCCTCCTTCGCTTCATTGCCAAAGCTCTGGAGCGAGTTGTGTTTACTCAGCTCTCATCCTTTCTCACACGGAACAACCTCCTGGACCAGAACCAGTCTGGGATCAAGAGCGGACATTCCACCGAAACTGCCCTGCTCTCAGTCATCGAAGCTCTGAGACTGGCAAAGGCAACATCCAAGTCATCTGTACTCATCTTACTGGATCTGTCTGCTGCTTTTGACACTGTTAATCATCACATCCTCCTGTCTTCTCTCAGGGTGATGGGTGTCTCTGGAATGGCGTTGCAATGGTTCAAGTCTTACCTCTCGGATAGGTCATTCAGAGTATTCTGTAGAAACGAGGTCTCTGAGTCCCAACATCTCAATAAGGGGTGCCACAGGGCTCAGTGCTTGGACCGCTACTCTTTTCCATATACATGACATCCCTTAGCTCTGTCATCCAGAAGCATGGCTTTTCCTATCACTGCTAGGCAGATGACACTCAACTCCACCTGTCATTTCAACCTGACGTTCCGACGGTCTCTGCTTGCATCTCGGCATGTCGGAGTGACATCTCACTTTGGATGAAGGACCATCACCTGCAGCTGAACCTTGCAAAAACAGAACTGCTTGTGATTCCGGCCCATCCAAAGACCCACCACAACCTCTCCATTCAACTAGGCCCATCAACCATTACACCGTCCAGCACTGCCAGAAATCTGGGAGTGGTAATTGATGATCAGCTAAACTTCACAAGTCATGTCGCCAGCACCACCCGGTCCTGTAGATTCATCCTCTACAACATTAGGAAAATTAGACCTTTCCTATCAGAGCACTCTACGCAAATTCTAGTCCAGGCTCTTGTCTTGTCCAAACTGGACTATTGCAATGCTCTACTGGCTGGACTCCCTGCCTGCACAACCAAACCTCTGCAGCTGATCCAGAATGCAGCGGCAAGAGTGGTCTTTAATGAACCGAAGAGAGCGCACGTAACTCCTCTATTTATTAGGTTACAATGGCTCCCGGTTGACGCCCGCATCAAGTTCAAAGCTATGCTCTTGGCCTACAAGACCACTACTGGTTCTGCACCCTCATATTTTCACTCACTAATACAGACCTACGTTCCTACCAGATCCGATCTGCAAATGAACAACGTCTGGTGGTACCGTCCTAAAAGGTAAAAATCACTCTCCGTCTTCTCTGGATCTGTTCCACATTGGTGGAATGATATACCTGCTGCTACAAGATCAGCAGATTCTGTAGCCATCTTTAAAAACGCCTGAAAACACATCTCTTCCGTCAACACCTGACTGACAAACACTGAGTTCTACTTCCTTTTCTATCGATTCCTTTCTTAAAAAAAAAAAAAAAATCCTTAGCTTTGTATACTGCGGGGTTTTAAACTGGGAACTGACTAGTTTTTTGTGCACTTATGCTTTTTGTACCTTGTGTTGTTAAAATTGCTTCCATTGTTTTGACTAAATGTAAATGTAAATGAACAACAGACAGCGTCAGAAGCGTCTCGCCTGGGACTGCTGCTGAGAGGTAATGTTCTCTGATGAAAATAAATTCTGCATTTCCTTTGGAAATCAGGGTCCCAGAGTCTGGAGGAAGAGAGGAGAGAAACACAAGCCATGTTGGTTGAGATACAATGTAAAGTCAATGAAGGTTTGGGGTGCCATGTCATCTGCTGGTGTTGGTCCACTGTGTTTTCTGAGGACCAAGGTCAACACAGCCTTGTACCAGTAAGTTATAGAGCTCTTCATGCTTCCTGGTGCTGACCAACTTTAGAGATTTGGAGATGGAGATTTCATTTTCCAACAGGACTTGGCACATGCACACAGTGCGCACAATGCACACAGTGCGCACACAGTGCGCGACCAGTGCACACAGTCCAAGTCCTGTTCTTAATTGTCCAGCAAACTCACCTGACCTTAACCTCATAGAAAATCTGTGGGGTTTTGTGAAGAGGATGAATCGATATGGCAGACACAACAATGCAGAAGAGCTACAGGCCACTATCAGAGCAACCTGTGCTCTCATTACACCTGAGCAGTGCCACAGACTGATCGACTCCATGCCACGTCGCATTGCTGCAGTTATTCAGGCAAAAGGAGCAACAACTAAGTATTGAGTGCTCTACATGCTCATACTTTTCATGTTCATACTTTTCAGTTGTCCAAGATTTCTAAAAATCCTTTCTTTGTATTGGTCTTAAGTAATATTCAAATTTCTGAGATACTGAATTTGGTATTTTTCTTAGTTTTCAGTTATACTCATCAAAATTAAAGAAAAAAACAATGGAATTAGTGAAATAAAGCAACTTTTTGATGATATTCTAATTATATGACCAGCACCTGTGATAGCCTGCACTGACTAACCCTAACCCTAACACAGATTTAATCTAATTTTTATCCAATGTGAGGGCTGTCCCCTGCCCTGTGCCGGGCAACTGCATCTGGACAACCACATGGACTGATGTACAGCAAGATAGATGCATTACTAAACAACATGGACCATCCCCTGCACACTGTCTTTTAACAAAAAAGGTGGAGGTCTGAGATCAGTGAAGGAAGGAACACCACAAGAACTCTTTCTTCCTTACTGTCTTAAGACTTTACAATTAATCTGTGGAAGACTAAGGGCTAGTTCTTCATAGCATGCAATGCAAAGTGCTTGGCAGATGGCGCACTCAGGGCTGGTCCAGAGCTGGCGCATTGTTTTAATGAAAGGCTGGACATGACATAAACAGGCAGAGTTATTTTTAGATTGGTCAAGTTGAGTGGGCCAGAGGTGAAAGCACAGTCTATATTTGGTCATTTTAGATGTTTTAATGGCTAATTTCACCTGATGTGTGTAAACGCACCTTCAATTAAATATAAATGGAGGAGAAGGCAGAGACACTGTCAATCAGACTCTTACTGTCATATAGAGTCAGGTCCATAAATATTAGGACATCAACCCATAACATCCAAATCAGGTGAACGGTGTAGGAATTACAACAGTTTGTACAGTGGTGGACAGTAACGAAGTAAATGTAATTCGTTACTGTACTTAAGTAGTTTTTTCCAGTATCTGTACTTTACTAAGTATTTCCATTAAGGGATACTTTTTACTTTAACTTCACTACATTTCAACGTCAAATATCTTACTTTTTACTCAAGTACATTTTGCAAAATTAGTCGTTCCTTGTGTTTCCGTTAAATATTTTTGTAGAAGAAGACCTCAAAGACGCGTCTCAGTGGGAGTGTCAGGACCGGCTCAATAGAAGCCTCATTCTCTACACGCGAGCTGATAAACATGAAAATAACAAATAAAAAATACACCTGTGATGAAGTTTTGGTATTAGTAATGTCTGACTCTGATTCTGAGGGAGAACATCTACCTTTAGAGTCTTTTCAGCCGAGTGAAAGTGAGAATGAGCGAGTGAGTGCGTGTGTAACTTGGACAGCGCGCGCTGCTCGTGCCTTTCTCAGCGTCTCTCATAAAGCACACGCTGTTTTTCCCACACTTTGCCAAACATCAGTGAAAGAAACGGGAGGAAATTAAAGCCGGGAAGCCGTGTGCGCGTAGCACCTGCAGCTTTACCTTTAGCACCTGCAGCTTTACCTTTAGCACAGGTGATAGAAGCCGTGGCCGCGGGAGTGACAGGGATTTTGGGAATAATGCGGCTTCTATTGACAGCTGTTTGGGACAAATACGTGTTGGTCATCCTGACACTTTACCCAGTCGAGGAGGGAGAGGAAGGGGTAAACATGGTCAGCGAGAATGCACTAATCAAAGCAGCGATCGTAATAAAAGTGATGACTGTGTGCTGTGCTTTATGAGAGGTCCCACACTCTAAAAAACTACTAACTATGCCACATGGACGGATAAGAAAAGATAAAGCAACTGCAACCACACACATACAGTACATGTGTATATTTCTCATAACTATTTGCTTACGTTTTACTAGTTATGGTATATGAGAAGTTGTAGTTATTCTTTATTTCAGAAAAGAAAAAAAACTATTCTAATATGTTCATTAGTGTGTATGTACTGAAAAAAACATAACCGCCAATATATAATGTCATGGTATGCAAATTATATGCAAATTAGATGCTTAAAATTTATTTACTTAAATACTTTGGGTCATACCTGACATTTTTCTAGTTTAGAGTAGGACTCTATCTCGTATCATTTTCAAACCACAGCCTTTTGAAATTTGGATCTCAAAAATCTGTATTTTTTAAATAATTCCTGGCGCCTAAAGGGGGCAAGAGACTGACAAAAATTATAAGGGCATTATAGCCTAGTACTTGGATACTTAAGTACATTTGAAGGCAAATACTTTTGTACTTTTACTCAAGTGAAAGTTAAAAGGGAGTACTTTTACTTTTACTGAAGTAATATTTTACCTAGTGTATCTGTACTTTAACTCAAGTACTTGGTTTGTGTACTTCGTCCACCACTGAGTTTGTATATGTGCCTCACACATTTTAAGGGACCAACATGGGATGTAATGGGGCAGATTAACAATCATAAATCAAACTTTCACTTTTTAATACTTGGTTGCAAATCCTTTGCAGTCAATTACAGCCTGAAGTTTGAAATGCATAGACATCACCAGACGCTGGGTTTCATCCCTGATGATACTCTGCCAGGCCTCTACTGCAACTGTCTTCAGTATCTGCTTGTTCTTGGGGCATTTTTCCTTCAGTCTTGTCTTTAGCAAGTAAAATGCATGCTCAATCAGATTCAGGTCAGGTGATTGACTTGGCCTTTGCAGAACATTCCACTTCTTTCACTTAAAAAACTCTTTGGTTGCTTTTGCAGTATGCTTTGGGTCATTGTCCATCTGCACTGTGAAGCGCCGTCCAATGAGTTCTGAAGCATTTGGCTGAATATGAGCAGATAATATTGCCTGAAACACTTCAGAATTCATTCTGATGCTTTTGTCAGCAGTCACATCATCAATAAATACAAGAGAACCAGTTCCATTGGCAGCCATACATGCCCACGCCATGACACTACCACCACCATGCTTACATTTACATTTACATTTAGTCATTTAGCAGATGCTTTTATCCAAAATGAGGAAAACAATGGAAGCAACAACACAAGGTAACAAAAAGCATAAGAGCACTAAAAACTAGTCAGTTAGAACACAGCACAATATACAAAGCTAGGGATAGGAAAGATTTTTCTTTTTAATTAATTAATTTATTTTTTTAAATAGAGAAAGAATCAAAAGAAAGGAAGTAGAATTCAGTGTTTGTCAGTCAGGTGTTGTTATAAGAATTCTATATCCTTATGTTATCCATAGAGACACGGAGACAGATTATATTATAAAAAGCGAAAGGCCAGGTTTTATTCTTGCAAAATGAAGCAAAGACACACGCACGTATTCTGTGCTGGTATGTCCTCTCTGACATAACTTTCACTACACTCTTCACTGAACTGCATAAACCACATTACTCTGTCTGTGAGAGGGAATCTTGTCTTTAGGATGGACCAGTTTTTGACGCAGAGTGATCCTAGGTTTAAAGTGGAATAGAATGTTGTGTTTGTAAAAAATCCTTTTAAGTTTAAGGGTTTTAAGGAATAACTACACCCTACCCTTTTGTCCCTGGTTCCTTTTTTTGGGGTTTGTTGAATGTCCATCTGGGGTATCCACAGTCTCTCAGGGTTTTACGAATGTGGTGTTCTTTCCGTTTACCTTCTGAGGTTGCGCTCTGTGCTGAAGAGTCTTGATGACAGCTTGTGCTGCAGAGGGTGGTGGGAATCAAACAGCAAATATTAATTTGTGTGTGTTGGCTTCCTGTAAACGTATAGTATGTTTATTTATTAGCAATTTTGTTTGGAAAATGTGCCATAAACAAAGTTAATTGAATTAATAACGCTCATGTTGAATGTCATACATATTAAGTACTGTATGTAACTACAGTATGATTGGCTACATTCCAAAAATGTTAGTTTGTGGCTTGGAGCAAAGGCATGTGCTGCACAATATTAATCAATATTTATTTATAGAATTGAAACCAGGTGATTTTCAAGTGACTGAATGGGGGGAGGGTACAGTATACCACCAGGACTATGCTAATCCTGGAAATTTTCTTGAACTCTATTAAGGAGCGGACACTGCCTTCAAAAAAGGAGGGGTGTGTCTGTTTTTCCTGCTTTACAACAATGTGCTGCTCTCTACACGTCTCCCTTAAATCTCAACAGCCTTCCCTCAGCTTAGTGAGTAAGTCCAGAGCCTCCATTATGGCTGTCAACATTCCCGGAGTGATAGCCATGGTTTTCTTCTACCTGCTAGTCCTTGGCACCGGCATCTGGGCCTCATTGAAGTCCAGGAGGGAGCAAAAGAAAACCTCAGCGTCTGAAATCGAGATGACCATCTTGGGGAACAGGGGCATCAGCCTGGTGGTAGGAATCTTCACCATGACAGGTCTGTGGGAACTTGCTTTTCAGACCGGGCATGTTGAGTGACTAAGCCACTCATGTGTAAAGTGAACGGCAGTTACTGTTAAGCCGTGTAATAACTGGGATTTATTGTAATTCATTTACTTGAATCTTTTCCTGCAGTAAAAAGTTTCAAGTAGCGTCTTGATTTAGATTCTTATCTCGCTGTTCAAATGGCCAACCCTGTTTCCAAAAGAGCTTGTTTGCAATGCAGGTGTGGTGGTACAAGCGAGGGATTAGCAAACTATGATATGTTGCATTTACTTTTCTATCAATAAAACATGTGTTTAGAACTCCCACACACACACATTTATTAACAAATTTTTTTATTTAAAACCTCCAGAAGACAACCTGTTGCCTACAAGGCCAAGCCCATAGCAACAGTTTACAGAATAAAGAACCAGGTAAACAACAACACACAAAAACAAAAGGCGACAAAACAGCAGTGTGGACGTGCTCCAGTGAAGAAGGTATAAGCAAGCTATAGCTTGTGATTTTGCATCTTGCAAATGCCTCATATATTTTCTTTATTTGTACAGAATACCTTCATACTGGAAAGGCCTACACATTACTCATATCTGGTAAAGCTATATAAAAAAGGTAATTTGTTGAAGCTGTAGGCACAGCACAACTGCCTCATAGGTCTGCTCTGGGATTTTTCTATCGGAGGAATCTGGCAGTATTCTGACAGGTGTATTAGTTATCATTTGATGACTGTGGCAGCACAAAACCATTCATTACTATTACTGGAAAACATAAAATTATACAACGTACCCTTTTTCCCCAGATATAAGTAAAATCCCTCACAATCCAAACTGTAATGTTTATCAAAAATAAATACCCATACAACTTAATAAAATTAAATAGCACTCAGCAGTCAGTCTGTGGTTAACAATTGTGTTTTAGTGTTGGATATGCATTTAGGTTATGTTTGAAGTGGCTTTTATACTGAACAAAAATAGAAACGCAACACTTGTTTTTGCCCCCATTTTTCAAGAGCTGAACTTTTTCTATGTACGAAGGCCTATTTCTCTGAAATATTGTTCACAAATCTGTGTTAGTGAGCACTTCTCCTTTGCCAAGATAATCCATCCACCTCACAGGTGTGGCATATCAAGATGCTAATTAGGGAGCATAATTACTGCACAGGTGTGTCTTAGGCTGTCTTAGGTTACTCTAAAATGTGCAGCTTTATTACAGCACAATGCCACAGATGCTGCAAGTTTTAAGGGAGCGTGCAGTCGGCAACTGACTGCTGCAGGAATGTCCACCTGAGCTGTTGTCCCTGAATTGAATGTTCATTTCTCTACCATAAGCCGTCTCCAAAGGCGTTTCAGAGAATTTGTAAGAGCACCCACAGTAAAAAGGATTGAGAGACTCTGGAGCGGCCTCTTACAAATGTTTACTTTAAACTGTTTTACTTTCTGGAAAATGAGAGGATTATTAATATGGAATATTAAATACATCTCTGGGCTCTCCATTATGTCTACTTTCCTTGAATCAGCAAAGGCTTGTGTCACGGCCCCTCCTCTGCCTTGCCGGGGCGGTTCCTCCTGCAGGCAGAGGAGGGTCATTAGTGATTGGAGCCACCTGAGCTCACACTATTTATATTGGCACTTACCTCTCTTGTCTCTCTCAGCTCCTCCCAGGTATGGTTTTGTTTGGGCTATTGCAGTTTTACTTAGTTTGCACTTAGTCACATTAACACAACCACACACTTCACCCACACCTTTTATTATAACATCCTCTCACCCCATTCTTTAGTCTTTGTTTAAAGTTTATAGTTTTTGTTTTAATAAATCAATTTGATTGGCCTATACAGATTGTCTGTCCCCCCTGGTTCTTTGCCACAGGCTGGCCTGTAATACTTGGCAAATCAATGGAATCACTTCAGTTTAAGAATAGGGTGCCACATGTGCCCAATATAGATTTTTGTCAAAGGTTACCTACAGCAACAAGGTCAACAATCAACTGCAATGCAAGACATTCATGATGGGCCAGCACTGCCAGTGACACTGCTCTGGATGATTCAGCAGCTCCAGCTCAAGTCTCTGTTGCCACATCCACTGCTTTCACACCAACCTCATTTACGCTTGAAGATGACAGTTTAGAAAGAGACCACCAGTCATCAAAGAAATGGATAAAATGTGTGTTTATAAAGAATGTTTAGTAACACAAAAAACTTTATTTGAATTTATATTTTTTTATTATTTGGAATATTTTAAGTTTTATGGGTATCTATTTCCAAAAAAAGAAAGTCATTCATCCCATATGCAATAACTACCCTGAACAGGAACAAAAGAGCTGATTCTTCACAATGTGCCTTTTTATGCATGCCATATAAGAAAAATGTCTGTCACCTTTTATATAGACCGAAAATATTAATCTAAAAAATCTAAAACCAAGCTTTGATTGCAAGTGACTTTACTTGTATTTTGGGAAAAGGGTACGTTGTGCAATTTTTGTATATTCCAATAGAAGTAATAAATGGTTTTGTGCTGCCACTATCATCAAATTGTAACTAATCAGCCTGTCCAAATACTGCCAGATTCCTCCGATAAATACAATCCCAGAGCAGGCCAACAAGACAGTTGTGCTGTGCCCCAGAAAGTATTCTGTACAAATAGAAAAAATATGTTTTTGCAAGATGGAAAATCATGAGCATTTTTAGCAGCAATCCTACTATTGCTCCAAAGCCATGCTTAATTGCTACTAGACTCTCTGAAACCACTGACTCACGAGGGTAATTATGTATAACATGATGCAATGAAATAGGATATACACTGTGTGCACAATTATTAGGCAAGTTGTATTTTTGAGGATTTATTTTATTGTACAACTACAGTGCTCTTGGTCAATCCAAAATGTTAACAAACCCTCAAACCTGAACATTTAAGCAGTAAAAGTAAAGTTTTGGCTTAAGAAAATACCTACATGTACACCATAATTAGGCAACTATTAATGTGCAAAATAATTATGCAAATAAATGAAAAACAAATATTTTCCCATCTCACTTGTTTATTTTCACCTGTTAAAATGAGAATAATAAACAAACTCAAAATTTACAAATAAACATTTCTAAAAAAAACAAACAAACAAAAACCCTTATTTTCGACAACAGCCACAAGCCTTCCATTCACAAAGTCAGTCAGTTTTTTTGATCTGGTCAGAATCAACTTTTTGTGCAGCCACAACCACAGCCTCCCAGACACTGTTCAGAGAGGTGTACTGTTTACCTTCACTGTGAATGTCCTGCTTAAGAAGGGCCCAAAAGTTCTCAATAGGGTTTAAGTCAGGTGAAGAAGAGCCATGTCATTAGTTTTTCTTCTTTAAGTCCTTTACTGTCCAGCCACGCAGTGGAGAACTTTGATGCATGTGATGGAGCGTTGTCTTGCATAAAAATCAAAGTCTTCTTGAAAGATGCAGTACCCCACTTCCACCTTGCTGGCATCTGAGTTGAAGTGGAGCTCTGTGTCCGTTACTGATCCAAACTCGGGCCCATCCATCTGGTCCGTCAAGAGTCACTCTCATCTCATCAGTCCACAAAACCTTTGAAAAATCTGTCTTCAGATATTTCTTGGCCTATTCTTGATGTTTTAACTTATGTGTCAGTGGTGGTCGGGTTTCAGCCTTTCTTACCTTGGCCATGTCTCTGAGAACTAAACACCTCATACTTCTTGACACTCCAGGTAGGTTGTAGTTGTGGAATATGGCAGTACTGGAGAATAATGGGTTCCTGGTGGCTTCACGTTTGATTCTTTCCAAATCTTTGGCGGTTAATATGCGTCTTTTCTTCTCGACACTTTTCTTCCGACCCTATTGACTATTTGCTACAAAACGTTTGATGGTTCTGGGATTATGCCCCAATATTTTAGATATTTCAAGAGTGCTGCATCCCTGTGAAAGATTTTTACATTTTTTGACTTTTCAGTCAGTTAAATCTCTTTTTTTTTGGCCCATTTTTCCTGAGGAAAAAATATATATGATATATATGATATAAGTGTGCCTCATCAAGTTTGCTTTGTACAATCACTTCTCTAAAGCTTGACATTCCTTTAAAAATTATACATCTGGGTAGACTGTACAGCTCAGGACATATTCTTAGAAATCCTTAGGCCACACCCTCCCTCGTTACACAAATACACATTATGTGATATGTATTAAATTCAATTAGGATTCAAGTTTATACAGCTTGGAGTTGGGAATTATGGATAAAATTATGTTATAGTGAAATAGGGGCTGCCCTTTGTCCCCGGTCCTGTTCATTATCTTTATGGACAGGATTTCTAGGCGCAGCCAGGGGCCCGGAGGGAGTTTGGTTTGGGGACCACAGGATCTCGTCTCTGCTTTTTGCAGATGATGTTGTCCTGTTGGCTCCATCAAGCCAGGACCTTCAGTGTGCACTGGGACGGTTTGCAGCCGAGTGTGAAGCAGCTGGATGAGGATCAGTGCCTCCAGGTCTGAGACCATGGTTCTCAGTTGGAAAAGGGTGGCTTGCCCCCTCCAGGTTGGTGGAGAACTCCAGCCTCAAGTGGAGGAGTTCAAGTATCTTGGGGTCTTGTTTACGAGTGAGGGAAGAAGGGAACGTGAGATTGACAGACGGGTCGGTGCAGCTTCTGCAGTGATGCAGTCGATGTACTGGTCTGTCGGGGTGAAGAAGGAGCTGAGCTGTAAGACAAAGCTCTTGATTTACCGGTCAATCTACATTCCTACTCTCACCTATGGCCATTAGCTTTGGGTCATGACCAAAAGAACAAGATCCCGGATACAAGCGGCTGAAATGAGCTTTCTCCGCAGGGTGGCGGGGCGCTCCCTTAGAGATAGGGTGAGGAGCTCGGTCACTCGGGAGAAGCTCAAAGAAGAGCCACTGCTCCTCCACATCAAGAGGAGCCAGCTGAGGTGGCTCAGGCATCTGTTTCAGATGCCTCCTGGATGCCTCCCTAGGGAAGTGTTCTGGGCATGTCACACAGGGAGGAGACCCCGGGGAAGACCTAGGACACACTGGAGGGACCATGTCTCGGCTGGGCCTGGGAACGCCTCGGTATCAGCCCGGAAGAGCTGGAGGAAGTATCTGGGGAATGGGAAGACTGCTGCCCCCGCGACCTGGCCCCCCGGATAAGCAGTAGAACATGGATGGATGGATGGATAATGATATAGTCAAAATAATCACAATTGTGCACACAGTGTACACATTTATAAAGGTGGAAGGAGAAATAAGAACAGGTGCATGATTATCTGTATTGTTGAACATGCTGGAAAAGGCATATTTAGAAACGTGATGGACTTGCATCAGTTACTTAGGTTCAGTGATCACTCAGCCTTGTCTGCTTGACCTATGTGCTCATTAGGTGAACTGCCTTCAAACTGGCTTCCATTGAGATACTACTAGCATTATTGAGCTCTGAGAACTAGCTATTGTCATCCATAGAAGACTTCTTTGCCATTTTGTACAGGGCATTGCACCAAAAGTTAATCTTTTTGTAACTGGGAGGCTACTTTAGGTAATGTATTCCTTAACAAACTTGTCATTGCTCCTGTTTGCTTCTCCAAACTGGGAAGTGTGCTGACAATTAGAAGTTTGCTATCCATGGGTTTTCTATAAAAACAATTTCAAACACCGAACTATTCTTTCAATTCAAAAATCTGCTCTTCCATTAAATTTTGTCTGTATCACTTGGTTTTGCAGCTACATGGGTCGGAGGAGGCTTCATTGTGGGAATAACAGAGATGGTGTACACCCCCTCCATGGGACTCACTTGGACAATCATAATGATAATGGCTTACTCTGCATCATTTCTACTTTGTAAGTATTTAGCATTTTCCAACTGCATGAGAGCAGGCATTTGTTTTACTCATGAAGCTTTTTCATGGGTAAAGTGAACAGCAAAGTAACTGAGTTTCCTACTAGAATCTGTGCTGAGCAGTTTGTTACCACAGCTCACTTAGTTAACAGCTCACTACAGTCTGGAGCATTTCCTCAGGCCTTGAAAACTGATGTTGTTAAGCCTCTGTGGAGGAATGGGTGGGCATATCTGGTGCTGCTCCTAATTGGTTTTTATCATAAAGACAGGAAGTACTTTGTTAAAATTGGAAACTGTGTCTCAGACCCAATGGCCTTGACCTGTGGAGTTCCATAGGGTCTCAGGACCCCTTTTGTTCAATCTTTACACGCTTCCTTTGGGCTAGTTAATTTGCAGCCACATTAACACATTAAAGCAATACCATCTCAAAAACATTGTCAGAATTAAGGATATTGTGTCTAAACCAGACTTATTAATGCATGTATCTCTAGCAGGTTAGACTACTGCATTGGTCTGCTCACTGGACTCACTAAGCGAGCTGTAAGACAGCTGCAGTATAAACAAAACACTGCTGCTCGAGTCCTGACTAGGACCAGAAAGTATAACCATATTAGTCCTGTCCTCAGGTCTCTACACTTTCTTCTTGTCTCGGAGGATAGAGTTTAAAGCCTGTCTGCTAGTGTATAAGGCTCTCCATGGCTCAGTGCCAAAAAACAATTCTGACATGTTAGTCCCATATGAACCATCTCGGACTCTGAGAACCTTAGGGACATGTCTCCTGCTGGTGCCCAGGGTCAGGACTAAACACGGTGAAGGAGTGTTTCAGTTTTATGCAGCTAAAATCTGAAACAGTCTTCCAAAGGAGGTGAGACAGGCCTCCGCTCTGACAATGTTCAAATCCAGGCTGAAAACAGTTCTGTTTAACTGTGAATATGACAACTGAAATTATTTTATCTGCACTCTTGCCTTTTTGTTTTGTTATAAGTGATTAATTTAATTTTTATGTATTTGTCAGGACTTATCTTTTCAAAAAGCTTCACTCCTACATTGTCAGAACAGTATAATTTCTCACATCATCTGCAAAGCCGTAGTTACATTTCCGCACATTATATAGTTAAGTTACACAAAATCTTTTTGTCAACAAAGCTTTGAGATGAAGGGTAGGTTTAAACTTCATTGACCCTGTAGGAAAATTCTTTCTCTGTAATTAACCCATCCATCATCCAGTGCCATAGGGGAAACATTCCGGATTGATTAGCCTATAGTGTGCAACTGTGCATGCTTGTCAAGGCTGGTGAGTTATTGGTTTAACATATACAATTTTAAGTACACAAATGTTGGCAACCCTACCTTAAACAATTAAGTTATATACATGTCAAAGTAAAAGCCAGCCATGTCAGGCCTTAAAGCCATAACCTGTATCAGAAAGAGTTATTTTTATTGTAGCGCTTCTTTGCACACTTTTTTTTTCTTAGGTGGGTTTGTGTTTGCTAAGCCCTTAAGAGACAAAAAGTGTGTGACCATGATGGACCCTTTTCACAGGAAGTACGGAAAAGGCTTCACTGCTATTATGTGCCTGGCTTCAATTTGCCTTGACGTGATGTGGATGGCTACAACACTCATCGGCTTAGGTAAGACGCTAAAAAAACACATTTTTCAAAAGGAGCATGTCAACTCTAAGAAGCAAAGTGAGGTTACAGGTTCTCTTAAAGTACAGAAAGGGCCTCAACATCAAATGCACATAAAGAAATAAAGTGTCTAAGGCCCTCTAATTTGCGTTTGTTTTTATTTCAATGTCTGGTTATGCAGACCTCTTAAGTAAGCTGTGATAGCGGCAATGTCTTGGTATTGTGTAGAATGGCTTGCCTTGGAGCTTGCCTTGGAGATCTTTGTAATGCATGTACACGATTCCAAGTGACAAGCTCATTTTGTTCTATTCATATGCACCCCGTGGATCTCATTTCACATTGACTGAGCTGAGTGGGAAGTTTGCATCAACAAAACTGTAATCCATGTGGAGATATGCAGAAATGCTCCCTATTGTGAAGTTATAAATCAACCTGTTACACTTCAGTGTTGTTCCATATTCACTTATAAAAATGCATGTTGACAAGATTGTTAAAAAGTACATAAAGCACATTCAATTTTAGGGCATGTCTGGTGGATGAACACAAAAGGCATGTTTCATGAATGTATGCATATTTGTAACAGGTGCTACCATCAGTGTGGTTCTGGACCTGTCCTACACTGTGAGCATCTGGATCTCTGCAGCCGTGGCCATCACCTACACCCTACTCGGAGGTCTCTACTCTGTGGCCTACACAGACATCATACAGCTCACCCTCATCTTTGTCAGCCTGGTGAGATAATTCACACAGAATGTGTCTTGCGTACTTTAAAAGGGCCAATTCACACCAGGAGCATCAGCGTCGCTGCTTCTACTCTGCTTGGGTGGATCTTCCTTTTTTGCTGACTTCATCATATAGAAGTGAAGTAACAATTAAACTTCCACGTGTAGATGGACGGCACAGTGAAAGGGCTTGACTGCGGCTAGACAAGACAAACCGAAACGTGCTTATACATAGCCTATGTAACTACAGTGGGTAATTACATACCGTCTGAACCCAAAGTTATGGCTATTGTGCTCCAGGTTTTCTCTTTCTTTACGTTGTCCTTCTAAAATTGGTGTTTGGTGGTGTAAAGGATATTGAATTTCTCAATCTCAAGAATTAACTTCTTTTTGTCAATGGTGCTAGCTTAGTATACCAGACCGTTTTCCTTTTTTAAAAAGGAGGACGGTAGAATACAACAATTAAATGAATAAATGTAAAACATTTCATAAAATGCAACAAATTCATATAAATGCTGAAGCTGATGTTTTCAGACCAGATTTAAAAATATACCAAAACCTGACCTGTCCCAGATGACCTAAGGACTGTCTCTTTCATGTGGAACTAGCATGCCCTGCCTGTATTTAGGTTTAAGACCATTTAAAGCATTTTACACCAAAAGTAACATTTTAAAATCCCTTCTATGACTCGTGTAACTATCTCGACACCGGTGTAATATGGGAGGTGCAGTGGGAGAGCAGTTTTCCCTTAACCGGAAAGTTGGTGGTTCGATTCCCGCTATCCCCACAGTTCATACTATCGTTGTGTCCTTGGGCAAGACACTTAACCTACCTTGCCTCCAGTGGTGTTCCAGCTGTGACACTGGTGAATTTAAGCTTAATGCAAGTTTCTTTGGATGAAAGCGTCTGCTAAATGAATAAATGTAAATGTAATATGATCCATTTTTCTGGTATTTGTAAGGACCCTCGCTGCAGCATTCTGAATCAGCTGCAGCTGTCTGATAGATTTTTACCAAGACCTGGAAATATGCCGTTACAATAATCTAACCTACTAAAGATAAAAGCAAGTTTTTCCAGAGCTTGTTGGGATAGTAAAATTTTTTATCCGATCAATATTTTTAAGATGGTAATAGGCCCAATTTAGTAATTGTATTCAAATGATTGGTGAATTGATGGTCTGATTTAACAATTATACCAAGATTTGTGACTTGGTTATTGATGTTTAATGAGAGAAATTCCAGGTAAGCGTTAACTTTTGGTCCAAAAACAACAACTTAAGTTTTATCTGAATTAAACTGAAAAGAAATTTGACTTGTCCACTCATTAATATGGTGGAGACAGTCACCTATAACACAGAGGAAACTTAAGTCTTTTGATGATACAGAGATATAAATTTGCGTATCATCTGCATAAGTATGATGAAGCATATTGTAATGATCTAAACAAAACTGGCCCAAGAATAGACCCTTGTGGAATCCCACATTATCTTCGTTCTCTCGAACTGAAATTCATC
Organism: Perccottus glenii; assembly: GCA_024416835.2. NCBI lineage: Eukaryota > Metazoa > Chordata > Actinopteri > Gobiiformes > Odontobutidae > Perccottus > Perccottus glenii. The sequence continues at coordinate 23,603,383 of CM044552.2, read as the reverse complement.
AAAAGAGACAAAGTACTCCCTATTATGTAAATAGGATTTAAACCAGTTTAAGACAGTACCAGTGAGTCCTACCTACTGTTCTAACCGTTTAAGCAATATACAATGGTCCACCAATATGGATAAATGCAGCACTTAGATAGTGCCGCATTTGTATAGACATCTATATCTATAAAAAAAAGGTTGAAGTAAAAGCTTCTGGACTCAGTTTTCAAGGGAAAGACATTTCGTCTCTAATTCCAAGAGACTTTATCAATTCTGAGATCAACTGGTAAGAGAGCTGAGCTTATATCTCTAGAGGAAGGAGTTTCCCCTGAAACCAAACCTGACCAAGCTGTTCTTGTCTCATAGTCGTTGGCCATAGAAGGGAAGTGTTACTCCTGATATGAGAGTCGCTATGGCTCAGGATAGTCATTAGTGACACTGCTCCAGTCAGGTGCAGAATCGTTAGGGATACTCCTCCATTCAGGTGGTGTGGTTGTTGTTCTAGGGTGCAACTCCTTTGTTTTAGGTTTCAAAACAAAACACTGTTATAAATATTTAGGCAATTCAATAGGCAATTCAAGGTGCCACCTCAAAGAGAAAGGGCAGGACAGCAATGTCCAAAATCATGCCAGATGGTTTGAGAGAGGGGTGAAGAAATCCAATTTTGTGAAAATTGAAAAGCCCTCTTTGAACAGAGGAGATAGCCTCAGATTCATGTTGCCTCAACTCTCCTACCAGTTGAACTTGGAATTGATAGTCTCTTGGAATTAGAGACGAAACATCTTCACCTTGAAAACTGAGATCAGATGCTTTTACTTCAACCCTTTTTTTTAAGATGTCCTGAAAGACTGAGAACCTTCACAGACATTTAAATGAGAAAATAAGTTGTAAATGTGACCAAAACAGTCTTAGTCAAGCAGTGTCTATGAGATGGAGTTTGAGTCCTACTACTCTGACCCAACTAAAGAGTCAAAAAAGTCAAAAGACAAAACTACTGCATAGTGTACATACAGTACATATAGCATATATATAAATATATATATATATATATATATATATATATATATATATATATATTAGGGCTGGGACTCGATTAAAAAAAATAATCTAATTAATTAGAGGCTTTGTAATTAATTAATCTAAATTAATCGCATTTTAATTGCATATAAATATTTGACATGATAACAGTGAGAAGTAATTTTTCACATGGATTTTTAGTATACCATTGAATAATGAATGAATACATAAGCTTAATCAACAAAATATTGTTTATTTATTTCAGTCCAGCAGACCTGTGCAATGTTTGCCATTAAGTGTAGCAGTGTAGTTACCCTGGTCCTGATCATTGGGTGGAGTGTGGGTCCTTGTAACTTTACTCGGAGTCGGGCTAACGTCCACGCTAACTCCTATGTGTTTTTCGTTGAGGTGATATTTGAGGCTCGATGTGCTGCGGTGATACACAAATTCCTTGTTGCATAGCTTGCACACAACCATGCTCTTGTCGACGCTTCCATCCTTTTGTTTTTTAAAACAAAATTTCCCATCCACGGGGCCAAGCAAAGTGGTCTCGTCAGCTTCTTCGTTCATGTTTGTTGTTGTCGGAAGTCAAGAACGCTAGTTGGTGCTCCAGTATAATCGGTCCGTCAAAAGTCATTCATTGAAAAATGTTCCGCGGTGCAAAAATAAGTGTGGTTAAAATTATGTTATTTATTTTTTGCGTAATTAATCCTAATTAACGCATTAAAGTCACAAAATTAATTAATCGTACAATTAAAACCAGCAAATTTCCAAATGTCCTTACAAGTAAAATTATATTACATCAACATTAAACACGGTCAAAAACTGTTTGCCGCTGCATTCCAGCACTAGAACCCCACTGCTCTATATAATTTTGGAGGAATAAACTGAAATGGTCTTTGGGCGACAGTAGTGGTTGAACAAAATTATGACAACAAAACTCAAAGTGTACAGGCCAACACAAAGAAAAAATTAGATTGTGTAATATGGCTCACACTATCAGTATTATATATATTATATTATACTGTATTCTATGCAGAACAATGTCTTTGTTTATGTTGTAGAGTAAATAGTTACTTGTGTTTTTCCTGCAGTGGATCTGTGTTCCCTTTGTACTGACGAACCCTTACTCTGTGAACATTAGTGAGACTCTGATGAACAACACTTTGCACACACCTTGGATTGGTGCACCAAATACAAGAAAGATTTGGATTATGATTGATGATTTCTTATTTTTGGTAAGTTAATCAATTACATTGTGCATGTATGGTAAATTAAATTTAATGGCTAACTGTATTGATTACATGCAGTTTGGTTTTCAGCTTGTACATGTTTAGTTCATGTCCTCTCTCTCTTACTTTATTTCCTGTCAACAAAATGCCAGTAAAAATAAAATGTTTCTCTTGCAGTCTGTAGGAAGTGTAGCCTACCAGGCCCTCCACCAGAGGACGCTGTCAGCATCTTCCACGGAAACGGCAAAGCTCACCTGCAGTATAGCATCTTTTTTATTAATGGTGTTTGGAATTCCACCTGTCCTGCTTGGGGCAGCTGCTGTATCCACAGGTACTGAGTGTTTTACATGTTGGCATGAAATCAAAGTATGACTCCCTACCCATTTCCACTCCAGCTGCTAGTGCACTTGAATACAGAGTAAGGTCTAAATACAGCCTCAGCTTTCACATGCAGTTCCCTCGCTTCAATGGAAACAGGAACTCTCTGTGAACATGTTTCATCTGGATTTTTCCCATTCTACTCATTTAATTAATAAACTATTTTTTTTAAACAAACACAGAACTTAATTTGTGAAGAGGGCCTTTCTTCACGAACAGAAACCAGCGTTACATGCAGCGCAGTGCAGACAAGCTGTGGAGGGTTTAATAACACTCTCACTCGCAGGCATATTAACACGGAAATTGAGTGCAAAGTATTGGGCTAGTATTGGGCCATTATTGCTATTATTGTAACAAAAGTATTTATGAACTATATCGTATAAAGATATGTGTGTGTGTATTATGGTTGTGAGTATGTATATCAAGATTTGTGCGTTTGTAAAATGGTCAAGCTGTAAATGCACAAAAGCTAAAAGTCTTAAGTTGTACGCACAAAGCACTAGATACACACAACACTTTTGCTACAGTTTTGCCATGTCAAGATTTGTGTGTGCATGTTTAGTTTTGTGGCCCTGAGTTTAGAGGCTGTACACTATTCATTCCTTCATCTTCTTCATCTGTCTATTACACACGGGGCTGGAGTTTACCCCAGCAGCCTTGGGCCTGAGGCGGGGTACAATGACCAGTCAGTCGCAGGCCTGACAAATGTGAGGAATCTGCATGTCCTCCCCGAGTTACTGTGAATTCTCTCTGGGTACTCTGGCTGCCTCCCCCCGCATAAAGACATGCAATTGTATGTATTGTATTCAACTGGCTATTCAGCTAAAGTGTCCCTAGGGAATGAATGTGGGAGTGAATGGTTGTCTGTCTCTAAGTGGTGGCGTGGTGGCACAGTGGCACCACGCCACCACGACCTTCTTGCTCACCTTTCAGCAAGAAGGTCCAGTTTGCATGTTCTCCCTGTATTGGCACGCTCTGTAAGCTCTGTCTCTTCTCTCGGCTGAAGCAGAGCAGGACCAATCACAGCCGTGGGCTGGGCAACGTCACACTGTGCTCCGGGGCTATTCAAAAACAAAGAAGTTGACGCCCGCAACAGAGGAAAGGTTTGCTGCGGCACTCTCGTCTGTTTTAAGTGAACTGTACATGTTTTTGAAACCGTAACAACTGCAAGCTCTAATAACTTTTCTTCTGAAAAAGGACGCTTTTGCTGTACTCCCTACTGGATTCGGAAAAAGTTTAATATATCAACTTTTGTCAACTGTTGTCACATCCGCTTTGTGTGATTGGTTTATTTGACATCTGTTTGTCAGGACATGATCCCGCCCCTGTGATAGAGGCTGCTGCGGTCACATTACCATATATATATATTATATTACATTTATATATATATATATATATATATTATATTACATTTATATATATATATATAATATATATCCCATATACGTATATCTTTTTTGACAAAAACCACATGCCATTATAGTTAAACAATGAGATGTAGTGCGCTGTTCCTTTAAGCCCTAAACGCCTACTCACCCAGTTGGCATTCCCCAAAGAGCCAGTAAAAATTTAATTGGCACTTTCCCAGACACTAGTTGCACAAGCCCCTACTTGTCTGGTCTTAACCTTGCCAGATTTCCAACAACTGATTGGATCAGTTTAAACTCATTACATTTATAGAATTATAAAAAGCCTGCACAATTTTTGGTCTCCTGCTCTTTCTAAATTAAGGCCTAGATTTAGGTTGTTACATAAATGTGTTAGTTTTCATCAAGGCCGTAGCTAAATGCCATTTCCCTACCAAGGCTGTAGCTGAAGCTCCGACGCCACAAACTATTCAATGTACTGTTCATTCAGTGATCTCCACTTTTAGCTCATCTCTGGTGATGACGCCTAGTCTGGTCTAACTGATCATTGACATCCTTGCATGGATAACACGACTCCAAGCCTTGTCTATAGGCTAGATATCTTGCGTAGCTATTGCATGTGCCATTTGTAATGATGTTGAACAAGCCTTTATAAACCTCACAATCTAATCACAAAAAAAAAAAATCACAATTTAATTGTGGACTGACTTGGATGTTCAAACCACACTGTGTTAGGTGTTCAACTGTCCGGGCCTGTGTTGATGGTCAATAAACCTGTCTAAGACATCCAGATTGTCCCAGCCTGTCTTTTCAGTGGGACTCTCCTCAGCTCCAAGAGCAGCTCAAACAGCAGCAGGGTCAAGAACACATCTGCACACAAGTACATGTTGTAAATTAGCCATGTGTTTTTAGGTTACAATTTCAGGTAGCACCTTAGCTGTAGCCTAGCAATTCCAGCTGGGCTAAGGCGGGGCTTGGCGGGGTCTTACGGGGCGAAGCGTGTAGGGGTCAATCAGAGTTGCAACAAACATTATGTTAGCTAGGCGACAATTTTGTGCAAAAACATCTTAGCGCTGTTTGCTGTTGAGGTTTTAAACACATAATGTTGTCTTGGTTATTTAAAACTGATTGACGAGCAAACTTTCGATAGTCCCACGCGCCATCTTGACTGTTTGAACAAGGGACTTGGGTCGTCTAAGTGTGACGCAAGGCAACACTCCAGCGGCATTCAAATGGGATTGGTCAGTACGGAACAAACCTGAGGAAGTGACCGACTTACGGAACTTTGCCAGACTGAGTTTCTCTTTATAGAATATAGCGAGAGCTCACGTCAGGCTGTGCCAGGCTACCTTAGCTGTGCAATGCCTTTTCAGTGGCCTATTCTCTCCTTTTAGAATGAGACACAAGTGGACAGATATGAAGCTTTAAAAGGCTTCTGGAGTATTACCCTGTATTTGCTTTTCTACATTTTTTTACTATTGTTGAGATTGTCTAAAGAAAACTGTAATAAAAAAAAACTGTTTAACCCTGTTTAAGCGTTTGTTTGTCATTGCCTCAGACTGGAATCAGACTTTGTACGGTTCTCCATCTCCTTATGAACGAGGTGAAGCAGCTCGAGTCCTGCCCATCCTGCTGCAGTACCTCACTCCCTCTTACATCTCAATCATCGGTATCGGATGTGTGGCCGCCGCCGTGATGTCATCTGCAGACTCGTCACTAATGTCTGCTGCTTCCGTTTTCTCTGCCAACGTCTACAAGAACATCCTAAGACCTCAGGTGGGAGAAAAGTATACAGATATATTCAATGCAAAATAATAAAATAAAAAAATCAGTTTTGTTTTTGTCACAAGATTCCTAGGCCACTATGTGATGATACTCCAGTACCTGAGAATGCGATTCTGATTTATTTTTATTAAGTTAACAATTTTGGGCGGAAAGTCAATGACGTTTAATTGTTTTCCTCACATTGCCTGTGATTAAAAACTGTAATATTAACTTTTGTCAACCTCTCTTAAAAGTTTAGTAGTACAACCTAGTAGCTACAACCTTGAGTTGCCCTTCAAAGTATTCTCCACCAGAGTCACTCTACTTCCACTTGTGCCTTTTCCCTAAGACTTATCTTGTATTGCGCCAAGCCAACCGCTTGAGCCGAACCATGGGCTCACCGGCCTCTTGTGACCAATGATGTGGCAGCTCAAACAGGAAAAGGCAGGTTTTTAATTTGACAAATGCAACAAGGGTCCTTTTCTCCACTTTTATCGACATGGCTATGCTAAAAAAACACTAGCTTTGACATATCCTATGTTTTTTCTTCACACCTGCCCCACTCTGGTTATGTCTAAGGAATTGCTGCTATAATTGGCTAAAACAAATCTCATGGTGGGTGGATACTGGTCGTAGCACAGCTGTCATTGTTAGTGCAGATTTTAAAACTGGAATGAAAACAATATGAAAACAACAATTAAAAGTATAGTAACCTTTCAGGAAGACTTGGGAGAAAACCTAATTTTTATGATGCAATGTTGTATGACTTTTTGAAGCTATTTGCTTTTTTGTGAGTCAATAATTCTTTAAAACTAAATTCTCACTTCACCAGTGTAAGCACCATTATGCAGAAACTCCCACAAATACATAGGAAATGAGGCCGGGCCCCATGGTTATTCTGTTCCAGACAGTGCTGCATTCATTTAAGATAATGTTTAAAGTGCTATTTTTTTTCAACCAAAAACAATTTTGCAAAGGCACAGTGCCTTAGTAAATATAGTTTGTTTAGTTCTGTTTAGAGGTATATCAGTAAGATGAACAGAATATTTTCAAGATGTTTTATAATTTCTCCTCAGGCCTCAGACAGAGAGATCCAGTGGGTGATCCGTGCCTCTGTGGTTGTAGTCGGTGTGATTGGGACTTCACTAACCACCATGAAAAACAGCACTATTCTATTTTGGTTTCTGGCGGCTGAAGTTGCCTACACTGTGATTTTCCCCCAGTTCCTCTGTGTCCTCTTCTTGAACATGTCTAACTGCTACGGTGCGATTGCGGGCTTGCTCATAGGGTTTCCTTTGAGGCTTCTGAGTGGAGAGCCGTCTGTGGGGTTACCTGCAGTCCTCCACTTCCCCGGGTGTGCTCTCGAGGACGGAGTGTACATCCAGTACTCTCCAATAAAAACTATCTCAATGCTGGTGACTGTTGCTGCCATTTTGCTTTTCTCCCACCTGGCCGCTCATCTCTTCAACAGAGGGCTGCTTCCTGAGAGATGGGACGTGTTTCAAGTTAAAGTTAAAGCTTTACCGCAGCCGCTGGTAACAACTGATGGTGTCCAAGACAAGAACATGGAAATGAAAGAGGTCAAAAATGACTCTGAGATGGGGGCATCAGAGCCAATGATGAACAGCTCATGTTAGAATCGTTCTTAAACTCTGCGTCTCTATTTTGAAGGTACCAGAAAATTACTGACAACTAGTATGATGTTTCTTTCTTTTCTTTTTTACTAGGTGTTTACTAAATTAATATGTACATAGAATTGTACAAATCTATTTTATAAATGGGAAGAGTAAAAAAAAATAAATAGAGAAACAGTAAATTCAAATGGAGATTTTATTGTCTCTGAGGTTGTAGTACGTACTTGGCAAAACAGTTCTTTCAGAATGTATGGATGACTAGACACTAAACTTGCCTATTGAGTCTTCTTTCATAAATCTGGAGAGTGAAACTTGATGTGCACAAACCACATGATTATTCATATAAAACATGACTTTATAACAATTTTAGGCTTGTGAAAAGTAATAGTCACATTTCTATACACTGAAATTCAGCTCAGGCTTGAGCATTAGAAAGAGCTGATGTCACACAGCTCGCCTGTGGTTGTTGCTTTTGGTTCGAGCCTGTTTAAATGTTCAATCGCTGTAGAACCAAGGGGAGGGACTTATGGACAATAATAATTATAACAGTATACCTAGTTTAGATTGTAGTAACAGTAGTCAGAAGTACTCATTTTAAACATTTGTTACAATTTTTCAGATTTAAAGGTTATGGACATTATTTTAATATTATTATTAATTATTAATTAGTGCCTGAAATGACTAATCTAGACTTGGACAGACTGAATCCTATGTTAAACTTTCTTTCTGAATAACCGTAGACTGGAAACTAGCCCAAGGCTATAATTCAGCATGTTAACATTTATGTACTGTCTTGACCAAATAAATTATTAAACATCACTTTTCTACCATCACAGGACAGGTCTGTGTTATATTTTACACTCTACTTTATTAATAGATTTTCTGAATATGTTCCAAACACTGTGTCAAGAGAGAAACAGCATTTTGAGTACTGTGTGTTGAGCTGAAACAAACGAACAAACCACTGAGACGTTGAATAAGCACAAAATACAAAGACCAAACACCCACTTGTTGCCAGTGTTGAAAGAAACGAGTAAAATTTTGATTAAAATAGTTTATCCTAAAACATTAAGTGTAAAATGTAAGATAAAAGCATAAATTTAAAAGATAAAAGCATACAACAAGAAACTAAAACAAATCAATTCTGGAAACTGAGTTTTCCCAGCGCCATTTTGACTGAAACCAGCCATTCCAAGTTTGGCCAGGAGCAGAACATAATTTGTGAAAACTTGACACTTTGTATGTCTTGTTCATATAATGACAATTAAACCTTGTGCAGTGTTTGTCGCCATCTTGTGGTACAGAAACAAAATTAATGTGTGATATCTGTCTGTTCAGAATCCATAAAGTTCTGTAATACTGTTCTTCATTAATCTTTTCACTATCATCCTTTTATCCCGTAAACTTGTATGATCAACACTGTGCTCAGACAAATGCTACAAAAAAAAAAAAAAAAGAAATAATAATAATTTGGCATAACGTACAAAACCATGCACTATACATTTTAGTTATTTTTGTTTTTGGGCTCCATTAATTTCATCTGGAACCATCTTGTGCAAGTGTCGCACTGAATCGCAGATCTGTAATCTGCATAAAGTGTGATGTTGCTTTTCAGAAAAGCTGTTCCACAAATCCTCTCTCACCCAGACAGCTCTCTATACCAGCTCTTTGATTCCCCATAAGGAACAGTACTCACCTGTGGATACTGGAAGAAGATTCATAAACAAGTGTCACATTTGAAGTGGTGAAAATCAATAATTAGTGTCTTTTGAATGATACCTTCATTTTTTTTTTTAAAAAAAAGGAAAACCTCAGTGGTATTTTTGGAAACTATAAAATCTACAAAAAAAAATAGTTTTCAAACTAAAAAAAATATGTAAAAAACTATTACATAGACATAACATTTTACTAGATACAACAAGAACATTTTGACAGTACCTGCGTCACAATTAATCCACAACTGGTTTTATCCTTTTGAAAGGTGTGTGGTATTGTTTTGTGTTGCCATTTGATGCTGGTCCAGTCCTCTTTTTTCATACTGTCCCAGGGTGCCTTGAAGTATTCTCTGTAAAATAAATCATACACTCTAGTCATTGTATTTATTATATACAGTTTCAATAATATGTGTCTGCATTTATTGTGTTTTTCAACCAAATCAATACACACATGTTTTTCACAAGATGCAATATTTATTAAACTAGTAAAGGCAAAGGCATCTGGACTTGGTTTTCAAGGTGAAGACTCTCTTGTCCAAGAGACTTTATCAATTTCACTTTAGAATACCAACACCTGAATAGAACAGTGACACTAACGACTCTCCTGAGCCTTAACGACTCTCACATCAGGAGTCACACTGTCCTTTCACAGCCAATGACTATGAGACCAGAACAGTCTGGTCCAATCAGAGTTAGTTTCAGGTCAGACCCCTCTCTCTAGAGATATAAGCTCAGCTCTCTGACCAGTTGATCTCAGAATTGACAGTCTCTTGGAAAAAGACAAAACATCTTCACCTTGAAAACTAAGGCCTTTGCTATAATATTTTGTTAAACAAATTAAAGATTTTTTTCTTAAGTTTCACATTGTACATGTAACACTTAAATTATAGTAACATGTAATTACCACAAACAATGTCTCCATTGTAGTCATTAAATGTAACCTAATAGTCGGCTTTCAATATCAGGATATGTATTTTGAATACACAACCTTCTTGGGACTGGGTCTTTTGGTCTTTGGGGGTTTATTGTGGTCTCCGAGAGGGTTTGGTCTATTATTTCTCACTTAAGTCCCTGGCCTTAGTTTCAACTTCATCTTTTTAGTATTGTGTGTTGTTGGTCATTTTCTATCTTTGTCACATGCATATCTTTTAAATCGCCCAACAGATCATCGCCCATCAGACCACTCCAGAGAGGAAAAATACCACGATAACCTGCTTTGAGGATGTGAGCAGAGCACAGGTGTAGAACAGCAAACAGTTTTTTTTTGTTACATGTTACCTGATTTGTGAAGATGGACAAAGTAGCTCACAGTGCTATTCTTGTTGAACATGAGAAGGAGACTTAAGAAGCTAAATTTACTTATTTATTGTTATTATTTTTTTATATAGCGCTTTTCCACCTAGCACTCAAAGCGCTTTACCAGTGTTACAGCTGGAACACCACTGGAGGCAAGGTGGGTTAAGTGTCTTGCCCAAGGACACAACGACAGTATGAACTCTGGGGAGAGTGGGATGTTATGATGTTTGGGGATGTTTCGAGCGGGACTCGAATCGCCCACCATCCAGTCGAAGGACGGCCGCTCTACCACTGAGCATTCGTATCAGCTTGGCACACACTCAAAGAAAGTGAACAAATAAATATCTGTGGAGGTTCTCAGTCATCCAGGTCGTCTTGTAGCAAAACTTAAAACAAAGGCATCTGGACTGGACTCTCCCATCAGGATTCACACTGCCCCTTCATGGAACCATAACAGCCTGGTCCAATCAGAGTTAGTTTTAGCTCAAACCCCTCCCTCTAGAGATAAAAGCTCTGTTCTTTTACCAGTTTTGAAATCCGAATTGAAAAAGTCTCTTGGATTAAGATACGTCTTCACCTTAAAAACCAAGTCCAGATGCCTTTGCTTTAACCTTTTCTTGAACAAATAAATGTAATGAATACATTTCTACAATACATCTTTGATCTATTTTCTACAGCATTATCAAGAAACACTAGAGGGCACCAAAAACCCACCCTCTCAGAGGCTGGCTGGGGAGGTTTCTGTTTGACCTGATTTACCACTCTTTGCTGCCCCTCTTAAGACTGTGTGCAATCCTGAAAATGCTCAGTGGCATTATGGCAGTAAACATCCCAGGACTGATAGCTATGGTTTTCTTCTACCTGCTGGTGCTCGGGACTGGGATCTGGGCTTCGTTCAAGTCCAGGAGAGAACAGAAGAAAAATGCAATTTCTGAACTGGAGATGACAATCCTGGGAAACCGGCAGATTAACATAATTGTGGGAATCTTTACTATGACAGGTATGTATGAGGGACATATATGCTACAGTCCCTAATCCCTGACATTATATTGCTGAATGTTGAGCTAAGCGGCTACCACGGGTTCAGGTGGAGTCAGATAATTAATTAGAAGTGAACTTTGTGAACACTTGTGGTGGATAAATCAGATAGATGACGTTATAGGAGTGCACGTTAATCATCGTGACACATAGTTTATCTTTGTGGTTTTCTCCTGCTGTCTGTCCCCTGAGGGGTCTATCTGAGTGAGAGACGGGGAAGTGCTGTGTTTTGAACGGCAGATTTGAATGATGATAATTTTACTTCAGTGTCAGTCATAGTGGATTACATTGTGACCCCCCTCCCCCATATTTCTAGAGTCTACTGCCACAGATCTCTTGAATGAAAATTAAGCAACTGTTCTTTTCCTTATTGGAGACAGATGTCATGTACCTGACCGTTCCTTTTAACAGTTGATTTATAATGTGAGTATTCAAATAAAAGAAGAAAATCGATCTACTTAATTTTACCAGATCTAATAGACAAGTTAGAATTATGCAAATATTCCTAGGAAGAATTTGATAATTGGTACAATAATTTTTGTAAGTTTTTATTTGCTGAAATTAAGTTATATTTAGAGAATACATTCAAGAAAAAATATTTTCATCACCCTAAAGGAACTTTGAAGCCCTTTTGGAATTAGACAAAAGTTATGGAACGAGTTTCGATCAGCAGAAGAAATGTTTCCTAACTGCTGAGAGCCCCAGAATAAAACGAGTTTGAGGGAAAACTATAAACAGAGACAGTATCTTTTTGACAAATAATTAAGTATATAAAAGAAGGTTTTTGAGGAGGAAAGCATTAAAACTGGACTATTTACAAACTAAAAATCCACAACAAATTGGGACCTCAAAGAAATACAGTGGGGTAAAAAGTTTGATGATATAATGGTAAATTTTTTTTTTGTTCATTTACATTTACTCATTCGTTTTTATCCAAAGCGACTTACATTAAGCTTCCATTCAACAGTGTTACAGCTGGAACACCACTGGAGGCAAGGTGGGTTAAGTGTCTTGCCCAAGGACACAACGGCAGCATGATCTGTGGGGAAAGCAGGAATCTAACCATCAACCATATACTTAATTATAGAGGAATCAGCTTTTTAGGCACAGTTTATCAAATCTATTCCTCAATTCTAAATTCCAGGCTGACTCATTATTTTGAAACAATAGAATATTTGGCAGACTAACAAAATGGATTTAGAAAACACAGAGCGTGTATTGATCATATTTACACAGTTTCAACAATAGTTAGAACCAGAATGTCAAACAATTCCACTTTTGTTTGTTTTGTAGATTTGTAAAAGGCTTTTGTTTGTGTAAATAGAGATCTGTTGTGGGTCGGGCTGGAGTTGATGGGAGATTCTATAAGGCATTAAAATCCCTGTATGCGGACTGTGTTGGATGTGCTCAAGTTAATGATATGCAGACTGACTTAAAATGTTAAAAGGAAATTCCAATAGGTTTTTGATTTGGTGGGAGTTTCACTGCCATCATTTTGGTTTTGGGATTTTATTTTGTACTATGCAAATATTGTCATATGTCATTTTGCACATTTATTTTGAAATTTACAAGTAGGAAATCTTGTTCAGTGTAGATAAATTGACGTTCTAAAGTAACAACAAGATTGCACAAGCCACAATAAAGTTTCATTGTTCCATCAGTCTAAAGAACTCTTCATTGACTAAAGGACATGAAGGGAGTGATAGTCTAAATTATACTGTCGTTAGTTACTTGACTCGTTTGTCGCTCATATTTGACATTTGATACTCTTAAATGAAGAGTGTAATTATCCCACGCCATTCGCATTCTTTTGAACCTAAGGTATGTTAATTTGGGTGATTCAAGTCTGTACTGTTCACACCTTCAGGTCAAAAGAGTCTGTCTGAAGTTCAGTGTCAAGTTCTGTGGGAATCCTTAATGCTGAATGGAACTAACCATATGCATTTTAAATAAAATGTTACTCGGTACTGTGAAAACACAGGAACTATATCTTTGTATTCTGATTTTGAACTTGTTTTAAGATGAACCTGGGGCAATTGAACTGTTAGCTTTTTAGTTATTGGCAACAACTAATGCTAAAAATAAATGCTCGGTGCAGGTGCATTTATTTGCCTTGTGCCTGTTGTTTTCAGAGAAATGACAATAGGATTGTCCATTTGTCATATTTGTTTAACAAATATGTTTTAGCTTAAATTGATGGATTTGTATTTAAAATGTCCTCACGCATTTATGAAGGAGTATTAAAGGCATAATATGCAGAAATTAAACATTCAGAGACATCCCTATTATCTCCATTCAAAAGGCTGTAGGTAAATAAGTAATAAATAAGACTTTACTTTAAAAGTATATCTGAACTCATATCCTCTTATTTTAATTTTACTGATCGCTTGCGTTTAGGAAAGATAACTAAACGGACCTCGACTGATTTTTGTTGAGGACCCCTGACAAGGTGCTGACTGTATAGTAAGCACCTTTCAGCTCATCACCATTCTGGGGTCACCACAGCAAAGTATTTTGCGTGAGAAGTTTGGCAATGTTTTTACACCCCTCTCCATTTTTTTATGGGCTTGGGACCGGCACAGACAGGAACTGTGGCTGGAGCATTTTGACTTGTGAAAAAGCTCCTTGTTTACTGCTCGAATCGTGTCAGCTCGTGTTTGCTGTGGTGTCCCTGTTTACAGATAGACGTGAATGATGTTTATACGACCACAAAATGAGACTGTTGTGACCTGTTGGTGTAACGCTAACTTTAGAAAACAGCGCTTTTTCAGAAATGTTTCAAAACGAACACATATTATTACATAAACAAATTTGTGATTAAAGAAACATAAAACAGCACACTTATTTAAAGTCTTTATTAATGCCAAAATGTGTTACATTTATGCATGTCTTATGACTTTCTTACCCCTTTTTTTCAAGTGCGGTCCGTGAACATCTCCATTTGGAGGGGTGTGTAGCCCTTCCTCTTAGCCCTTTCCCTCGATGTAAAAGAGAATTGGGATACCCCTTCGCCTCTTGTGAACACGTAAAAACCAAGGGGTAAGGCTAAGGGGAAGTGCTAAGGGTTAGAAATGGGATTGGGTCTATTTCTGTCATTTGTTTGTAGAATAGAAAAATAATTAGAATAGCTGACTCTGCTGTTGTGGTGAAGGCTTAATATGACAAACATATTTTTTCCTGCAGCTACATGGGTTGGAGGCGGATTTATTGTCGGCACAACTGAAATGGTGTACACCCCATCCATGGGACTCACATCAGCGATAATATTATTACTGGCAGACAGCGCCACGCTTTCTTCTAAGTAAGTAAACGGACAGATGATCAGAGACATTCATGTGAAATTTTCTTTAAGTCTCCCTGTTAAAAAATAAATGTGTGCTTTAATTTATTTTTGTAGGTGCGTTTGTGTTTGTTCAGCCAATGAGAGACAGAAAATGTCTCACTATGATGGACCCCTTTCAGAGGAAGTATGGAAAGGTCATCACAGCATCTTTATGCCTGGTCTCAGTTATGCTTGATGTGCTCTGGATGGCGTTGACATTAATTGGTTTAGGTAATATCAATCACCACAAGGTCACAAAAATGATGGCCCTGTCTCAAACTCGATTATGTGCATTTGCCAGGTGCCACTGTGAGTGTGGTTCTGGACCTGTCCTACAATGTGAGCATCTGGATCTCCGCAGCCGTGGTCATCACCTACACCCTACTCGGAGGTTTCTACTCTGTGGCCTACACAGACGTCATACAGCTGGTTCTCATCTTTGTCAGCCTGGTGAGAACACTGCATTTCATGACCACCCCAACAGAGACACAGGACAGCACGGAGATACTTCAAATGATTGTTGTGTTTTATTTATTTATTTATTTATTTTTATTTATAAAAGGGACAATGTATATTAATAAACATATGCATGCAAATATATAAGATTATAGACATGGCTAATTTACATCTTGAAATCCCTTGGCAGGCCAAGGCCAGCTGTTCAACACATACAATGCAAAATACATTAACAACCAGTCAATATACTGTACATATATAGGGGCATTACCTCCAACCCCTTTGGACACTATGGATTTTCTAGGCAGCATCAGTAACAACTGAACACTCTTTATGAGTCAGGTTTAAGCGTCAGGTACAAGTCCTAACAGACAAAGCAGTGGGCTGGGGAGGAGTGTCTGCCCTATCACCACTTAGTTATAGGTTAGACTAGTTTCTCTGCATACCACCTGCCAGAACATTTCAATCTCTGTACACTCCCAGAGACAAGGGTATCTAGTCCCTTTGAGGAGTTGACAGGAGATTTAAGACAGTTTGGAGAAGCTCCTTGAGTGAACTTACTGTATATGTAGGAGGGAAATAAACGGTTAAAATATTATAAAGCATTTCTCTATCTATCTATTACAGATTATATTATATATTCTAGAAGGCAGCAGCAGGATTTCCTCCCATGATTCAGAATCTATTGTCCTTTTGAGCAATGTATTCCAAGTAGTCCGTATAAAATGTAGTCTGTCCTTCAATGTCTGGTATTCAGAATAAAATCTGGAGACGAATCGTCCACGCTTCTGGCAGTCGAGGACAGTCTTTTCAGTGCATCGTCTGAGAGTTCAAGAATATTCATTTTTGTTGTTTACATAAGGCCTGACCTGAAGATACTTAGACCGTGAGCTGATGGAGTTACCCTTGGTGCTAGGACCTTCTGGTGGTATTACCCAGTGGTGAATTGTGCCTATCCAACCTGGGCCTTCAACCACCTGGGCCATCAACACTGGTTATAAAACAATGTCAATGATGGGTGTGCGCGTTTTGAGGGAGGGTTCTAGTTGTTGCTGATCAGTTGATATGTGGTGTTGTAGAGCAGTATGTGTGTGCAAAGTCTCTTGGAATAAGAGATAAAACCGCTTCACCTTGAAAACCTAGTCCAGATGCCTTTGCTTTAACTTTTTCACATACATAAATGCTATAGGGGGTTTACATAGTCTTAAAACAATGTGTGTTTCTCAATGTTAAGGCATCTTGCCTTTAACGGCGCTGGGGAAGGTATCCATGTCATCACGTGCTGCCGAAAGTGTGTTCCAAAGTTCAGAGCCAGGCATTTGTCCTCCGCTGGCCAGAGTACCAAGGATACATCTGTGGCTCCTTCGTTTCCTTCCTCGCCTGACTATTAATCATAATGCACTGTGCCACTTATTAAAAAGAAAATAGCAAGACAAAGAAGCTGTACTTTCCAACACACATTTTCACTTTAGAAGTAAGTATAACTTTGATATTCATAATCAAAAATGTAGTATTTAAATAGTGCTTTTACCCTTTTCAAAAAAGTTAATAAAATTGTTCTGAGCTATTTTTAGCGTGGTCATTTATTGCTGCTAATAGCTTTGGTAGCTATGTACAGTGAAAGGAAAGTTAAATTAGGCATTTTGTTTATCTATCTTTTTTTTTATTTTACCTCAGCCATTTTATTAGAGAATCAAAACCCTATAGCTTAAGCAAAATATAAATCAATATTTTCATTTTGTAGTTTTCCAGGGACGAGGGAATAAACCGAGACGTCCATCACCCAAGTATCCACCAAGCACCCCTTTACCAGCAGCTGGGCCTATTTTCATTATATTTGTTCAAATAAACCTCCTACTTTGTTTTTCTGGCTTGTATTTTGCTCATAAAACTAATAAAGTAGTGTGTGTGTGTGTGTGTGTGTGTGTGTGTTGTGCACAGAGGACAACAATTAAGTAGTTTGATCATTTAATTCAATATTTACATTTCATAAAATATATTCAAATGAGATAAACATGTGACATAAAACACTGCCTGTTCCCCACGAAAGACATGCTGCAGGATGTGCACAAAGCCTACAATCATGACCTGTTCAACAGAGAAAGAGAAAGGAGGTGGGGTACATTGTTGGTTTATTTGATAAATTTATTAAAACAATAATACAATGCTATAATACAAATAATATTATTGATCAAATTTGAACTAGTGCCTAATTATTTATCTGGTTTGTAAATATGATTGTTTTTATAATTGATAAAGCCAACAGGTCTTCGGTGATCTTAATTGAGTTAGAGCCCAGTTTAATGCAGAGTTCAGCTGCTGGAAGGCGCTAGCTTATGAGGCTAATGCTGATTAATAACAGCAAATTTACGTACTGTTAAAACATAAATGCCAAGGCGTGGTAGCTCTTTCTCCGGTTCCCCCTTTATTTTCATAAAATTTCAGATAAAAGTTAAATCTCCAGCTCTGTCTTTCCGCTGTAAGCAATGTGTGCACTGGGACGGTTTGCAGCCGAGTGTGAAGCAGCTGGGATGAGGATCAGCACCTCCAAGTCTGAGACAATGGTTCTCAGTCGGAAAAGGGTGGCTCCAAGTTTGTGAAGAGCTCCTGCCTCAAGTGGAGGAGTTCAAGTATCTAGGAGTCTTGTTCACGAGTGAGGGAAGGAGGGAACGTGAGATTGACAGACGGATCGGTGCAGCTTCTGCAGTGATGCGGTCGATGTACCGGTCTGTGGTGGTGAAGAAGGAGCTGAGCTGTAAGGCAAAGCTCTCGATTTACGGTCAATCTACGTTCCTACTCTCACCTATGGTCATGAGCTTTGGGTCATGACCGAAAGAACAAGATCCCGGATACAAGCGGCCGAAATGGGCTTTCTCCGCAGGGTGGCGGGGCGCTCCCTTATAGATAAGGTGAGGAGCTCGGTCACTCGGGAGGAACTCAAAGTAGAGCCGCTGCTTCTCCACATCGAGAGGAGCCAGCTGAGGTGGATCGGGCATCTGTTTCGGATGCCTCCTGGACACCTCGGGGAAGACCTATGACACGCTGGAGGGACTATGTCTCTCGGCTGGCCTGGGAACGCCTCGGTATTCCCCCGGAAGTAAAATCTAAAGGGAGAGGAGTCTTCAGTTGTTTTTGGTTGGATTAGTTTAGCAACTGTCCCAAAGAGAAACCTGGGGTTATGTCGGTTTTCTCTGATTAGAGATGAGAAATAGGCCATCTTTGCAGTGCTGAGGGCGTTTATAGGTGTTTACACACAAACACCACTTTTGATAATTTAGATTAGTTTTTGACTTGTGCCCTATGCGTTCAAAACTCCTGCACGCCTGTTTTAAAGCCCGGGTTTTCTTGTTATACCATGGCGTAGGTCGTCTGGTTGAAAGTAGGTAAAGTGTCAGGATGAACAACAAGTATTTCCCTGTCCCCTCCCTGTCACTAACTGGCTTCTATAACCTGTGCTTAAGGTAAAGCAGCAGGTGCTACGCGCACACTGCTTCCCTTCCCAACCTCCCTGTTACTTCCGTGGCCAGAGCGACTAGTTTGGCCACCAAAATCGCACCCCTTGGGCAAAAAGATGCAAATCATTGTGTTTTAATCTAAATGGCCCCAAATTTGGTGAGTATCATCTAGACACATGTGCCAACCAAAGTTGTGACTTTGTTTTTGATATCTTATCGGGTATGGGTGTGGCAAGCCTGTAACAAGGTGGCTATTTTTGTGAAAATAAAACGTCTCTTAACTCTCAAGCGCCTTCTCGGATCGAGTTGGACCCAAAAAGGCGTTTGTGCACATTCATGACCTGAACACAAAAATATGTAAATAAAAGGGTTATCTTTAGAAATGTCCCTTTCAGCGCCCTCTACAAACTTATAATGGGACCCAAGAATTTAGTTTGTCATAGAGACATGAAATTTGGTACACACATCTCTTATGTCATGACGAGCATAAAAGCCAATGACAACCACCCCCTATTTATAAATGTGTTGCCATAGCAACGTCCCAAATATGTGGAAAAAGTCAATGGGAAGTGAAATTTTTAGTTTGTCGTAGGCAAATGAAACTTGGTACACACATCTAGTATGGGCTTATGTACAAAAAAAGCCAATGGGGACCACACCCTATCACACACGGGAAGGCGGCCATTTTGAATTCAAAATGTGACCCGACTTAGAATATACCTCTCTTTTAAAAAACAACAGAAAATAGCTGCTTCATTCCACAGACACCAAACCTGGGCAAAATGACCTAAACACATGTGTGTGTAAAATAGACAGGCGTTTTTCTAGACTTTTTTGCTCGAGTTATATTTTTAGGCCCGAGCCGGTGATGACCGGGAGGGCCTATTGTTTTTGCTCTGATTTTATATATTTTTTTCCTGCAAAATTATCCTAAATTTGACCCAGTGAACATGCACGAAAAGTCATTTTTATTGGTCCCATTTTTCAAGCTCGGCGAAAAATTTATGTATTTGAAGTCCCCGAAAAAAAAATACAAAAAATGACTCAGTGGCTGCCCCTAGAAAAGTCAAAATACATTGGGCCTATGGAAAGTGAAAGTAACTTTTTTCCAACGTAGAAAATTGATACTTGGTACATCCATAGAACACCTCAGGGCAAACAGAAAAGTCAATGACAGCCACACCCTAAACTCAACAGGAAGTCCGCCATGTGGGGTGAAACGCGGCCACTAAAATCGCACCCCTTGCGCAAAAAGATGCAAATCATTGTGTTTTAATCTAAATGGCCGCAAATTTGGTGAGTATCATCTAGACACGTGTGCCAACCAAAGTTGTGACTTTGTTTATGATATCTTATCCGGTATGGGTGTGGCAAGCCTGTAACGAGGTGGCCATTTTTGTGAAAATAAAATGTCTCTTAACTCTCAAACGGCTTCTCAGATCGAGTTGGACCCAAAAAGGCGTTTGTGCACATTCATGACCTGAACACAAAAATATGTAAATAAAAGGGTTATCTTTAGAAATGGCTCTCCAGCGCCCCCTACAAACTTATAATGGGACCCAAGAATTTAGTTTGTCATAGAGACATGAAATTTGGTACACACATCTCTTATGTCATGACGAGCATAAAAGCCAATGACAACCACCCCCTATCTATAAATATGTTGCCATAGCAACGTCCCAAATATGTGGAAAAAGTCAATGGGAAGTGAAATTTTTAGTTTGTCGTAGGCAAATGAAACTTGGAACACACATCCACCATGGGCTTATGAACAAAAAAGCCAATGGGGCCCACACCCTATCACACACGGGAAGGCGGAAGATGTGAACCGACTTAGAATAGACCTCTCTTTTAAAAAACAACAGAAAATAGCTGCTTCATTCCACAGACACCAAACTTGGGCAAAATGAGCTAAACATATGTATGTAAAATAGACAAGCGTTTTTCTAGACTTTTTTGCTCGAGTTATATATTTTTTTATTATAATTTGGTATATAATTTTTTAATTAAATTTTTCTAAAAAATGATCCTCAATTTGACCCAGTAAATGTGCAACTAAAAGTCATTTTTATTGGTCCCAGACTTCAACCCCGGCGGAAAATTTATGTATTTGAAGTCCCCGAAAAAAATACTGAAAAATGACTCACTTGAGTACGTACGTATATATATATATATATATATATATATATATATATATATATATATATATATATATATATATATATATATATATATATATATGCTACTATTGTTCTGTTGTAATCTGCTGCTTCCAATCTTTTGTGACTGGTCTGACTTGAATTAGTGAGCAAGAGTTGTACTGATAGAACTATAGGGTAGGGCTGTTACTATAGGGCCTCCATGACCTATTCCGCTTAGGGCCCCACATGAAGTCAAGAAACACTGCTCCAACTACAGCACCTTTATTAATGTCTTGACTTGATGTTTCTCGAGACTTGATTTTGTTTTTCCTGGAGAAAGCAAATGAGTGTTTCAGTTGAGTGGTGTTTTCTGAAGCCAAACTGCATTGTGATGATTAAATGGACTGGAATTTGAATGTTTGTATAAAAAGTAAACATTGTAGAAATAAATCAAACACATTTTTTTGCAGTGGATCTGTGTTCCCTTTGTCCTGACGAACCCTCACACTTTGAACATAAGTGAGACACTGATGAACAACACTTTGCACACTCCCTGGATTGGTGCGCCAAATATTAAAAAATCTGGATTATGATTGATGATTTCCTTTTATTGGCAAGTCAAAATAATTATATTAACCAATTCCCCCTTTGTTGAATTTTCCCATTGTAGTAATGTAAATGCAAGTATTTACACTTTCTCTTTGCAGTCGGTTGGAAATACAGCATACCAGTGTGTCCATCAGAGAACCCTGTCAGCCGCTTCTGCTCAAACTGCAAAGCTCACTTGTTGCATAGCTGCTGTGTTCATACTGATATTTGGGATACCACCTGTTTTGCTTGGAGCAGCGGCTTCATCCATAGGTAAGTTTCACTGACTGGCCTTTATACTGTTTGATCCAGAAGCATTTATTACTCCAGCTCATCCTGGTTTCCTCAGGCAGCTCACCAAATTTGGGGAAATGTGAGGAACGTGAAAAGAACAAAAGGGTTTATTGAGAACAGAGCAGATTGGTGATGGAGCTTGGCTGTGGTGAGGCTGGAGCTGGTTAGACCTGGTCCTGGCAGGACATTTTTCCACCAGACAGCAGAGCTTAAAAATACAAGTACAAAATGAGACCGAGTCACATTAACTGCTTTGATCAATGACTTGCAATATATTCTACAACCTAAGTAGCTATAACAATCTGGCGATGAGTGGAGGTGAGCCTGGAGGCTTTATACTAGAGTTAATGAGGAAAGGAGTCAGCTGTGCCAGCACAGAGGCCACACCTGCCAGGAGAACGCCACACCTAAAAAGGAATTGAAAAGATCACACAAGGGAGACCAAGGCTGTGTCCAAGTCAACACTTATCTCTATTATAGTGTACCATACTGTATAGTAACCACATCATTTTATAGTGGTGTCCAAATGTCTAGTGACACAAATGTAGTGCACTGAAAAGTTTCCACATAAAAGAACTACAATAATCCAGTTAATGCAACTGCAAGTTTTGGTCATTGAATAAGATTTATTTTGACAAAAACACTTAAGCTTATTTATATTAATAACTTAAGTGTTATATATATATATATATATATATATATATATATATATATATATATATATATATATATATATACTATATTTACTTACACTCTCAACAGTATGTTGAGAGTCTGTTGCATTATTATAAAAGTAAATAATTTCCAGGAAAGTAAGTATTGTGTTATTAACAAAAAAAAAATGGTATGTCAAATAACTTGGATACACCTAATATTACGTTAAATGAATGAAATGGACAATAAATAGAATAAAATAGTATTATTATAAAACACTGTACACTAATCTACACTATTTCAATGTTTTTGTGGAGAGACCCCCATACCACTTATAACTTTTATTATTCCGACAAATATTGTGCTGTTTTGACTTAATCTTTTGTATATGTCACATATATCATTTCAATTATTCAATAACCCCTTTTTACTTAAAGCTCCATCATGTAACTATTGGCATAACTAAAACCAAAGCATCAAACTAATTTGAGATGGTTCTTTGGCTTAAAATGAGCCTCCTCTCAGAGTCTGCGAGGGTCCTGGCGGAAAACCAGAGTCGTATCATTGGAGGCCCAGGCCGCGCAACCCAGCTGTCACGTGACCAGGGATCTCTCAGACAGAGACAGGAGAAACAAGAAAACATGTGGGCGAAGAATAATGGTCCTCTCTCGCTGTGTTGGCAATATTTTTTTTTTTGCTAAACACTAAAAGACACTACAAGAACACAAAACTCCAAAAGCAACAGGAAAAGGATTTGAGAAACAAAGTTTGGACTCTCGTTGGGAAAGTTCCAAGAACAGACCTGGTGCAAAACAGACAACTTCTGGTATGTGTCGTTTTTACCTGTCAATACCTGGATGACTTGTTTTGTTGTTTCTGTAGTTTATTGCGTTATGTTGGTTCTGTACTTGAGTTGGCATTAACTTGGCTCTGTGTTTTCACCGTTTTATTGTCTACAACCTTACAGTATATACAATGACAACAACTGACAACTAGTAGTAGCTATTCATGATATTATGAGATAAAACCTTTACCATCCACCGTAAAAGCACTAAAACACTTAAACAGACCAGCTGCAGAACGAGAAGGAGACTCTTCATAGAGGCCTCAGTCTTCAGTCTGAGGAGCTGCACTGAGAGGAACTGCTCTGGAGTTTTTACACTACATTTAGAGTCACTTTACAATCACATTTACTCTATTGTGGACAGTCCAGTTCTAATCAGCTGTACTGAAAGGATTACAGGACAAAAATGCTATAAACCAAATAAATCCTTAATGGATTATAACATTTTCTCTCCCTTACACATATTGTGTGTTGTCTGTAACAGTGCCCTCTTTCTCTTGTTCTTCATCCTTCTAGAGCCGGCCTGGACATGTCTGGTGTAGTACATAAAACTACAGTATATTTACAACACAAATGTATTTTATATTACAGTTTTGACAAATAAAAGATAGCTATCCACCATGGGAAAATTGGTTTGCAGTGATATCACCAGGGATTAGAAAAACAAAACATAACAAGCACAAAAGAACAAAAATAAATAAATAAAGAAGATTTTTAGACCAGTTGACTTTACTTTACCAGAGACTTACTGTAAAGCCAGTCAACTATTTTATTGCTTATTTTTGGAAACAAGAGTTTGGCAGTACCTTCACCCAGATGGCAGCAGCTCAAAAGAGGAGCTGAGTGGATGTCTAGTATCAGCCACAATGTTTTTTGCCTTTTTGAAAGTGATGCACAACAGTTTACCAGCTGTGGTCACTGTTCTCCTGAGGCATTCTGATTCCTCAGAGCGTAACGGGAGTTATCCGTCAGTAGTCTCACCACCTCTGCCATTGGGCTGGCAGTGGCTCAGTGGTAGAGCAGTCGTCTTTTAACCGGAAGGTAGTGGGTTCAATTCCCGCTCTCCCCACAATTCATACTGTGTTAGTGTCCTTGGGCAAGACACATAACCCACCTTGCCTCATATGAATGTATAAGCATTTTTAGTGAATGTATGTGGTGATGGTCGGAGAGGCCGTGGCGCAAAATGGTTTCCACATCTCTGTCAGTCTGCCCCATGGCATCTGTGGCTACAGTTGTAGCTTACCGTCACCAGTATGACTGTGTATGAATGAATAATGGACTGCCTGTAAGCGCTTTGAGTCCCTTGGGAGAAAAGCGCAATATAAGTCCAATCCATTATTATTATTTTTCTTTACAGGTGTAGGCCCTTTCCCTTGAACAGGTCATCCCGTTGCCAAAACAGATTGAAGTTATTGATGAAGCGCAGTCCTCTGGACACCCTGGTGTTTGGACATCACCTGGGGAGGATATCTGTGATGTTAGTGACTGTAGCGCTTTGGTAGCTGCATGTAATGATTCTGCTGTTGTTTATATCGCTGATTGCACCGTCGCCCTGCAACAGGATATCTTTGTTTTTGACGTTTGCATCAAGATTCCTTTCCTCTGTTGGTCTGGTGCTTTTTACCAACTTCATGGCTCCCGTTAAGCAAAGAAATCTTACTGTTTTCTCTCTATTTGTTTCACATTCAGCTCAACCAGTGGTTGATATGTGTTTCTTAGCTTTATTTCAGGTTGTGCTAATGCTTAAGCAACACCAGCGTTCTCCATTCTGTGTCTTTTTGGCTTGCCACCAAGTTTATTCCTAGAGACAGCACTTTGGTCTTTAGAAATTTTAGGAAAAGTCACTGTATCATCCAGGTTTAAGTTAACAGTAGCCTTTTTGCCACCTATTCTGTTAGTGAAACTGGGCTTCTTACTAGTTACTTGGATGTGTCTGGTAGCATCTCATGAAGGCCTTTCTAGGATTCTAAAGCAAAAATCTTGCCTGTACCACACTGATATGTAAAAACGTAATAAACACTATACATGATATTTTTGACATTGTTTGAAATTAGAAACGCAAATTAACTGAATAAATTTGATTTATTGGCTAGCCCTACAATGCAAACTTTATAAGGTTTGTATTTGTGTGTGTTAAAAAGGTTCAAAAAAGCAACAGCTAACTTATTTTTAATTAATTTATTTATTTATATCCTTAGTCAGAGCAAGAAAAATTCTGTTCCATTTCATTGTGGTGGTGACAAGAGAAAAAAACATAACCATCTAATTTTTTTCTCAGACTGGAATCAGACTTTGTACGGTTCTCCATCTCCTTATGAACGAGGTGAAGCAGCTCAAGTTCTTCCCATCATGCTGCAGTACCTCACTCCTTCTTACATCTCAATCATCGGTATCGGATGTGTGGCCGCCGCCGTGATGTCATCTGCAGACTCGGCACTAATCTCAGCCGCTTCCATTTTTTCTGCCAATGTCTACAAGAACATCCTAAGACCTCAGGTGAGAGAAAAGTTTCTAAATCTATAAAAAGGACTAAAAACGTCAACTGAAAATTTCTCCTTTTACCTTTCCTCAGGCATCAGAAAGAGAGCTCCAGTGGGTGATCCGTGTGTCAGTTGCTGTAACTGGCGTGATTGGGACATCACTGAGCACATTAAATAACAGCGCATTATTGTTTTTGTTTCTCGGAGCAGATATAGTCTACATCATAGTCTTCCCTCAATTCTTTTGTGTCCTCTTCTTTAACGTTTCAAATGGTTACGGAGCTGTCATGGGATTTTTGGTGGGGTTTCCTTTAAGGTTGCTGTGTGGAGTGCCATCTCTAGGGTTACCTGCAGTCCTCCACTTCCCCGGGTGCACTCTTGAGGACGGAGTTTATGTTCAGTACTCTCCGATTAAAACTATCTCGATGGTGGTGACTGTTGCTGCTGTGTTTCTATTCTCCCACCTGGCCGCTCTGCTCTTCAACAGAGGACTGCTTCCTGAGAGATGGGACGTGTTTCAAGTTAAAATTCAGGCATTACCACAGCCAATGACAACAATTGCCAATGATAATATGAATTTGAATATTACAAGAAATGACTCTCAGATGGGAGCCATGGAGCCAATGATTGGCATTCAGGACAGTCACTAAATCAATTGACAAATGAAAAAAAAAAAAAAAAAAAGCAATAAAGTAATGCAATAATATAATAACAGTTGTAAGAAATAAATCATTATACTCCCCTTCCTGTAATTCTTTAGCCTCCATTCCCAAATTAAAACAGCCTACTTTGCTGTAGTGTAAGGCCAAAGTGTCTGGGTAATAATTGACTTCATCAAGATTACACCTTCAGTGACCCTTTTGGACTAAAGGAATAATAATAAAAATTAATGACTGGATTTCTAATATGACTTCAGGACCACAATGGTGGCAGGGGTGACTCCTTCATTGTAAGGAGTCACCATTGCTAATTGTGTTCATATGGTGCTGGTGAATCTCAATTATGCTTAGGTACTTTCTTTCTGTAAAATTATAAATTTACCGACTGAATTGTGGAATCAAATGTTCGCTAGCACTGAGTGCTAGTTGTTAGCGGTGTATTTTTTTTTTGCTGCAAAGAGAAACTGCAGCAAAAAAAAATATGGAGAATAACTCTCGGTGCAAACAAGGAGTTGCTTAAACCCCTTTAGCTCTGCTCATAACTACCAAATGTTCATTAATTTTCCGAATTTTAACCCTTTTTATTGCCAGTTTAATTATTTGAAATATTAACAATTTATTTATTAGCAAGAGCCATGTGACTACCAGGGGCCAAATGTTTATAACACACAAAAACATTTTTTTGTTTTTGTTTGTGCGTGTGCAATAATTTTGATGTCAACATTTGATTCATCAAACATGGGGACCATGGGCTACAAGCATATTTAGGGGCCCCTTTGTGGAGGTCTGGGGGCGCTATTATAATCACTTGAAGAGAAATATATAAAAGAATTAGCTTAAGAAGACAGAACAACTTCTCAGTCCTGTAAAATAAATGGTTCATTAATATAAATTCATCTATTCAAATAAAAAAACTACTGTTAGTATGTTTGGGCGCTCAAATTAAAGTTGCTGCCCTTGCAGAAACCACCAACTCCACCAGTTCCACTGCTGCCACCAGCTCCGCCAGAAGAAGAGGATACAGGTCTCCATCTGCAAAAGTGTTAAATGACTAAATAACTAAATGTTACAGGTGCATTTGTAGAGAGCAGCAGGTCACATGCTGCAGGCTCTGCTGGTGAAATTGAACTGAACTACACACATGCACGCACAGGTGCACGCATACACACACACACACGCACAGTATGGCAAGCCGAAAGGGTCAAATTATTTCCCTTTTCAATCGCGTTGTACTTGAAAACGTTGCAAAACGTAAAGTTTTGACCTAATGCACATGAGCTCCTGCACAAGCCTCATATATTTTCTCTATTTGTAGAGAATACAGTACCTTTATACTGTATAGGCCTATACTCAATCTATTACTTTATCTAGTTAAACTATATAAAAAGGCTTATTTGGATACGTTGCACCTGTAGGCAGAGCACTACTCTCTCGTTGGCCTGTATGGGGTGCCAAATGTAAAAAGTGAAGTTTAAACTTGTTAACTCATGTTTTATTAATATATAATGTTTTTTCATATTTAAGGTAGAATTTCTTAACAAAACAATAATATGTTTAAATATTCTAAATAATGCCATCCATCTTCATCCGCTTATCCGGGGCCGGGTTGGAGGGCCAGCAGTCTAAGCAAAGACGCCCAGACTTCCCTCTAGCTCTTCTACAGAGGTCCCTCCAGTGTGTCCTAGATCCCGGTGGGATGCATCCGGAACAGATGCCCAAGCCACCTCAGCTGGCTCTTCTCAATGTAGAGGAGCAGCGGCTCTACTTTGAGCTCCTCCCGAGTGACCAAGCTGACATCATCATCTGCTAAATATAATATATGGCACTCTGAGGGGTGTACACGTCATGCTCATTTGCATATTTTCTAAATATTTAGCTTTACACTCAGCAAGACATTTAAAGTGCACATTTAGATTTATCATTTAGGTTTAGAGTTAACATTTATATATATATTTAACATTCAGAGTTAGCATTTAAAATTATTTATAATATTTCAATATATGTTTTGTAAAGAAATTCTTACTTAAATGTGAAGAAAATTAGCTAAATGTGAAGAAAAAATAGTTAACAAGTTTAAGCTTCACTTTTTACATTTTGTACCCCATAGGTCTGCTCTGGGATTGTACCTATTGAAGGAATCACACAGTATTTGGACAGGCTAATGTAGTTACCATTTGATGACAGCGGGTGGCAGCACAAAATCATTCATTACTATTACTGGAATACTCTAATTTGTACAATGTACACTTTTCCAAAATAGTCTGTGGTTTCCAATTGTGTATTAGGTCTGCAAAGGTTTTACATTTACATTTATTCATTTAGCAGACACTTTTATCCAAAGCGACTTACATTACATTACATTACCAGTGTTACAGTCACTGGAGGCAAGGTGGGTTAAGTGTCTTGCCCAAGGACACAATGACAGTATGAACTGTGGGGAGAGCAGGAATCGAACCCCCTACCTTCTGGCCCCCCTACCTTCCGGCCGCTCTACCCACTGAGCTACTGCCGCCCCCTGTTTTCAGTCTTCCAGGTCAACGTGAAGAAAAGGTTAGAGCAAAGGTGTCTGGACTTGGTTTTTATGCCATTCATGCCTTTGCTCTAACCTTTTCTTCAGTTATGTTTTAGTTTTGGATATTTATTTAAATATATTTAGTTTATACGTTTGAAGTGCTTTTATATATACTATTGTAATGTATTAACTTGCACAAGATGTCAATTGAATAAACATTTTACTTAAAACATAAAGTATAATGACTGAACAGACCTCAGGTGAGAGAAAAGTTTCTAAGAACAAAAACATTAGCCTGAACTATTTATAAAAAACAGGAGACAGTAGGAGGAAACAATTTAGTATGTCTTATGATGAACATCATCAGAGGTTTTGATTGAGGAAGTGCCCTCAGAGGCAGGAGCACCCACAGTAAAAAGAATTGAGAGACTCTGGAGCGGCCTGGGCTCTCTACTTCGAATCAACAGAGACTTGGCAAACCAATGGAATCACCACAGTTTAAGAACAGAGCGCCATGTTTAAGAACATGTGCCCAATGTAGATTTTTGTCAAGGGTTACCTACAGCAACAAGGTCAACTGCAATGCAAGACGTTCATGATGGGCCAGCACTGCCAGTGACCCTGCTCTGCAATGATACAGTAGCTCCAGCTCAAGTCTCTGTTGCCACATCCAATGCTTTCACACCAACCTCATTTATGCTTCAGTCAGAATTATCTCAAGAGGTGGTCAGGTGTTAAGGGTTAACATCTGCACAATAGAAAATGACAGTTTAGAAAGAGACCACTAGTCATCAAAGAAATGGGTAGAATATGTATTAATAGAACATGTTTAGTAACACCAACAACTTCATTTAAGAAAATTAAATAAATGTTTGGGTTAATCTGTGCACTACAATAGTAATCTAAATTATTTAGAATATTTGCCATAGGCGCGCATACACGCACGTCCACACACACAAACCCATGAACACACACATCACATTTATTTGTTACTAATCATATTTTCAAAGCTTGAACATTTTTCGGTAGCCACTAGCCATTAACCCTCATACCGTGTTGCGGACAAATATAGTAAAATAATTTTGAATTTTTTTTTTTTAATACTTCCCTTGATCTGAGTGGTACGAGACTTAGCTACTATTCCTAAGTTTGCCACCTGAACACACACACAGAAAAATTACTCGATTCTACAATGTGGGTTCGTTAGTTTACCCAAAAATGAAAATTCTGTCATTAATTACTTACCCTCATGTTGTTTGACACCCGAAAGACCTCGATTCATCTTCAGACACAGATGAAGATAGTTTTGTTGAAATCCAATGGCTCAGACAGGCCTTCATGTCATGTCATCTATCAAAACCCATAAAAGGCCCTAAAGACGTCTTTACAAAGCCCATCTCACTACAGTAGTTCTACAAACATTTTATGAAGCAACAAGAGTTAATGAGCGCAAAATAAATGAATAATGACTTATAAATTAATTTCAAAACAAAGATTCAAACCGTTATAAATCAGCATATCAATTCATGATTCGGATCGCGTGTCAAACCCATAGGTCAAACTGATGAAATCCTGTGACTTTGACAATCTAAATCATAAATCGATGCACTGATTGATAACGGTCCGAAGCTTTGTTTGGAAATTATCCTATATAAGTTGTTATTTATGTTTTTGTTTTTGAGCACAAAAACTATTCTCGTCGCTTCATAAAATTATTGACTTGACTTGACCTGACCTGCCCAGGAAAAAAATACTTGGGACTTACTTGAGACTTGAACGTTCAGACTTGAGACTTAATTGAGACTTGCACATGTATGACTTGGTCCCATCTCTGACCGATGCTATCCTGGCCTAGCAAACCTCCTGCTGTGGAGCATGTCTTTGACTTTATGTAGATACAGCAGCCTTAAAATATGCAGTCAATTTAAGAATTTCTGTCAGTATGTCTTTGTTACGCTGTTCTTTTAACTTTTGCATTTTCCGTTTTTGGGCTCCACTATTGTTCAGACATTGAATTAAGCAGTGATGTTGACGTAAATGATCGTAAGTGATTGACATGATTTGACAAGCAGCTTATTGGACAGAAACGTCACATCTATCCAATCAATCACCTGCTTATTTTTCATGTTTCCAGTGAGGTAGTGGCGCCTGCCAAATTTTTTATTAAGATTGCCTGGTAGGGCCAAATGAACAATTAGGGGGGGGGGGGGCAACCCAGAAGCCATTAGGCTATCCATTGTCCTTTGTTTGCATGAGAAGGGATGAGGAAGGATTGAAGCTTTCACCAGGCACAGCTTCAAGATTCAAGATTTTTATTCGTCACATACAAAATTATATACAGCATATATAACCAGCAGTGAAATGTGAGTCAGGTCCGCTCCATGGACAGTGCAATTATTAAGGAAAACAACACAGATGAAAATATACATAAATGTAGCTATGTAAGAATGAAATAAAAGTAAACAATAAAAAATATAAGAATAGAATATAAAAAATGTGTATTGTGGAATTAAATATAGAACGCAAAATAATGTATATGAATGTAAACTGTAGTCTTAAATATTAAAATGTACAGGGATGTACAATGTGCATATATGCATTTAGCTGTAGTCTTAAATATTAAGATACACAGGAAGGTGCAAGAAGCAAATGTCCAAAACAGGGTGACACTGTCAGTGTGTCTATGTGAGGTAGTGAATAAAATAAAGAGATAAGGTGAACATTAAGTGGAGGCATGAGGATGTTAAAAAGCTGGTTTAGAGTTCAAGAGCCTGATGGCCTGGGGGAAGAAACTCCTCCTGAGTCTCTCAGTTTTTGCCATCAGGCTACGGTAGCGCTTACCAGGTGGCAGCAAAGTGAAAATATGATTACTGGGGTGGGTGGAGTCTTTGATGATTTTTGCAGCTCTACTTCTGCATCAGCTCACAAAAGAAAGGAAAATGCTACAAAATCAAAAGAGGCTAGAGTTGATTAAAAGCCACAATTAAACTGGATGAAAAGGTGAAAGCAAAGCATCTGGACCCAGTTTTTAAGGTGAAGACGTTTCGTCTCTAATTCCAAGAGACTTTCTGAGATCAACTGGTAAGAGAGCTTAGCTTATATTGCTAGAGGGAATGGTTTGATTGATTTGAACTAAACCTGATGTACCAGGCTTTTCTGGTCTAAAAGTCGTTAGCCCTGAAAGGACAGTGTGACTCCTGATGTGAGAGTCGTTAAAGGCTCAGGAGAGTTGTTGGTGACACTGTTCCATTCAGGTGTTGTTGTTGTTTTTATAGAGTGAAACTCTTTTACTTTAGGTTTAAAAACACTGTTATAAATACTAGGCAAGTATGAATCTGAATCTGAATGAATCTGAGGCCACCTCCGCTGTTCAAAGAGGGCTTTTCCATTTTCACAAAAATGGATTCCTTCACTCCTCTCGTGACCCATCTGGTCTCTCTGGCCAAAATTCTTGCCTTTAAAAATGTGTTGTTCTTTTTTACAGATCCCCCTACAGTCTGTCTATAGTCTGGTAAAGTCCATCTATAGCCCCACTAGTCCGTTGTATTCCTTCTACGGTCCCTTTATTGTCCATCTATAGTCCCTCTATAGTCTGCTGAAGTCCATCTTGAGTCCCTCTAAGGTCCTTTTACAGTCCCTTTATTGTCCCCCTGTGGTCACTCTATGGTCCCTCTACGGCCTCTCTACTGTCTTTATAGCTCTTTATAGTCTCTCTTTTGTCCCTCTATAGTCCTCTAGAGTCCCTCTTTGGTCCCTGTATAGTCCCTATGTGGTCTCTCTCTCTACCATTCCTCTATAGTTCAGGGGTGGCAGTAGCTCAGTGGGTAGAGTGGTCGTCCTTCAACCGCTCTCCCCACAGTTCACACTGTCTTTGGCAAGACACTTAACCCCTCCTTGCCTCCAGTGTCTGTAACACTGGTAATTACATTAGAACAATGTAAGTCGCTTTGGTTAAAAGCATCAGCTAAATGAATAAATGTAAATGTAGTTCCTCTACAGTCCCCCTATTGTCCCAGCACACCAGGGTCAGGGTTCTAAACTGTCATGGCTTGGTTGCTCACTGCTCACACCAGTAGAGAAAGGCCCATATT
Organism: Perccottus glenii; assembly: GCA_024416835.2. Taxonomy (NCBI): domain Eukaryota; kingdom Metazoa; phylum Chordata; class Actinopteri; order Gobiiformes; family Odontobutidae; genus Perccottus; species Perccottus glenii. Next base: position 23,570,461 of record CM044552.2, on the reverse strand, counting down.
TCCCACTTACTGCTTTTTGAAACCTATGCCCTTCTCACCAACTTCCTACTTCCTTTACCCTTTCAGTCTTTATGCCGCTATCGGCCCATATCAAACTTGTCGTTTTTAGGAAAAGTCCTTGAAAAAGTTAAATGGTTCCCATCTTGAAGACAGGAAGTTCTGAAAAATGTTGAAATTAGAAACTGCGTCTCAGACCCAATGGCCTTGACCTGTGGTGACCCACAGGGGTCCATCTCGATACCCCTTTTGTTCAATCTTTACATGTTTTCTCTGGGCCAGTCAAGCAATACACAGCTTTTTACCATCTCATAAACATTACCAGAGGGTATTTAGGGTATTGTGTCTAAACTAGACTTATAGACTTATTAATGCATGTATCTCTAGCAGGTTAGACTACTGCAAAGGTCTGCTCACTGGACTCACTAAGCGAGCTGTAAGACAGCTGCAGTACAAACAGAACACTGCTGCTCGAGTCATGACTAGGACCAGAAAGTATAACCATATTAGTCCTGTCCTCAGGTCTCTACACTGGCTTCCTGTCTCTCAGAAGATAGAATTTAAAGCAGCTCTGCTGGTGTATAAGACTCTCCATTGCTCAGTGCCAAAGTACATCTCTGACATGTTAGTCCCATATAAACCATCTGGGACCGTGAGGACCTCAGGGACAGGTCTCCTGCTGTTGCCCATGGACAGGTCTTACAGTTTTATGCAGCTAAAATCTGGAACAGTCTGTCTCTACTCTGATTTTTATTTTTCTGCAAAATGATCCTAAATTTGACCCAGTAAACATGCACGAAAAGTCATTTTTATCGGTCCCAGACTTCAATCCCGGCGAAAAAAATGTATTTGAAGTCCCCGAAAAAAAAATACGAAAAATGACTCAGTGGCGACCCCTAGAAAAGTCAAATCCCTACAACACCCTAAACTTAACAGGAAGTCCGCCATGTGGGGTGAAACGCACGACCACCAAAGTCGCACCCCTTGCGTAAAAAGATGCAAATCATTGTGTTTTAATCTAAATGGCCGCAAATTTGGTGAGTATCATCTAGACACGTGTGCCAACCAAAGTTGTGACTTTGTTGTTGATATCTTATCGGGTATGGGTGATGACCGGGAGGGCCTATTGTTTTTGCTCGGATTATTTATTTATTTTTTTTTTATTTTTAGGCCCGAGCCGGTGATGACCGGGAGGGCCTATTGTTTTTGCTCGGATTATTATTATTATTATTTTTTTTATCTTTCTTGTCGACCTATGATCCTAAATTTGACCCAGTGAACATGCACGAAAAGTCATTTTTATTAGTCCCAGACTTCAAGCCAGCGAAAAATTTATATATTTGAAGTCGCCGAAAAAAAAATAAGATCATACGATTATCTTTAGAAATGGCTCTCCAGCGCCCTCTACAAACTTATAATGGGACCCAAGAATTTAGTTTGTCATAGAGACATGAAATTTGGTACACACATCTCTTATGTCATGACGAGCATAAAAGCCAATGACAACCACCCCCTATCTTTAAATGTGTTGCCATAGCAACGTCCCAAATATGTGGAAAAAGTCAATGGGAAGTGAAAATGTTAGTTTGTCGTAGGCAAATGAAACTTGGTACACACATCCAGTATGGGCTTATGAACAAAAAAGCCAATGGGGACCACACCCTATCACACACGGGAAGGCGGCCATTTTGAATTGAAAAAGGAGAACCGACTTAAAATACACCTCTTTTTTAAAAGAACACAGAGAGTAGCTGCTTCATTCCACAGACACCAAACTTGGGCAAAATGAGCTAAACATATGTATGTAAAATAGACAGGTGTTTTTCTTGACGCTTTTGTCGTATAAAATGCGGCATTAAGATCTAATAATACCAGCACAGTGATTTACATTTATTCATTTAGCTGACGCTTTTATCCAAAGCGACTTACATTAAGGTTCCATTCACCAGTGTTACAGCTGGAACACCACTGTAGGCAAGGTGGGTTAAGTGTCTTGCCCAAGGACACAACGACAGTATGAACTGTGGGGAGAGTGGGAATCGAACCGCCTACCTTCTGGTTGAAAGACGACCGCTCTACCCACTGAGCTACTGCCGCCTGCGGGATTTGGGACGCATCATTATTTAAATGTATATCATTTAAAACTTTAATAAGTGCTGTCCCAGTGAAATGAAAAGGTCTAAATCCAGATTTAAATTTGTCATAAAGATTATTTGCTGTCATAAAATTATGAATTTGCTAAAAAACTAGCATCTAAACTAGGCTTTTTTAAAGAGAGGTTTTATTAATGCAGTATTTAGGTTCAGTGGAAACTGTACAGATTGTAGGAAGCTATTTACTATCTGTAAAATATTTGGAGCAATACAATAGAATACCTTTTTTTGAAAATTTGTAGACAAAACATCTAAACAGCAAGATGTTGTTTTTAACTTTGATACAATTTTATTAAAAGTGTTAAAATAATATTTTCATATTCAACTGGTGAATAAAATGGCTCAAATAAAGACATCAGGCTAAATGGAATGCCATTTACAGTTGCTCTTTATTTCTTCAGGTGTATCTCCTGTTGGCGCCAAGCTAATCCAAACAAGACAAAGTCATCACTTTGCACTACATCTAATCACTGTTCAGGGACAAGCTGTCCTGCACACTTAGTAGCATATACACGTAAACTTATTCAATACACTTCCATCCATGACCCTGAAGCTGAGAGGCGGGCATAATGTACACTTATAAAAACATCATGTATTGTAAATGTTAAGCAAATCACCATGTACCATGTGTCTGATTTATTTCCTTCTTGCAAGAATTAAACCGGTCTTTCATTCCTAAATTTACCAAGTACGGTCTCTGTTAGAGTTTTGCAGTAAGAAAAGGTTGTCAAATTGTATTTTACCAAAAAAGGCCAACAAGCTTTTTTGTAAGAAAGGTTCATTGATACGAAGTGTGTGTGTGTGACAGGAAGTGCTGCAACTGTCCTTTAGCTGCACCCAGCCAGACGTGTCAAGCCCAAGTGTTTATCTTAATTGATGGTTGAGGGGCAATAGCTCAGTGGGTAGAGCGGTTGTCTTTCAACCGGAAGGTAGGTGGTTCGATTCCCGCTCTCCCCACAGTTCATACTGTCGTTGTGTCCTTGGGCAAGACACTTAACCCACCTTGCCTCCAGTGGCTGTAACACTGGTAATTACATTAGAACAATGTACAAAAGCGTCAGCTAAATGAATAAATGTAAATGTAAATGTAAATGGTTTCCTGTGTCTGCTCCGGATGCAGCAAGATAACTCAATAAATGTACTGGTTTCTGTAACTAACTGCCAAACCCCCGCCCAGCGTGGATGTGGGAGGCAGAATGTGTGCATTGTGTACAACTCAATAAAGCCGGGGAGAACTCAGGTGGCCAGTTGGAGATTCTGTAGACTGAGCACTACAGAGGTGGAATGCTGATTCTCCCCATCGATGTAAAAACTTAAGTTGAGTCTGACTTTAATTATTTAATTCACAAATTGGTTGAAGGTTGTTCTCTAGAGAAATCTGATAGTCTCTACACTGTTTTGTGTATTGATTCCTTGACAGTCTCCGTCGTCTCGTTTGTGATCCGAAACTAATAATTATTTTAACATTTTTGGCGCCCAACGTGGGGTCCCAATATTCTACTTCCTTGTTTCCATTTTGTTTTCAACAAACGAACCTGACTTGCACGTAGTAAATTTAAAAAAAATGCATCGTTTAAATGGACCAGGTTCCACATGGGTCACTGGGCAGTGACGGGGCCATCACAAAACGAGGGACGGAGACCTGCTACAAAACGAACTATTGGCTTTCGATTAATGTAAAAACAGCTGTTTAAAATACTCATTTAAAGGTCGCATAGAAGTGTCCGACGGGGGACGAGGAGAGCATAATATATAATATACAATTACTATGACAGAACCTTAGTCTTAATTGGAGCAATAGAGTCCATTGGTGCAGTAACACTAGAACTAAAGCTATTTACCAAGTTATCAACAGACTCTGATTTGACACTGGTGTGTCTGTACTGAGTGTTTTACATGTTGGCCTGAAATTAAGGTATAGCCTACTGTAACAGTAGGAAGGAACCTTTTCTAAATACCCATTTTCAGCCAATGGGTCACGGAACCCAATCACAGTAAATGGCACAATGATAAAAGAACAATATATCAAGATTCTCAACATCAAGCAGTGTGCTGGCCTCACTAAACGTATGCGTATTTAGCTATCCAGCGTATAAACAGCCAGGTGAGGTGAACAAAGAAAAGAGATGACTCTTTATCCCGAGGTCTTTTTCTCCTCTCCTTTATTTTACACACAGCAGTGCAAAAACAAGCTGTAAAACTGTAAACACAAATAAAAGATACATATTAACTCAAGTTGCCTTCTTCTGTCATTTCCAAAACCAAATACAACATATATATCGTTTTCTGCTACGCATGAACGGCCATTAGACAGGAAACAGAGAAATCTACACTTCGTAGCAACATGCTAATTTTCTTTCTCCACATCTTTAAGAAAAGACTAATATAAAACGTCTTATGTTACACAGTGTTACTCACCGGCATTGTCCCCGAGGGGAAACACAACTTAGTGTAGTTTGAAGAAACTTGTCAGCGGACTTTAAACAACATTGAATACAACTCTCTCTGGAAAAGTCATGTAGCCTACTCCCCGAACCCTAGTCTCGTTCCAAACGAGAATACAAACGAGAATACAAACGAGAAATAGAAGCTGTACACCAAACCTGCAGTTACCGCAAGTGTCCAATAGATGGCATTAACGTACTGCAAATAACTAAAAGAACACAGTGCATGAATGCATGCTCATTAAGACCAACACACTCCTGCCTGGTATCTGAAGGATACCACATCTGTTACCTTTTAAATACACACACACATTACTTAAACACAAGTAACATCCTGTTTAGGGGAGAAAAGTAAGACAAGTTCAGTTACAGGTCTTTTAAAAACTTTAGGAGTGCCGTGGAATCACTCTGATATCTACAGTCCTGACAACATTATCTCTGCTGGGAAAAGTTTTGATGACCACTGCCATTGGCCAGTGGTTCCTTGGCACTGCATTGTCTTTCATCAATACGACATCTCCTTCTTGCAAGTTAGGTCTTTTGTCCTGCCACTTGGCACGACTTTGCAGGGTGCTCAAGTATTCACGTTGCCATTTGTGCCAAAATGTCTCTGCGAGATGTTGTACCAGCCTCCATTGGTGACGAATGATCTCTGCCTTGCCAAAGTCAGGCGGAGGCAACGATGGGGCTCCTGTCTTTTGTGTCAGAAGCATGGAGGGGGTGAGTATGAGAGGGTTCTCGGGGTCAGTTGACACAGGCAGCAGGGGTCTCGCATTCATAATTGCACACACCTCTGCCATGAGTGTGATGAGGACCTGTCAATGAAGAGAAGCGTTGCTGCAGGAGCATGGAGTCCAGGATACGACGGGCCACCCCGATAAGTCGCTCCCAGGCACCTCCCATATGGGAGGCATGCGGGGGATTGAAAATCCATGTGCATTGTTGGTCTTGTAGGTAACGTTGCATGTCTACATCATCTTCCAGATTCAATTCTTTTGAAGCACCAGTGAAGTTAGTGCCTCGGTCAGACCTAATCTGTGCGGTAGGGCCTCTAATAGAGAAAAATTTCCGTAGAGCATTTATGAAACTAGATGCACTCAGTGTCTCTATCACTTCAATGTGTACAGCACGCACACACAGACAGGTGAACATTACCGCCCACCTTTTGCTGTTTGCTTGTCCTCCTCTCGTCCGACGGCTGATAACCTCCCATGGGCCAAACACGTCCAAGCCGACGTATGTGAACGGTGGGGCAGCTTGAAGCCTGTCTGCAGGCAGCTCTGCCATCAGCTGATGCTCTTGTTTGCCACGCAGTCTCCTGCAGGTAACACATTGAGACAGGGTGCCTCTGATACATCTCTTACCGCCCACCAGCCACAGCCCAGCGTCTCTGATGGCCCCTTCTGTGAAGTGTCTGCCCCGGTGTTTTACCTGCTCGTGATAGTGACGCACAAGGAGATTCGTTAGGTGGTGCTGAACTGGGATGATGAGGGGATTGGTGCGATTTATCTCAAGGCCAGAGTGATACGTCCGCCCACTCTGATAAGTCCAAAGCTGTCAACCACTGGACACAGCTTTGCAATGCTGCTCTGTTTTGGAATGTCTGACTTACTCTGAATGTTACCGAATTCACTAAGATATCTTTCCTGTTGCATGTTTTTGATTAGTAGTTTCTTTGCTTTCTCCAGATTCTCTGGCGTGATTGCTTTCTTACAGGTGTGCCACCCTCTGCATGTGTTGTCTTTGTCTGTTAGTCTGAAACACTGGGCTATGTGAATCAGGACTGCAAGTGCTCTTAACACAGAATTCCACTTTGAGAATCGCTCAAAGCGTTCAGTTCCTAAGCTGGGCTGTGTAATTTCAGTGACTAGCGTTGCGACCTGAGGTCTGATCTCAGAGTCTACTTCTGGGTCAACTAGATCAAACAGTGACTGATGATCAGCTGGAGGCTTACCGGACAAGAAGGCGGGTCCGGTCAGCCAGTTGGTGTCTCTCAATGATGCAGCAGTAACAGATCTGGAGCCATGGTCGGCCGGGTTGAGCTCTGAGGGGACGTACTTCCACTGTTGAGGTGACGTTGCTTGTCTGATGCGTTGGACCCTGTTGCTTACATAAACATAAAATCTTCTCTGCTCATTATTAATATAACCTAACACCACTTTGCTGTCAGAATAAAAAGTGACATAGTTCATGTGTGAGTCCATGCTACTCACAACAGTCTCAGCTATCTCAACTGCAAGGACTGCAGCACAGAGTTCGAGTCTGGGGATTGTAGTCTCCTTCACTGGTGCCAGCTTTGCTTTGCCAAGCACGAATCCAACTTCGGAGCGTCCATTTTTGTCGGTCACCTTCAAGTAAGCGACCGCTGCGATTGCTTTTGTTGAAGCATCCGCAAACACACATAACTCTCTCATGCTTGCTGCAGAGGTGGAGAGAGATGTGTAGCAGCGGGGTATCTGTATGTCTTGAAGGCATTGAAGAGAGGACTTCCATCTCACCCACTCTGCTTGGAGGTGCTCAGGTAATGGCGCGTCCCACTCACCGTTTTCTATGGTCAGCTCTCTCAGCAACGATCTCCCTTGTATAGTGACAGGTGATAGAAAGCCGAGCGGATCAAAGATGCTGTTTATGGTTGACAGCACACCTCGACGTGTGAAAGGTTTGTCGTCGCTGTACTTGAAAGTTGAATGTGTCTGTAACTATGTTCCAGCTGATACCCAGGCTACGCTGCACAGGGACGTTATCCGTGGCAAAGTCCAGGTCTTTAATGCTGTTTGCAAGGTCTTCAGGAAGGAATTCAGCCACGACAGCTGCACTGTTTGATGTGATCTTGTGCAACCTGAGATTGTTACGTAAAAGCATCTCCTGTGCCCTCTTCACCAAGTTGATGGCTTCAGACTCTGTTGCAAACGACTTCAGAGCATCGTCGACATAAAAGTCTCTTTCTATGAACGCTCTGACATCCGAGCCGAATTCAGATTCTGCTTCTTTCGCCGCCCTCCTGAGGCAGTATATTGCTACAGCAGGAGATGGTGTGTTACCAAACACATGCACACGCATTCTGTAGTCTACAATGTCACTGTCCCATTTGTTGTCGCGGAACCATAGAAACCTCAGGTAGTCTCTGTGTTCCTCCTTGACTACAAAACAGTAAAACATGTGCTGAATATCTGCAGTCACAGCAATTTTCTCTTTCCTAAACCTGATGAGGACGCCTAACAGGTCATTGTTCTGATCTGGTCCTTTGAGCAAGACGCTGTTCAGTGAAATCCCTTCGTACTGAGCACTTGAATCGAACACTATTCGAATCTGTTCGCGTTTCTTGGGATGGTAGATGCCGAAAGATGGCAAATACCAGCTTTCTTGTCCTTCTTGGAGAGCGGGGGCATTCTCTGCATGTTGACTGTCAATCATCTTTTGCATGAACTGTATGTAATGTTCTTTCATGTCAGGTTTTTTCTCTAGTGTGCGACAGACTGACTTGAGTCTTTTCATAGCATAGTCTCTGTTGTTTGGCAGAGCGTTCTCTCGAGTCCGAAAAGGTAGGGGTGCGACCCAGTTTTGAGTGCTATCTTGATATACCTCAGTATCCATAATTCTCAGGAAGTTGAGATCATCGATGGACGGAGCAGGTTGATGATCGTTGTCAGTGGAACACGGAGGGCTTCAGGTGGTCCCTGTGCAACAGAGAAGCAGTGTGAACAGCGGCTTGTTGAGATGGATGATTATGAGGGACTGAGTGACTGTGTGGAGGGTCTTTCACACGCAGGTGGCTAGAGCAGGGTGTGAGATAGCTGGGACGGCCATCTCCCAGGATACATGTTTTGAGGAAGTGACTGAGGAGGGGCGGTGTGCTGTGCCTAGACACACATCGCCAATCACCACCCAGCCTAGATCTAGTTTTTGAGCGAATGGGGCATTGTCGGGGCCGTTGATCTGTTTTCTGATCTTGTGTATACTCAGAATGTCTCTCCCTAGCAACAGCAGTATCTGGGCATTGGGGTCTAATGGAGGAATCTCACTGGTTACACATTTCAGATGAGGATGATGTAAAACTGCACTGGGAGTTGGGATTTCAGATCTGTTGTTCGGGAGTTCATTGCATTCTATGAGGACGGGAAGAGGGACGCAGGTCTTTTCGTCCAGTGACTCCAGCATGTAGCCACGAGCTCTCCTTCCAGAAGTCTCTATACTGCCCGCACGTTTTGAGCGTGTACGAAGATGTAGCGCTATTGTCATTGAATATCTCAAAGAATTCTGTACGTGCAAGGGATTTATTACTTTGCTCATCAATGATAGCATACACTTTAGTTGTTGCTTCTCTCTGGCCTTGTGGGTAGACACTAACTAAGCATATTTTGGAGCAACCTCTAGCACTCATACCTTCACCGCATACCTGCCGTGCACTTGGAGGAAACCGTCTCTGGAGGCTGCTGGTTCTCACTGCCCTCCCTGCCGTTCTCTGTGAAGGTGGCTTTGCTTTCCATGGTGATGGACCTGGATGAAGGGCTTCACGTGTTTGGTGCTCTGACATTCTGTACATGTTATGGTTTTGTCACAGTTCTTTGCAATATGTGTGGTTGAAGCACAACAGCGATAGCAGATGGAATTGTCTTTGAGATATTGTTTACGATCAGCTAGCAGTTTGTCTCTAAAGCTCCTACACGTGCCTAATGAATGGGGCCTTTTGTGGATTGGACACTGCTTGGTGAGATCTAGAGAGCCAGCTTCAGGCTCACCTTTCTGTCTGGACTCGGCGACTTGAGTCTTGTGGACTGTAACATACTGGTTGACTCTACTCTGGATGCTTTTGGGTTTGTCTCTATTTGTGGCAGGCAGAAGTGGCATGGTAACTCTGAAACTTGGATCGTTTCTTGCTTTGGCTTGTTTCTGGATGAAGTCAACGAGCACGCCAAATGGGGGGAAGGAAATTTGCTGTTGTTGCTTTATCTGAGAGCCGTAGGACATCCACTTCTCTTGTAGATTATACAGGAGCTTTTCTATGATTGGGGCTACTCCCCTAGCAGTGTCAAGGTAAGCTAGACCTGGAAGGAATCCATCCTGCTTTGCTGCGTATAGTTCCTGTAGCAGGTCGGCTAAGTCGCGTAGCTTGGCTGGTTCTTTGTTGGAGATTTTCGGAAAGCTTTCCAATCTGTCAAATAGCGCCCCTTCAATAGCTTCGGGGGTGCCATAGCACTCTTCAATGCGTTGCCAGATAGCTCCGAGGCCACTCTGTGGGTCTCTGATATAGGCTGCTCTGAGCCTGCGTGCTTGTTCGGACGACTCTTTGCCGAGCCATTTGATCAGGAGATCAGTCTCTTCTGCTACTGATAAGCCTATATTGTCTATGACATTGCAGAATGAAGTTTTCCACGCCCAGTAATTCTCTGCCTTATCGTCAAACTTCATCAGCCCTGTGGAGACAATCTGGTTTCTAGTGATGAACTTCGCCAAGTCAACAGTCGGGGAGCTGTGTTCATCTTGAGCAGCCGTGTGACGAGGGGAGGTAGGGCGTGGTGCAGGACTGGGTAGCCCATGTTCATTTCCTCTCTGCCATGCTTGGTTGTTGGCTTGGTGTGGGCTGTAATACAGATTAGCAGGTAGCATGGATGGCTGCTGTGGTTAGCGGTACCTGTGGCGGTGGCAGCCTTCTTGGGGCTGGTGTCGGTCTCAGGGCCTCAACTGGTGGGTGTGTCGGTAGCTTTGCAAACAATGTTGCTGGGTGCTGTACTGTAGGTCTTATGGCTGGCTGCGTTGGAGTATTGTAGCATTCTTGTTTTATATCTCTCTGTGGTGTCACGCTGTTTGTAGTGAAATACCTTTGGTTCAGTCCTGACTCTGGTTCCCCGAGGCTGTTGTCGTCATCTAATTCTGCTTGAAGAACTGCTGCTTCAGCTATTGCAGCCTCCATTTCTTTTCTGTATTGCAATGCCTCTAATTCAGCTTTTGCTTTGGCAGTTTGTAGTTCTGCTTCAGCTTTCTGAAGTTTCAGTGCCATTTCCTTTTCAGAATAGGCTGCTTTGGTTCTTGCTGCTTGAGCTCTGGCTTTAGCGGTTGCTAGCGCAGTGCTCCTTCGTGAGCTGCATGTTGATCCGTGTTGAGATCGTGCACGAACAGAGCTTGATGTAAATAGCTCTGATCTCACCTCCCATTCGCCAGCTTCTGCACCAGTCACGCCAGTGGGAAGTTGCATTTCGGTCGGAGAATCCATGTCTTATGGAGCAGGGTAATCTGGGCAAGTCACATGCAGGCTTGTTTTCTCTAGCAGTTGAAGTTCTGTCTTCTTCTCGACAGGCAAGGAATGCCGTTTTACTGTGCTGGCCTCACTAAACGTATGCGTATTTAGCTATCCAGCGCGTATAAACTGCCAGGTGAGGTGAACAAAGAAAAGAGATGACTCTTTATCCCGAGGTCTTTTCTCCTCTCCTTTATTTTACACACAGCAGTGCAAAAACAAGCTGTAAAACTGTAAACACAAATAAAAAGATACATATTAACTCAAGTTGCCTTCTTCTGTCATTTCCAAAACCAAATACAACATATATATCGTTTTCTGCTACGCATGAACGGCCATTAGACAGGAAACAGAGAAATCTACACTTAGCAACATGCTAATTTTCTTTCTCCACATCTTTAAGAAAAAGACTAATATAAAACGTCTTATGTTACACAGTGTTACTCACCGGCATTGTCCCCGAGGAGAAACACAACTTAGTGTAGTTTGAAGAAACTTGTCAGCGGACTTTAAACAACATTGAATACAACTCTCTCTGGAAAAGTCACGTAGCCTACTCCCCGAACCCTAGTCTCGTTCCAAACGAGAATACAAACGAGAATACAAACGAGAAATAGAAGCTGTACACCAAACCTGCAGTTACCGCAAGTGTCCAATAGATGGCATTAACGTACTGCAAATAACTAAAAGAACACAGTGCATGAATGCATGCTCATTAAGACCAACACAAGCAGTCTGCAGAGAAACTTGGCCTTGAGCCCCAGTGGACATTTCAGCACAACAAAGACCCAAAACACACAGCTTAAGTGGTAAAGAAATGGTTATCAGACAAAAACATTAACTTCCAATGGCCCAGCCAGAGTCCTGACTTGAATTCAATTGAGAATATGTGGAGGGAGCTAAAGATCAGGGTGATGGCAAGGACACCCTCCAACCTGAAAGAGCAGGAGGATATTATGCAAAAAAGCTGGTCAGCAATTACAGTAAGCGTTTGATTGCTTTTTTTGTACAACAATGCCTCTTGTACATTGTCTTATGAACAACTAAGAAAAAACTTGCTGGTTGAATAAAAGTAACTCAATATTTGTTAATTGAACCCTACCAGATTTCGGTAACAGCAAACGGTGCATGTGTGTACTGAGATTTGTCTGCTTTTACCGCACTAAACGCATCAAGTGTCAACAGACACGTCATATGTCAACAGACCCTATGATGTTTCTGTCTACAGCTGCAACAGTGTGACTTAGATAGGTCTTAGTTCAACTATGGCTTACACTTTATCAGGTTAAGGTCACTACAAAGGCCATGTCTTAATTTTAGTATGCTCTTCAGGTTATAATATCCGAGTATTGCTGTCCTTTGTGCACACATCCTGTCTTCAACCAGTTTTGTTTTCACTGGGAACAATCTGCATTCATAACTTGATTTCTACAGTAAGTTGGCAGTAACAGATAATGCTTCTCATTCAATTAGGATCTGATGAAGAGGTTCATCCGCTGCTCCAGCAGAGTTACAGTGGCAACCATTAAGAAGTTTCTTAGTCTGAAGCTCAAGCTGCCTAGCTCTTACGAGGTGAGTTAAATAGTCGCTTTGGTGAGGAAAGTATTGCTAATTTAAAACAATGTCTACTTTTTGAATTGTTCTGTGTTTTTAATTCTTTTAATGAACCATGTCATGTAAGTTTGGAAATGTATGGACACTGAAACGGAAAGGAAAAGGTAGCACTTAATTTCAATTGTGTTGTAATAAGCTGACAATAAATAAGTTAAGGTATAAAATTGCTAGCCATGCCTAAGTAGTTACATGTTGATAACAAGTTATAAATAAGAAAAAAAAAAAAAAATACTCTTTATAGTCAACTAAACCAAATATTTTTTTAACATTACTTTTACCAAAAGGCAACAAGTTACTGAACGCTTAGTGCTCTGTGATGCTGGACAGATAGAGGAGAAGGAGTTTAATAATATATTTTTGAGCAAAAGGTGTTGACACTAAGAGGCACCTCATGGCTCACCTGGTAGAGTGCATACCACATACTCGAGTGACCTGGAATTGATTTTGCCCAATGTCATTTCTCTTTAAAAATAACACTATATAACCTTTCAGGCTGTATACTCACAAAAGTCCAAAAGAAAAATGAATTCTGCAGAAAACCCACAATGGGCTGTTAACTTTTTATATTGTAGTTATAATGTAAACTTGCACAAAAAACACACATTTTGGCTAGATTTGAGTCCCCACAAAACGATGCTTAGTGGTGTATCCGTCGGAGCAGGCCCACTTTGTACAAAGAAGAGGGTGTTTCTCTCTTTGATTTTGATTCACCAAAGCTACTTGCAGAAGTAGAATAAAATTCTGCAAGTAAAAAAAATAGAAGTCACAGAAGGATATCACTCAGTTAGTATTAGGCTGCATCTAATTTTGCGACAATGCTTTGCACTTCTTGAACTCTAACAACATATGAAAATATCTTAATCTTGCTATTGATTGTGACAATATTATCCCACTATTTGGTAATTTATTTAAATTTGCCATACATATCATTTGTACCTCCTGTACACCTAATGCATGGGCAGATCTTTTTAAGTATTGTGTCATTGGTACACTCTAGTCCCAGTGCATGTTTACATGACTGATGAGCCAATGACAGACCGCTTCCACTTGAGGACATTTAGAGATGTGTAGACAGCTGGCACCACAGGGACCATCCCACAGCAGGTCAACTGCGTAGGTGGATGATTGGAAAATGCCACAGACATAAGTAAACACAGGACATCATGTTCTTTTGGCGGATTGTCTGTACTTTATTCAGCAATGGCACAAGTCACATGTCTGGTTTTTGAAGGACACAAATCCAGTTTATCCTCCCAATGAGTGTTTTTCTGAATCCTGACTGTAAACAGTGCCCAGAGTGGATGAAAAATAAAATGCATAGTCTTGGTGTAATTTTTAGTTTGGCTTTGGGGGCATAAATGATATCAGTGGACAACAGATATCAAATATCAGATATAATTCTTTGTAAGTTGACATTTTCTTACACACAAGTTGTCAGACTCCAACTAGGCTTTTGTCCCATCTCCTCTGTTACAGAACAATTGAACTTTCATTAAAATTTTATCTGGACAGCCAAGTGATCTTTTCAAGTGAAGTGAAGAGTTGAGGAGAGCATGTTGTAGAAATGATAGGTAGTGTTGTAGTCAGGAAAAGGATATTGTTGATACCAGCCTAATATTTCTTTACTTGTAAGACTTTTTGGGTCACTAATGCCACTAGTGGTTTGTAATTTTGTCAACTAGTGAAGTAGTAAGGGCAAAAATGCGTACTAGTAGTACTAGTGGATGTCACATTGCTCACTAGTACAACTAGTGGACATGTTTTGACCTCACTAGTGCTATTAGCCCGGCCGGGCTCAGCCCGAAGGAGCGGGGCCGACTCTCCGTGGTGCAAAGTGGATTGGGTGGCAGTCGAACGACCCAATCCCCAGACACAGAATCTGGCACTAGGGACATGAAATGTCACCTCGCTGGCGGGGAAGGAGGCTGAGCTTGTGCAAGAGGACGAGAGATACCGACTGGAGATAGTCGGGCTCACCTCCACGCACAGCTTGGGCTCTGGAACCCAAATCCTCGAGAGAGGCTGGACTCTCCACTACGCTGGAGTTGCCTGCGGTGAGAGGCGGCGGGCTGGTGTGGGCTTGCTCATAGCCCCTCAGCCATGTGTTGGAGTTCACCCCAGTGAACGAGAGGGTCGCTTCCCTGCGCCTTCGGGTCGGGATAGGTCTCTCACTGTTGTTTGTGTTTACGGGCCAAATGGCAGTGCAGACTACCCGGCCTTCTTAGAGTGGGATTTAAATGCTCACGTGAGCAGCGACAGTGTCACCTGGAGGGGCGTGATTGGGAGGAATGGCCCCCCGGATGTAAACCCGAGCAGTATTCTGTTATTGGACTAATGTGCACCTCCGGCAGAGCTTTGACCAGATCCCGACGGAGGTTGGAGACATTGAGTCCGAGTGGACCATGTTCTCCACCTCCGTTGTCAATGCGGCCACTTTAAAGCTGTGGCCGTAACGTCTCCGGTGCCTGTTGTGGCGGCAACCCCCGAACCCGGTGGACACCGTAAGTAAGGGATGCCGTCAAGCTGAAGAAGGAGACCTACCGAGCCTGGTTGGCCCGTGGGACTCCTGAGGCAGCTGATAGGTACCGGCAGGCCAAGCGGACTGCAGCCCGGGTGGTCGTGGAGGCTAAATCTCGGGTCTGGGAGGAGTTCGGTGAGGCAATAAAAAAAGGACTATCGGTCGGCCTCGAAAAAATTCTGGCAAACTGTCCGGCGCGTCAGGAGGGGGAAGCAGTGCCCTGCCAACAGTGTTTACAGTGGAGGTGGGAATCTGCTGACTTCAACTGGGAATATTGTTGGACGGTGGAAGGAATACTTTGAGGATCTCCGCAACCCCACCGACACATCTTCCACTGAGAAAGCAGAGGCCGGAGGCGTGGAGGTGGACTCGTCCATCACCCTAGCCGAAGTCACTGAGGTAGTTGGGAAGCTCCTTGGTGGCAAGGCACCGGGGGTGGATGAGATCCGGCCTGAGTACCTCAAGTCTCTGGATGTTGTAGGGCTGTCTTGGTTGACACGCCTCTGCAACATTGCGTGGCGGTCGGGGACAGTACCTCTGGACTGGCAGACCGGGGTGGTGGTCCCTCTTTTCAAGAAGGGGGACCGGAGGGTGTGTTCCAACTACAGAGGGATCCCACTCCTCAGCCTACCTGGGAAGGTCTATGCCAGGGTACTGGAGAGGAGAATGCGGCCGATAGTTAAAACTCGGATTCAGGAGAAACAATGCGGTTTTCGTCCCGGTCGTGGAACACTGGATCAGCTCTATACCCTCTCCAGGGTGCTGGGGGGTTTATGGGAGTTTGCCCAACCAGTCCACATATGTTTTGTGGATCTGGAGAAGGCATTCACATGGGGGTAGGGGGTCCGGGGCCCTTTGCTATGGGCTGTCCGGTCCCTGTACGACCGGAGCAGGAGCTTGGTTCGCATTGCCGGCAGTAAGTCAGACCTGTTCCCAGTGCATGCATCTTTATGGACAGGATTTCTAGGCGCAGCCGGGGGCCCGGAGGGAGTCTGGTTTGGGGACCACAGGATCTCGTCTCTGCTTTTTGCAGATGATGTTGTCTTCTTGGCTCCATCAAGCCAGGACCTTCAGTGTGCACTGGGACGGTTTGCAGCCAAGTGTGAAGCGGCTGGGATGAGGATCAGCACCTCTAAGTCTGAGACCATGGTTCTCAGTCGGAAAAGGGTGGCTTGTCCCCTTCAGGTTGGTGGAGAGCTCCTGCCTCAAGTGGAGGAGTTCAAGTATGTTGGGGTCTTGTTCACGAGTGAGGGAAGAAGGGAACGTGAGATTGACAGACGGATCGGTGCAGCTTCTGCAATGATGCGGTCGATGTACCGGTCTGTCGTGGTGAAGAAGGAGCTGAGCTGTAAGGCAAAGCTCTTGATTTACCAGTCGATATACGTTCCTACTCTCACCTATGAGCTTTGGGTCATGACCGAAAGAACAAGATCCCAGAAACAAGCGGCCGAAATGAGCTTTCTCCGGTCACTCGGGAGGAGCTCAAAGTAGAGCCGCTGCTCCTCCACATCGAGACTAGCCAGCTGAGGTGGCTCGGGCATCTGTTTCGGATGCCTCCTGGATGCCTCCCTAGGGAGGTGTTCCGGGCATGTCCCACCGGGAGGAGACCCCGGGAAAGACCTAGGACACGCTGGAGGGACTATATCTCTCGGCTGGCCTGGGAACGCCTCGGTATCCCCCCGGAAGTGCTGGAGGAAAAGTCTGGGGAGGGGGAAGTCTTGGCGTCTCTACTTAGACTGCTGCCCCCGCGACCTGGCCCCGGATAAGCGGTAGAAAATGGATGGATAGTGCTATTACTTCTACTAGTAAGACCATGTTTGTCATGTACAAGAAGTGGACAGTAAAAAGGTGGTACCGGGATTCCTATTGGCCAGGGATTTCAGGGGACAGTGTGTTCCATAGTTTTGGTGCATAATTTACAAAAGCAGCATCATCAATTTTCTTTCCTGTTTTTTGGGGCCTCTAAGAGGCAAGTAGCAGATGATTGCTGTCTTCTACAGGGTATAAAATTAACAAAAAATAGGCTGGTTCTTGCCTTTTTAGTGCTTTGTATGTCAATAGTATTTTCAAATCAATCCTAAAATTCACAGGGATAAAACAGGAGTAATGTGATCTCTAATATTAGTGCTCTCTAATATAGAGACACTAACGATTCTGCACCTGAATGGAACAGTGTCACTAACGACTCTCCTGAGCCTTTACGACTCTCACATCAGGAGTCACACTTCCCTTTCATGGCCAACGACTACTCTTCTGCTGAGTAAGACCAGAACAGCCTGGTCCATCAGGTTTGGTTTCAGGAGAAACTTCTCCCTCTAGAGATATAAGCTCAGCTTTCTTACCAGTTGATTTCAGAATTGATAAAGTCTCTTGGAATTAGAGACGAAACGTATTCACCTTGAAAACTGAGTCCAGATGCTTTTACTTCAACCTTTTTTTTTCTCGTTAACCTTTCTCGTTAACCTCACAGCAGCATTTGATACCATTTTTCACCCCATTTCCTCGACCATCTAGCCTCAATTTGTATTACCCAGAATGCACTCACCTGGTTTAAATCATACACCTCTGGATTGCACAGTTTGTTCAAATTATTTATTATAGATAGATAGAGGTGAGCTGACGTGCACGGAGAAATGCACAAAGAAAGCATTTCTTGTAAGTCCCAAGCTGTGCTATTTAGCAGTAAAGGGCCAGATATCCCCTCTGTGTGTGTGAACACGATGACGAGATCTGGACTGAGAAAAAGAGAAGAGCAGAGAGACGAGAGGACAGAACAGACAGTCTGGCTGCGGAACAACTGGACTATTGGACTGAAGATTCAGGTAAACAGCTGTTTAATTTATTTTTGGTGTGTGTGTGATTTTTGTTTTAATACCAAAGCTTCCGGAAGTAGTAGTTTTGGAAATCTGGCGTATGTTGAGCGGGCTGCATGTATTTACATCACCATAAGTTGATGTGTTTCCATGAAGTTGGCCAGCATAGGAGATTCTTAGACGCTGATAACGCTTTGTCGAGACCCTGCCTATATGGTTTATGGTGAGATTGAAAGCTGGGAAAAAGTATGTGTTTCAGTCGAGACCCTGCCTGCGTGGTTTATGGTGAGATTGTAAACGGGATATTCTGATGTTAATCTGTGTTAAAGCTTGTTGTCTTGCTAGATTTTAGTTTGATAGATACCTTATGCTTTGTAAGTCTTCAGGTGTTTCTTGAAACGGACCCGCGCGATTAGTTCATTTGGCCGTGACAAGTGCGGGACTCTATGGCACTAGATAGTTCATCTGATTACAAGAAGGGGTATGAGGTCTAAATAGCTTGTCTAGAGAGCACAGGAATTTATCTTAGATTAATAATCACGTATCGTAATACGCCACAATCGAACTGCCTTGCATAGCTAGTATTGTTGGTTTTAATGGTGCGTTGTACGCACAGGAAAGCTCGAGCTGACTCTTTAATCGAGACCCTGCCGAAACCTATGGTTAATGGTGAGATTGGAGTCCAGTCGCGTTGGGACGTGGCGTATAGGAAGACGTGAGGCCTACGTGATAGTGTTCACTGCATGTGAAGCGGTGATTTTTAAAAGCCCACGAGAGCTTTTGCTGAAAAATGTTCACTGCTGGTGACGTGGTGAGTGAGAGAAAAAAGAAAAAAGCCCACTGAAAGTGAAGGGGCTTATACTGAGAATTGTTGGCAATACTGAGAATTGTTGACCTAAAAAGTTAAAGAATGTGTTATGAATGGGCCATTGTTGGATGAAGAATGAGTCTAATGATGTGAATCAGAACAAAAGTAATGTTTTTGTTTAAAGAAAGTTTGAACAACATGAGAGAGAAAGGTAGCTTCCATAAGCTATTTTTCTAGTTTGAGAAAAAAAAGAGAAGCAGAGAAGAGATTTTGAAAGAAGTACACACATGTACTTCAAAACACTAATCATTTGTATTTTGTTTAAATGTTCCTGGGAGCCTCTAGGTCTCGGCCTCCCTCCCTCCGGAAAACAGTGCTCTCTCCAAAGCTTCATCTGCACCCCACCTCCCACCTGCGGATTTTCGTTGAAAAAGCTGCAGACAGAGCAGCAGCAGCAACACGGAAGCGGTAAGATAAACGAATTCAGACAAACGTTTATTTGTTTTAAATTTTGATCTATTGAGATTGACCAAAAAGGTATTTGTAAAGTGTGTTTGGATGAAACTTGAAATTAATATGAATGTAATGTATTTCTCTGAGGAAAATGCACAATTTCCATTGAGACGAGCGAGTTGGAGGTGGGCGTGACAGGAGAGGGCACTGAGAGGAGGAGGAGGAGGTCGAAACTGGGTCCAGACGAGAGACGAGGAGAATGACCTCATGAACTGACCGCTTCAACTAACAGGTCAGGTACATAAACACATAAACACACATGTAAATACAGACACATAGAGACAAACACAGACACATGAGACACACATCTACAGAGAAGAATGTGATTTTGGGTTATGAGAGAAAATAATGAGTATTCTGTTAAAAAACAGAGTTGGTTTTGTGTTTTATGTGACACGTTAGTGTGAACATTAAAGGTTTGAAGAAGTTAAAGATCCAACACTTGGATCCTAAAAGTAGTGATTGATGTTTTGCTAAACAATGTTGTGTATCTATTTAGTACGAGAATTAATAGAGGTCCTTAATATCAGTGTGGTTCAAACACACGGTATAACGCCAATAAAAGAGTGAAAATGAATACTTTGTAATTGGAAGAATTTAAATATATGTTTTGAAGTTGAATTGCGCAGAGTAAGTTTATAAAGATAATATAACTTTGTAGTTATGGGCCATAAGCTCATATTTAAAAGAAAACAAGGTTACCAGAATCTAAATAAAGAAATAAAACATTAATGTATTTCTCTGGTTTGGTTCTAACAAAGTGTGAAAATGGAGAAAGTGGATTCAAAACAACCACTGTTTGGATTCACGAGGAATGTTTAAACACAAGATAACATTCTATGCAAGTCAATGTAACAGGGGCTTCACAGCACCCTCCTTTTTTTCTCCCAAGAGTGAGAAATGTTTTGTTTGGGTTTTTGTTTTTTTTAGCTCCACAGACGGGAGCTTTTACATTAAACAGACTTTTAATGTTGAGAGAAATACTGAGTTAGAAATGTCAGTGACAGAAACAGATTGCACGGAACTAATGTGTTAAATAAAGTTTATGATACTTAATTATGAAAACTGTTTGACCTTCTGACAGGTCTGTTGATATGAATAAAAAGTCCACATTTGAGTTTTATTGAATCTATGAAACATGATTTGGTAAACTAAACGATTGAATGAATGAGATTGAATATGATTTTTGAGGAGAAAACCTTAAAGTTTAAGTAATTGGAGAATTGAAATGAAGATAGTTCAAAATAAATAATACTCATTATTTATTTTGGTACTTTATAATTAAGGTATAGTGTCATCTATACAATAAAGATTTAAACTGCAATGTAAATTGGTAATCTGGGTTTGGTGATTAAAAACACATCTATATGTGAAAACAGTTCAAACTGTTAAAATGATCTTAAAGGTTTTATTTGAAAAATTGAAAGGTAATGAGAAATAAATAAAAAAGATAATTGTTAAACTAACAAGGTGAATTGTTAAAGTTTAAGAGCATATGCCAATGGCTCGCTGGGTTTTTATCACTGTTTGAAGTCATTAAAATTTTTATTTTTTTTTGGAGTACTGGGACTAACACAAGGTCCTTTTGAATAGATTTGAATGTTGTTTTGGTTTTGGTTTTGATCAAACTTTAGGTCGTTGTAACCTAAAGAAAAAGAAAAAAAGAGGTTAAGATGTTACATTTTATTGAATGAACAGTAATGATAATTACTGATTACAATTTTGGTGAATTTGAATAAAGAAAGAGAGACACGTTATTTTGATTTTACACTTGATGTTTAAAGGTTCTGTTTAACATTGAGTGAGGTGAATTCTTTATGTGGCATCTGAATGCCAAATTAGTGGAAACGTAAAAATAGTAATTGATGAAATTGTTTTTATGTTACATTTAAATTAATATGGGAAAAATACAAAAACAAACTGGTTTATTGTATTGAGCACCTGGTGGTAAAACTGAGTTTTACAAAGACAGTATAGAACAAATCTATACTGAACAAAATCCTGAAGAAATTTAGTTAAAAAATAAAGCAGCATTTGAGTTGAGAAGTTGAGAATTTTAGAGGAAATTTGTTGATTTTATGTTTGGTCTTTCCTTTAAAAAAAAAAAAAACGACAGTCACAAAGGTGATGGTGTTTTAGAGGAAAGCAGTGTGAACAGAGCAGAGGCTTTGTGGTGTGTTCAAGCAGCTGGGACATGCTGCTGTTACGGGTTTAACCCCAGAGAGGGGGGTCTGAACCCAAGGGTGATTAAGAAATTTTGTTTTGAAGTGAGAAATGTGTTTTCCTTCTAAAGAAAGTAATTTGAGGTAAATTAAACAATATTTTGAGAATATTCTAATTTAAAAGAACATGTGAAATAAATTGTGAATTAAAGGTGAAAAGTTTGTGACAATAGATCATGAGAAACCAGTTCTGATCTATATAAATTATTTATGTTTGCTTCAACTGAGTTAAAATTTATCAAATTGTGGATGATACCAATTACAGTTACAGGTAAAGACCTACAACTAATGGTAACTAAAATTAAAACTGAACTAAGCAAAGTGAAGTTTTAAATGTAACATTTAAACAAAAGTGTTGCTATTTGGAAAACATAAAGAAGATGAATAATTAGAAACGCTAATTAATGAAATAACAATTTAGGTGGTAATTGGAAAAAAACTTTCTGTTTTGATTTTATTTTGATTTTTTTTTAAAACTTTTATTTGATTTTTGTTTATTTTTGTGGTATTTTGAGCCATGGTTGTCCCACGTCTCAAAAAGGGGGGAGATGAAGGTTTAAACAAAACTGTGTTAAAGTGCTGAAGGGATGCTTGCAGGGCCGGCCCTGGCCAATTTGCTGCCCTAGGCAAGATTTCACCTGGTGCCCCTGGAATTTGTAAACTGATGCTGAATCGCTGGGCGGTGCTGAAGTGGAGGGAAGAGGTGTGCTTGATGCGGAATCGCTGGGCGGTGCTGAGATGGAGATGTCTGCAACAGGTGGCCCAGGATTTGCAGGGACGGGGTTCAGATATTTCAAAAGTGCATCTGAAGAGAGAAGAGGAGGATTATATGTGACCATTGGGTGTTACATTTTATTATTAAAAAGCTGATGATAGTGAAACTATAAAATATGGCAGCACCTAAACCACATTATAGCTTAAACACACAAACAGCAAGAATAATTACATCTGGTATTCATGCACAAAACTCTATTCATTGAGCACTTCTCTAGCATACAGTAGTTACATTTTCAAAATTAATTTTGAAAGTGTTTGTTTTCCAGTATATCTGGCATGGCAGCAATGTCCTACTAACTACACTTTATGATGTTATAACCATGAAACAGAGGAGAAACGTAAATCTTTATTTAAATTGAATTTTAAAGTTGCTAAATCCATATATATAATACATATATATAAAAACATTTTATGTAGGACTCAGTCATTTTAAATAAAGATTTACGTTTATATAGCAACATTTTATGCAGAACTCATTTTAAATAAAGATTTATATGTCCCTCTGCCTGTGTACTCGTTGTGTTTTCTGGATTATCCTTCATTAAAGCCTGCGTTTGGATCACCACTGTCTGTCTCCACCGTGCAGTTCATGACACTATGTCATAAGCTTAGCTTCTGACATTAGCTTATTAAGCTAATTCAAATTAGCGATAGCGAACGTTACAGGCATCGTTGAACTAACTTAATGCAACATAGATAAACTGACCATCATTACCTACCTCTGTCTTTTTCGCACTTCCATTCTTCCTCTTCTTTTTTTTCTTCCCTGGGCACCAGATGGCTTTGGTCTTTTTGACATAATGACAACTTATCAGTGAATTCGGCCATCTGTCAGTGACAATCACACACACAGGTAACGGATGTTTTTTTTTTTTTTCCAGCAGGGCGGGGGCGGGGGAGATTGATGCGTCACTCAGTCGGACGGGTGGATCGGGATTCGAAAAAGCAATGATGTAGTTTTGTCTTTAAGGGACGATCGCTTTTTTTAATTCATAATATTTAAGTTGTATTGGTAATTAAAAAATATATATATATATATTATATATATTCATAAAAATAATAATTTGGGCGCTCGGGCCGGCCGAGCGGGGCGCCCCAAGGGTGGGCGGAGCCCTTAGCATTTGCCTATTCCGCCTATGCCCAGGGCCGGCCCTGGATGCTTGGTTAACCTAATGGTTAGCATGAGGCTGAAACAACAGTGTTTAATACAGTTAAAAGTTTAAATCAAATAATGAAATAAAGAAAGTTGACAGGACTTTTCTGGAGAAGCACTGTTTAGTCTGATTAAACCTTTTCAGATTAAAGTAGATTTCCAGCAGACCATATCTGTGGAAACAGGGTTTATCTGCTGTTTCAATTTTATGGTTTGATCATTTTAAGGGCTTTTATGGTTTCGTTTGACGAAAACCTAGAAGGCACTTTCTATGGGTCTATAATGTCAGATAACGTTCTGATTTGTTTGTTTGTTCTTTATTTGGATGGAAGCCAACTACAACAAGTATACCAGTTCAGAAAAGGAGTTTTGACAATTAATATAGCCACCACCAGTAAGAGCTAATATTAATATAGTTCTTTGAACTTATATCATCTTGGTTTACACCTGTGAAGGGAAGCACACCTGTGAGCAGGGCTAGTGACGGAGTCACATGACTTCCTGTGACATCACTCTGAACTTGACAAACGTAGAGATCAGGGACAGGTGCAGTGCAAAGCAGAAGTCTGGAGGTTTTGTGAAAGTAAGACCATTAGACCAGTGTTGCCTGCTGACCGGAAACATGCGTCCTTAAAGGATCCTCGTTTTATTTGTGTTCACATACAATGTGAAGGAGAACATCGTGAGTCGAAACTCACACTTTAGGAGTCAAACAGCAGCTCCCTCAGGTTCATTTGAGAGCCCCATTTACATCGACGACAGAGGTGTCCTTCGAAGGTGTCCTTAATGAATATAAGGCTAAAATTAAATTAGCATTAGGATTTGAATGTTTACCATTTGGGACAATTTATGAAAATGTGGATTAAATTAAGTATATTTGTAAACAACAAAGGTTTATGAATTGTACGAGAGATGCTGTAACTGTTAATTAAAACTGTAAATGAGAGAAAACTGGTCCAAGGACTGGACAGAACAAAATAGCACTGAGCATGCTTTTAGCTGAAAAGGGGGGATCTACAAAAGGATTTCCCCCAAAGTAACACAGGACTAGTTACAGCAGAACTAAAGTCTTTAAGAAAGGACTTCAAACTCTAACAGAGGAATTAGAATATTCTGGTATAGAGAAATTAATTTTGACCTGGTTTTACAACACATTTGGAAGATTTACTGGGATTTTAGAATCTGTATTGAGATACAGTACATGTACTTGTTGTTGCACTTCCATGTCTAATAACTTTTGTTTGTGTTGCTTTACATGTATCCGGAGCTTGTTGGTGAGATTGATGAATGTGGCCATTGCTGGGTCAACATTCCTGGACATGCACCTGCCAAACGACTAAGGTCAAGGCTTTGACCTCAGATGAACACTTTGATATCCGAGGGACGTTATTGTTTGCATGTACACCAACGGGACAACAGCTCCAGGACGGATCATACTACAGACCTAAGGGCCGTATGGTTCATTGAATTGATTATGCTGAAGAGAATTGATTTTAATCATTATGAATGTGCATATGTCTCACTCCATGTGTTTTTCTTTTTGTTACAGGGACAGAAATGGACAGGCAGGGACAGGCCAGAGATCTTGAGTCCAATGGGTTGACCAGCTCAACCTCTGGCAAATTTTTCTACTTTATTTTGGAGTGACAGTGTGTTTTGATTTATGATTTATGGACATTTATGATTTATGGACTTTAAAGAATTTGACTTTGAAGAATCAGTGCATTACTCTGTGGGTTCCCATTTGATTTGAAACATATTCCATTATAATCATTTGTTGTGTTTGTTTTGACATGTGTTGTAAGTTAATCATTTGAAGTGATTACATACGTTAGATGCTTGATGTTTGTGTTTTGTCACCGCCTTTGGGGCAAGGGGTGGATAGAAGAGTTTTTCCCAGCTTTAGGTCATTTTACCAATGGGTCAAAATGTTCTTCTGGCTAGGTCAACGCCCTGCTGGGTTTTCGCTTCTGTCATAGTTTACAATTCACACTCAAGCTAGTAGGTTGTTTATGCTAATTGTTATCAGCATAAAGAGGGGGGAATGTTATAAGAATTTTATTATTATAATTCTGTATATTGTTTATAGTTAGTAGGTGCTCATAGTTCTCTACAGGTCATGTCAAATCATGTCATGTCCTCCATTTTAGTCCAAGCATGGAGTAGACATAACTAGATAGACATGGGTTGCCATGGTACTTTTGCACCTGGAACTGGGGCCTTGGGGGGAGTGTGTATGCAAGATACGCCTCCCACTGACAGCCCCCACTGCAGTGATATAAAATGTAATGTTTTGTTTAGTTAGGTAAGCAAAACGCACTATGTACCTTTGATATATCTGTGTACTTTGCTTCTCCTTGCAAGAATAAAACCTGGCCTTTCGCTTTTATAATATAATCTGTCTCCGTGTCTCTCTGGATAATATAAGGATATAGAATTCTTTTTATCATATAGAATTCTTATAACAGTGTCAAACAGTACAGCCAAGAAAAACGCTGCAACCCCAACACCACCTTATGTGACTTTTCCTTCTCGGCATGAAGCCAAAGAGTTAATGACTGCATATTTCCACTAATCAGATATCATTAATACTTCAAGTCAACATTTTCTTACACACAGGTTGTCAGACTCAAGCTAATAATCACTTATATTGACACAAATTTTAACCTTAATATGCACACACAAAGTCTGAGAAATGTGACAAATGCCAATGGAGACATGATGCTGAAGCCTGTAATTCCCTGTGGGCCTGTAAACGTAAAGAAGACCTAAAGTGAACTGCAAGCTTAAAAATAATTTATAAAATTAAATATTTCATTTATGTGATTAATAAGATTGTAAACAGTGTGAAGCTGCTTGTCTGATGCTGAACTCTGAGTTTTTAAATAACATTAAAGACAGGTTGCTGACAGAGTGGTTAGCACTCTTGCCTTACAACAAGAAGGTTGTGAGTTCAAACCTCGGTTGAGTTGAGCATTCTCGGCCAACTCCTGCCTTTCTGTGAGGAGTCTGCATGTCCTCCACATGTTACTGGGGGTTCTTGCCGGGTACTCCTGCTTCCTTCCTCCTTCCAAAGACATGCATGTGATAGACTAATTGTCATTTCTAAATGTCCTTTGTGAATGAATGTGAGAGCAAAAGATTGTCTGTCAGCCCTATCACTAACAGGCCATTGTCAGGTGTCCCTCCACCTACGGGACCTAGTGTAAGACAATAAATGAAGAGGATGCTATGTTAGTTTTTTGGTTGAATGTACGTGTTTGGACCACTGCTTTAGATGTTAATTTTGGGCATATTTTATGTTTTATGAAACCCAAATGTTTCCCTTGAGTCTGTAGGAATGATCTGAACAATTTCATTCAGCAGTGCTGCCAACTGAATTCAAACCAAAAAGGACTATATTACTCCATGAAATGAAATCACAGGAAGACACTTTTTATCTCATGTTCTTTTTATTGTCCCAAAACTTTATATACATACAGTATAAACCGTACATTGTTTTTCATGACCATTTGCCAAGTGCATGAGCTTTCAGATCAAAGTCTTCTCTTTCTTTGACCAAATCTTCTAAACGAAGTACAAGAAGATTTCGAACAGGAGCGAATATTGCATCAAGAAAATTCATCTCAGCAACATTTAGCAGCACAGACTTTGTTGTGTCTCTTTCCAGAGGATTGCATTCTTTGAAAGCATTTTGAGTGCGGTTGTCAGATTTCTGTATTTCAGCTATAAATGCTGCTGAAGCAACCTCAGGGTCACAGTTTAAATTAAAAACAATCTCTTTATTGTCAATTTTGTAATCAGAATCATTCTTTTTCACAGTGCCATTTGTTAGGTGAGCAAGTTGAATTTCAACCAGATATGTGAAGATATGGATTCGGGAAAAAGTGAGAACAGTAATCTCTTCAAGTTTTGTTTGGCTTTTGAATTTCTCCATCCCCTCTTGATTTTCTTTTTTCAGCTGCTGAAGATACCTATAGCAAAAGAAAGATAGAAAGAAATGATAAATGGTCTGCATTTATATAGCACTTTTTGTACAGTTCTTGGGCATCCAAAGAGCTTCACATCGTGCTTCCAGAGGGGTGGCACTGGAAGCCAGGTGGGTTAAGCCCAAGGACACAACAACAGTATAAACTGGTCGAGAGCAGGAATCAAACCACCAACCTTCCAGTTATAGGATGATTGCTCTACCACCTGAGCCACAGCAAAAGTAAGGATTTGGAAGGAGCACACAAATCTGGGCTGCTACTTGTGTGCTCAGGTAAACGGTAAAGTTTCATTAGTTCATTAGTTTCATTAGTTCATTAGTTATATCTCTGCCAAATTATTCGGAACCTTTCTATGCTAATGCATACTTCTGTTGCATCTGACTCTTTTCTCATAAACAGGGGCGGACTTTACCATTAGGCAAAGGTCGGCAATTGCCTTGGGCCCCGAGCTACCTAGGGGCCCCCAAAATGCCCCATTAACTTGCTTAAAGATTTTTATTTTTTTTTTACTTCGTGCAAAATATATATTTCTAAAACTCCATTTGCGAAAAATGGCATCAAATCATTAGTGTCGCAGACAGGAGGCCCCCCCCCCCACCTGACTACATTGGACTATTCCATTATTTCACTTACTGCGCATCTGCGCAGTGACAAGGCTGTAATGCGCCAAAAACTGATGGAGAAGACAGAGTGTACAGAGAGAGAGTGTTGACAGTAAAAATGAAGCGAAGCTACCCAAGCGGTGCTGAAAAAGGAAGAAACAGGAGGCAAGCAAAAGTTTTTAGCAAAATTGCGAAGTTAACAAACTTTTTGTGATGCCCGGCCCCGCTGACAATGTTAGCATTGCTGCTAGCGTGGAGGAGCTACCCATTGCCGACAGTGCTAGCCCAGGCTGCTCAAGCGATATTGCTGCTAACGTTAAATGCATGGCAATTTTACAGGATGAGGAGGATCCTTCAACTGCAGCTGCAGGTAACAAAACTTCCGCGTTCACTTTCAGTGACAGTGATAATAATGATGACGATGTCTATAACGAAAAGAGCGACAATTCCAATGAACAACTAATGAGTACTAGCAGTCATTCTGACCAATGTGTTACACTTGGACTTGAAGATGGAAATCTATGAGCTTTATGGATTTCTCTACTCACTCGACACAATGAGAAGCACTGAGAAGGAAGGGAAGCTGGATGAATGCTGCCACAGATTAGAGCAAAGGATTAGATAGATTAGATTAGATTCAACTTTATTGTCATTACACAAGTACAGGTACAAGGCAACGAAATGCAGTTTAGGTCTAGCCAGAAGTGCAATAGCAGCAAGTGCATGATATATACAATGGTTGCATAAGTGCAGGATATGGAGATGTACAGGATTTACAGGTCATATGTACAATGAATATAAATATACAGATGGTTATTACTATAACAGGTGAGTGTGTGCCATAAATATAATTACAGGTGTCTCTTTTCTATAAACAGCATTTACAGATGAATATGTACTATAAATGTAAATGTAATATACAGATGTCTCTAACTATAAACAGAACTTTACAGGTAGATGTATACAATTGTATGTTAGCTTAAGGTAAGCAGTAGATTTAAGGTAGTGCAATGAGCATGGAACAACATTGATGCAGAAGATCTGAAGCTTGAGGTTAAGGGTGCAGTTAGGTCATTTCCCCACATGTCTCATCACCATTTGAGATGCTTGACTATATATATAAAGAGAATTTACTTGACATATATCCAAATTTGAGTATAGCTTTCAGACTCCTCCTCATTCTCCCTGTTACAGTAGCATCGGGTGAGAGAAGTTTCTCATCACTGAAACTAATCAAAACGTACCTCAGATCAACTATGTCACAGGACAGGCTGTCTGCTCTAGCTGTTCTCTCCATCGAGCAGGAAGTCAGGAAGTCACTGGATATGGAATCAGTGATAGCAAGATTTGCTGAGGCCAAAGCTCGCAAGGTCAGATTATAGTGCTTTAGACATGACAATACAGACACTCACTCACTCACAGACACACTCACTCACACACACACACACAGACACACTCACTCACACACAGACCAAAGAGAGAATAAGAAAAAGATAGGCAAAGACCAAAGAGAGAAGAAGAAAAAGATGCAAAAACAGAGACAAGGGAAATGAAGAAATGGTCAGAAAAAAGGGAGAGCAGGAGAAAGTCAGTGAAAGAAAAAAGGTAAGTTATTTTTACTAATTGATCACTTATTGTCTTGTGTGTTTCTTCTCACTTTAGTAACACAAGGCAGAAGTCCAAAAACAACATGTAGCAGCAAGCAGATCCATATAGAAGATACTATCAGAACAACCAAGGTAAATG
Organism: Perccottus glenii; assembly: GCA_024416835.2. NCBI lineage: Eukaryota > Metazoa > Chordata > Actinopteri > Gobiiformes > Odontobutidae > Perccottus > Perccottus glenii. The sequence continues at coordinate 23,540,877 of CM044552.2, read as the reverse complement.
ACAACCAATGACACCTCTTCCCTGTGTAAATACACAATACATATTATTGTACAGAGAAAATTTTATGTAAATACAATTTTACAGAGGATACATCTGTTAAACAGAATGTTGTTCTGTGTTTTTTATTTTTCTTCTTTTTTTCTTACAGATACAACTCCAGATGTCTATACATCATTGCTGTGTGAAGACTGCTGAAGAAAAGTAACAAGTAGGGCTTTTTTTTTTTTTTTTTTTTTTAATAAAGATTGACAAAAGGAGGGAAACAAGAGATGTACAGGGCCCCATGTCTGTGTTTGCCTTGGGCCCCAAAATGTCTAAATCCGCCCCTGCTCATAAACCATATAACATGGATTCTGTTTGATGTTGGCTGTGGTAGAATTGGGGTAAAATGCCTACCTGTCTGTCTCCTCTTGCATCCTGACAGGGTTGTTTGCTATACGAGAAATCAACCGCAGGTACTTGCTGATAGTAGATACCTGTGGTAGGTAGGACCCACTGAGTTCTTCAAAAAACAAGCCGTGAATGGGTTCTTGGTCAGACACACACCCTCCCTTTACTTGTCTGGCAAGGGTGTCAAACAGCACGGCCAAGGAAAGAGCAACAACCCCAACACCACCATAAGTGACTTTTCCTTCTCGGCCAAAAGTGGTCCTCAGACCATGGGTGAAGTCCTCCAGTTGTGTGGGGGTCAGGGAGGACTGGACAGCCAAGTAGTGTTCTTTCAAGTGAAGTGAAGAGTTGAGGGAGAGAATGTTGTAGAAATGAGAGGTAGGGTTGTAGTCAGGAAAAGGACAGATGTCTCGGGCAATAGCAGCCAGATGAGCTGCATCCTCAGCTTGGCATTGCATGTTCCCCATCTTGAGAGTAACACTTCGTTATACACCAGAAAGTGTCAAAAAGTGGCCTAGACTGGCTCCCTGCTCTTCTCTTTCTGAGGTTATAGATTATGCGAGTCTTTTATCATTAAAAAGTAAATGTCCCTCCCCTTACTGACATCAAATGAAAACAAATAACATTGACAGGGCTGTCCTTGTGCCAAAGCAAATGATTGTTTGGACTTACAGGGGAAAGGCTAAAGACTACATGGCAGCCTTATTTCTAATGATGTCAAAATAAATATATTCAGTTTTATGGTGCTCTACGTATATGTTAATATGGCAAAAAGTTTTTTTAGTAACATTTTAAAAGTAGTACATCATAGCAAGAATTAACATAGGTCACAGTCGACTAAAGTCTCAGTGATCAAATAGTGCTGCATGTAACACTAGGTCTGTGTGTCGATTCACCCCAGCACTGAATATACTCAGTGTTTCTCACAGACTGCTCACTCCTCTCCTGAAGACAAGACAAGACATTTATTTTAATGTAGCCCAAAATCAAGGTGGATGACAGCAGGAAAGGAAAGGACAGAAGTTTCGGGCAATTATAGACGAATAAGTTGTGTCTTCAGGAGGGAAATTCATGTTTCCATCTCAAGAGGGTTTTGCACCATAAAGTTTCAAAAAAACAAACTAGACCCAGCTCTTTGCTACCCTGTGTTAGTCATTATAGTCTGAGTCTGTTAATCATAAAAAGCCAATGTCCTTCACTTTTCTCACTGCGGCGTGGTATCAGTGGTTGGCATCCTAATCAGTGGTAAATTATTGATGGTTTAAATAGGACTAAAGTGGAAAAGGCAAAGATTATATGGTAGTTTTCCATTTTGATGTCAAAATAATATAATAAAAAAAAAGTTATGTTGGATTTTAATAGAAGCAATCTAAATAAGCACCACTAGTTATGTCCACTAGCTGTGAATGCACAAGAGCCCCAGCTCTGAATGTACTGTCTGCATCCTTATTCCTCTCTGTTCACAGTGACCGTCTTGAAACAACTTTAATGAAGTTAGAGCTTTTGGCAGCTCTGAATGCTCCACATTTACCTTCTTAGCTGCTTGTTTAAATGAGGACATAAAACTCCACATAATATGCATATACCATGCATGCCAGGCTCGGGATTAAAACTACAATAGTCACTAGCAAGTGTGTTGTTTTTGTCTTTGATTCCAATGAATTGCCCATTGATCTACATTTATTGTGTAAGCAATTACAATTATGCTGGGTTATTATCAAATTACATATGTATATGCCCGGATAGTGCACAAGTTACACCACTCCAACACAATGTTTGGTGCAGAATAAGGTCTTCAATACCTCATAAAGCAAAGCATTACGTGGTTTGCGTGTGTCTGACTCAATGAGAGTATATACAATGGACAACTTCCGCCCATTGGTCCCCAAACCACAACTAATACACTTAGTTACTTATTAACATTAAACTTATCCAAGTGCCACAATCTTCTCTTTTTAAACAAATATTGTCCCCAACATTAGCATAATAGTTCCAACAAAACAAAATATGAACCAAGAAATGTACTTATTTATTTCATGTAATATTGGATATATGTATGTATAGATTGAAATAGAATAAATGTTTACTTACCTTACTATTGAACTTCAGGTGAGATAACTGTTATAAGAATTCTATATCCTTATATTATCCAGAGAGACACGGAGACAGATTATATTATAAAAAGCGAAAGGCCAGATTTTATTCTTGCAAGAATGAAGCAAACACACACGGATATATCAAAGGTACATAGTGCGTTTTGCTTAAAGAGGTAAACAAAACATGAGAATTTATATCACTGCAGTGGGGGCTGCCAGTGGGAGGTGTATCTTCCATACACACTCCTTCGAGGCTCCAGGCGCCTCAGTACCATGGCAACCCATGTCTATCTAGTTATGTCTACTCCATGCTTGGTCTAGCATGGAGGACATTGTCAGGATTCATGTTTAAGTTGTCTGTTTTGGTTGATGTTGTGGTTCTTTTAAGTTTCTTAGTGGTTTCTTTATATTCTGATTATTGTTTCAACTTGTTGTGGTGTTTTGGTTTTATTTTGATATGTCTTACTCCTGTCTGTGTTTCATGATTTACTTCCTGCCTGTTGTCTTCCCCTTCTGTGTGATTGCCTGCTCCGCCCTGATGTGTTGCACCTGTTCCTTGTTATCTGTGTGTATTTATACCTGTTTGTTCTTCTGCTCTGGGCCAGGTCGTCTTCTCCCTTACCGTGAGTTGTTTTGTGTTTGCCAGTGTATTGTCTTTCGTAGTCTGTGTTCTCTGGGGAGGTTCTGTTGTTTTCCTTGGTCTGATTTTTGCTTGTGTTATATTCCTGGATTATTTCTGCTCGGACCCTAGCCTTGGTTTTTATCCTGTTCCTTGGACTTTGTTTTGAACCTGTTGGACCATTAAAACTTTATTTTAACTCTTTGCCTGTGACTGAGGGTTTTGCATTGGAGTCTTCCGGTTCCTGGGCCATTGGCCATGACAGACATGACATGATTTGACATGACCTGTACAGAACTATGAGCACCCAGTAACGATAAACAATATACACAATATAATAATAAAAGTTATTATAACAATAACTCACACAAGCATATAGCTAGTAACCAGATTGAGTTGTTATATCAATAGCGTAGTATACTACATATTTACTCTAAACATATTATAAATTATCTACTCTGGAGCTTTCACACTGTGGTGTAATATTTTATATGTTATGTGTTTTAAACTATGTAGACCCAGTTAGTTATTCATTTAAACATTTAATATAAAAGACAAAACCTAATGTCAGACACACACACACAGGAAGGACCAGATAAGGACACAGGTGTCGGTCATCAAAAGTGACAGAACCAGACAAGGAGTTGCTCAAGGCCAGACAGAAATGACATCAGGCCCAGAGCCTTGCACAATGATATCAGAAAGAGTTATTACTTTACTGATATCAAAACTGTATAAAAGCTTATGTCTACTGTTCAAACATCAGTAGAGCTGGGGTAGTCTACTCGGGTCGTTTATTGTGTTGGCTGTGAACAATAAAGACTCTATGGCATGGAAATCTGGTGTTGCGTTCACAACTTATTCCATACAAATAGTGGCAAAGACTGAGGGGTCAGTTTTGACACTACAATTGGCGAGCCAGTAGCCAGGAGAGGACCTGTGGAACGAGTGACTCTCTTTCTGCCTGACCACCCGGAGAAAGCATCCCAGGCGCTGAAGAACCATCGAGGGTGAGACCTTTTCACTTTTACTTTTGAGCGGTTAGGTGTCTGTGGTGCAGCTTGGGGGGCATCAGGTAGAAGGAGACCACTCTTAAAAACCTCACCTCAAAAGAACCTAGAGGATTTATTAGGGACTATTTATATATCATTTCTGTCCATTGAATGCAGGCTAAGAAAAACACCGCTTGTGTCTTCTAGGGGAATTTAAAGATTTTATCTGGAAGCACATTCTAAATATGGTGTAGTCTGTACGTCAGGGAAGAAATCGATTAAAGGGAGTATTTCTATCTTTGGGTATAATCTAAATAAGGTGAACATAGAAATAACTCTGAGGAAGAAGTTGGCACGCAAGAGGAAAAATTGTGAGGCTGATTCTATCTGCAGATTATACGCGTTAGAACACCGTTTATATCCCGGAGAAGGAATTGTTAAGAGACGGTCTAGATTCTTCGCGCAAAAGAATATAGAGACGTCTAAAGTGAACAGAGCCTGGCAAAAAGTGCGCAGGGGTCTGAAAGGGAACGAGGCCTGAGAGGAGACAGAGGTCTCCAGAAGAGTTAAGCGCCTAAACTCATGCTATTTTCCAGCTGAGTTTAAGTATAGTTGAAAGAAAATTCAAAAAAAGGAGTAACAGACGAAATACCTAATATAAAAAGGAGAAAAATTTAGTTTAGAGGCCTGCTTTAATAAGGGGTAACACGCTGTCCAAGTCGACTGGACTAAACATAGCGCTGTTGACCGCCGGAAACGTAAGTTTAAAGTACCTCAGTGGGAAAGGAAAAATAGTTAGCGTCCCTTTTCTATCTTAAAAGTTCAGCTAGGGGCTGAAATTGAGATAAAAGACGTGCGACTAAGCGACACAAAAACCCGCTGATGTGTTTAGTTAAGACTCTGGATAAGAGAGGCTAAACAGAGGAGCCGCGGCGTGTGGACTAGTCAGGAGTGTGTGAGAGTGTGTGTGTGTACGGGAGCCCTAGTAGAAGTAAATACAGACGTTAATAAGACTTAGAGCTTTAAAAGTGAAGGAAAATAGGTTGCAACAATTAAAACAATATTGTTAAAAGGAGAATTAAAGAGTTGAAGAAGAAATTAAGAATAATAATAGAAAGCTAACAAAAAGAGCGCTGAGGAAAGAATTCATAGGGATATAGTTAATTAAAATTGAATAAATTCACTAAAAGGAGTTAATAAAATTATAAGAACAAGGAAAAAGGTTAGAGCTTAAACACTAATAATAAATTAGAGGAAAAATAGCCGACGGCAAATTAGAATTAAATTAGTTAGAGCTGTGCTTTAAATCTAACCATAAAGGAACAATAAAAGTACTACAAATTAATCTGGCCAAAGAAAATAATTAGTGAGAAGAAAAAGTAAAAGTAAAGTAAAATAAGTAATTAGGAGTTTACACTAAGTCAGGAATAAATAAAAAAGCACGAGTTAAATTAGCCGTAAATATAACTCAATTTAAAAAAAGCCGTGCGGAGAATTAGAAATATAAAGGGACGGTGGTCTCAAGAAAGTCTGAATTAATCTCAAAGTAGGTCTAGTTGTGGTGCAAACCGGTAGCGCTTCAATTATTCTATTAGAGAGACATTTAGAAGTTCCAGTGACATTACAAATCCATGGCTTGATATCGCCGCTGTTAAAAAAAAAAAAAACTCTGTGGAGACGGAAGACTTGTGAGTAGTTGAATGCCGAGGAAAAAAGTAGGAAAAACTAGTATTGAATCCCGCAAAACATCAAGATGAGAAAAACTGTTAAAGAAGAAGTTGTATTAATATGAATTATTAAAAGAAGGCAAAAGGAATTTTCATTCCTTCAGCGGAGTCAAGATGGGACTGAAATTCACTAAAAATACTAAAACTGGAGATGTAAACTCCATTAGAAAGATGGAGACTCCATTAGAGGTGATTATTGGACAGAAACCAGCTCAAAGGAAACAGATCAGGAATCATATGAAGAAATGGCATAAAAGAACGTATGGGGCTTTACAGTGGCCTGTTACGGGCAGCTTTAACCCAATGTGCTGCAATGAAATAGAGAATAATATAAAACTTTACAAGGCTAAGGATCAAAGTTTTAAAAGAGAGAAAAAACGTATAAAAGAACGTGAAATATTGGGATGGTTTAGAGACGAGTCAATACGGAGACTAGGTGAACTAATTGAAACAAAACCAGTGCAGTCAGCTGTTGTGGGTCCAGAAATAATTGTTAAGACTTGTACCGAACCATCAGCCCTATTGCCTTTTCAATATAAAGACATTCCTGAACAGTTTCCAATAAAAGCGCTGTCTGAAGAAATAAATGGAGAAATAACGGGACAATTCAAACTAGCTTTGACTGAACCAGAGAGTGGAGCATTAGTCGGAGGAGATGAGAGTGGCTCCAACAGTGTCTCTCCCTCTGGGAATAGCACCCCGGATCAAGAGAAAGATAAGACAGAGATTTGTGATGAGACCCGCTCCTGTTCAAAAGTGACTGACTGTAGAAACAATGAAATAAAAGAATTCAAAGAACTGGATAAAACAATAAGAAATCAGTTCCAACTTGACAGAGATGATAAAAACAAAAATGCCAGAGAAAGTGTTAAAACACGGAAGAGTTTTTCTGGAGCTGACGCATTAAAGCGTATCATCAACATTCAGCCTTCTGATCCCAAACAGACCTCATACAGCCCAAGTCTAAAGGCTTATGAAAAAATATTCAAGAAATGTGGGAGACGATGGTTGAAAAAGAGAAGGCCTCCCGACTTACAGACTCAACAAAACTCAGTTGAAAAAAAATCAAAGATCAACTGGACATTATTGTGGATCACGGGAAGGCTACAGAAGCTAAAGAAAAGAGAAGAAACTAATAAGACTTTGTTGAAAAAGCTAATACTGCTGCAAATGAACAAACTGAATAAAAGACACAAGGAGAAGAATGAAAAACAGGGGTTTGTTACTGAAGAGAAACAGAAGCTGTCACAGCGACAAGAGTTTACCTGTGGTACCCCGGAATATGAATAACATGTGTTTATGTTCCAGTCTTCTTCAGCAGAGCCCATGTCACCGTAACAAGCTCATTCTAACAGATTACAGTGGATCTCATACAGAGGAACGCACAGAGAGGTGTCTGAGGCAGTTTCAGAGTGAGACAGGCCTAAAGCAGCATCTGGTGAGTCCACCCAACCCCCATTAAACCTTATCAGACACCAGAGGAGCTGGATGTGTGGGCAGTGCTGCATCCAGAGAGAGGGCCTTGTTAACATAACAGCAGGGCAGAAGAGAAATGATTATTCAATCTGTAATATACTGGACACATGACCACAGGATTTAGGACTAATACAGAAATGGACTAAAATGGAAAGAATACAAAGACTATTTAAAACTTCACAAGTGCTGAAGACACAGTTACACTGTTCAGTGATTTACAAACAACAAGACAAAATGGACTCTGAGAAATTGTAAAGAAGCAACAGAATGGCAATATGCTTTCTATTACAAGACAAAATAAATATATATTGGGAAGGCAAGAAGCTATGGTGGTACCTCTTATTTACCCAGTTTGAGACTTGGTTTCTGAACAGGAACTCAACTCCTTCTGTTGCATTAGTGACAGAGGGACTGGAGTCTTGTGCACTTAAACCTAAGTTAACAGCTGTACTGTGCATAAACAAAGAAAAAATTTATATCTAAATTCAAGAGTTATATGTCTTAGAAGATCAATTAATATTTAAAATATATATATACATATATCACTAAGAGCATGTGATGTAGTTTAGGCTGAAAAGAGTAACTGTAGATATTAAATGTCCTATGACAATGAAATGTCTATGGTTTCTGATCTGGTTTTTTGATTCTGTCTAATATTCTTCCTGAATTTAAATTGGCTAACAGTATTGGATTTGAGTTCTGTATTTTGACTCATGCTACCTTTGTTTTACATATCACGACTGAGACGGAAGGAAAAGAAGTCTGTCCTACAGTCGACTCCTAAAAGACCTAAAGTTATCTTCATCTAATTCAACCTGAACGTAGTGAGTACAGAGCTCTAGTGTAGATGATCTATAGTCTGACCAAGCAGTGATGTGAGTTAGACTTCATCACAGTGTTACAAATTTTAGTATTTGCAAAGCATAAAATTAGTAAAGAAAGATTATAAAATTTGTCAAACAGAGATAGAATATTTAGTCTAAAAGTTAAGTGAGAAATGTAGAAAGATTGCTCCGTCTCACTTCGAGGCTGTTACAAAAGCTTTGAAGCAACAAACTGTTGGACAAATGTTGACATTGTTATAAATAACAGGTTATAGCAGGTTGTGGATTGTAATGTTGCTGTATTAATGTCTCTATTAAGAAATCTGATAAAAATGCAGACCAAAAGTGATAATAGGCTTAATTAAAATGAATAAAGAGTCAGACAAAGCATTGTCTGTGTTAAAAGAAAACATTTGAATTAACTAGCTTTTGAAAATTCTGATTAAAATAAAAATGTTCCATCTATACACAGCAGAGAGATGGAAGAGACTCATCAGAAAAAACTGATGCACAGTGCCTCAGTAGTATAAGAAAACAAGAGTTTAATATAGTTTAAAATTAGACAATATTGAAGAAGGTTTAACACTATGTTACAGATAATTAGCTTCAGCAGTGACTGGATTTAAAAAGACTTCAGTGAAAACAGGGGTTTTCCAGTAACAATGTATATCACACATCAGTTACACACATTTCTGACGAGTCCTAAATTTATCTTAAAACAGACTAGAACAATATATGAAGTAATACTTTCAGTTCTGAATTAATAAAACAACAAGAAAAAAAAAAACAGTTCAGCACAAAGAAGAACAAATACATTTCTAAAACTGAAAACAGATAATACTTTTACAACACAGGTTAAAAACTAACATAGCATTGTTTGATGTAAGTGTCTGAGATTAAAGCATCGACTGAGGAGTGAGAAATGTTAAAGGTTTAAAAATGAACATCTCACAAAATGGTCTGGAGTATGTTAGGCTTCAGTTTTAATGAGAGAAGATGACAAGACATAAATCAATGTTGACAAGTTAAGCCTTGTCCAGAGAAAAAGGCCTGAACTAAAATTAGAATAAACACAGAGAGGTCATAAAAGGTCACTTAGGAAGAGTCTGAGATAAGAATTGTGGGGAGCACTGAGTCATCAAGGAGTTGAAGATTCTCTAGAGAGACCATAAAACAGATTTATGGAACAAATAAGGTTTGAGACAACATCTAACAGAAATACAAAGTTAAATTCCAACAGATTAAAAGGTGCAGAGGAAAACTCTACAGAAACAACACCTTCCTGCTGCAGATCAAGAGACTGGAGTCTTCATCAAAAGTGTTCAAACATCAGGTTCGCTGGGAGAACAGTGAATGTCTCATGAGAAGGTCTGGTGTCATCTTTAACACTGTCGACCTGTACACATCAAATCAGGTAAAAAAAAAAAAAAGATTAATTATTAAAATTTTAAAGGAAGCAAATACAATGCCAAGTAATTAAATGTTGTTAGAAACAAGTAGTTGCTCTTAGAGAAATGAGTTAGAACTGTGAGAGGAACAGAGTCAAGCTGAGACAGAATAATTAAACAGATTAATAATATTGGTGATTTGTCAATGATTCTTTAAAAAGAATCAAAGAGGGGATGTATGTGAAGTTAGATTTTATTAAGCTCAAAGGTTTAGAGGACTTTAAAACACCAACAGAAGAGAGGGATAATTATTTAGATTATGATTTAGTTGTGATGATACTTTCACAGATTTACATTATATTTTGGGATTGTCTTCTATATAGGGTTTATTTTACTGAATAAAACTCTACAGTAGTAATACAACAGCATTTTATTACAAAACTTCTCTAATATAGATCACAGTGGTGAATAGACTTGTCTGAATCTCCATGGTAACGCTCAGAGGGAGGAGTCAGTGAAACTCAGAGAAACTGAATGAATTAGTTTGTATCATTGTTAACAACAGACGATTTATAGAATAAATGTAAAACAGGGCAAACAAAAGGTTTTTTGTGTTAAGATCTGTGACAGTCTGTGAGAGCAGCTCAGAGACATGCTGCTGTCGTTATTAGAGAACTCTAGTTAGTTTACTTTTGGATTGGATCTTTGGATTGTTTAAGGGACAAACTGCTTATGACTTTTGAAATAATTTTGACAATAATTAAACTAATAATTAATCAGTGTAGGAGATATGGAAGAGTTTATTGGTTTTGAATAAAGTAGTAGTTTAAGTTTTAAGCATACATGCAGCTGTAGCAGATTATTTAACATTGGGAAACAATTTAAACGTAACTTACGTAAGATTAAATAGTTTAAATTGAAGTTGAATTAATGGAGCAAATATGAGAATAATGCATAAACAAAGAGGTCATCTACTTAAAAGATTTGGATGTAATCAGATGTAATGATGGAAAATTACAATTACAGGTTAAGAAACAAAATAATTAGTGAAGATTAAAAATAGAAGAATAGAAAGAAAAGAGAAGTTATTTTAGTATTTTAGGAAGAAACTGAAAAAGAGTTGGTCCATATGATAATTTATTTTATGAGTGGAGGAGATTTTAGTTAGATGAGTCACACGTGAGGATTGTATTAAGGATTAAAAGGATTTTATGATAAAGTTGATATGGAGAAATTATTTGGTAATGGCAAGGTTTATAGTAATGGTTATTTTGTTTATTGATGTTTATTAAAAGAATAGTTAGTTGTGTGACATAGTTGTTGGATAGTTTAACAGGAAACTGTGAGAAGTTTTTAGAATAAATTACTGTATGGGCCTATCTTAATTTAGTCAGATATAAAAATTATTAATTAGAGGTTATACTTTGCTGCACTTCAGTAGAGCTCAGTTTAATATAGAGTTAGTAGAACATAAAAGAGGTAAAAAACTTGTTTATACATTATTAAGAGGGTTTGTAATTGAACATTTTCTTATAAGAATTCTATATGTCCAAAAGAATTCTATATCCTTATATTATCCAGAGAGACACGGAGACAGATTATATTATAAAAAGCGAAAGGCCAGGTTTTATTCCTTGCAAGGGAAGCAAATTACACAGATACAACAAAGGTACATTGTGCGTTTTGCTTACAGAGGTAAGCAAACACTACATTTTATATCACTGTCGTGGGGTTGTCAGTGGGAGGTGTATCTTGCATACACCCTCCCCTCAAGGCCCCCGCTCCAGGCTCCAGGTGCAGAAGTCCTCCGGCAAGCCATGTCTTTAGTTATGTCTACCCCATGCTTGGAATAACATGGAGGACATAACATGATTTGACATGACCTGTAGAGAACTATGAGCACCAACTAACTATAAACAATATACACAATTATAAGAATAAAATTCTTATAACATTCCCCCCTCTTTATGCTGATAACAATTAGCATAAACAACCTACTAGCTTGATTTTGAGTTTTAAACTATGACAGAAGCGAAAACCAGCAGGGCGTTGACCTAGCCAGAAGAACATTTTGACCCATTGGTAAAATGACCTAAAGCTGGGAAAAACTCTTCTATCCACCCCTTGCCCCAAAGCGGTGACAAAACACAAACATCAAGCATCAAACGTATGTAATCACTTCAAATGATTAACTTACAACACATGTCAAAACAAACACAACAAATGATTATAATGGAATATGTTTCAAATCAAATGGGAACCACAGAGTAATGCACTGATTCTTCAAAGTCAAATTCTTTAAAGTCCATAAATCATAAATCAAAACACAGTGTCACTCCAAAATAAAGTAGAAAAATATGCCAGAGGTTGAGCTGGTCAACCCATTGGACTCAAGATCTCTGGCCTGTCCCTGCCTGTCCATTTCTGTCCCTGTAACGAGAAAAACACATGGAGTGAGACATATGCACATTCATAATGATTAAAATCAATTCTCTTCAGCATAATCAATTCAATGAACCATACGGCCCTTAGGTCTGTAGTATGATCCGTCCTGGAGCTGTTGTCCCGTTGGTGTACATGCAAACAATAACGTCCCTCAGATATCAAAGTGTTCATCTGAGGTCAAAGCCTTGACCTTAGTCGTTTGGCAGGTGCATGTCCAGGAATGTTGAGCCAGCAATGGCCACATTCATCAATCTCACCAACAAGCTCGGATACATGGAAAGCAACACAAACAAACATTATTAGACATGGAAGTGCAACAACAACTACAAGTACATGTACTGTATCTCAATTCAGATTCTAAAATCCCAGTCAATCTTCCAAATATGTTGTAAAACCAGGTCAAAATTAATTTCTCTATTCCTGAATACTCTAATTCCTCTGTTAGAGTTTGAAGTCCTTTCTCAAAGACTTTAGTTCTGCTGTAACTAGTCCTGTGTTACTTTGGAAGAAATCCTTTGTAGATCCCCCCTCTTCAGCTAAAAGCATGCTCAGTGCTATTTTGTTCTGTCCAGTCCTTGGACCAGTTTTCTCTCATTTCCCGTTTTAATTAACAGTTACAGCATCTCTTGTGTAATTCATAAACCTTTGTTGTTTATAAATATACCTTATATACTTTAATCCACCTTTTCATAAATTGTCCCAAATGGTAAAAATTCAAATCCTAATGCTAATTTAATTTTAGCCTTATATTCATTAAGGACACCTTCGAAGGACACCTCTGTCGTCGATGTAAATGGGGCTCTCAAATGAACCTGAGGGAGCTGCTGTTTGGCTCCTAAAGTGTGAGTTTCCACTCACGATGTTCTCCGTCACATTGTATGTGAACACAAATAAAACGAGGATCCTTTAAGGACGCATGTTTCCGGTCAGCAGGCAACGCTGGTCTAATGGTCTTACTTTCACAAAACCTCCAGACTTCTGCTTTGCACTGCACCTGTCCCTGATCTCTACGTTTGTCAAGTTCAGAGTGATGTCACAGGAAGTCATGTCATGTGACCCCCGTCACTAGCCCTGCTCACAGGTGTGCTTCCCTTCACAGGTGTAAACCAAGATGATATAAGTTCAAAGAACTATGTTAATATTAGCTCTTACTGGTGGTGGCTATATTAATCTTCAAAACTCCTTTTCTGAACTGGTATACTTGTTGTAGTTGGCTTCCATCCAAATAAAGAACACACAAACAAATCAGAACGTTATCTGACATTATAGACCCATAGAAAGTGCCTCCTAGGTTTTCGTCAAACAAAACCATAAAAGCTCTTAAAATGATCAAACCATAAAAATGAAACGGCAGATAAACCCTGTTTCCACAGATATGGTCTGCTGGAAATCTACTTTAATCTGAAAAGGTTTAATCAGACTAAACAGTGCTTCTCCAGAAAAGTCCTGTCAACTTTCTTTATTTCATTATTTGATTTAAACTTTTAACTGTATTAAACACTGTTGTTTCAGCCTCATGCCAACCATTAGGTTAACCAAGCATCCCTTCAGCACTTTAACACAGTTTTGTTTAAACCTTCATCTCCCCCCTTTTTGAGACGTGGTACAACCATGGCTCAAAATACCAAAAAAAATTAAACAAAAATAAAACAAAATAAAACAAAAATCAAAAATAAACTCAAAACAGATTGTTTTTTTCCAATTACCACCTTAAATTGTTATTTCATTAATTAGCATTCCTAATTATTCATCTTCTTTATGTTTTCCAAATAGCATCCCTTTTGTTTATGTTATATTTAAAACTTAACTTTGTTTAGTTCAGTTTTAATTTTAGTTACCATTAGTTGTAGGTCTTTACCTGTAACGGTAATTGGTATCATCCATAATTAGATAAATTTTAACTCAGTTGATGCAAACATAAATAATTTATATAGATCAGAACTTGTTTCTCATGATCTATTTTCACAAACCTTTAAACATTCACCTTTAATTCACAATTTATTTCACGTTCTTTTAAATTAGAATATTCTTAAAATATTGTTTAATTTACCTCAAATTACTTTCTTTAGAAGGAAAACACATTTTTCTCTTACTTCAAAACAAAATTTCTTAATCACCCTTAGGTTCAGACCCCCCTCTCTGGGGTTAAACCAGTAACAGCAGCATGTCTCATCTGCTGTTCACTCTGCTTTCCTCCAAAACACCATCACCTTTGTGACTGTCGTTTTTTTAAAAGGAAAGACCAAACATAAATCAACAAATTTCCTCTTAAATTCTCAAATTCTCAACTCAAATTCTGCTTTATTTTTAAATAAAATTTCTTCAAGATTTTGTTCAGTATAGATTTGTTCTATACTGTCTTTGTAAAACTCAGTTTTACCACCAGGTGCTAAATACAATAAACTAGTTTGTTTTTGTATTTTTCCCATATTAATTTAAATGTAACATAAAACAATGTCATCAATTACTATTTTTATATTTCCACTAATTTGGCATTCAGATGCCCCATAAAGAATTCACCTCACTCAATGTTAAACAGAAACTTTAAACATCAAGTGTAAAATCAAAATTAACGTGTCTCTCTTTATTTATTCAAATTCACCAAAGTTGTACTCATCATTACTGTTCATTTAATAAAATGTAACATCTCAACCTCTTTTTTCTTTTTCTTTAGGTTACAACAACCCAAAGTTTGTCAAAACCCAAAACCAAAACAACGTCTAACGTCTGTTCAAAAGGACCTTGTGTTAGTCCCAGTACTCCAAAAAAAAAATTCTTAAATCACTTCGAACAGTGATTAAAACCCAGCGAGCCATTCGCATATGCTCTTAAACTTTAACAATTCACCTTGTTAGTTTAACAATTATCTTTTATTCACTTATTTTTCATTAACTTTAATTTTTCAAATAAAACCTTTAAGATCATTTTAACAGTTTGAACTGTTTAACATAGATAATTTTTTTTAAATCACCAAAACCAGATTACCAATTTACATTACAGTTTAAATCTTTATTGCATAGATAACACTATACCTTAATTATTAAGTACCAAAATAAATACTGATTATTATTTATTTTGAACTATCTTCATTTCAATTTTCCAATTACTTAAACTTTAAGGTTTTCTTCTCCAACCCCATATTCAATCTCATTAATTCAATCGTTTAGTTTACCAAATTATGTTTCATAGATTCAATAAAACTCAAATGTGGACTTTATTCATATCAACAGACCTGTCAGAAGGTCAAACAGTTTTCCTAATTAAGTATCATAAACTTTATTTAACACATTAGTTCAGTGCAATCTGTTACTGTCACTGACATTTCTAACTCAGTATTCTTCTCAACATTAAAAGTTTGTTTAATGTAAAGGCTCCCACAATGTCTGTGGAGCTAAAAAAAAACCCCAAACAAAACATTTCTCGCTCTTGGGAGAAAAAAAAAAAAAAAAAAAGGAGGGTGCTGTGAAGCCCCTGTTACCTTGAATTACATAGAATGTTATCTTGTGTTTAAACATTGAATCCAAACAGTGGTTGCTTTGAATCCACTTTCTCAAAAACTTTGTCAAAACCAAACCAGAGAATACATTAATGTTTCTTTTCTTTACTTAGATTCTTGTAACCTTGTTTTCTTTTAAATATGAGCTTATGGCCCATAACTATAACGTTATATTATCTTTATAAACTTACTCTGCACAATTCAACTTTAAAACATATATTTAAACTCTTCCAATTACAAAGTAATCATTCTCATTCTTTTATTTGCGTTATACCGTGTGTTTGAACCACACTGATATTAAGGACCTCTATTAATTCTCGTACTAATAGATACACAACATTGTTTAGCAAAACATCAATCACTACTTTTATTTTAGTTCCAAGTGTTGGATCTTTAACTTCTTTAAACCTTTAATGTTCACATTTCTATGTCACATAAAATTCAAAACCAACTCTGTTCTTTAACAGAATACTCATTATTTTCTCTCATAAACCAAAATCACATTCTCCTCTGTAGATGTGTGTCTCATGTGTCTGTGTTTGTGTCTATGTGTCTGTATTTACATGTGTTTATGTGTGTGCCGTTACATGTGTCTTTATGTGTCTTTATGTGTTTATGCACCTGACCTGTTAGTTGAAGCGGTCAGTCCTGAGGTCATTCCCTCGTCTCTCGTCTGGACCCAGTTTCGACCTCCTCCTCCTCCTCCCAGTGCCCTCGTCTGTCACGCCCACCTCCACCTCGCCTCGTCTCCAATGGCAATTGTGCATTTTTCCTCAGAGAAATACATTACATTCATATTAATTTCAAGTTTCATCCAATTTGCAAACACACTTTACAAATACCTTTTTGGTCAATCTCGATAGATCAAAATTTAAAACAAATAAACGATTGTCTGAATTCGTTTATCTTACCGCTTCCGTGTTTGCTGCTGCAGTTTTTTTTCCTTTTTTCTCAGCCGAAAATCCGCAGGTGGGAGGTGGGGTGCAGATGAAGTTTTGGAGAGAGCACTGTTTTCCGGAGGGAGGGAGCCGATACCTAGAGGCTCCCAAAACAATTAAACAAAATACAAATGATTAGTGTTTTGAAGTACATGTGTGCACTTCTTTCAAAATCTCTTCTCTGCTTCTCTGCTTTTTTTTAAACTAGAAAAATAGCTTATGGAAGCTACCTTTCTCTCTCATGTTGTTCAAACTTTCTCTAAACAAAAACATTACCGTTGTTCTGATTCACATCATTAGACTCATTCTTCATCCAACAATGGCCCATTCATAACACATTTATTCTCTCAAACACACCTTTATCTTTAACCTTTAGGTCAACAATTCTCAGTATTGCCAACAATTCTCAGTATGAGCCCCATCACTTTCAGTGGGCTTTTTCCTTTTTTCTCTCACTCACCGCGTCACCAGCAGTGAACATTTTTCAGCAAAAGCTCTCGTGGGCTTTTTTTTTAAATCACCGCTTCACATGCAGTGAACATTTTTCAGCATAAGCCTGTCACTATCTAGTGGGCTTTTAAAATCTCATTTCTCATCTGCAGGAATCACTTCTCGTAGGCAGGCCTTTTATAGTCACATTGACTTCGGACTCATTCATCTCACCCGTTAAGATTTTACATGTAGGTTCTCGATAATGGTCAATACTCGAGTTTTCCTGTGCGTCCAACGCACCATTAAAACCAACAATACTAGCTATGCAAGGCAGTTCGATTGTGGCGTATTACGATACGTGATTATTAATCTAAGATAAATTCTTGTGCTCTCTAGACAAGCTCTCTAGACCTTATACTCCTTCTTGTAATTAGATGCTCTATCTCGCATAGAGGTTCGCACTTGTCACGGCCAAATGAACTAAACGCACGAGTCAGTTTCAAGAAACACCTGAAGACTTACAAAGCATAAGGTATCTATCAAACTAAAATCCAGCAAGACAACAAGCTTTAACACAGATTAACATCAGAATATCCCGTTTAAAACCTCACCCTTTAAGATTTTACATGTAGGTTCTTGATCAAAAACACATACTTTTTCGGCTTTAAACCTCACCCGTTAAGATTTTACATGTAGGATCTCGATAAAGCGGATCTCACCATTAGATGACATTTAGGGTCTCGATCTTTCAGCGTTTAAGAATCTCCTATGCTGGCCAACTTCATGGAAAAACATCAACTAATGATGTACACTACATGCAGCCCGCTCAACATACGTCAGATTTCCAAAACGACTTCCGGAAGCTTTGGTAATTACAAACTCACACACACACACACCAAAAATAAATTAAACAGCTGTTTACCTGAATTTTTAGTCCAATAGTCCAGTTGTTCCGCAGCCAGACTGTCTTTTCTGTTCTCTCGTCTCTCTGCTCTTCTCTTTTTTAGTCCAGATTTCGTCATCGTGTTCACACACACAGAGGGGATATCTGGCCCTTTACTGCTAAATAGCACAGCTTGGGACTTACAAGAAATGCTTTCTTTGTGCATTTCTTCCGTGCACGTCAGTTCACCTCTTTGTATGAGAAACACGAATATTGAGATCCGGGTCACGGCACCAAATGTTATAAGAATTCTATATGTCCAAAAGAATTCTATATCCTTATATTATCCAGAGAGACACGGAGACAGATTATATTATAAAAAGCGAAAGGCCAGGTTTTATTCCTTGCAAGGGAAGCAAATTACACAGATACAACAAAGGTACATTGTGCGTTTTGCTTACAGAGGTAAGCAAAACACTACATTTTATATCACTGTCGTGGGGGCTGTCAGTGGGAGGTGTATCTTGCATACACCCTCCCCTCAAGGCCCCCGCTCCAGGCTCCAGGTGCAGAAGTCCTCCGGCAAGCCATGTCTTTAGTTATGTCTACCCCATGCTTGGAATAACATGGAGGACATAACATGATTTGACATGACCTGTAGAGAACTATGAGCACCAACTAACTATAAACAATATACACAATTATAAGAATAAAATTCTTATAACAAGGTTATACTTTGCTGCACTTCAGTAGAGCTCAGTTTAATATAGAGTTAGTAGAACATAAAAGAGGTAAAAAACTTGTTTATACATTATTAAGAGGGTTTGTAATTGAACATTTTCTTAATGAACAGATATGATAGGGTTAATTCTGCTGCAGGGATATGTATTCTTTATTTACCAGAACCAAAGGGAAATAGTGACATTAACTAGGAATTGAAGTGTTATTATTAAATATAACACTGAGGAAAGTATAGTAAACTTTAAATTGAAAAAGACATCAAAAGAATTAGAGACTAAAATAGACATTTTTAGGACTAACTTAGAGCAGTAATAGGAGGACATATGAGGGAAATTAATAAAAGTTTAGCCCGCATTAAATTGTTTTGATATGATCTGCGTAATCTGTGTTTTTTTCCCAGTTAACGTGAATAACATCTTGAAAAACTGATCTGAGAGGGAACTAGCGCCACACTGGAAACTTTCCAAGGAACATGGGGTCGAGACCTACGTCATCAGCAAAAGCTTTAAGAAATCAGAGGCTTACCTGAGCTGTTCTGGAGAGAATGGAGAGGAGATGCATCGCTCACGACATGGAGTTGGAGAAGGACGACGCGTACGGTGTTCGAGACGGCCATTTGCGGAGGCGAGGCCGGCATGAGGAGATGAGGAGAGCGGTGATTGGATGTGACCTGCGGACGACAACCTGAACAGCAAAGACTGAGCTGTTTCCAGGTCAGCGGCAGAGCGGACGAAGGAGTGGAAGTGACGAGGAAGTGACGTGAAGCTGATAGTCAAGGAAGTTCAAAGAGCGAAGGGTGCAAGGAGAAGAGCCCAAAGAAAACTTCATAGCGTCATCTCTTGGACTGTTTCCATGGCGACAGGAGAAGTTCCTGTTTGTGAGCAGTTCATGTGATTTGGAAATGTAGTAGATTTAGAAAATGTGGTTTAAATTTGACATAAGAAGGGACTTGGATGAATAACGAAATTATACTAGTTCCATAAGAGAAGAACTGAGAAAATGCATTTTTTTTATTACACTTTTGTACTCATATAATTATATTTCTGTGTGAGTGATTATATATTCTTGCATGCTTCACCAGTGTTCATTTTATGACAATTGTACTCATGAGTATTATATTTAACATGAGTAATTATATATTCTTATATTGCATGCTGTAACAGTGTTAAGTGAAGGTACGACAAGTTAACCATATGTTGTTATGGTAAAGACGAAGGGGGATCTACTGGGAATTGTTTGAGCTAAATAAGTATAATTTGGATCCGTGTGATGATTGTAATGCACATGTATTATGAACCAGTTGTAATGTTTAGCAAAGACGAGACCTAGAGGTCTCGAAGAGGGGATATGTGGTGTAATATTTTATATGTTATGTGTTTTAAACTATGTAGACCCAGTTAGTTATTCATTTAAACATTTAATATAAAAGACAAAACCTAATGTCAGACACACACACACAGGAAGGACCAGATAAAGACACAGGTGTCGGTCATCAAAAGTGACAGAACCAGACAAGGAGTTGCTCAAGGCCAGACAGAAATGACATCAGGCCCAGAGCCTTGCACAATGATATCAGAAAGAGTTATTACTTTACTGATATCAAAACTGTATAAAAGCTTATGTCTACTGTTCAAACATCAGTAGAGCTGGGGTAGTCTACTCGGGTCGTTTATTGTGTTGGCTGTGAACAATAAAGACTCTATGGCATGGAAATCTGGTGTTGCGTTCACAACTTATTCCATACAAATAGTGGCAAAGACTGAGGGGTCAGTTTTGACACTACAACACTTAGATAGTAACCTTACTTGGACATGTTACTCAAACCCATGTTTGTAGTATCCAATACTTAAAACTCAATATATCTCTATGTATATTAGCCCAGTCGAACCTGTTTCTAGCCAAGTTCAACACACGTCTACCCCTAAGTGACCCATTTCAAAATGAAGGTATTAGTACTCCTGTTCTTTGTATGTTTCTGGAAGCATGATTTGAGTGTATGTTACGATTTTACGCATTGATAGACACTCGTCAGAAATACAAAGTCTTTTCCATTCATGTAACTGTTGTTTTACCTTACAGTCTTTGTTGACTGGTCTTTTTTATTTTTTATTTTTTATTTTACCTTTATTTAACCAGGAGGTCCCATTGAGATTCAGAATCTCTTTTACAAGAGAGACCTGGCCAAGGTAGCAGCCAAATCACAACAAATACATAAACACCAAAATTACATTTTCACAATAAAAGAAAATAATATATAAAACAAAATGAGACTCTTAAGAAAAACAAGAACATATCTCCATCACAACACTCTTTACAGTATTTTTAAAATCATTTATGGACAGAAGGGTTTCTAGCTTTAGCTCTTTTTGTAGATTATTCCACCCCCAAGGTGCTAAGTAAGAAAAGGCAGTTTTTCCCAATTCGGTTGTAACTCTTGGCACATTAAAAAGCAACCACTTTGAAGAGCGTAGCTGATAGGTACCAGAGCAAACAGAGAGGAGGTTACAAAGATACAGTGGAAGTTTGCCAAGTATAGCTTTATAAATAAAGATATACCAGTGCTGTTGTCTGCGAATTTTAAGTGATGTCCAACCAACTAAATCATAAAGAATGCAGTGATGGGTAAGGGACTTTGTATTTGTTATGAATCGTAGTGATGTATGATAAACTGAATCTACATGACGCAGGATGGAAAATGCAGCATGCATATACAATATATCTCCATAGTCAATTACAGGCAGAAAAGTTGCTTCCACAAGTTTCTTTCTAGCACTAAAAGTAAAGCAAGATTTGTTTCTGCAATAAAAGCCGAGTTTGACTTTGAGTTTCTTAACTAAAGCTGTAATATGTGCATTAAAGGAAAGTTTATCATCTATCCATATTCCCAAGTACTTGTATGAAGACACTCTCTCAATTGATTTTCCATCTAATGACAAAATGCCACAATTGTCGAGTAGCTGTGCTCGAGCTTTTGAGAAGACCATAAACTTTGTTTTCTGTGTATTTAAAACCAATTTTAAACTCAATAATGTATTGCAATGCCTGAAATGCAGCCTGAAGTTCCTGCACTGCTACTGAAATGGTGGAAGCCTGGGTATAAACCACTGTATCATCAGCGTATAAATGTAATTTAGCTTGAACATCTCTATCCAAATCATTTATAAAAATTGAAAACAGAATGGGTCCTAAGATTGAACCTTGAGAGACACCTTTAGTTGTGTCAAGAAAATCAGATTTATAACCCTCAGCATAAACACATTGAGTACGATCTACCAAATAATTCTGGAACCATGCAACAGCCTTCTCACTTAAACCAACTGAACGTAATTTAGTCAATAACAATCCATGATCAACCGAATCAAATGCCTTAGAAAGATCAACAAATAATGCAGCAGAATGTTGCTTCTTATCTAAGGCCCCAATAATGTCATTTGTCACTAATGTAGCAGCAGTGATAGTGCTATGGCCACTTCTGAACCCTGACTGAAAATTATTTAAAATATTTTTGTCAGTCAAATACTGTTTTAACTGTACATTCACAAAT
Source organism: Perccottus glenii (assembly GCA_024416835.2). NCBI lineage: Eukaryota > Metazoa > Chordata > Actinopteri > Gobiiformes > Odontobutidae > Perccottus > Perccottus glenii. Next base: position 23,518,886 of record CM044552.2, on the reverse strand, counting down.
GATTCCAAGATCTTTGATAGCACAGAAAGTTTTGATATTGGACGGTAATTATTCAATTCTGATGGGTCTCCACCTTTATGTAAAGGGAGAACATAGGCTGCTTTCCAACTTTTAGGAATGGAATTAGAAAGAAGACTCAAATTAAAAATATGCGCTATGGGCTCAGCGATAATATCAGCTGCCAGTTTTAACAAAAACGGATCCAGATTATCTGTACCTGCTGACTTTTTGTGATCAATGTCTCTAAGGGCTTTATGAACTTCTGAAACAGAAATTGGTTTAAAATTAAACAATTCCCGATTTACATTTTCAGATGTTAACATGGCTGGACATGGGACAGATTTATTTACCGTTTGATTAAATATGAATCCAGCCTGAATAAAGTGTTTATTAAACTGATTGACTATGACTGCTTTATCTTTTATTTCTTCTGAATCAATAAGAATCTGATCAGGAGGTTTGAGGTCACACATGCAACAAAGATTTAATTGATTTCCAAAACTTTAAAGGATTGTTTAAATTTTCTGTGGTTGACTTCAAAAATACTCAGATTTGGACTTTCTAATCATCAAAGTACACTTATTCCTTACAGTTCTAAATGCAGTCCAATCAGCAGAAAAATCTGAGAATCTGGCTTTTGCCCACATTTTATTTCTCAAACAGATCAGCTCTGATAGGCTGTCTGAAAACCAATGATTGTTCTTACCACTAATCCTAAACTTTTTGATTGGCACATGTTTATTTACAATGAAACTAAAATGTGAATGAAAAAAATCCCATGCCATTTCAACATCTGAAAACAAAGACACCCTGCTGAGTTCACTATGATACAAATCATGCAGAAAAGCCTGTTGTTCAAAACTTTTAAAATGTCTTTTAGGATCATGCGTGGTTTTACCTTAGGGATTTTTGTATTTCTTACACAAGCAACTGCACAATGGTCACTGACGTCATTACAAAATACGGCAGTTGAGGTATATTTATGAGAGGAGTTTGTTACGATTAGATCTAGGAGAGTAGATTTTATTTCTGCTTTGGGATTTATTCTTGTTGGTTCATTGATAAGTTGCACTAAATGTAAATCATTACATAGGTCCTTAAAACAATCAGAGTTGTCCAACTTGTCTCTTGATTTCTTTAGATCAAGGACATAAGAAATAGCAGGGTTCTGAAACTGAGCTTGCAACCGTTTGTGTTTTGTCACTTTTACATTTGGTTGGTTGTCAGCCCTTATCTCATTTACTTGAGGATGGCAAGTTATAACAGAGATCCAGTCCACGTTCTGTAGTTTTTGAGTCCAAATTGGATTTAGTAACACTTCCGGTGAAAATTGCTCAGTGCTTTCATTCATGTACAAGTCCATACTGGCAGGTTTTTTCCAGGTTGGTATTTGTTGAAAACAGTCAACTCAAAAACCCATCGGTGTCCTGTTGCATTTGGTTTGGCTGTACTTAGAACATAGGTGACAAGATTATTATTGCTATAGACAGTTACAGACGGGGCATAAAACAAGTAGTCTCTGAAGCGCTCTGTAATGGCCCACTTGAGTGCTAAAAACTCAGGTTTCCCCAAATACAGTCTTTATATAGTTTTCTCTGCTGGTGTTATTGTCTGTGAGCTGTACCTATAACCCTGAGTTTACCCTCTTGCCTCTGGTACAAAATAGGGCTAACTAACTGAAAGGGGATTTCAGACCCGTTTACAGCTCTCAGATCTAATCGCTGATCCCTCCTAAGTAAGTCACTGATTGGATAGATTTTTTAATTAGGTGAGTTATCGGACTTCCAAGACTTCCTTATTACTGAAACTTGGGCTCCTGTGTCCCATAGTGCTTGACATTACAAATTGATTGCTTTTATTCTCCCCCCTGTATTATTTATTTTATTGCCTTCATACCGTGTGGGGTTGGAACCACACTGATATTAAGGACCTCTAATAGTTCTAAATAGATACATGAAATTGTTTATCAAAATATCAATCACTACTTTTATCTCGGATCCCTGTTTTTTGATCTTTAAATCCTTCAAATCTTTAATCTCCACGCTCCCGTGTCACAATGTCAAAAATGTAATACAATATCTGTTCTTTTCTCTCATCATTTCGCACATCTAGACTCTGTAGATGTGTGTCTCATGTAGTCCGTGTTTGTGTCTCTGTGTGTGTCTTTATGTGTGTGTATGTACCAAGTGTAACCCATATTTAATAATGGTTCTAAATAAAACATGTAAATATGCCCAGAAAAGGCTATGTCTCTATTTGACGTAAAATAATTGCCAGCAATCAATGAGTTAACCCGAAGATGAGTGACATTTTGCTCTTGACCAATAGGCTTCTGTTAAACGGTGCATTGTCCCGCCCCTCACTCCACCTGCAGTGCCACAGCCCAGGCCTCTCTCTTTTCCTCCGACGGGAGCACACGAGGCACTGGATAAAACAGGACAAGAAAACTCAATAAATAAATATCAAATAAAGGTAAATTTTAGACTTGAAGAGACAATTTAAACTATCAGTTGCTGATGTTAAACATTCTCTTTGACATGGTTCTTTGAAAAAAACGTTGCTATAAGCTTAGAAATTCATTGTTTTTGTTGTAGACAATCAAGGCTTGAGACGGCGCTAATTTTAATTTCAGCCTTTTCCTAACGTGAGATCGGTGAGTTTTTTTTGTTTATGTTTAAGGTCTAAATGTGAAATGCCCATGGTTAAAACTTTATGTTTACACTGAGAAAATGTATTATCAGAAGGAGTTGATTATTATTATTATTTATGTTGGTATTTTACTGCAGTTTTGAAGCAGTATGTTGCCGTTTTATTTTGTTTAAAAAAATGTTCTTGTAATTTAATGTAAAGATTTAAACAATGCTTCAAGAGAGAAGATGTATTAGGCAGTAATACAGCATAATTACAATTTTCACAATTTTTGGGAATTGTAGACATGATTAAAGTTAAAAGCAATAAGTTACAGTCAGAACTGATTGTGCAAATTACTTTTAATTGTACATTTATAGTACTTTATGACACTATCTGAAAGGTCAGGTTTTTTTTGTTGGGCGGACCTGTCGTTGATGGCGAGCCAACTCAATGGATGAACTGGTTGATAGGATCCTCTGCTGCACAGTGCAGTGTGGTAGGCCCACTGCAACAAAAGCCCTTTTCACGCCTTTTCACTTGCTGCCACTTTACACACACATTCCCCTTGAACATTTTGACATTGAACTTACCTGAAACTCTTTAAGGACTTTGTGGACTGTACACATTTTCAGCAGGAAGTGGACTAGGGGTGGGAAAGAGTAAGTCCTCCAAAATAAGTTGGTGGTGTATGGTGATAAAAAAGTGTATTACTGAATGTTGGATATTAATGACTGAACCAGATTGCTTCTTTTTTTTTAAATATATTTTTCGATTTCAAATTGAATGTGAAATTAGAAGGGTGCACCCAGGTAAGAACGTGTGACTACTGACATTGTGGAAACAGTTGTTACTGAGGAATTTTTGGTACCAAAGAGATCATTTCATTGTTTTATTTTCAAATTTTACTTTCCTATATCTAAAATACAAGCCGGCATTTTGAAAAATCTAAAGCCTTTGTCTGAGTCTCATTCACGTCACTGCTTCTGTATGTAGCCGAACCTTCTGGTCCAAAATTTTTAATTAAAGTACAGTTCTAGTACATTTGGTTAAATTTGTATTTTAATAGTAACAAGAGTATTACAAGTGGCAAGCGAGCCAGCCAGGAGCTATTGTGAGTGAATGAGACTCTTTACAAAGCAGACATTCTAAAAGACTATTAGGCCAAAGAGAAGTCTGAAAAAAAGGAAATTGTAACACAAGATTCAGTCAAACTCCCTAACGCAGTAATCATAAAAGGCCTTACCAACACAACTCTTGATAAGGAAATGTCCACTTACCTTGAAAACATGGCTCAATTATCCGCAATTTCTTTAATTTCTTCATTCTTGCAAGAATTAAACCTGTCCATTTGCTTTTTAAATATACTCTGTTTCTCTGGATAACATAAGGATACAGAATTCCTATTACATCTTTACAGCCCCTGCTACCACTTTCAGTCAAAGCTCTGTTCAACCTGAAATGACTTTTAAAATAAAAAGCCTGGCAGAAGTCTATGCAATGAGTGTTAAGAAGGCATACATCTCTGCGAAATAGCCACTCTCTCTGGAAACAACGACCCAAATTTAAACCTGACTGATTTTAACACAGACACAATCTAATGCCACATCCCATCCCACACTCAAACTCAATCCACCCAGTGTCCAGCGAGTTTGGTTGAACATGTAGTCCGTAGTACTGAAATACCTTCACATTCACCCATGTCAAGCCGATTTAGAGCCTTCTCTGGTCATGTCCCTTGTCCAAACAATGAAGCAGATTTCAATACGTGTTGAAGTGCTCATAAAAGACCCAGCTGTGTCTGACTTAAACTTCACGCACAGAATACTTGACAGTCTCCTGCCCCCTGCTAAAGATTAAACAAAGCATTTAGGCCCTCGTGCTAAGCCATTTGAGTACCTCAAAGTGCTTGATTCAGCCTTTGGAGCTGTTGAAGATGGTGATGAACTCGCCCGATTTATAAATACCCTCCAGAATGAAGGCGAAGCCCATCAACCTATTTGCAAAATAGTTTGCTTGACAAAAGCTATGCACGTGTCACTGAGTTCGATTTTGATAAGCAGTTGTTGAAGCAGTTTTGTCTGCTGGGAGGACAGTCTGATTAGTGACCTTCAATTAGAGCAAAAGAAGGGAAGTCCTCCTCCTTTTCAGAATTACTCCTACTCTTACGAACTGAAGAAGACTAACAGATTGCAAAAGACAACGACTTGGTCGAAATGAGCCCTCCTCTACCAATCAAAAACAACGGGCCATGTCACAAGTACAGACAGTGAGTACTATGAAATCAGATTTTGACATGATAAAGAAACAAATAGCTGAACTGAGTGTGCAGTTAAACTGTTGGAAAACGGAAAGTCAGAAACAGAAACAATCACAGCAAAAGCCTAAGTGCCAGACAACCAGTGCCAAAGTTGAGGGCCGACCTGTAAAAAAGACAGCCATGCCTAAACAAAACTTTGATAAGATGAATCGAAAACCACGGCCATGGTATTGATTTCAATGTGGAGAGGATGGCCACATCACGCGTCAGTCTGTGAAAATGAACCAAACCCGTCCTGGTTGCCACAAAGAAAAAATATTAAAAGATAAACACAGCTAGTAAAAAAGTCCTCCTCATTCCATATGAAAGTGATAAGTTTTTGTCTTCTTACTTGGTCCAGTTCCCTCACTCATTTTTATACCCTTTCTTAAGTTTAAGTGAAAAAAAAACAAAGTTTAAAAGTTGGAGGTAAGTCGCTTAAGCGTTAGTTTTGCTGCACTTAGCGCCGTTGTTTGCGCATGCGCAGTGACCTAAGCGTCAGAAAAATTCAGATTTCATCTGACTGCTGCCCTGTATGTCAATCTAGAGATTTAATGGAGAATTGTTGATCGCGGTCGACGTATTGAGCACCCCTGCTCTAGATGCCCTTTATGCTGAATTCCACGAGTCCAGTCCAAACTTTCAGCCTGCCCTAATGGTTATAGGCGCTCCTGAAAATCCTTGAAATGCGCCAGAGAACTTCTTGTGTCGGCAGTGGTGGACAGTAACAAAGTAAATGTAATTTGTTACTGTACTTAAGTAGTTCTTTCCAGTATCTGTACTTTACTAAGTATTTCCATTCGAAGATACTTTTTACTTTAACTTCACTACATTTCAAAGTCAAATATCTTACGTTTTACTCAATTACATTTTGCAAAATTAGTCGTTCCTTGTGTTGCCATTAAATTTTTTTGTAGAAGAAGACCTCAAAGACGCGTCTCAGTGGGAGTGTCAGGACCGGCTCAATAGAAGCCTCATTCTCTACACGCGAGCTGATAAACATGAAAATAACAAATAAAAAATACACCTGTGATGAAGTTTTGGTATTAGTAATGGCTGACTCTGATTCTGAGGTAGAACATCTACCTTTAGAGTCTTTTCAGCCGAGTGAAAGTGAGAATAAGCGAGAGTGAGAGTGCGTGTGTTACTTGGACAGCGGCGCCGCTGCTTGTGCCTTTCTCAGTGTCTCTTATAAAGCACACGCTGTTTTTCCCACATTTTGCCAAATATCAGTGAAAGAAACGGGAGGAAACTAGTCGCTCTGGCCGCGGTAGTGAAGGGGATGTTGGGAAGGGAAGCCGTGAACGCGTAGCACCTGCAGCTTTACCGTTAGCACCTGCAGCTTTACCTTTAGCACAGGTGAAAGAAGCCGGGGTGCGTGTACTCGCCGTGACCGCGGTAGTGACAGGGAGTTTGGGAATAATGCGGCTTCTATTGACAGCTGTTTGGGACAAATACATGTTGGTCATCCTGACACTTTACCCAGTAGAGGAGGGAGAGGCAGGGGTAAACATAGTCAGCAAGAATGCGCTAATCAAAGCAGCGATCGGAATAAAAGTGATGGCTGTGTGCTGTGCTTTATGAGAGGTCCCACACTCTAAAAATCTACTAACTATGACACATGGATGGATAAGAAAAGATAAAGCAACTGCAACCACACACATACTGTCACAGTGGATCAGGACTCTGCCCAGTTGGCCGCGGATTCCGCACCCGGCTCCCCGGCCCCTACTGATTTGCAGAGGGGAAACAGGTGTGCGGGAGCGCCGGCGGAGCAAGCCCAGCTGATCCGAGTTGATAATCAACAAAGGTTAAGAAGCACCGCAGCCTGCTCCTCGATGCCAGATCGTAACACTTACTACCGTTAGTACTCGTCTCGCGTTCGAATGCCTTGTGATATTTATGATTACTTACCTGTTCCTTTTGTTCATCTCAGATCCTTCCAGTCCTGCCGTCAGTCCTGTTCCCGCTCCACCTCTGTCTTCTCCTGTACCGTCAAGTCCTGTCATCGGTCCCGCTCCAGCCCAGTCCCGGTCTTGTCCTGCTGCACATCGCTATCCTCGAAGAACCGCTATTCCTAAGTTGTCCTTTTGTCCAAATAAATCTTTTTTGTTACTTTACGTGTGTCTCTGCGTTTGGGTTATCTGCCAGTCCATAACAGTACGATCTGGCCAAAAATGAACCCAGCAGAGCCTCACACTCTTCCACAGACTGTTGCTGCTCAGACTGCGCTTTTGGAGCAGCATGACACAACTCTTCAGTCTCTCATGGGCCACATGAAGGAGTTTTCCCGCAACCTATCCGTGCTGAGTGACAAAATGGCTTCCTTGAACACACCGCCGTCTACCAGCGCTCCAGCCCTCTCCGCGCTGACTACGGAAGCCCCGCCTCCGGTGTACAAAGAAGCGTACGCCTGCACCATATAGTGGAGATCTGGGCTCTTGTCGAGCGTTTCTAACACAGTGCTCATTAGTTTTTGAACAGCAGTCTAAGATTTATCAGAGCGAACGTTCAAAGATTGCTTTTTTAATTGGTTGTCTAAGGGGTCAGGCATTACACTGGGCCTCTGCTGTTTGGGAGAAACAGGAGGCTATTTGTTTCTCTTACACCGCATTCATCACGGAGATGAAATTAATTTTCGATCACCCTGTTCGAGGAGGGGAGGCTACTAAGAGACTGTTTTTCATTCGCCAGGGGAATCGCAGTGTGGCTGAATTTGCCATTGAGTTTCGTTCACTCGCCGTGGAGAGTGGTTGGAATGAGGATGCTCTTCACGGAGCCTTTCTGAATGCAATTTCTGATGAACTTAAGGACGAGATGGCGGCGCGGGAGCCACCAACTAGTCTTAATGAACTCATAAAGGGGACCATTAGGATTGATAACCGCCTCCGGAGCGTAAGAGGGAGAAGGCCGGCCTGCAGGCGTCGCTGAGATCCTCTACGAATCCATGGTCTGGATCCACAGCACATCAGGGAGCTTTCCCCAGCCTCAACGAGAGAGGACCGGGGGGTGGTGGACGCAGACAGTTGATGGAAGAGGCTCAGCCAGTTCTACGACAGATCCGCCGGGTCGTCCACTGCAACCAGCCGCACCCGAACCCATGCAACTGGGCGGACCCATTTGACGGAGGAGGAGAGACATCGTCGGGTCACTACAGGAGTTGTCTCTATTGCGGAAAGTTAGGACATTTTTGCTTCTTGTCCGCTCCGTCCGGGAAAAGGGTGGGCTCGGCAGTAAGGAGAGAGGTACTGCTGAGCCAAGTCCGATGCTCTTCTCCCAAGTCGGTGCGGATGGAAGGAACTATTATTTTAGCGGATCAGACTCGGACATTGGAGGTCATGATCGATTCCGGAGCTGATGAAAGCCTTTTGGACCGTGGGGTGGCTAAGAAGTTGGGAATCCGGACTTTGCCATTGGAGGTGCCTTTGGAAGTTAAGGCTTTGAACGGAGAGGTTTTGACCCAGATCGGGGAACAGACTATTCCCGTAACATTCCTTCTGTCGGGTAATCACAAGGAGACTATTAGTTTTTACATTTTCGACTGTGTACACACTCCAATAGTTTTGGGGTTACCCTGGTTAAAAAGACATAACCCTCACATAGACTGGCTTGCATACCAAGTGTTGTCATGGAGTGATTTTTGTCTGCAGTCTGCTTTGCCTCCTATTTCTTCTAGGTCCACCCCGGTACCTGAACCACCGGATTTGTTCTCGGTTCCGTCTACTTACCATGACTTATCGGCGGTGTTCTGCAAGCATCAGGCCTTGTCGCTTCCACCTCACAGACCATACGACTGCGCCATCGACCTCATCCCCGGTGCTACTCTACCCAGCAGCCGTCTCTATACCCTCTCGAGGCCGGAGAACGAGGCGATGGAGAAATACATCCAGGAGTCATTGGCAGCTGGGATAATCGACCCTCGTCATCTCCGGTAGGTGCAGGGTTTTTGTTGACAAGAAGGACAAATCCTTGAGACCATGTATCGATTTTGGGTCTGAACAAGATTACTATAAAGAACAAATACCCACTTCCCTTGATCAGTTCTGTTTTCACTCCTCTCTGTGGATCCATGGTCTTCACTAAACTTGATCTCCATAGCAACGCCTACCACTTGGTGCGTATCAGGGAGGATGAGTGGAAGACCGCTTTTAACACACCCTTAGGACATTTTGAATATCTGGTGATGCCGTTTGGACTACGAATGCCCCTGCGGTATTCCAGAATTTAGTTAATGATGTCTTACGAGACATGATTGGGCGTTTTGTTTTTGTATATTTGGACGATATTCTGATCTTTTCTAAAGACTTGGAGGAACACCAGAGACATGTCCGGGGAGTTTTACAAAGACTTTTGGAGAATAAGCTGTTTGTGAAGGCCGAGAAGTGCGAGTTCCACGCACCATCAGTTACCTTCCTTGGCTACATCATCGCTCAGGGGCAGATCCAGATGGACCCAGAGAAACTCACGGCGGATGCAGGAATGGCGGTCCCGTCCAGCCGTAGGGATGTTCAGCAATTCTTGGGGTTCGCAAATTTTTACAGGAGATTTATCCGTAACTTCAGTAGACTGGCAGCCCCTTTGACATCTCTCACTTCCACTGCACAATCTTTTGTCTGGACACCAGAGGCGGAAGGAGCTTTTAATGAACTTAAGCATCGTTTTACGTCTGCCCCTGTGCTCATCCAGCCGGATCCGGAGTTACAGTTTGTGGTGGAGGTCGACGCCTCAGAAATGGGAGTAGGAGCCGTTCTTTCCCAGCGCTCTTCCACTGACCAGAAGCTTCACCCCTGCGCCTACTACTCTCGTAAGCTCTCTCCAGCGAGCGAAACTATGATGTAGGGGAACAGAGAGCTCCTGGCGGTAAAGTTGGCATTAGAGGAATGGCGTCATTGGTTGGAAGGTGCCATTCATCCGTTTGTGGTCTGGTCCGACCATAAGAATCTGACCTACATCCAGACGGCAAGGCGACTGAACTCGGCAAGCCAGGTGGGCATTATTTTTGATCGTTTAATTTTGTTCTTACTTATCGCCCAGGGTCCAAGAACATCAAGCCAGACGCATCCAGAGTCTTCCCACGGAGCAGCCATCTCCAGAGGAAGAGCATATTCTGCCACAGTCGCGCATCGTGGCCACCCTCACCTGGGAAATAGAAGATCGGCTACGGCTTGCCCAGCGTCAGCATCCCGATCCTGGGGCGGGGCCGACTAACGCCATGTGCGTTCCAGATCCGGTCAGGTCGGAGGTGTTGCACTGGGCCCATGGGACACGCCTCACGTGCCATCCGGGTATTGGTCGCACCCTGGCTGTCCTCGTAGTAAGTTTTGGTGGCCCACCATGGACAGAGATACTAAGGACTACATTTCGGCCTGTCCCGTATGTTCTCAAAATAAGACTCTCCATCGACCCCAGCAGGACTGTTACAACCATTACCCATTCCTAGCCGGCCTTGGTCTCATGTGGCAGTGGACTTTGTCACGGGGCTGCCACCATCTAACGGACATACGGTTGTGCTGACGATTGTCGACAGGTTTTCCAAAGCAGCTCACTTCGTGCCTTTACCCAAGCTGCCGTCCGCGCGGAGACTGCGGATCTTCTGGTGAGTCATCTGTTCCGGTTACATGGGATCCCTTGGGACATAGTGTCAGACAGAGGTCCACAGTTTACCTCCCAGGTTTGGAAGGCGTTTTGTACGGCGTTGGACATCAAGGTTAGTCTCTCCTCTGGTTATCATCCCCAGACCAATGGACAGACGGAAAGGGCAAACCAACAGATGGAGGTGGCACTGAGGTGCACATCATCCGCCAATCCTGCAAGTTGGAGCACTCAGCTGCCATGGGTAGAATATGCCCACAACACGTTGGTGAACGCCTCTCTAGGTATGTCTCCATTTCAGTGTTGTTATGGTTATCAACCGCCTTTATTTTCTGATCAGGAACAAGAGCTGGCAGTTCCTTCGGTTCAGGAACACTTGCGTCGGTGCCATCAGGTCTGGAGAAGGGCCCGTTCAGCTCTTGATGCGTGCCTCTGCCCAGTCACAGGTTCAAGCCAACCGCCACCGCACTCCGGCCCCTAGGTACTCTCCGGGACAGAAGGTTTGGCTGTCCTCCAGGGACCTGCCGTTGCGGGTTGAGGCTACGAAATTGGCACCACGGTTCATCGGCCCGTTTGAAGTAGAGAAGGTCATCAACCCTGCGGCAGTTCGACTGAAGCTTCCTCGGTCTCTTAGGATTCACCCTACCTTCCATGTTTCCAGGATCAAGCCGGTCAGGTCCAGTTCCCTGATTCCTCCCTGTCCCCCGCCTCCGCCCAGGATGATTGACGATCATCCAGCATACACGGTACGGCGGATCATGGATGTACGGCGCCAGGGTCGGGGCCTTCAGTTTTTAGTGGATTGGGAGGGTTATGGGCCGGAGGAACACTGTTGGGTGCCCCGGAGAAACATTCTAGATCCTTCCCTGATTCGGGAGTTTTTTCTTCGCCATCCGGAGAAGCAGGATAGCCGCCAGGTGGCGTCCATAGAGGGGGTACTGTCACAGTGGATCAGGACTCTGCACAGTTGGCATGGATTCGCACCCGGCTCCCCGCCTACTGATTCGCAGAGGGGAAACAGGTGTGCGGGAGCGCCGGCGTTCGAATGCCTTGTGATATTTATGATTACTTACCTGTTCCTTTTGTTCATCTCAGATCCTTCCAGTCCTGCCGTCGGTCCTGTTCCCGCTCCACCTCTGTCTTCTCCTGTACCGTCAAGTCCTGTCATCGGTCCCGCTCCAGCCCAGTCCCGGTCTTGTCCTGCTGCACATCGCTATCCTCGAAGAACCCGCTATTCCTAAGTTGTCCTTTTGTCCAAATAAATCTTTTTTGTTACTTTACGTGTGTCTCTGCGTTTGGGTTATCTGCCAGTCCATAACACATACAGTACATGTGTATATTTCTCATAACTATTTGCATACGTTTTACTAGTTATGGTATATTAGAAGTTGTAGTTATTCTTTATTTTGTTAATGTTGCTTTTACAAATTACTGTTATAAAAAAATTATTTCAGAAAAAGAAAAAAAATATTATAATATGTTCATTAGTGTGTATGTACTGTAAATAACATAACCGCCAATGTATAATGTCATGGTATGCAAATTATATGCAAATTAGATGCTTAAAATGTATTTACTTATATACTTTGGGTCATACCTGACATTTTTCTAGTTTAGAATAGGACTCTATCTCTTATCATTTTCAAACCACAGCCTTTTGAAATTTGGATCTCAAAAATCTGTATCTGAAAAATCTGACGCCTAAAGGGGAGAAGAGACTGACAAAATCTATAAGGGCATTATAGCCATAATAAATGATAGTACTTGGATACTTAAGTACATTTGAAGGCAAATACTTTTGTACTTTTACTCAAGTGAAAGTTAAAAGGGAGTACTTTGGATTTTACTGAAGTAATATTTTACCTAGTGTATCTGTACTTTAACTCAAGTACTTGGTTTGTGTACTTCGTCCACCACTGTGTGTCGGTAGCCTCGGCTGTGCAAAATTTCCAGACAAAAGTCAAATAGTAGTGCCGGCAGGGCAGACCACAGTTCTTGAGGCCTCAGTGTACATCCCCAACTCAGTCACTGAGAAATGGGTAATCATTGAACAACCAAGTGCCTCTTCCTTGCCCAGTGGTCTACTCGTTCTAACTAGCCTTGTCGACCGGCCAGATAAACAGCCTTGCAAACTTCCAGTCATCTTAAAAAATGAGACAAACCATGACATCGTTTTGTTCCCCCAGGCAGTGTATTGTCTGATGTTAACGCCATAACCCAAGTCCCCTACAAGGAGCAAACAGTGAAAGTGTCAAGCCCTGACAAATAAAAAGACTCCAAACATTCTAAAAAGATAAACATTGATTTTGGAGACTCTCCGTTGCCTGTAGAATGGAAAGAACGTGTCACAGAAATGCTCAATTCGATGCCCGAAGTGTTCTAATATGAGCTGGATTTTGGACACACTGATAAAGTGCAACATCAAATAAAGCTCAGTGATAAAACACCGTTCAAATCCAGACCCCAGCCAATTCACCCACATGACGTGGAAGCTGTCAGAAAACACCTTCAGGAACTTCTGGATGCAGGAGTTATACAAGAGTCTGAGTCCCCGTTTGCCTCCCCTACTGTAATTGTCAGAAAAAAAGATGGGTCTGTATGGTTGTGCATTGAATATAGGAGACTGAATCTCCAAACTATTAGAGATGCGTATCCGCTCCCCAACTTAGAAGAGGCGTTTTCAGACCATGCTGGGTCAAAATGGTTCTCGGTCTTGGATCTCAAGTCGGGATACTATCAGATAGAAATGTCAGAGTCAGACAAGCAGAAAACGGCATTTGTGTGTCCTTTGGGGTTCTGGGAGTTCAATAGGATGCCCCAGGGGATTACCAACGCACCTTCCATGTTTCAAAGACTCATGGGGCGGTGTATGAATCTCAAGGAAGTCCTCGTCTTTATTGACAATTTAATTGTTTTTTCGTCATCTCTGGAAGAGCATGAGCGGCGCCTGAAGCGAGTTCTGTTGCAGTTAAAAGACTACGGACTAAAACTGGCACCTGAAAAATGTAAATGTTTTCAGTCCTCGGTCAAATATCTCGGCCATGTGGTGTGTAGCAGAACCACCAGTGGAATCCCCACGGATTAACTGTCCTGCCTTAAACTGCCCCTGCCAGAGGCCTTCAGAGACAAGCCTGTATCTGAAAGCCTCAAACTTAACACTGTTTTCTTTCAGATAAAAGCATGGCCAAAATGCTTTATGGACAAGAAATGTTCTTAATGACTTTGCTCTTGCTTTTACAAGCAGTGGAACCTGGGTTCACAGGGTACCAGGATCAAAGGTGGCTCAGGACCAATGCCACCCCCCCCTGGCGCCATGTCTTTTTTAACCATAAACTGATGATAACATTGTTATTTCAGCTGGATTCAAGAACTGTGCTCCTTACCAGAGAGCGCTCTGTCTACATTCTAATTGACAATTGGAATGCTTTTGATCCTAACGTCCAAGAACGATCAAAGACCGCCCCTGGTGGTCAAATGAACAAATGACTCTATCCAATCATCAAAAGACAATTTCGTAATTCTTACATTACAGGAAAATGTATTTTTGATATTGTGTTGTTTATACTGTTCTTTTCCAGGACACGGGAGTTGCAAACCAATAACTCCCTTTATGGTTTCCGTTTTGTTTTAAATGAAATGTAATTAATGTTTCAACAATATTCTGCATATTCATAATTGTAACGAACAGACAGTCGTTACAGAAACTTTTTATAGCACACAGCACTTTAGACAAACGCCAAGTTGCACATAAATAAGGACATTGCACACGATTGGTTTAAGAAATAATTTATTGATTGTTTTATAGTTTCACCTGTGGACCTGCGCTTTGGAGGATGGCTGCCAGTCTGCGGAGAGAACAAACAGTTAGAACAAAATGTGCAATAGATGTGTATAATTGTGTGGTTGGGGAGAAGTGTTGGGGTGGAGTGTGTTTTAAAAGTTGTTTGGTGTTGTGCATTGGTTTTACTCACCGCTCTGTTCCTTGTGCCCAGGTGTCTGGCCAAAGAGTCCCGGGGAACAGCCACCATTAAAAGGTTCCGGGCCAGACCAAGGCAGGGAATGGAGAGGGGAGAAGTGAAACAGTGGTTTATGGTTTATAGGTTTTAAAGAAGTATAGGTGTTTGGGTTTTAGAGTTTGTGAATCGTTTTGGGTTGTACATATGGTTTATGGTTCGGTTTATTTGTTTGGAGGACATTAACATGGTTTAGGCCAAGCTTATGTTAATGTATGTACCTGTGGGGTTGGGTTGGGTCTTACCCAGTTAGTTGGGAACAGATTTAAGGCGCCTCAAACTATCATTAGAAAGAAACTGCTGGAGAGGACTGAGCTCCTACTTCCTCCACTGCACTTTTGTACCATGCACCTAGTATTTTGAAATATTTATTGAAAAGAAAGAAAATAAAGAAAAACAGTGGTCTATGCCAACTCCGTGCTTCCAGTGTCTCATTGCTCGTAGTATCTCACGGACCTCCAGCCGCTGATGAGGCCCCGGCTAACATTTGGTGCCAGAAGTGCTGCCACGCCACAGTGAGTACACGAGAAACATGATGACCAGGACAGGAAGGAAGTCACCTGATGAACCAGATGATGGAGTGGCGTCGACTGACCACCAGGGGGCCAAGGCAAGTGATGGGCCAAGAGATAAAGTGGAGGAACTGGCAGGCTGGGTGAAGTCACTTATTGAGACCCAGGCCACTAGAGACAAAAAATTGGAGAAAGACCGGTCTCTACAGGAGCAGCGCTGGAAATCCATGCAGCAGCAATTCCAGCACATCCAGCAGCAGGTAATGACTATACAGTCCGGGCAACAAGAACAAAGGCCAGTACAACCACCAGGTGACAATGATGGCGACGGGGAGGAATCTGAAGAGACGGGCCCAGTCCACAGATACAGGCCGCAAAGGGAACCCAAGCTTCTTCCATTAGCCTCTGACGATGACATAGAACACTTCCTGACTACCTTTGAGAGAATGGCTCAAGTCTGTCGGTGGCCATATGAGGAATGGGCAGTCCGCTTAGTACCGCTGCTGACCGGAAAAGCACGCAACGCGTTTGTGTTGATGGATATCAGAGATTCAGAAGACTTTGAGAAGGTGAAGGAAGCCATCTTAGCCAAATATGAAATAACGGCTGAAACTTACCGCCGCCGCTTCAGGGCCCTCAGAATTGAGCCGGACGAGACACCGCGGGAACTCTATGTTCGCCTTAAAGACTTGTTTGTACGGTGGGTGAAGCCTGACAAATCTACGGTAGAAGACATCTGTGAGAAACTCATCTTGGAGCAGTTTCTCCAAATGGTCAGCCCGGAACTGGAGGTCTGGATCAAGGAGCATGACGCCACCACAGCAGAGGATGCAGCCCGCCTGGCGGAGGTCTTTACATCAGCGCGGAAGGGGACCAGAGCCTCCAGCTTCAACCAGGAACCTCGCTACACTCAGACGAGTAAGTCTTTTGGGGCTGAACAAGGTTATGGTCCTAGCCAGACTAGGGTGAACAGCAGTAGACCAGCGACAGTCCACCATTCACGCCCAGCTAAAAGACCCTCCTCTAGACCACAAATGCAAGATGTGAGATGCTATAACTGTAACAATTTGGGTCATACACAGCATTTTTGTCCAGCATTAAAATCAAAACACTCGTTACTGTGTTCAGTGCCTAGGCCGATGTCAGGACAGACTGTGGCGAAGAGGACTCATAACACCAGTGCTAGTGAATGGTCAACGGCGGAGGCATTGTTGGACTCTGGTTGCTTTCAGTCTGTAGTGCAATCCAGTTTGGTTCCAAAACAGAGGTGGTCTAGTGACAAAACACCATTAAAATGCATACATGGGGATGAACATACTTATCCAACAGCTGAAGTATACTTGACAGTGGGAGGTCAGACGTACTTGTTGACCATGGCGGTAGCTGAAAACTTACCGATGGCAGTCATTCTGGGGAATGATGTGCCTACTCTCCTGGATTTGATAGCACAGACAGAGAGGAAGGTAACAGAAGAACAAGGAGCGGACTGTCTCGTGGAACCTGGAAAGGCGTCAGATGAACTTATTAAACCGTGTAATGTCTTAACTAGAGCCCAAAGGGCGTGCACATGCCTGAAAGAAAGAAAAAGTACCAGGTATTTCACATAAATCTGCTAAAGGAGTTTCAGGTTCGCCAGGAGCCGTCACAGCAACTATTGGTTGGAGCTGTTGAGGATGAAGAAGTGGTGGAGAAATTTTTTCCAACCAGCCCCAACCAGCCAGCGAGTATTAATATCTCACATCTCTCTCCCTCTCAACAGGAAGCCGTTAGACCTCTTCTTGATCTTGATCTGTTTCAGGAGACCCCAGGCTTCACATCGCTGGTACAGCACAGGATCCACCTAAAGGAAGATGCTCCCGTCCGGCAAAGGAGCTACCGAATTCCGGAGCGCCTGGTGCCAGTTCTGAAAAAAGAGATTCAGCTAATGCTAGAACTGGGCATTATTGAGGTGTCAAGCAGTGAATGGTGTAGCCCGGTGGTCCTGGTACCCAAGAAGGATGGTTCTTTGCGCTTTTGCATTGATTTTAGATATCTGAATGCCATCTCGAACTTTGACCCCTATCCAATGCCCCGAATAGATGACTTGTTGGAGAGAGTGGGAGGAGCAGCCTACATTACCACCCTGGACCTCAGTAAAGGCTACTGGCAGTTGGCCCTGGCTCCAGAGACGAGGAGCTGACGGCATTCAAGACTCCTTTTGGTATGTACCAGTTTAGAGTAATGCCATTTGGCCTGCAGGGGGCACCAGCCACCTTTCAAAGGCTGATGGACCATCTACTGAGGATGTCTCAGACTTTGCCAGCCTACTTGGATGATGTGGTGGTCTTCAGTCGATCATGGGAACAACACCTTCAGCACCTCCAGGAAGTGCTGAAAGAATAAAGACAGCTGGTCTGACGATCAACCCCAGAAAGTGTGCTTTAGCCCATCGGGAAGTGGAGTACCTTGGGTTTACCATTGGCTTTGGGAGGATAAAGCCCCAGGTGGAAAAGATGGAGGCTATCCGCTCCTTCCTGTCCCTACTACGAAGAGGAAGGTGAGGGGGTTCATTGGCTTGGTGGGGTGGTACAGGAAGTTTGTGCCCCAATTTGCAGACAGAAGCAGAGTGCTGAATGAGCTTACAAAAAACGCAGCACCCAAAAAAGTGCGTTGGACGGAAGAGTGTGAGAAGGCCTTTGAGGACCTAAAAGGAGCAATCTGTACACGACCAGTTCTCCACAGCCCTGATTTCAATAAACCCTTCATCTTGCAGACTGATGCCTCGAAGGTTGGACTAGGAGCAGTCCTTCTGCAGGAGAAGGATGGGGATCAGCGACCGGTAGTGTTCCTGAGTCGGAGACTGCTGGACCGGGAGACCAGGTACTCTACGGTGGAGAAGGAGTGTTTGGCAGTCAAGTGGGCCGTCGATTCTCTGAGGTACTACCTGCTGGGACGCCACTTTCGACTTGAGACCGATCATCGTGCCCTCCAGTGGCTACACCGAATGAGAGATGCCAACACCGCGCATCGCCGGATGGTACCTAGCCCTGCAACCATATGACTTTACAGTCCGCTACAGGCCGGGAAGTCTAATGTGGTGGCGGATTGTTTATCCTGGATGGCTGAGGAGTGAGAGGCGTCGCCTCAAAGAGAAGGGGGGGGAAATGTAACGAACAGACAGTCGTTACAGAAACTTTTTATAGCACACAGCACTTTAGACAAACGCCAAGTTGCACATAAATAAGGACATTGCACACGATTGGTTTAAGAAATAATTTATTGATTGTTTTATAGTTTCACCTGTGGACCTGCGCTTTGGAGGATGGCTGCCAGTCTGCGGAGAGAACAAACAGTTAGAACAAAATGTGCAATAGATGTGTATAATTGTGTGGTTGGGGAGAAGTGTTGGGGTGGAGTGTGTTTTAAAAGTTGTTTGGTGTTGTGCATTGGTTTTACTCACCGCTCTGTTCCTTGTGCCCAGGTGTCTGGCCAAAAGAGTCCCCGGGGGAACAGCCAACATTAAAAGGTTCGGGCCAGACCAAGGCAGGGGAATGGAGAGGGGAGAAGTGAAACAGTGGTTTATGGTTTATAGGTTTTAAAGAAGTATAGGTGTTTGGGTTTTAGAGTTTGTGAATCGTTTTGGGTTGTACATATGGTTTATGGTTCGGTTTATTTGTTTGGAGGACATTAACATGGTTTAGGCCAAGCTTATGTTAATGTATGTACCTGTGGGGTTGGGTTGGGTCTTACCCAGTTAGTTGGGAACAGATTTAAGGCGCCTCAAACTATCATTAGAAAGAAACTGCTGGAGAGGACTGAGCTCCTACTTCCTCCACTGCACTTTTGTACCATGCACCTAGTATTTTGAAATATTTATTGAAAAAGAAAGAAAATAAAAGAAAAACAGTGGTCTATGCCAACTCCATGCTTCCAGTGTCTCATTGCTCGTAGTATCTCACGGACCTCCAGCCGCGGATGAGGCCCCGGCTAACAATAATACTCGACTTTTCTTTGTATACTCCTACAGATATAAATGTTGGTTATGTGTTATGAGAATGGGTTGAAACAAAAGGAATGTTTTAAAACTTTAGTAAAAACTTTAGTTAGACGTTCCCCAGCAACTTCCCCTTCCGCCAACTTCCTCTTCCGCCGGAAGAGCGCCCCCGGCTCGAAGTTAATAAAAGCTGGCTGCGAGCCAAAACTCTTCCTCTTTTGCTGCTGGCTCTTGCCCCTCAGCCTTCGCTGACCCCACAAGGTCCGGTCCACTCAGGACCGCTAATGCCACCATGGCTAAAGCTTTTGAGCCTCGTGTTAGCGCGAGTAAACTTTTGTTCTAAGACTGTGCCTGCTAAAAGCGCCTGCTACTTTCCCAAAGGAGCGCGCACAGAAGCAAGTTTTAACCAGCAAACAGCTGAGAACCCTTTCACGGACACTGCAATGACCTGTACAACAGACTTTTAACGCTACACGGAGGCCCAGGCGCTCTGAGCAACAACCGGACATCCCTTTCTACATCCCGGCTGCAAACCCTCTGGAGGAGACGTCACGCGACGGCATCTTCGGTGTGTAACGCTCCAGGAAGTGTCCAGAACGCTCCAACATTCCGGACTCCCGGACCGCTGATAGCGACTCACCGGACCGAGCCAGCCCCGCTGACCTCAGTAAGTCGCGCGTGACACAACAGCCTTGGCGTCGGTAAAATGTCCTCTGCCCAAAATCGCCACTCCTCCTCCGTTAAAGGCCCTTTGCTTAAATGCCATCAGTTAGATTATGTCTAACATTCCTCTGGTTTCACAAACCCTGTGAAAGCAAATGTTTACCTCTGTATTTAACCCTTCGTTCGTTCCTGTGTTTTGTGTTTATCCTTTCCCTGTTCCAATGTTAAGTTATCCTTATACCTGTGTTAGATCTGTGTGATTTTTAATAAAACCCCGTAAAAGACATTAATGTTTCTCTGTTTATAATTAAGAAATGTTCGAAAACAATAGAATTCTCTTCCTTTAAGATTAATGAGAATAGGCTAAACAGTTTCTCTGGACCTGTTAAAACCAGGGTGGTGCCCCCTTTTAATTAGAAATTAATTTTAATGAATTAATATTAATATCAAAATTAATTATTGAAATTATTAAAATTAATCTTCTATATGTTTATACAAACATACCCTTGTATATTACACTATATACGCTACAGAATTATTTTTGGTGCCCCTTTACGGGACAATTTTGATGATAAAAATATTAATTAATAATTTACCCAAATTAATAAATTAATATTTCTTATTATCTCATATATTATAGCTCATACGCTACAGGTGTCTAAACGTGGTGTCGAAATGAACTCGGAAAAATTCAAAGCTCTTACCACCTGGCCTGCGCCCACCAATCTTAAAGAATTAAGGTAATTTTTGAGTTTTGCCGGGTATTATAGGGGGTTCATTCAGGGATACTCTAACATCGTAAGGCCCCTAAACGAACTGACTGCCGGTTATCCGCCACTCATAAAAGGGCTTTTCCGAATAAACATGATTCCCAATTACTATAAAAGGGAATATTTAAAGCAGGAAATGCACGTGGGTTGCTTGGGATATTTCAGCTCATTACCTCAACAAACACTTAAGAATTCTCTCCATGAATGAACTTAAACAAGGGTCAAGGCTAACAGGTCACATATATAACTAATTTAGACCTTCCATGCTGGAAATCAAGGTAAGATACAGAAACAGGTTTAGCACTTTTTCCCCCTTTACAAAAGAGGTGTGTTAATCTCAAAAAATGAAGGCCTATACAATGCAAAATCAGCCCGGTTAGCTTTGTAGGTAGCACATGAGACTCTCAATCTCAAAGTTATGGGTTCGAGCCCCACATTGGGCGCAGTCTTCATCTTTAAACGTGGTTCCAACAGTAAAGAAGGTCTGCGTGTTCCTGTTCCAACAGTAAAGAAAGCTTGCTTGTTCCTGTCAACTCAGTGTTAATGCACGTGGGTTGCTTGGGATATTTCAGCTCAGTACCTCAACAAACAGTTCTTGAGAATTCTATCCATGAATGTTCGACAGCCAAGTTGAGAGTAATCTCAGTCTTCTTAATGCATGATCCTCTGGTTGAACTAGTGTTCCTGTTCCAACAGTAAAGAAAGCCTGCTTGTTCCTGTTCCAACAGTAAAGAAAGCCTGCTTGCTCCTGTCAACTCAGTGTTATCAAAGTATGATTCTTTGGCTTTTTCGAGTAAACATGGTTCCCAAATACTATAAAAGGGAATATTTAAGCTGGAAGCTGGAAACACTACTTTTACCAAAAGGCAACAAGTTACTGAACGCTTAGTGCTCTGTGATGCTGGACAGATAGAGGACTAAGAAAGAGTTTAATAAATTATTTTTGAGCAAAAGGTGTTGACACTAAGGGGCACCTCATGGCTCACCTGGTAGAGTGCATACCACATACTCGAGTGACCTGGAATTGATTTTGCCCAATGTCATTTCTCTTTAAAAAGAACACTATATAACCTTTCAGGCCTTATACTCACAAAAGTCCAAAAGAAAAACAAATTCTGCAGAAAACCCACAATGGGCTGTTAACTTTTTATATTGTAGTTATAATGTAAACTTGCACAAAAAACACACATTTTGGCTAGATTTGAGTCCCCACAAAATGGTACTTAGTGGTGTATCCGTCAGAGCAGGCCCACTTTGTACAAAGAAGAGGGTGTTTTTCTCTTTGGTTTTGATTCACCAAAGCTACTTGCAGAATAAAATTATTCTACTTGCAGAATTTTATTCTGCAAGTAAAAAAAATAGAAGTCACAGAAGGATATCACTCAGTTAGTATTAGGCTGCATCTAATTTTGTGACAATGCTTTGCACTTCTTGAACTCTAACAACATATGAAAATATCTTAATCTTACTATTGATTGTGACATTAGTATCCCACTATTTGGTAATTTATTTAAATTTGCCATACATATCATTTGTACCTCCTGTACACCTAATGCATGGGCAGATCTTTTTAAGTATTGTGTCATTGGTACACTCTAGTCCCAGTGCATGTTTACATGTTTACATGACTGATGAGCCAATGACAGACCCCTTCCACTTGAGGACATTTAGAGATGTGTAGACAGCTGGCACCACAGGGACCATCCCACAGCAGGTCAACTGCGTAGGTGGATGATTGGAAAATGCCACAGACATAAGTAAACACAGGACATCATGTTCTTTTGGTGGATTGTCTGTACATTATTTAGCAATGGCACGAGTCACATGTCTGGTTTTTGAAGGACACAAATCCAGTTTATCCTCCCAATGAGTGTTTTTCTGAATCCTGACTGTCAACAGTGCCCAGAGTGGATGAAAAATAAAATGCATAGTCTTGGTGTTATTTTTAGTTTGGCTTTGGGGGCATACATGACTGCATGTTTCCACTAATCAGATATCAAATATCAGATATAATTCTCTGTAAGTTGACATTTTCTTACACACACAAGTTGTCAGACTCCAACTAGGCTTTTTGTCCCATCTCCTCTGTTACAGGACAATTGAACATTTTTATTTAAATTTTATCTGGACAGCCAAGTGATCTTTTTCAAGTGAAGTGAAGAGTTGAGGGAGAGCATGTTGTAGAAATGACAGGTAGTGTTGTAGTCAGGAAAAGGATATTGTTGATACCAGCCTAATATTTCTTTACTTGTAAGACTTTTTGGGTCACTAATGCCACTAGTGGTTTGTAATTTTGTCAACTAGTGAAGTAGTAAGGGCAAAAATGCTTACTAGTTGTACTAGTGGATGTCACATTGCTCACTAGTACAACTAGTGGACATGTTTTGACCTCACTAGTGCTATTAGCCCGGCCGGGCTCAGCCCAAAGGAGCGACGTGGGGCCGACCTCCCGTGGGCCCACCACCTGCGGGAGGAATCATAAGGGGCCGGAGCAAAGTGGATTGGGTGGCAGTCGAAGGCGGCGGCCTCGACGACCCAATCCCCAGACACAGAAATGTCACCTCGCTGGCGGGGAAGGAGGCTGAGCTTGTGCAAGAGGTTGAGAGATACTGACTAGAGATCGTCGGGCTCACCTCCACGCACAGCTTGGGCTCTGGAACCCAAATCCTTGAGAGAGGCTGGACTCTCCACTACTCTGGAGTTGCCTGCGGTGAGAGGCGGCGCGCTGGTGTGGGCTTGCTCATAGCCCACCAGCTCAGCCACCATGTGTTGGAGTTCACCCCAGTGAACGAGAGGGTCGCTTCCCTGCACCTTCGGGTCAGGATAGGTCTCTCACTGTTGTTTGTGTTTACGGGCCAAATGGCAGTGCAGAGTACCCGGCCTTCTTGGAGTCTCTTCTGGGAGGGGTGCTGGAAAGTGCTCCGACCGGGGACTCCATCGTTCTACTGGGGGACTTCAACGCTCACGTGGGCAGCGACAGTGTCACCTGGAGGGGTGTGATTGGGAACAGCCCCCTGGATCTGAACCCGAGCAGTGTTCTGTTATTGGACTTCTGTGCTAGCCATAACGAACACCATGTTCAAGCATAAGGGTGTCCACCAGTGCACGTGGCACCAGGACACCCTAGGCCGGAGATTGATGATTGACTTTGTAGTGACTTTCATCTGACCTCCGGCTGTATGTCTTGGACAC
Source organism: Perccottus glenii (assembly GCA_024416835.2). Classification (NCBI taxonomy): domain Eukaryota; kingdom Metazoa; phylum Chordata; class Actinopteri; order Gobiiformes; family Odontobutidae; genus Perccottus; species Perccottus glenii. The sequence goes on along the minus strand of CM044552.2, from coordinate 23,495,244 downwards.
TCGGGTGAAGAGAGGGGCAGAGCTGTCAACTGATCACCACCTGGTGGTGAGTTGGATCCAATGGCAGGGGAGAAAGCTGGACAGACTCGGCAGGCCCAAACGTACTGTGAGGGTCTGTTGGGAACGTTTGGCAGAGACCCCTGTCAGAAAGATGTTTAACTACCACCTCCGGCAGAGCTTCGACCAGATCCCGACGGAGGTTGGAGACACTGAGTCCGAGTGGACCATGTTCTCCACCTCCGCTGTCGATGCGCCCACTTTAAAGCTGTGGCCGTAAAGTCTCCGGTGCCTGTCGTGGCGGCAACCCACAAACCCGGTGGACACCGTAAGTAAGGGATGCCGTCAAGCTGAAGAAGGAGACCTACCGAGCCTGCTTGGCTCGTGGGACTCCTGAGGCAGATGATAGGTACCGGCAGGCTGAGCTGACTGCAGCCCGGGTGGTCGTGGAGGCTAAAACTCGGGTCTGGGAGGAGTTCGGTGAGGCAATAGAAAAGGACTATCGGTCGGCCTCGAAGAAATTCTGGCAAACTGTCCGGCGCCTCTATACTCTCTCCAGGGTGCTGGGGTTTATGGGAGTTTGCCGAACCAGTCCACATGTGTTTTGTGGATCTGGAGAAGGCATTCACATGGGAGTATGGGGTCCGGGGCCCTTTGCTAAGGGCTGTCCAGTCCCTGTACGACCGGAGCAGGAGCTTGGTTCGCATTGCCGGCAGTAAGTCAGACCTGTTCCCAGACAAACGGATCGGTGCAGCTTCTGCAATGATTCGGTCGATGTACCGGTCTGTCGTGGTGAAGAAGGAGCTGAGCTGTAAGGCAAAGCTCTCGATTTACCGGTCGATGTACGTTCCTACTCTCACCTATGAGCTTTGGGTCATGACCGAAAGAACAAGATCCCAGATACAAGCGGTCGAAATGAGCTTTCTCTGCGGGGTGCTCCCTTAAAAATAGGGTGAGGAGCTCGGTCACTCGGGAGGAGCTCAAAGTAGAGTCGCTGCTCCTCCACATCGAGACTAGCCAGCTGAGGTGGCTCGGGCATCTGTTTGGATGGCTCCTGGATGCCTCCCTAGGGGAGGTGTTCGGGCATGTCCCACCGGAGGAGACCCGGGGAAGACCTAGGACACGCTGGAGGGACTATGTCTCTCGGCTGGCCTGGGAACGCCTCGGTATCCCCCCGGAAGTGCTGGAGGAAGTGTCTGGGGAGGGGGAAGTCTGGGCGTCTCTGCTTAGACTGCTGCCTCTGCGACCCGGCCCCGGATAAGCGGTAGAAAAACTTGGTTCTCTCAGAAATTTCAAACTAAACAGTGACAGTGACAAAACCGAGTTCCTACTCATTGGTACAAAATCCCCTCTCTCCAAAGTTGATAGTTTTCATTCTCCATTGACTCCTCAACAGTGGCCCCTTCCCTCGGGTAAAGAGTCTGGGTGTTATCCTCGGCAAGACCCTCTCTTTAACTGCTCATATCTCCAACATCAGCTGGTACGCCTACTTTTTACTTTGTATTTGTAATACAAGTTGTACATGTGGGGAAGCCGTAAGCGGCCATAGATCAATAACTTTTTTTTCCCACACATTATCTCAGTAATAGATGGAAAAATGTTGTAGAACATAGAATTGAAAAATGAGAAAATTACGTTGTTACTGGGCGCAGTGGCTCAGTGGTAGAGTGGTCGTCAGGAGGAAGGCGGTTCGATTCCTGCTCTCCCTAAACTTCATACTGTTGTTGTGTCCTTAGGCAAGACACTTAACCCGCCTCTCCTCCAGTGGTGTTCCAGCAACACTGGTGAATAGAAGCTGCATGTAAGTCGCTTTGGATAAAAGCGTCTGCTAAATGACTAAATGTAAATGTAAAATATAAATGTTATCTCGAGAAAACTACAGAATCAACTCATAATGAGATAATGGAAAAAAAAGTTTATGGCCTCTTACAGCTTCTGTAGTAAATGATAGAAGACTAAGCCATTCTCCACCTGAGTAAGAAATTTAACAAAAATATTTGACAGAAATCAGACACAAAATGTTTCTTAATCATAAAAAAAAACATAACAATTAACTTACTTAAACATCTATTCACTTAACTCGAAAGAGTTTAAGCAACTACATTGGATTTGTACTTGTGTACAAATAGTTGCTTCAGACTCAAATCATGTTTATTATTAATGACTCTTTACATAAACATATATGGTTTCAACAAAATTTTTGGGGCAGTGTGAATGAAAACTTACATTCTCTACAAAACTTTAATCTCCTTTTTTCTTTATTTTCTCTCTTGCAGACATATCCCATGGTCCTTGAGTACAGGCCACGCATTAACTTTGGCTAAAGTTCTGGCTTCAAGAAGAAGACCACACATGCACCTGCAAAATCAAATTAGAAGCACTTACCTTTGCACATAATAAAAAAGAAAAAAATCGCAGACCCAATGTGCAGAGAGAGAGATTTTGATGTATTTTTGTACAGCTAATGATGAAGTGCAGACGTTGTGAAGGTAGAGGTTTTATGCGACATAGAATAATATATGCTATAATATCTGATATTTTTAAATGTATGTCTCTGTGCCTGAACCTGTTCAGAAATGAAGTATGAGCATATTGTCACTTGCCTAACTCTGTAGATTAAATAGTGATTTTATATTGTTGAAATGTGTGTGTGTATTGATGTTAATACTCAAATATTCCAACTCAAATGTGTGGCCGTTTTTTGACGATGCATAAATATTTTAATTACTAATGAAATTTATTTTCATACTTTTTCAAGTGTTGCACCATCCAGGCAGGTTGCAAATCCTCTTCACATTTGCTCTCTGAGTTTTGAGTCTGCCGGAAAACATCACCGAACACAACTGTCCTAATTTCTTTATCCATTGATGTCACTGGAGAAGGATTTCCTTGATTGGCGGGCGGGTGTCAAACAGTACAGCCAAGAAAAACGCTGCAACCCCAACACCACCTTATGTGACTTTTCCTTCTCGGCATGAAGCCAAAGAGTTAATGACTGCATGTTTCCACTAATCAGATATCATTAATACTTCAAGTCAACATTTTCTTACACACACAGGTTGTCAGACTCAAACTAATAATCACTTATATTGACACAAATTTTAACCTTAATATGCACACACCAAGTCTGAGAATTGTGACAAATGCCAATGGAGACATGATGCTGAAGCCTGTCATTCCCTGTGGGCCTGTAAACGTAAAGAAGACCTAAAGTGAACTGCAAGCTTAAAAATAATTTATAAAATTAAATATTTCATTTATGTGATTAATAAGATTGTAAACAGTGTGAAGCTGCTTGTCTGATGCTGAACTCTGAGTTTTTAAATAACATTAAAGACAGGTTGCTGACAGAGTGGTTAGCACTCTTGCCTTACAGCAAGAAGGTTGTGAGTTCAAACCTCGGTTGAGTTGAGCATTCTCGGCCAACTCCGGCCTTTCTGTGAGGAGTCTGCATGTCCTCCACATGTTACTGGGGGTTCTTGCCGGGTACTCCTGCTTCCTTCCTCCTTCCAAAGACATGCATGTAATAGACTAATTGTCATTTCTAAATGTCCTTTGTGAATGAATGTGGGAGTGAAAGATGGTCTGTCAGCCCTGTCACTAACGGGCCATTGTCAGGTGTCCCTCCACCTACGGGACTTAATGTAAGACAATAAATGAAGAGGATGCTATGTTAGTTTTTTGGTTGTATGTACGTGTTTGGACCGCTGCTTTAGATGTTAATTTTGGGCATATTTTATGTTTTATGAAACCCAAATGTTTCCCTTGAGTCTGTAGGAATGATCTGAACATTTTCATTCAGCAGTGCTGCCAACTGAATTCAAACCAAAAAGGACTATATTACTTCATCAAATGAAATCACAGGAAGACACTTTTTATCTCATGTTCTTTTTATTGTCCCAAAACTTTATATATATACAGTATAAACCATACATTGTTTTTCATGACCATTTGCCAAGTGCATGAGCTTTCAGATCAAAGTCTTCTCTTTCTTTGACCACAAAACGAAGTGCAGTTGCAAGAACAGGAGAGAAAAAGAATTCATCAAGAAAATTCATCTCAGCAACATTTAGCAGCACCGACTTTGTTGTGTCTCTTTCCAGAGGATTGCATTCTTTGAAAGCATTTTGAGTGCGGTTGTCAGATTTCTGTATTTCAGCTATAAATGCTGCTGAAGCAACCTCAGGGTCACAGTTTAAATTAAAAACAATCTCTTTATTGACAGAGAAAGACTCAGTATTTTTCACAGTGCCATTTGTTAGGCGAGCATGGTGAATTTCAACCAGCTTTGTGAAGATATCGAGTCGGTATAAAGTGAGAACAGTAATATCTTCAAGTTTTGTTTGGCTTTTGAATTTCTCCATCACGTCTTGCTTTTCAGTTTTCAGCTGCTGAAGATACCTATAGCAAAAGAAAGATAGATAGAAATGATAAATGGTCTGCATTTATATAGCACTTTTTGTACAGTTCTTGGGCATCCAAAGAGCTTTACATCGTGCTTCCAGAGGGGTGGCACTGGAAGCCAGGTGGGTTAAGCCCAAGGACACAACAACAGTATAACCTGGTCGAGAGCAGGAATCAAACCACCAACCTTCCAGTTATAGGATGATTGCTCTACCACCTGAGCCACAGCAAAAGTGAGGATTTGGGAGGAGCACACAAATCTGGGCTACTTGTGTGCTCAGGTAAACGGTAAAGTCATTAGTTATATCTCTGCCAAATTATTCGGAACCTTTCTATGCTAATGCATACTTCTGTTGCATCTGACTCTTTTCTCATAAACCATATAACATGGATTCTGTTTGATGTTGGCTGTGGTAGAATTTGGGTAAAATGCCTACCTGTCTGTCTCCTCTTGCATCCTGACAGGGTTGTTTGCTATACGAGAAATCAACCTCAGGTACTTGCTGAAAGAAGATACCTGTGGTAGGTAGGACCCACTGAGTTCTTTAAAAAACAAGCCGTGAATGGGTTCTTGGTCAGACACATACCCTCCCTTTACTTGTCTGGCAAGGGTGTCAAACAGCACGACCAAGGAAAGAGCAACAACCCCAATACCACCATAAGTGACTTTTCCTTCTCGGCCAAAAGTGGTCCTCAGACTATGGGTGAAGTCCTCCAGTTGTGTGGGGGTCAGGGAGGACTGGACAGCCAAGTAGTGTTCTTTCAAGTGAAGTGAAGGGTTGAGGGAGAGTATGTTGTAGAAATGAGGGGTAGGGTTGTAGTCAGGAAAAGGACAGATGTCTCGGGCAATTGCAGCCAGATGAGCTGCATCCTCAGCTTGGCATTGCATGTTCCCCATCTTGAGAGTAACACTTCGTTATACACCAGAAAGTTTCAAAAAGTGGCCTAGACTGGCTCCCTGCTCTTCTCTTTCTGAGGTTATAGATTATGCGAGTCTTTTATCATTAAAAAGTAAATGTCCCTCCCCTTACTGACATCAAATGAAAACAAATAACATTGACAGGGCTGTCCTTGTGCCAAAGCAAATGATTGTTTGGACTTACAGGGGAAAGGCTAAAGACTACATGGCAGCCTTATTTCTAATGATGTCAAAATAAATATATTCAGTTTTATGGTGCTCTACTTATATGTTAATATGGCAAAAAGGTTTTTTAGTAACATTTTAAAAGTAGTACATTATAGCAAGATTTAACATAGGTCACAGTCGACTAAAGTCTCAGTGATCAAATAGTGCTGCATGTAACACTAGGTCTGTGTGTCCAGCACTGGATATACTCAGTGTTTCTCACAGACTGCTCCCTCCTCTCCTGAAGACAAGACAAGACATTGATTTTAATGTAGCCCAAAATCAAGGTGGATGACAGCAGGTCGAAGCTTTGAGTCTACTCTAGGAGGAGATAGAAAACAAAAAGAAGTGCTAAATACTACTGCAACAATAGGCGTGGGTTACAGAAGGTGTAAAAATGGCCTGTTTCAAGGCCCAGGTTTCCTCGGCATTCCATGGCGTCGTCTGGTTGGTCTGGGCTTTGTCCTGAGGGTGCCACTGAGTCGGTGATGGACCTCCTCTGTGTAGGCCTCCACTGAGTTTCCAGGTGTATTTAAATTATGACAGACATTGGTCAGCCGTGTTGTAATCTCTTTAATTACTGCCCCGCTAAAGACACTACATATTTGTTGAAATTTGAGGGAAATGTGTAACTTATCTCAAATTCCACCAGTGAGGGATCTGAAATAGCAGATGAAAAAGAGGAGACCAAGAAATGGTTAACATCTATTGTCCGAACAAAAACACGGTTGAGATAGTTTTAATGTGTGTGGGCTCATGAAAAAACTGGCTAAAAGACAGTGTTGTAAGCAGTGATTAAAATGCTTGGCCAGAGGATCAGACTCCTTATTTACATAAAGATTAAACTTACCAACTACGAGGATGTTGTCAGAGTGCGTTATTAAAAACTTTATGGAAAATATAACACATTCATTAATAAGTACAGAGATGAGGGTAAGAGTAGAAGTCAGGGAAAGGACAGAAGTTTCGGGCAATTATAGCCAAATAAGTTGTGTCTTCAGGAGGGAAATGCATGTTTCCATCTCAAGAGGGTTTTGCACCATAAAGTTTCAAAAAACAAACTAGACCCAGCTCTTTGCTACCCTGTGTTAGTCATTATTGTCTGAGTCTGTTAATCATAAAAAGCCAATGTCCTTCACTTTTCTCACTACAGCGTGGTATCAGTGGTTAGCATCCTAATCAGTTTAAATAGGACTAAAGTGGAAAAGGCAAAGATTACATGGTAGTTTTCCATTTTGATGTCAAAATAATATAATAAAAAAAAGTTATGTTGGATTTTAATAGAAGCAATCTAAATAAGCACCACTAGTTATGTCCACTAGCTGTGAATGCACAAGAGCCCCAGCTCTGAATGTACTGCCTGCATCCTTATTCTTCTCTGTTCACAGTGACCGTCTTGAAACAACTTTAATGAAGTTAGAGCTTTTGGCAGCTCTGAATGCTCCACATTTCCCTCAAATTTCAACAAATATGTAGCTTTTGGCAGCTCTGAATGCTCCACGTTTACCTTTTTAGCTGCTTGTTTAAATGAGGACATAAAACTCCACATAATATGCATATACCATGCATGCCAGGCTCGGGACTAAAACTACAACAGTCACTAACAAGTGTGTTGTTTTTGTCTGTGATTCCAATGAATTGCCCTTTGATCTACATTTATTGTGTAAGCAATTACAACTATGCTGGGTTATTATCAGATTACATATGTATGCCGTCCACCAGAGGGCAGGCTCCAAAATCAGAAATATAAGGAGAAACCCAATGGCGACTTTACAAGAGTAAAACTCATGTTTACAGCCTGGTACAAAAGATGGCTCCGGTCTCTAGAGCTCTCTAAGTTTTTAGTACGTGACAACTCTGGGGGGGGGTGAATTTTTGAAAATTACGTTGGTTTATGCTATCTAAAAACTATTGTTTTACTATGGAGTAAAACCCGAAAAGCCTGGATGTAACGGCCATTTTATTGCCCATTCGTAATGACAATATTGGTGAATAGGGGACCAATGGGCGGATATCATCCATAATTATTATACAATCTATGGGTTGGAACCACACTGATATTAAGGACCTCTAATAGTTCTCAATAGATACATGAAATTGTTTAGCAATATATCAATCACTATTTTTATCTCGGATCCCTGTTTTTTGATCTTTAAATCCTTCAAATCTTTAATCTCCACGCTCCCGTGTCACAATGTCAAAAATGTAATCCAATATCTGTTCTTGAACAGACTACTCATTATTTTCTCTCATCATTTCGCACATCTAGACTCTGTAGATGTGTGTCTCATGTAGTCTGTGTTTGTGTCTGTGTGTGTGTCTTTATGTGTGTATGTACCAAGTGTAACCCATATTTAATAATGGTTCTAAATAAAACATGTAAATATGCCCAGAAAAGGCTGTCTCTATTTGACGTAAAATAATTGCCAGCAATCAATGAGTTAACCCGAAGATGAGTGACATTTAGCTCTTGACCAATAGGCTTCTGTTAAACGGTGCATTGTCCCGCCCTCACTCCACCTGCAGTGCCACAGCCCAGGCCTCTCTCTTTTCCTCCGACGGAGCACACGAGGCACTGGACAAAACAGGCAAAGAAACTCAATAAATAAATATCAAATAAAGGTAAATTTTAGACTTGAAGAGACAATTTAAACTATCAGTTGCTGATGTTAAACATTCTCTTTGACATGGTTCTTTGAAAAAAACGTAAGCTTAGAAATTCATTGTTTTTGTTGTAGACAATCAAGGCTTGAGACGGCGCTAATTTTAGTTTCAGCCTTTTCCTAACGTGAGATCGGTGAGTTTTTTTTGTTTATGTTTAAGGTCTAAATGTGAAATGCACATGGTTAAAACTTTATGTTTACACTGAGAAAATGTATTATCAGAAGGAGTTGATTATTATTATTATTTATGTTGGTATTTTACTGCAGTTTTGAAGCAGTATGTTGCCGTTTTATTTTGTTTAAAAAAATGTTCTTGTAATTTAATGTAAAGATTTAAACAATGCTTCAAGAGAGAAGATGTATTAGGCAGTAATACAGCATAATTACAATTTTCACAATTTTTGGGAATTGTAGCCATGATTAAAGTTAAAAGCAATAAGTTACAGTCAGAACCGATTGTGAAAATTACTTTTAATTGTACATTTATAGTACTTTATGACACTATCTGAAAGGTCAGGTTTTTTTTGTTGGGCGGACCTGTCGTTGATGGCGAGCCAACTCAATGGATGAACTGGTTGATAGGATCCTCTGCTGCACAGTGCAGTGTGGTAGGCCCACTGCAACAAAAGCCCTTTTCACGCCTTTTCACTTGCTGCCACTTTACACACACATTCCCCTTGAACATTTTGACATTGAGCTTACCTGAAACTCTTTTTTAAGGACTTTGTGGACTGTACACATTTTCAGCAGGAAGTGGACTAGGGGTGGGAAAGAGTAAGTCCTCCAAAATAAGTTATTTTTTGTATGGTGATAAAAAAGTGTATTACTGAATGTTAGATATTAATGACTGAACCAGTTCTTTTTTTTTATTTTTTTTATTTTTTTTTTATTTCAAATTGAATGTGAAATTAGAAGGGTGCACCCAGGTAAGAACGTGTGACTACTGACATTGTGGAAAATGGTTGTTACTGAGGAATTTTTGGTACCAAAGAGATCATTTCATTGTTTTATTTTCAAATTTTACTTTCCTATATCTAAAATACAAGCCGGCATTTTCATTCACGTCACCGCTTCTGTATGTAGCCGAACCTTCCGGTCCAAAACTTTTAATTAAAGTACAGTTCTAGTACATTTGGTTAAATTTGTATTTTAATAGTAACAAGAGTATTACAAGTGGCAAGGCCAGCCAGGAGCTATTGTGAGTGAATGAGACTCTTTACAAAGCAGACATTCTAAAAGACTATTAGGCCAAAGAAAAGTCCGAAAAAAAAATATTAAAAGATAAACACAGCTAGTTGGGAAACTGGGCACCAGCAGTTAGTCCCATTTAAACTGATTCCAGTCTCCATTGCGGGACAAGTGGAGGCCAATGGCAGACAAACCACGTCCCAAATCATGCAAAGTCTCTTTAAAGAAAGCTCAGTCAAACACATAGTCTGTGAACCTTCCCAAGGGCTTGGCTTGGTGTGAACAACTGCCAGTGTCATCATTGCTGGTAAAAAAAAAAAAGTATTTTATATACGGGGTCCCAGGTGACAACAGTGCCCCAAAGTTTCTATGAGCAGCCCCTTTCACCCTCACCAATTCAGCCGCTGGGTGATCTCCTTTATGTAGATGGTGCTAATGGCCAATCCATCCCCTATTTAGGCTGCGTCCAACTCCCAATTACTTTTCTAAAAGATTTTGTTGGCTCAGAGATAAATGTTAACACACTGGCCTTAGTCATTCCACCTCTGAGAACTGCCATACTAGCAAGTGCATACTAGTGGGCACAAACACTCTAGATCAGAGGTGCTCAACCTTTTTCAGCACGCTTATAAAATGACCAAGTCAAAATGATCTACCCACTACAAAAATGCAAAACATATATTTATTAAAAAATATTTTAAGGATTCTTTATATGTACAATGTATGTTGCTGTACCTTGCAAACCATAATACTGCACAACACAACATAATTAACTATGTACAGTGCTTAAAGTGGACCAAAAGAGGTGCCGGTACTCTATTATAGCCTATATTTTCTTTTGATGACTCCCTTCATCCCCTGAGGTAACAACAATATTGAAGGGGTTTTATATACAGCAGTCAACTGACGACCTTAAAAAAAATCATTTTATTAGTTTGTGGATTTGCTTGAGCTAGAAACATAAATAAAATGTGCAAAAGGGTATTGATTTTTTTTTAAACAAAAAATACATAAAATAAATTATAAAACATAACCATAGAACAGTAGCTGGGGTGTCAGCCAGCCAGTCATCTGATTCTGACCGTATTCTTTTAGTGCACAGAGTCTGAAGCCAGGAGAACATATTAAGTGTTGTTCACTGTATTTGTACTTTTACCGAGCCGAGTGTGCGTGTTTCACACACCCTCTCGGTTTAAAAGTTGGAGGTAAGTGGCTTAAGCGTTAGTTTTGCTGCACTTAGCGCCGTTGTTTGCGCATTCGCAGTGACCTATGTGTCAGAAAAATTCAGATTTCATCTGACTGGCTGCCCTGTATGTATATCTAGAGATTTAATGGAGAATTGTTGATCGCGGTCGACGTATTGAGCACCCCTGCTCTAGATGCCCTTTATGCTGAATTCCACGAGTCCAGTCCAAACTTTCAGCCTGCCCCTAATGGTTATAGAGCGCTCCTGAAAATCCTTGAAATGCGCCAGAGAACTTCTTGTGTCGGCAGTGGTGGACAGTAACGAAGTAAATGTAATTTGTTACTGTACTTAAGTATTTTTTCCAGTATCTGTACTTTACTAAGTATTTCCATTCGAAGATACTTTTTACTTTAACTTCAATACATTTCAAAGTCAAAGATATTACTTTTTACTCAATTACATTTTGCAAAATTAGTCGTTCGTGCTTCCTGAGCCTTCGTGCTTCCTGAGCCTTCGTGCCTCCTGAGCCTCCGTGCCTCCTGAGCCTCTGTGTCTCCTGAGCCTCTGTGTCTCCTGAGCCTCCGTGCCTCCTGAGCCTCCGTGCCTTCCTGGGCCACCTGGAGAATTCTCAGCGCCTATCTGGGCCACCTAGAGACTTCTCAGTGCCTATCTGGGCCACCTAATAGACTGCTCAGCGCCTACCTGGCCCACCTAAGAGAATTCTCAGCGCCTACCTGGGCTATCTAAGAGACTTCTCAGCGCCTAACTGGGCCATCTAAGACACTTCTCAGCGTCTACCTGAGCTACCTAAACGTCACGGAGACTCTGCATTCTACGCTGGTTCTCTTCGCCTGGATTCCCCTTACGCCTGGAATCCCTCTATGCCTGGATTCCTTCTACACCAGGTTCCCTCCACGCCTCCGCCGGACCCTCGTGTGTCTCCGCCGGACCCTCATCATCTCCGTGTGGTCAGCCCCAGCATCTCCGGGTGGCCAGCCCCAGCATCTCCGGGTGGCCAGCCCCAGCATCTCCGGGTGGCCAGCCCCAGCATCTCCGGGTGGCCAGCCCCAGCATCTCCGGGTGGCCAGCCCCAGCATCTCCGGGTGGAGACACAGGAAGAGTCATATTTGACTGTTCCTGTGTGGCCATCTCTAGCATATTTGACTGTTTCTGTATGGCCAGCCCTAGCATCTCCGTGTGGCCATCCCCAGCATATTGGACTGTTCCTGTGTGTCCATCTCTAGCATATTTGACTGTTCCTGTGTGGCCATCTCTAGCATATTTGACTGTTCCGGGGTGGCCATCCCCAACATATTTGACTGTTCCTGTGTGGCCATCTCTAGCATATTTGACTGTTTCTGTATGGTCATCCCTAGCATATTCGACTGTACTCTGGTGGCCATTCCCAGCACATTTGACTGTTTTCAGCATGGCCATCCCCAGCGTCCCTGTTCCGGTCAGCTCAAGCTCATTCTTCCGGTCCTTCCCCCCGGCTCAGGGTTTTTTATTTTTTTCCAGTTTTCTTTCCCGTGTCAGCCCGTCCTGGTTCCCTTTTCCTTGTCAGGCCGTCCAGTTTCCTTTCCCTTGTCAGCCATGTCCAGTTACTTTTTCATTTCAGTTTTGTCCAGTTTCCTTTCCCTTGTCAGCCATGTTCAGTTATTTTTCCCATTTCAGTCTTGTCCAGTTTCTTTTCCCTTGTTAGCCATGTCCAGTTACTTTTCCCATGTCAGCCTTGTCCAGATCCCTTTCCCGTGTCAGCCCCCTCGGGTTCCCTTTCCCGTGTCAGCCCGTCTGGTTCCCTTTCCCGTGTCAGTCCGTTCCAGTTACTTTTCACATGTCAGCACTGTCCAGTTCCTGTTCCGTGTCAGCCCTGTCTAGTTCTTTTTCTGTGTCAGCCCTGTCTAGTTATTTTTCCTTGTTCGCCGTCCGGTTCCCCTTCCTTTGTCAGCCTTCACTCGCCCGTACTCTTGTCTTTGTTTCCCTGTCTGGTCTTGAGTTCTTTGTTTCCGTGTCTGGTCTTGAGTTTTTTGTTTCCCTGTCTGGTCTTGAGTTCTTTGTTTCCTTGTCTGGTCTTGAGTTCTTTGTTTTCTTGTCTGGTATTGAGTTTTGTTTCCTTGTCTGGTCCTGAGTTTTGTTTCCATGTTTGGTCCTGAGTTTATGGTTTCCCTGCCTGGTCCTGAGTGTATTGTTTTCCTGCCTGGTCCTGAGTTTATTGTTTCCTTGCCTGGTCCTGAGTTTTTTGTTTCTCTGCTTGGTCCTGAGTTTTTTGTTTCCATGTTTGGTCCTGAGTTTATGGTTTCCCTGCCTGGTCCTGAGTGTATTGTTTCCCTGACTGGTCCTGAGTTTATTGTTTCCTTGCTTGGTCCTTAGTTCTTTGTTTCTATGCCTGGTCCTGAGGTCTGCCCCCTGCCTGTTATTGCCCTGCCTGTTATGGAGTCCTGAGTCCTGCCCCTGCCTGATCCTGAGTCCTGATTTCTGCTCCTGCTTGTTCCTGAGTCCTGCTCCTGCTTGTTCCTGAGTCCTGCTCCTGCTTGTTCCTGAGTACTGAGTTTTGCCTGCCTGATTCTGTCCTGCCTGATCTGAGTCCTAAGTTCTGCCCGTCTGAGAACGCCCGGTCTAGTGTCCGGGGTACCCCATGTATTAGTCTGTCTGTCCCGGCACACCTGTTTTCCCCCTAGTGCCTGTCCCAGCACCGCCTCCCTTCTCGAGCGCCTCGTCCGGCCGACCAGTTTCGAGGGTCGGACCCGACGCCTTTGTGTTCCTTAGCGCCATCCAGTTCCGAGAGCTGGATTCGACGCAATTGTTAATCCTCGTGCGCCCCGTCCGGCCGACCAGTTTTATGGGCCGGATCCGACGCCTCTGTTTCTTTCCTGCGCGCCCGTCCGACCGACCAGTTCGAGGGTCGGACTCGGCGCCTCTGTGTCTCTTTGAGCCCGTTCCTATTATTGTGTCCTGTGCCAGTGTCTATTGTGTTGTTTCCCTCCTTCCGGACCCCCTCCTCCCACCCAGTTTATGTCTATGTTTTGTTTTTTTGGTTATGGGATTGTAGGCCGCCCGGTGTTCGGCCTTTAGGGGGGGGGGTACTGTCAGGATTCATGTTTTGTTGTCTGTCTGTTTTGTTTGATGTTATGGTTCTTTTAAGTATCTTAGTGTTTTCTTTTATGTGACGTTGTTTAGATTGTATTAGAGTTTGGTTTTATTATGAAATGTCTTGACCTTGTCTGTGTTTGGTGATTGACTTCCTGCCTTGTATTTTCCCTCCTTTGTGATTGCATGCTCCGCCCTGATGTGTTTCACCTGTTCCTTGTTGTCTGTGTCTATTTATACCTGTGTGTTCCTCTGCTCTGTGCCAGGTCGTCTTCTTCAGTACCGTGAGTTTGTTTTGTGTTCCCCAGTGTCTTATATTTTATAGTCTGTGTTTTCAACCTAGTCTTAGTGAGTTCCTGTTCATTGGATTTGTTTTGTACCTGTGGACCATAGTCTGTGTTTTCACCCTAGCCTTAGTGAGTTCCTGTTCATTGGATTTGTTTTGTACCTTTGGACCATTGGATTTTTGTTTTGTACCTGTGGACCATTAAACTTTATTTTAACCTTTTGCCGTTGTTTGGGTATTGCATTGGAGTCTTCCTGTTTCCTGGGCCATTGGCCTTGACAGTTCCTTGTGTTGCCATTAAATTTTTTGTAGAAGAAGACCTCAAAGACGCGTCTCAGTGGGAGTGTCAGGACCGGCTCAATAGAAGCCTCATTCTCCACCCGCAAGATGATTAACATGAAAATAACAAATAAAAAATACACCTGTGATGAAGCTTTTGTATTAGTAATGGCTGACTCTGATTCGGAGGGAGAACATCTACCTTTAGAGTCTTTTCAGCCGAGTGAAAGTGAGAATGAGCGAGAGTGAGTGCGTGTGTAACTTGGACAGCGGCGCCGCTGCTCCTGCCTTTCTCAGTGTCTCTCATAAAGCACACGCTGTTTTTCCCACATTTTGCCAAACAAAGAAAGCGGGAGAAACTCGTCGCTCTGGCCGCGGTAGTGGAGGGGATGTTGGGAAGGAAGCCGTGAGCGCGTAGCACCTGCACCTTTAGCACCTGCAGCTTTACCTTTAGCACAGGTGATAGAAGCCGGGGCGCGTGTACTCGCCGTGGCATGGGAGTGACAGGGAGTTTGGGAATAATGCAGCTTCTATTGACAGCTGTTTGGGACAAATACGTGTTGGTCATCCTGACACTTTACCCAGTCGAGGAGGGAGAGGCAGGGGTAAACATAGTCAGCGAGAATGCGCTAATCAAAGCAGCGATAGTAATAAAAGTGATGGCTGTGTGCTGTGCTTTATGAGAGGTCCCACACTCTAAAAAACTACTAACTATGCCACATGGATGGATAAGAAAAGATAAAGCAACTGCAACCACACATCTACAGTACATGTGTATATTTCTCATAACTATTTGCATACGTTTTATTAGTTATGGTATATTAGAAGTTGTAGTTATTCTTTATTTTGGTAATGATGCTTTTACAAATTACTGTTCTAAAAATTTATTTCAGAAAAAGAAAAAAAAACTATTATAATATGTTCATTAGTGTGTATGTACTGTAAATAACATAACCGCCAATGTATAATGTCATGGTATGCAAAGTATATGCAAACTAGATGCTTAAAATATATTTACTTGTATACTTTGGGTCATACCTGACATTTTTCTAGTTTAGAATAGGACTCTATCTCTTATCATTTTCAAACCACAGCCTTTTGAAATTTGGATCTCAAAAATCGGATTTTTAAAAAATAAACCCTGGCGCCTAAAGGGGGCAAGAGACTGACAAAATCTATAAGGGCATTATAGCCATAATAAATGATAGTACTTGGATACTTAAGTACATTTGAAGGCAAATACTTTTGGACTTTTACTCAAGTGAAAGTTAAAAGGGAGTACTTTTCAGAGGATTTTACTGAAGTAATATTTTACCTAGTGTATCTGTACTTTAACTCAAGTACTTGGTTTGTGTACTTCGTCCACCACTGTGTGTTGGTAGCCTTGGCTGTGAAAAATTGACAAAAGTCAAATAGTAGTGCCGGCAGGGCAGACCACAGTTCTTGAGGCCTCAGTGTACATCCCCAACTCAGTCACTGAGAAATGGGTAATCATTGAACAACCAAGTGCCTCTTCCTTGCCCAGTGGTCTACTCGTTCTAACTAGCCTTGTCGACCGGCCAGATAAACAGCCTTGCAAACTTCCAGTCATCTTAAAAAATGAGACAAACCATGACATTGTTGTTCCCCCAGGCAGTGTGTTGTCTGATGTTAACGCCATAACCAAAGTCAGCTACAAGGAGCAAACAGTCAAAGTGTCAAGCCCTGACAAATCAAAAGACTCCAAACATTCTAAAAAGAGAAACATTGATTTTGGAGACTCTCCGTTGCCTGTAGAATGGAAAGAACGTGTCACAGAAATGCTCAATTCGATGCCTGTTAGCTGGATTTTGGACACACTGATTAAGTGCAAAATCAAATAAAGCTCTGTGATGAAACACCATTCAAATCCAGGCCCCAGCCAATTCACCCACATGACATGGAGGCTGTCAGAAAACACCTTCAGGAACTTCTGGATGCAGGAGTTATACAAGAGTCTGAGTCTCCGTTTGCCTCCCCTAATGTAGTTGTCAGAAAAAAAGATGGGTCGGTTCGGTTGGGCATTGAATATAGGAGACTGAATCTCCAAACTATTAGAGATGCGTATGCGCTCCCCAGGGCTGGACTGGGACAAAAAAAAGGCCCTGGCATTTTTGCTCAGACCGGCCCACCACAATCGGTCAGACACAACCAACTAGTACACCATCCTTGCGGTCCCTGTAGATATGCATATCTACTGTTCCATTCCAAAAACTACAAAGCTGAGAACTAAGTGCCATGGACCAGTGTTCTAGTGCAAGTGGACCAGTGTACTCACTCTCTCTTGACAGACTCCCTGGTGATCAAAGGTTCCTCCCTGTCTCTCTCCTCCACTGCTAACTCAACCTGGCTTGACTATACATAAGGACAGAGAGAGAGAGGATTACAATTATTTGGAAGAGTGTAAAAGTACACTTAGTAAGGATCCATTTTGGTTATATAGTCCTGTATTCTTGAAGAGCAGGATTTCTAGATGGACAAAGTGCTCCATGTTATAAAAGCTAGTTAACCCTTTAGAACCCAATATAATGTGGATGTAGAATACTGCTAATTCTAAAAGAAATGTTTTTTTTCCAATGAACCAGACAGCAGAAAAACTAGTTTACAATTGCAAGTATAGGCTACTTTGTTTTAAAGAGCACAAACCCCTCTTTAATATGACACCAAACAAGATTTACCTCACATTGTTGAGATACGCCCCTTAAAAAAAAAAAAGAAAACCAACCTATACTACGAAATTACTCACACAAAACGTCCTAAAAATATATGATATTCATATTATTCAATCACCGTAAATCCTGCATATTAATGATGTTGGAAATTCATTAGAAACATGAGCAATTATCTACTTCGTTGAATATACAGCTAAACAAAAATATACAGCTTTCAAAATGCAAGGCGGGTTTTAATCCCCAAATAGCATGTGTAAATGTCTGATAAATCGTATTAATATTCTCCTACACAGTATTATATTATGTTAATATAAGACATTGTAGTTCTTCAATGTTTCCTTGTTCGTTCCGCTTTTATTTTGAAAAACGGATCATTTTCTTCTTCGGATGTTTTCTGTGACGCTAACACTTCCTGCTGCCATCTCTTCGCAACGCGGTGATCGCGTGTTGTTTGAAGAAGGAGTTCTGAACTGTGAGAGTGCGTAGAAAGCATACTAGACGATAGTGGAAACACTTTGATTAGCGCCCTTGGAGAGCGGAATGAGTTTTCACGGTGTTCATAGTGATTGTGCTGCTGGTGCTACTTTAGAGGAAGAAATAAATAGACACTCGTTTGAAACTCTCTGCGTCTTGATCATTAAATCCAAGGGGCCGCTACAGCATGCATTACTCGTCGTGGGCGCTTTGACGCAGCCATTCTGAGTAATAATTAAAATAATCAAATGGCATCATTTAAGTTTTTCTAGAGAAGGGCCGTACGGCCATTATGGGTATTAAAGGGTTAACATTAGAATAGTCAGCCAAAGTTGCAATTGAATAAGTTAACTCTGCTAACCTAGCTTATGCTGTGTTATTTGACTTTAGCTGAGTGAGTGGCTAGTGCAGTGGGTGACAATCTGACAGACTATATAATGGCAACAACGATGTAGCTAACATGCTTACCGTTTCAATTACACTCTCCATGTTTCCGCAAAATGTCGTCAGGTACTGTAGGCTTGGATACTGAAGCTATAGCACTAAACATGTCTGTTATTTTAGCACATGTTGAGGCATCAACCTCTAGCATTTTTATTTTTTTGGCCCGCAACTTCTCCGCAACCCCCTTACACTTTTGTTTCTCCATCCTAAATCCACAGATTTCTGGCTCTGAGCCACTAACTGCATCTGACACAAGAAACAGAGGAGGAGGGGTGGGGCCTGTTAAGAGCTGATTGGGCCAGCCCAGTGTCAGTATAAAAAATGAACCAATGGGCCGCTGTCCCTGCTTTATGGGCCGTTCATTGGCCAATTAAAAAAAAAATATATATATCATATTATATGGACCGGCCCACAAGTGCGTCGGCCCACCGGGCATTTGCCCGGTATGCCAGATTACCAGTCCAGCCCTGGCGCTCCCCAACTTAGAAGAGGCGTTTTCAGACCATGCTGGGTCAAAATGGTTCTCGGTCTTGGATATCAAGTCGGGATACTATCAGATAGAAATGTCAGAGTCAGACAAGCAGAAAACGGCATTTGTGTGTCCTTTGGGGTTCTGGAAGTTCAATAGGATGCCCCAGGGGATTACCAACGCACCTTCCACGGTTCAAAGACTCATGGGGCGGTGTATGAATCTCAAGGAAGTCCTCGTCTTTATTGACAATTTACTGTTTTTTTGTCATCTCTGGAAGAGCATGAGCAGCGCCTGAAGAGAGTTCTGTTGCAGTTAAAAGACTACGGACTAAAACTGGCAACTGAAAACTGTAAATGTTTTCAGTCCTCGGTCAAATATCTCGGCCATGTGGTGTCTGAACGTGGTGTCGAAATGAACTCAGAAAAATTCAAAGCTCTTACCACCTGGCCTGCGCCCACCAACCTTAAAGAAATAAGGTAATTTTTGGGTTTTGCCGGGTATTATAGGGGGTTCATTCAGGGATACTCTAACATCGTAAGGCCCCTAAACGAACTGACTGCCGGTTATCCGCCACTCAGAAAGGGCTTTTCCGGGTAAACATGATTCCCAATTACTATAAAAGGGAATATTTAATGCAGGAAATGCACGTGGGTTGCTTGGGATATTTCAGCTCATTACCTCAACAAACACTTAAGAATTCTCTCCATGAATGAACTTAAACAAGGGTCAAGGCTGACAGGTTACATATATAACTAAATTAAACTTTACATGCTGGAAATCAAGGTAAGATGCAGGGGCACGTTTTGCACTTTTTCTCCCATTTACAATTCTCTTGTACACACTGTTGGATGATAATTAAAGAAGGTGTGCTGATCTCAAAAATTATGCTCAATACACTCGAAAAAAAGCCCGGTTAGCTCAGTCGGTAGAGCGTGAGACTTTTAATCTCAGGGTTGTGGGTTTGAGCCCCACATTGGGCGCAGTCTTCATCTTTGGATGTGGTTCCAACAGTAAAGAAAGCCTGCTGGTTCCGGTTCCAACAGTAAAGAAAGCCTGCTTGTTCCTGTTCCAACGGTAAAGAAAGCCTGCTTGTTCCTGTTCCAACAGTAAAGAAAGCCTGCTTGTTCCTGTTTTAACAGTAAAGAAAGCCTGCTTGCTCCTGTCAACTAAGTGTTATCAAAGTATGATTCTTTGGCTTATTTGAGTCAACATTGTTCCCAATGACTATAAAAGTGGATATTTAAACTGGAAATGCACGTAAGTCGCTTGGGATATTTCAGCTCAGTACCTCAACAAAAAGTTCTTAAGAATTCTCTCCATGAATGCTTGACAGCCAAGTTGAGAGTAATTTCAGTCTTCTCAATGCATGATCCTCTAGATGCACTAGTGTTTCTGTTCCAACAGTAAAGAAAGCCTGCTTGCTCCTGTCAACTCAGTGTTTTTAAAGTATGATTCCTTGGCTTTTTCGAGTAAACATGGTTCCCAAATACTATAAAAGGGAATATTTAAGCTGGAAATGCACGTAAGTTGCTTGGGATATTTCAGCTCAGTACCTCAACAAACAGTTCTTGAGAATTCTCTCCATGAATGCTTGACAGCCAAGTTGAGAGTAATCTTAGTCTTCTCAATACATGATCCTCTGGTTGAATTAAGGTCAAAGCTAACACGTCATATATATAACTAATTTAGACCTTCCATGCTGGAAATCAAGGTTAGATGCAGGGGCACTTTTTGCACTTTTTCTCCCATTTACAATTCTCTTGTACACACTGTTGGATGATAATTAAAAAAGGTGTGTTGATCTCAAAAATTATGCCCAATACACTGAAAAAACAGCCCGGTTAGCTCAGTCGGTAGAGCATGAGACTCTTAATCTCAGGGTCGTGGATTCGAGCCCCACATTGGGCGCAGTCTTCATCTTTGGATGTGGTTCCAACAGTAAAGAAAGCCTGCTTGTTCCTGTTCCAACAGTAAAGAAAGCCTGCTTGCTCCTGTTCCAACAGTAAAGAAAGCCTGCTTGTTCCTGTTCCAACAGTAAAGAAAGCCTGCTTGTTCCTGTTCCAACAGTAAAGAAAGCCTGCTTGCTCCTGTTCCAACAGTAAAGAAAGCCTGCTTGTTCCTGTTCCAACAGTAAAGAAAGCCTGCTTGTTCCTGTTCCAACAGTAAAGAAAGCCTGCTTGCTCCTGTTCCAACAGTAAAGAAAGCCTGTTTACTCAGTGTTATCAAAGTATGATTCCTTGGCTTTTTCGAGGAAACATGGTTCCCACATACTATAAAAGGGATTATTTAAGCTGGAAATGCATGTGAGTTGCTTGGGATATTTCAGCTCAGTACTTCAACAAGAAGTTCTTGAGAATTCTCTTCACGAATGCTTGACAGCCAAGTTGAGAGTAATCTCAGTCTTCTCAATGCATGATCCATTGGTTGAACTAGTGTTCCTGTTCCAACAGTAAAGAAAGCCTGCTTGCTCCTGTTCCAACAGTAAAGAAAGCCTGCTTGTTCCTGTTCCAACAGTAAAGAAAGCCTGCTTGCTCCTGTCAACTCAGTGTAATCAAAGTATGATTCTTTGGCTTATTTGAGTCAACATTGTTCCCAATTACTATAAAAGGGAATATTTATATTGGAAATGCATGTGAGTTGCTTGAGATATTTCAGCATAGTACCTCAACAAACAGCTCTTGAGAATTCTCTCCATGAATGCTTGACAGCCAAGTTGAGAGTAATCTCATTTTTCTCAATGCATGATCCTCTGGTTGAACTAGTGTTCCTGTGCCAACAGTATTATTCTGTCACAGGGTGCCGTACTCCTCCTTACTATTTATCTTATGTGTTCTGGGCGAGCGCACGGCCCCTTTAAATGTTGGTGACGCACGGACAAACTCGTGATGGGGAACGCCTACCGCACCTGCACAATCACGAAGGCTAATAGGATGTGTCCCAGTCCGGCTTAAAAGGCCCAATGTAAAGACAGTAGAGGAGAGAAACCAGGAAGGAGAGAGAACCCGGAAGGAGAGCAGAGAAAGAGTGACGAAGAACGAACGGAGACAGAGAGGAAGGAACGGCGGAAGGAACGGAAAAAGGACGAATACTGAACAGCACGGAGAGATAGACCAACAAAAGGCAACGGGAAGCCATAGAAACCGCAAGATCCATCGCATACAACGCTCTAAAACAGCTAAGTAAAGGGAAGTGCCCATAACTGTGTGGAGGTTACACCTACCTGAGCTGTTTTTGACTGTGTGCCTAAGACCGCCCTTCCCTGTCCACAGCACCGTCTCCCCCTGTCGGAGAAGGGACCGGATCAGGACTCGAGGAGCGACTGGCTGTATCTACGCGGACCAAGAGGGGACCAGAGACCTGTACAACGCCATCCAAACGCTAAGTGAAGGGACGTGTCCCGTATTATGTGTGTGATTTTATTGAAGTGTATCTGTGTGGTCGCTAAGCCGACATTTCGTGTCATTCTCGTTATTGTAGTCCTGTGGCGGCGTACCGGGACCTCGATGTCCACTGAGACCGCTGAGAGAGCGCCAACACTCCTACGAGCTGGCCCTGCGGCGCGGACGGGAGGCTGAGGCCCACAACCTAAAACTACTCTCCCAAAAGACTGCTCTTCCCACAATTCCCCGGACTCTTCCCTATAACCCGCGGATTGACTTTAAAGCCTGTTACTGGGCTTCTTAACATTGTTTTGTTTTTTCTGTTTTATCCTGCATACTTTTAATAAATTTCGTACTTTTAAAACTTGTAAACTCAGTCCCCTCGTGTTTCTCTGTGGTATACTTTTGTGGTGATCAACGAACCTAAAGCCAAAGGCGGCGACATTTTTGGCATAGTTGACAGGATCACCACTACCACAGGGAAATGGAACAAGAGGGGCTGAGTAGCAGCCCAGCTATTAATGCGAATTTTATGGTACCTTGGTTTATGGGGGCCGCGTGGGTGCCAAAGTTTGGGGGCGAACCGGCTAAATTTGGGGAATGGAGGGCGCAGGTGGAGGCGATGCTGAGGGCACAAGAACTGAACCCACAGCAACAGGCCGATTTTGTCTTGGGGGCACTGGAGGGAGACGCGAAGAGGGAACTAAAGCTAGTTGAGCCAGAAGAGAAAGCCACTAGTACCAAAGTCCTGGACTTATTACAGACTCTGTACACCCAACCAGCGTCTAAAACCCAGTCTCGCATAGACTTTTTTAATTGTAAACAAAAGGCCGAAGAATCCATTAACGCCTTCTCCCTACGCCTGCGGGAGGCGTTCTACAGGTGGCAGGAGAGGGACGAGGACGGGACCGAGGACGCTGAAGACCTCCTCCTAGATCAGCTGATCGTGGGCCTGAGGAAAGGACCAATTAAACAGGAACTCGGCCGCCAGATGCGCCGGCGGGACGACTTATCGTTTAAAGCTGCATGTAAAGAGGCACGGGCGTTGGAGCGAGAGCTGCAGGAAGACGACGAGCCGGCCTTCGCCAGCTATGTGGCTATGGGGGGACAGCCGAGGCCTGCAGGGGTAAGGTCGGAGCAGCTGAGAGACCAAATCCGTTCAGAATTAAGGACCGAACTACTGAAGGAAATGAAGGACGAGCTCACAGCACAAATGAAGGCACTCTCGGCCACCCTAGCGGAGGACCTGAAACAACAACTGGGTCATCACAGCCAGCCCCCGGCCCAGCCCTCACGGACCGGACCCCAGTTCCCGGGTAACTCTGCCTTCCGCTGGGACGAACAGGGGAGGCCGGTCTGCCATCGCTGTGGCCGACTTGGACACTTGCAACGCCACTGCCCACAGAGGTCACAGGATTTTTTAGCTGCCCCTACAGAGGAGGGCCACACGGTGGGGGCAGTTATGCAAAGGCCTAGACTACAGACCTCGTCGGACACTGATCGCCAGGCTACAGAGGCCTTACACCGGCAACGAAGGGCCGCTCTTGTTGGTGAGTGCCCCGATGTAGTGGTGTATATAAATGACTGTGCTATCCCTTTTGTGCTTGATACAGGATCACAGGTCACCATGATGAGCCAAAGCCTGTTCCGCAAATACCTGGGGACAACACAAATGAATACAGCGACCGAAATCCCATGGCTGACCCTACGCGCGGCCAATGGACTACGGATACCCTATATCGGCTACGTAATCGCGGATTGCCGGGTGGGTGGAGTGAATGTCCAAGAGAAGGGGATAATGATCGTGGACGACAGTTGTCTGGGACCAGGTAAAGGCATTCTGGGCATGAACATCATTAAGGGACTGTGGTCCTCACTCACCCAAGGTAGTCACCCGGGGGTGGCGGCGTTCAAGACGACATTGACTTCAGCAGAGGGCGAAGTCTGGAGCAAAGCTTTCGTCGAGTGCCAGCGAGTCGCCGACAGTGGTCCCCCGCCGGTGATAGAGGGAACTGCAAGGCTCCCACGACAACCCCCGGTCATCATTCCCCCACACAGAGAGATGGTTCTGTGGCTGCAGGTGAACAATCCAACTGTAGATGGGACTGTGACTATCGAACCTCTCCCCAACAGTGACTACGAGTGGCGGGTCGGGAGGACGCTGGCCACCGTACGGAGTGGGAAGGCGCCGTGTCGGTTCTGCAACCCAAACCCCTACCCCGTAGAGGTCCCCCAGCGGGAGCCACTGGCTTGGGTCACGGGGGTGGATGCCATGGACGTCCAGGACGAGCAGGAGCTGGTGCTGAACAGCGTGGAACCAGACGTCATCGAGGTGGAGGTGAGACGAGTGGCCCACAGGACTGATGCGGAGGAGGGCTCGCACCCGGTGATGGCCCTGCAGGGGGATGGCCTGGACAAAGCCCAAGAGAGGTAGTACAAATAGTGGGTTCGTGGAAAAAAGCCCATGTAAATAAATTGCCATCGGACGAATAGTTACCCGAAGGGATCGTAGTGTGAATTTGGATCCAAAATGCCTACCAAGTTAATGGGCCAACGGGCACTTGGCGCTTCCCTCCCCTTTATTGACCCCAAAACGACTTCCCCCGGTAATAGCGGGTTTCCGGACACCACTAGGTTTGCCCACGGTCCACCTGGGAACATTTTCGTTTTCCCTGACCGCTCCTAAGCCACGCCCACATCCCACGAACCCACTATTTGTCCACGAACCCTATATTTTTGGGGAAAACCCCTGCTGACCTCTCTTAAGTCACGCCCACGTCCCACTGACCACTCCTAAGCCCCACCCACATCCCACGAACCCACTATTTGTCCACTTCCCCACTATTTGGGGAAAAGTGTCAGTGACCACTGCTGACCACTCCTAAGCCACTCCCACATCCCACGAACCCACTATTTGTCCACTTCCCCACTATTTTGAGGAAAAGTGTCAGTGACCATTGCTGACCACTCCTAAGCCACTCCCACATCCCACGAACCCACTATTTGTCCACTTCCCCACTATTTTGGGGAAAAGTGTCAGTGACCACTGCTGACCACTCCTAACCCACGCCCACATCCCACGAACACACTATTTGTCCACTTCCCCACTATTTTGGGAAAAGTGTCAGTGACCACTTCTGACCACTGCTGACCACTCCTAAGCCATGCCCACATCCCACGAACCCACTATTTGTCCACTTCCCCAGTATTTTTTCAGAATGGACCCAGAAGCGGTCAGATGGTCATGTGCCACAAGAGGATGCGCGCGGTGGCGCCCCCTCTGGCCAATTTTGACCTTTGGCCCAAAGTTGTTCCGAGAGACTTGCCCAGTGGATATGGAATACCAGGGGCCCCCCTGAGCTCCCAGTTTGATTTTGGACCACAACGGACCTTTCTGAACAAATCCCAGTTGCCCATTATTTCAATGTATTTTGTGTAGTGCGTTTATGGACGGGCGCTTAGGAAGGTCCGATCGACTCGGAGTGGACTCCTTTTTCTCGCCACAGTGCGTGGAAGCGGGTGGTAAAGTTTGGAGAGGCTACGACATTGTTAAGGGGTCAAATAATGTGTAGGGTCAATGGGTCAGAACCCGTTATAGGCTGTGTATTTTGGAGGCTGACATTTTTTCCTTTTGCTCTAGAGCCAGCCGCCTTTGATATGTTGTTCTGGGGGGCCACTGGAGCCAGCGAAAATTTGGGGCCCCTGGGACCTTTCTGAACAAATCCCAGTTGCCCATTATTTCAATGTATTTGTGTAGTGCGTTCACGGACGGCGCTTAGGAAGGTCCGATCGACTCGTGGGTGGACTCCTTTTTCTCATCACAGTACGCTGAAGCGTGCAATAAAGTTTGGAGAGGCTACAACATTGTTAAGGGGCTTAAATGGCTTAATTGGCAGCAGAGCTTTTCCCCTCCCCCGCTCTTCACAAAACTGAAAGTCATGTCTGAGCATGTGGGGGCTGAGAGGGAGATTTTCTCTAGGGGCTAAAACGGAGTGCCTTGGAGCTAGAAACTGGCGCTTCGAATATGTCGACTGGGGGGGCCCGAGGAGCCAGGGTGCAAAATTTGGGGCCCCTATGACTTTTGTATAAAACTCCCAGTTGCCCATTATTTCAATGTATTTGTGTAGTGCGTTCGACGGCGCTTAGAAGGTCCAATCGACTCAGGAGTGGACTCCTTTTTCTCGCCACAGTACGTGGAAGCGGTCCGTAAAGTTTGGTGGGGCTACGACATTGTTAAGGGGCTTAATTGGCAAAAGAGCTACGATCGTCCGTGAAAATACTATGCGCATAAGTGGGAAGTGGGATGACTCCCGTCCGGAGACGGAAGGTCTTGGGATCTTGAAATTTTCGATCGGTACTCTCTAGGGGCCCCTGAAGTGGAATCCAGAAGCGCATAACTCTAGGACCCCCTGAACCAGTTTGCATCCTCACTCTCCAACACAAAAAGAAGGCCCTCTGCGCCTTCGACTTTTAGAGGCCTTCTTGAGAAAATCTGTCTCAGAGGCTGAAATTTTTTCTCTTGACTCTAGAGCCAGCCACCTTCAATATGTTATTCAGGGGGGGCCCTGGAGCCAGCGTGCGAAATTTGGGGCCCCTGGGACCTTTGGATAAAACTCCCACTTGCCCATTATTTCAATGTATTTTGTATAGTGCGTTCGCGGAAGTTTGGAGAGGCTACAACATTGTTAACTTCCCGAGGTCCGATCGACTCAAATGTGGTCTCTTTTTACTCGTCACAGTACGTGGAATCCTGTGGTAATGTTTGGAGAGGCTACGACATTGTTAAGGGGTCAAAAGGTCAACTAAGTGTACTAACTTTAGGCCATGAAAAGAATGGTGTCTTTTTGATCATATTTTTTTCCCCCTTTGCTCTAGAGCTGTGCGCTTCGGATATGTTATTCAGGGGTACTCCAGGAGCCAGGGTGAAAAATTTGGGATTCCCACATGCCCGTTTTCTCAATATTTCGCCTAGTGGGCGCTGGCGACCACTTCCGAGGTCCGATCGACTCAAATGTGGTCTCTTTTTACTCGTCGCAGTACGTGGAATCCTGTGGTAAAGTTTGGAGAGGCTACGACATTGTTAAGGGGTCAAAAGGTCAACTAAGGGTACTAACTTTAGGCCCTGAAAAGAAAGGTGTCTTTTTGATCATATTTTTTTTCCCCTTTGCTCTAGAGCTGTGCGCTTTGGATATGTTATTCAGGGGTACTCCAGGAGCCAGGGTGAAAAATTTGGGATTCCCACATGGCCGTTTTCTCAATATTTCGCCTAGTGGGGCGCTGGCATGCCACTTCCCGAGGTCCGATCGACTCAAATGTGGTCTCTTTACTCGCCACAGCACGTGGAATCCTGTGGTAAAGTTTGGTGGGGCTACGACATTGTTAAGGGGTCAAATAATGTGTAGGGTCAATGGGTCAGAACCCGTTATAGGCTGTGTATTTTGGAGGCTGACATTTTTTCCTTTTCCTCTAGAGCCAGCCGCCTTTGATATGTTGTTCTGGGGGGCCACTGGAGCCAGCGTGCAAAATTTGGGACCCCTGGGACCTTTCTGAACAAATCCCAGTTGCCCATTATTTCAATGTATTTGTGTAGTGCGTTCACGGACGGCGCTTAGGAAGGTCCAATCGACTCGAGTGGACTCATTTTTCTCGTCACAGTGCGTGGAAGCGGGTGGTAAAGTTTGGAGAGGCTACGACATTGTTAAGGGGTCAAATAATGTGTAGGGTCAATGGGTCAGAACCCGTTATAGGCTGTGTATTTTGGAGGCTGACATTTTTTCCTTTTGCTCTAGAGCCAGCCGCCTTTGATATGTTGTTCTGGGGGGCCACTGGAGCCAGCGTGCAAAATTTGGGGCCCTGGGACCTTTCTGAACAAATCCCAGTTGCCCATTATTTCAATGTATTTGTGTAGTGCGTTCACGGACGGCGCTTAGGAAGGTCCAATCGACTCGGGAGTGGACTCATTTTTCTCGTCACAGTGCGTGGAAGCGGGTGGTAAAGTTTGGAGAGGCTACGACATTCTTAAGGGGTCAAATAATGTGTAGGGTCAATGGGTCAGAACCCGTTATAGGCTGAGTATTTTGGAGGCTGACATTTTTTCCTTTGCTCTAGAGCCAGCCGCCTTTGATATGTTGTTCTGGGGGCCACTGGAACCAGCGTAAAATTTGGGGCCCCTGGGACCTAATTAGAAAACTCCCAGTTGCCCATTATTTCAATGTATTGTCTGTAGTGTGTTCGTGGACGGCGCTTAGAAAGGTCCGATCGACTCGGGAGTGGACTCCTTTTTCTAGTCACAGTACGTGGAATCCTGTGGTAAAGTTTGGAGAGGCTACGACATTGTTAAGGGGTCAAAAAGTCAACTAAGGGTACTAACTTTAGGCCGTGAAAAGAAAAGTGTCTTTTTGATCATATTTTTTTTCCCCTTTGCTCTAGAGCTGTGCGCTTCGGATATGTTATTCAGGGGTACTCCAGGAGCCAGGGTGAAAAATTTGGGATTCCCACGTGCCTGTTTTCTCAATTTTTTCACCATTCGTTTTCCATGATCCCACTTCAGGCTTATTCAATGATCTAGATAGTGGGTTCGTGGACAGGGTGTTTTGTACATTTATGTTTAAATTATTGTGATAAAAACTATTTATCTGGTGTCAGCAAGCCCCCCTGAGTACAGCAATTCAAGTCCTGACTCAAAATTCCACTGTCCACGTACACACTATTTTGATACATTGAATAAATCTAAAGTGGGATCGCTGGATCTCGGCCATCTTAAGGGTTAGGGCCTTCAAACTTGGGCTCTGTATTCACCCTTGGGCCCTCTAACGGGGTGCCAAGTTTCAAAAAGATTAAGGAAAGTTTTTTGAGAACCAGGACCGGAGGCCAACTGTGGTCCCTCAGTTACCCGAGGACAGGCACCCTTTCTCGGGTACACAATGGACCAGAGTGGGCCTCCGGTCCTGGTTCTCCAAAAAATTCTTTAATCTTTTTGAAACTCTGCATCCTGTTAGAGGGCTCTGAGGTGAGTACAGGAACCCAGGTTTGGTGGCCCTAACCCTTAAGATGGCCGAGATCCAGCGATCCCACATTAGATTTATTCAATGTAATGAAATAGTGCGTTCGCGGACGGCGCTTAGGAAGGTCCGATCGACTCGGGAGTGGACTACTTTTTCTTGCCACAGGGCGTGGAAGCGGGTGGTAAAGTTTGGAGAGGCTACAACATTGTTAAGGGGTCAAATAATGTGTAGGGTCAATGGGTCAGAACCCGTTATAGGCTGTGTATTTTGGAGGCTGCCATTTTTTCCTTTTGCTCTAGAGCCAGCCGCCTTTGATATGTTGTTCTGGGGGGCCACTGGAACCAGCGTGCAAAATTTGGGGCCCCTGGGACCTTTCTGAACAAATCCCAGTTGCCCATTATTTCAATGTATTTGTGTAGTGCGTTCACGGACGGCGCTTAGGAAGGTCCAATCGACTCGGGAGTGGACTCATTTTTCTCGTCACAGTGCGTGGAAGCGGGTGGTAAAGTTTGGAGAGGCTACGACATTGTTAAGGGGTCAAATAATGTGTAGGGTCAATGGGTCAGAACCCGTTATAGGCTGTGTATTTTGGAGGCTGACATTTTTTCCTTTTGCTCTAGAGCCAGCCGCCTTTGATATGTTGTTCTGGGGGGCCACTGGAACCAGCGTGCAAATTTGGGGCCCCTGGGACCTAATTAGAAAACTCCCAGTTGCCCATTATTTCAATGTATTGTCTGTAGTGTGTTCGTGGACGGCGCTTAGAAAGGTCCGATCGACTCGGGAGTGGACTCCTTTTTCTAGTCACAGTACGTGGAATCCTGTGGTAAAGTTTGGAGAGGCTACGACACTGTTAAGGGGTCAAAAAGTCAACTAAGGGTACTAACTTTAGGCCGTGAAAAGAAAAGTGTCTTTTGATCATATTTTTTCCCCTTTGCTCTAGAGCTGTGCGCTTCGGATATGTTATTCAGGGGTACTCCAGGAGCCAGGGTGAAAAATTTGGGATTCCCACGTGCCCGTTTTCTCAATTTTTTCACCATTCGTTTTCCATGATCCCACTTCAGGCTTATTCAATGATCTAGATAGTGGGTTCGTGGACAGGGTGTTTTGTACATTTTCCCTCAAATTATTTTGATAAAAACTATTTATCTGTACTCAGCAAGACCCCCTGAGTCGGCATGATCAACTCCCGTTGTCAAATTCCACTGTCCACGAACTCACTATTTTGTTACATTGAATAAATCTAAAGTGGGATCGCTGGATCTCGGCCTGAAAGGGTTAGGGCCTTCAAACTTGGGCTCTGTATTCATCCTCATGCCATCTAACAGGGTGCAAAGTTTGAAAGAGATTAAAGAAAGTTTTTTTGAGAACCAGGACGGGCCCACTCTGGTCCCTCATTTACCCGAGGACAGGCACCCTTTTTCGGGTAAAGGATGGACCAGAGTGGGCCTCCTGTCCTGGTTCTCCAAAAAAATTCTTTAATCTTTTTGAAACTCTGCACCCTGTTAGAGGGCTCTGAGGTGAGTACAGGAACCCAGGTTTGGTGGCCCTAACCCTTAAGATGGCCGAGATCCAGTGATCCCACATTAGGTTTATTCAATGATCTAGATAGTAGGTTCGTGGACAGGGTGTTTTTAACATTTTCCCTCAAATTATTTTGATAAAAACTATTTATCTGTACTCAGCAAGACCCCCTGGGGTGGGGAAGTGGACACATAGTGGGTTCGTGGACAATGGAATTTGACAACGGGACTTGGTGTTACAGACTCAGGGTGACCTACTGAGTGCAGTGGGATGTGGGCGGGGCTTAGGGGTGGTCAGCAGTGGTCACTGACACTTTTCTCAAAAATAATGGGGAAGTGGACACATAGTGGGTTCGTGGACAATGGAATTTGACAACGGGACTTGGTGTTACAGACTCAGGGTGACCTACTGAGTGCAGTGGGATGTGGGCGGGGCTTAGGGGTGGTCAGCAGTGGTCACTGACACTTTTCTCAAAAATAATGGGGAAGTGGACACAGTGGGTTCGTGGACAATGGAATTTGACAACGGGACTTGGTGTTACAGACTCAGGGTGACCTACTGAGTGCAGTGGGATGTGGGCGGGGCTTAAGAGTGGTCAGCAGTGGTCACTGACACTTTTCTCAAAAATAGTGGGGAAGTGGACACATAGTGGGTTCGTGGACAGTGGAATTTGACAACGGGACTTGGTGTGACAGACTCAGGGTGACCTACTGAGTGCAGTAATATAGTTTGTATAAACATTGGAACTTTAATTAGTATGCCAACATTCATCATGTGTCATATGAATATAATGCAAATGATAATCCCACTTCAGGCTTATTCAATGATATACATAGTAGGTTCGTGGACAGGGTGTTTTGTACATTTATGTTTAAATTATTGTGATAAAAACTATTTTGCTGGTGTCACCAAGCCCCCCTGAGTACAGCAAATCAAGTCCTGACTCAAAATTCCACTGTCCACGAACACACTATTTCGATACATTGAATAAATCTAAAGTGGGATCGCTGGATCTCGGCCATCTTAAGGGTTAGGGCCTTCAAATTTGGGCTCTGTATTCACCCTTGGGCCTCTAACAGGGTGCCAAGTTTCAAAGAGATCAGAGAAACTTTTTTTGGGTTTTGGACAAAAAAAGTTTTCTGATCTTTTAAAAATCTGCACCCTGTTAGAGGGCATGAGATGAATACAGAAATCCAGGGGGGGCCCTAACCTCGAAGATCCAGCGATCCCACTAAATTTATTCAATGTAATGAAATAGTGTGTTCGTGGACAGTGGAATTTTGAGTCAGGACTTGATTTGCCCTACTCAGGGGCTTGCTGACTCCAGAAAATATAGTTTTATCACAATAATTTAAACATAAATGTACACGCCCTATATCACAAACCATTGAATAAGCCTGAAGTGATCAACCAGTTGCATTATAATCATTTGACACATAATGAATGTTGGCATACAAAATAACGTTCTAATAGTTTTACAAACTATATGACTGCACTCAGTATCACCCTGAGTCTTGAGCACCAAGTCCGTTGACAAATTCCACTGTCCTAAGCACTATGTGTCCATTTATAAAAAGTGTTCGGAGATTCAAAGATTCAAAGTGTTTATTGTCATGTGTACAGACAGAAAGCATGTTTCCCTGTACAATGAAATTCTTACTTTGCCGTCCACAGTAAAATGTCACACAAGTAAGTAAAAATATAAAAAAATAAGACAAATATACAAGTGATAATAATGCAGTACAAAAAAATACAAATATACAAAAAAAATACAAGAGGGCAAAAGGAGTAAAGTAGTAAAGTGAGGTAGTGCAGTTGTGATGGTGTAAAGTGACGTGTAAAGTAAAGTGAGGTAGTGCAGTAGGTAAACAATTGTTCATGTAATGTTGTGATTGTGATTGTAGACTCCTATCTGCTGTTTAGAGTCTTATGGCAGAGGGAAAGAATGAGTTCTTCATTCTGGAAGTCCTGCATTTCACACTTCTGTACCTCCGTCCTGAGGGTAGAAGTGTGAACAGACCATGTTGGGGGTGGGAGGGGTCTTTGAGGATGGAAGCAGCTCTTCTGTGGACTCTGCGGTGGTAGATGCTCTGCAGAGAGGGTAGTGGAGTCCTGGTGATCTTCTGTGCAGTCTTCACCACTCTCTGCAGGCGTTTGCGGTCCATGGCAGAAGTGCTGCCGTACCACACAGTGATGCAGCTGGTCAGGACACTCTCAATGGTGCAGCTGTAGAAGTTGCTGAGGATCTTGGGCGACATGCCAAACTTCCTCAGCCTCCTCAGAAAATACAGCCGCTGTTGAGCCTTCTTGACCAGCTGCGTGATGTGAGGTGTCCAAGTGAGGTCCTCATTGATGTGGACACCCAAGTATTTGAAGCTGCTCACCCTCTCCACTTCAAGTTCCCGGATGAACAGTGGCTGAGGCGTTCTCCTCTCTCTCCTCATGTCCACTATCATCTCCTTTGTCTTGTCCGTGTTGAGGTGAGGTTGTTGTCTTCACACCATGACACCAGACTGGCCACCTCCCTCCTGTAAGCTGCCTCGTCACCGCCAGCGTCGTCCTATCACTGCGGTGTCGTCAGCAAACTTCAGGATGATGTTGTCCTTGTGAGGCGACACAGTCGTAGGTGTACAGGGTGTAGAGGATGGGGCTGAGTACACAGCCCTGTGGAGTACCAATGTTTGTGATGGTGCTGGCTGAAGTCCTATTACCAATCCTGACAGACTGAGGCCTGCCAGTCAGGAAATCTAGGAGCCAGTCACAGAGGGTGGGGTGCAAACCAAGTGTGGACAGTTTGTGGGTGAGTTTGTGTGGGATGACCGTGTTGAAGGCGGAGCTGTAATCTATAAAGTATCCGTATGTATGAGTCCTTGTTCTCCAGGTGTGACAGGGAGTAGTGGACAGCAGTAGCGATAGCATCCGAGGTGGACCTGTTGGGTCGGTAGGCATACTGCAGGGGGTCAATGGTGTCGGTATGCTGCTCTGAATGTGGGCCAGCACCACTCTCTCAAAACACTTCATAATGATTGGAGTGAGTGCCACTGGCCTGTAGTCATTCAGGCAGGTGGGTGGGTTCTTCTTGGGCAGGGGACGATGGTCGTGGTCTTGAAGCATGGTGGTACAATGCGCTGGCTGAGGGAGAGGTTGAAGATGGAGGTGAAAACATCAACCAGCTCGTTTCTCATGCTCTGAGTGGCCACATAGGAATGTTGTCTGGTCCTGCTGCTTGTGCGGGTTGATCTTCCTCAGAGCTCTGTGTACCTGTGTTGTTGAGATGGTTGGTGGAGGAGGGGTTGGGTGATCCAGTGTGTGTGAGCTCCTCTCTGCAGTGTTGCTGGGAGCCTCAAAGCGGGCGTAGAAATTGTTGAGGTCATCCGGCAGGCTGTCTGTTGATGCGATGTTGTTGGTGGTGGTCCTGTAGTCTGTGATGTGCTGCAGGCCTTGCCACATCCGCCCTGAATCCGCAGTAGAGTAGAAGCTGTCCAGCTTCTCTCTGTACTGCCTCTTGGCCGCTGTGATGGCTTTTCTCAGTCCATACTTCGCAGCTTTGTACTGCGTTCTCATTGCCTGATCTAAATGCAAGAGAGCGAGCACGCAGCATGTGACGTACCTGACTGTTTATCCAGGGCTTCTGGTTGGGAAACTTCCTGATTTGTATGGTGGGCACAATGTTATCAACACAAGTGCTGATGTACCCAGACACATACTCAGCATAATCCTGTACACTGATGGAAGAGTCCTCCACAGTGGCTGCAGCTTTAAACACATCCCAGTCTGTCAGCGCGAAACAGTCCTGCAGGGTGATCTCGCTCTCGGGTCCAGAGTTTGATCTGTTTGGTGACAGGGTGTGCTTGTTTCAGTCTTTGTCTGTAAGCAGGGTACAGGAACAAAGAGATGTGGTCGAGTGTCCAGTGGGGGCGGGTGCAGCCCTGTATGCACCACGTATGTTGCTGTAGACGTGGTCAAGAGTGTTTTTATCACGGGTGGGAATGTCAACATGCTGGTGGTATTTGGGGAATACAGTCCGCAAACTACAGTGGTTGAAGTCACCAGCAACAATAAAAACAGCGTCAGGATGAGCCGTTTCTAACGCGCTGATGACGTCATGGAGTTTGCTGAGTGCTGCTGTGGCGTCAGCACGCGGGGGGATGTAAACAGCGGGGTCTTGCAGGACTTGGTGTTACAGACTCAGGGTGACCTACTGAGTGCAGTGGGATGTGGGCGGGGCTTAAGAGTGGTCAGCAGTGGTCACTGACACTTTTCCCCAAAATAGTGGGGAAGTGGACACATAGTGGGTTCGTGGACAGTGGAATTTGACAACGGGACTTGGTGTTACAGACTCAGGGTGACCTACTGAGTGCAGTGGGATGTGGGCGGTGCTTAGGAGTGGTCAGCAGTGGTCACTGACACTTTTCTCAAAAATAGTGGGGAAGTGGACACATAGTGGGTTCGTGGACAGTGGAATTTGACAACGGGACTTGGTGTTACAGACTCAGGGTGACCGACTGAGTGCAGTGGGATGTGGGCGGGGCTTAGGAGTGGTCAGCAGTGGTCACTGACACTTTTCTCAAAAATAGTGGGGAAGTGGACACATAGTGGGTTCGTGGACAGTGGAATTTGACAACGGGACTTGGTGTGACAGACTCAGGGTGACCTACTGAGTGCAGTAATATAGTTTGTATAAACATTGGAACTTTAATTAGTATGCCAACATTCATCATGTGTCATATGAATATAATGCAAATGGTAATCCCACTTCAGGCTTATTCAATGATATACATAGAAGGTTCGTGGACAGGGTATTTTGTACATTTATGTTTAAATTATTGTGATAAAAAACATTTTGCTGGTGTCACCAAGCCCCCCTGAGTACAGCAAATCAAGTCCTGACTCAAAATTCAACTGTCCACGAACACACTATTTTGATACATTGAATAAATCTAAAGTGGGATCGCTGGATCTCGGCCATCTTAAGGGTTAGGGCCTTCAAACTTGGGCTCTGTAGTCACCCTTGGGCCCTCTAACGGGGTGCCAAGTTTCAAAGAGATCAGAGAAACTTTTTTTTTTGGCCTAAAAAAAGTTTTTCTGATCTCTTTACAAATTTGCACCCTGTTAGAGGGCATGGGGATGAATACAGAAATCCAGATTTGGGGCCCTAACCCTTTCGGGCCGAGATCCAGCGATCCCACTTTAAATTTATTCAATGTAATGAAATAGTGTGTTCGTGGACAGTGGAATTTTGAGTCAGGACTTGATTTGCCCTACTCAGGGGGGCTTGCTGACTCCAGAAAAATAGTTTTTATCACAATAATTTAAACATAAATGTACAAAACGCCCTGTCCACGGACACACTATCAAAACCATTGAATAAGCCTGAAGTGGGATCAACCAGTTGCATTATATTCATTTGACACATAATGAATGTTGGCATACAAAATAACGTTCTAATAGTTTTACAAACTATATGACTGCACTCAGTAGGTCACCTGAGTCTTGAGCACCAAGTCCCGTTGACAATTCCACTGTCCACGAAAGCACTATGTGTCCATTTATAAAAGTGTTGCGGGAGGGCCCAAATAGTGGGTTCGTGGGATGTGGGTGGGGCTTAGGAGTGGTCAGTGGGACGTGGGCGGGGCTTAGGAGTGGTCACCGACACTTTTCCCCAAAATAGTGGGGAAGTGGGCACATATTGGCTTCGTGGGATGTGGGCGTGGCTTAGGAGTGGTCAGCAGTGGTCTCTGACATGTGTCCCCCAAATAGTGGGGAAGTGGACACATAGTGGGTTCATGGGATGTGTGCGTGGCTTAGGAGTGGTCAGCAGTGGTCTCTGACACGTTTCCCCCAAATAGTGGGAAGTGGACACATAGTGGGTTCGTGGGATGTGTGCGTGGCTTAGGAGTGGTCAGCAGTGGTCTCTGACACGTTTCCAAATAGTGGGGAAGTGGACACATAGTGGGTTCGTGGGATGTGTGCGTGGCTTAGGAGTGGTCAGCAGTGGTCTCTGACACGTTTCCCCCAAATAGTGGGGAAGTGGACACATAGTGGGTTCGTGGGAGGTGGGCGTGGCTTAGGAGTGGTCAGCAGTGGTCACCGACACTTTTCCCCAAAATAGTGGGGAAGTGGACACATAGTGGGTTCGTGGGAGGTGGGCGTGGCTTAGGAGTGGTCAGCTGTGGACACCGACACGTTTCCCCAAAATAGTGGGGAAGTGGACACATAGTGGGTTCGTGGGAGGTGGGCGTGGCTTAGGAATGGTCAGCTGTGGTCACCGACACTTTTCCCCAAAATAGTGGGGAAGTGGACACATAGTGGGTTCGTGGGAGGTGGGCGTGGCTTAGGAATGGTCAGCTGTGGTCACCGACACTTTTCCCCAAAATAGTGGGGAAGTGGACACATAGTGGGTTCGTGGGAGGTGGGCGTGGCTTAGGAGTGGTCAGCTGTGGTCACACGTTTCCCCAAAATAGTGGGGAAGTGGACACATAGTGGGTTCGTGGGAGTGGTCATCTGTGGTCACCTGGTGAGGGATCGCAAAGTGTCCACCGCCTTGCTAAACGAATAGGGTGAGAATCCCATTGAAATGAGCCTAGAGTGGGATGGTCAAGGCGCCACACTGTGGTCGTGTCCTATATTGCAAGTCTGTGCCCCAAAACTTTGGGGCCTCCTATCGGCCCCTGGAGGGTCAGGGCCTCAAGCGAGGGTCCACGCGTATCAGCGCGCCGGGGTCAGATCTGGCCCATCGCCGGACCCACGAAAAATTTCGGCGTCTGGCGCGCGCCAAAGCCCTGTCCAAAAGGCCGCTCGCTATAGGGCAAATGGACTCTTTTTTGAGTTTGGGACTTTCTAGAGGAAGATGGCCGACCTGCTACAACGGTGGAAACGGGTCATCTCCCGCCACAACGAGGATTTCGGCCACACGGGGGTGGTTAAACACCAAATCCCCACGGGCACGGCCCCACCCAGCCGGGAACGTTACAGGCCGGTGCCGCCGAGCCTATACCCCGAACTGCGGTCCCTGCTGGCGAACATGCTCAAAAGTGGGGTGGTTCGAGAGAGTTCGAGCCCCTGGGCCGCACCTATCGTGTTGGTGCGCAAGAAAGACGGCTCCTGGAGGTTCTGTGTAGACTACCGCAGGTTGAACGCCCTCACCCACAAAGATGCTTACCCCCTCCCACGCATCGAAGAATCCCTGACAGGGTTGCGGACTGCCAAGTGGTACTCCACTTTGGACTTGGCGAGTGGATATTGGCTGGTGGAAGTGGACCCGGCGGATCGAGAGAAGACAGCTTTTACCACCCCAGTTGGCCTCTACGAGTTCGAGAGGATGCCCTTCGGCCTCTGTAATGCCCCTGCAACCTTCCAGAGGCTGATGCAACGCTGCCTGGGTAACCTGGTAAATGACTTTTTACTCATATATCTAGACGATGTAGTTGTGTTTTCCGCAGACTTCGACAGCCACCTAGCCCATCTGGAGGAGGTGTTCCAGAGACTAGAGGAACACGGCCTCAAGCTCCAGCCTCGGAAGTGCTGTTTGTTCCAGCGGAGAGTGACTTACCTGGTACACGTGATCAGCGAGGTAGGGGTGGCCACGGACCCAGCTAAGACGGCAGCGGTAAAGGACTGGCCGGTACCCCAGACAGTGAAGCAGGTGAGATCGTTCCTTGGATTTGCCGGGTATTATCGGCGGTTCATAGCCGGATTTTCAAAAATTGCCTCACCTTTACATGCATTGACTCACGGCACCGCCCAGGGGAAGCCAGTCCCCATCGCCTGGTCCCCAGCATGTCAACGGGCCTTCGACCACCTGAAGGAAGCATTGGTGAATGCACCGGTCTTAGCGTATGCCGACTTCACTATACCCTTCCGTCTCTACACAGATGCCAGCCTGGAGGGTCTAGGGGCGGTGCTGGCCCAGGTACAGGATGGTCAGGAGCGGGTCGTGGCATACGGGAGTTGCAGTCTCCAGCCAGCTGAGCGGAATGGGATGGGATGGACAAAGATTGTGAAGAGTGGAGTAGGGGCTGCCTCCACTGCGTCCGCCATAAGGCCGGCCCGGCGGCAGAGCACCGCTGATGCCCATCCGCACATCCTACCCGTTCGAACTGGTGGGAGTCGACTACCTCTCTCTGGGGAGGCCAGGAGACTACTATCAGTATATCCTTTTTATGACTGACCTATTCTCGAAATATGCCTTTGCAGTGCCCACGAGGGACCAATCTGCAGAGACCACCGCTAAGGCCCTATACCGGCACCTGATCCTGACCTTCGGCTGTCCCGAGAGGATCCTGTCGGACCGGGGCGCGGCCTTTGAATCGTCCCTGATGAAGCAGCTCTGTCAGCTGTACGGTAGCAGGAAGGACCGGACTACCGCCTACCACCCCCAAGGGAACGGAGTGTGCGAGCGGTTTAATCAGACTCTGCTACAACTATTGAACTCCTTGACCGACTCGGAACAGAGGCAGTGGCCAGACAAACTGCCCGCCCTAATCCAGGCCTACAACAACACTGCCCACCATAGCACTGGCCTGACTCCACACTACATCGTATTTGGTAGACACGCACGGTTGCCAGTTGATTGGGTGGCTCAATTGGACCCCCCCCTCGAGAGGCCGGGTCTGGACGGATGGGTCAAGCACCACCAACGGGCCCTGAACCACGCATACCGGATGGCCGCCGAACGGATTCAGCGATGCCAGGACCGGGACCAGGCCCGATACAACAACCGCGCTCGACTCGTCCCCTTGCTCCCAGGAGAACGGGTGCTGGTACGGAACTTCCGCAGGAGAGAGCGGGGTAAATTGGCCGCAAGATGGGGGCCCGACCCATATGTGGTGATGCACCAGCTCAGGGCAGACCACCCAGTCTACGTTATTCGGCCAGAGGGTAAGGAAGGCCCCACTCGCACGGTGCACCGTAACAACCTTCGTTCTTGCCCCCTTACTATGTTACAGGAAGAAGAGCCGGCTACACAGCCAACCTCCTGGTTACCGAGGCTCGTTGTCCCCCCGATGGCCCCTCCGGCGGGACAACCCAGACCTGTACCACCTCATACCCCACCTGACCCTCCTGCGCCCCCTCCACCCCTAAGGCGCTCACAGCGCACCACGCTTGGCACCCAGCCTCGAAGGTACCAAGTCTAGTTGGCCGGGACGACCAAGGTTAAAGGTGGGGGGAGCCGTAATCCTCCTTACTATTTATCTTATGTGTTCTGGGCGAGCGCACGGCCCCTTTAAATGTTGGTGACGCACGGACAAACTCGTGATGGGGAACGCCTACCGCACCTGCACAATCACGAAGGCCAATAGGATGTGTCCCAGTCCGGCTTAAAAGGCCCAATGTAAAGACAGTAGAGGAGAGAAACCAGGAAGGAGAGAGAACCCGGAAGGAGAGCAGAGAAAGAGTGACGAAGAACGAACAGAGACAGAGAGGAAGGAACGGCGGAAGGAACGGAAAAAGGACGAATACTGAACAGCACGGAGAGATAGACCAACAAAAGGCAACGGGAAGCCATAGAAACCGCAAGATCCATCGCGCTCTAAAACAGCTAAGTAAAGGGAAGTGCCCATAACTGTGTGGAGGTTACACCTACCTGAGCTGTTTTTGACTGTGTGCCTAAGACCGCCTTTCCCTGTCCACAGCACCGTCTCCCCCTGTCGGAGAAGGGACCGGATCAGGACTCGAGGAGCGACTGGCCGTATCTACGCCGGACCAAGAGGGACCAGAGACCTGTACAACGCCATCCAAACGCTAAGTGAAGGGACGTGTCCCATATTATACGCATGCTGTGTGATTTGTGCGAGCCGGCCCTGCGGCGCGGACGGGAGGCTGAGGCCCACAACCTAAAACTACTCTCCCAAAAGACTGCTCTTCCCACAATTCCCCGGACTCTTCCCTATAACCCGCGGATTGACTTTAAAGCCTGTTACTGGGCTTCTTAACATTGTTTTGTTTTTTTCTGTTTTATCCTGCATACTTTTAATAAATTTCGTACTTTTAAAACTTGTAAACTCAGTCCCCTTGTGTTTCTCTGTGGTATACTTTTGTGGTGATCAACGAACCTAAAGCCGAAGGCGGCGACATTTTCTTGACTTTTTCGAGTAAACATGGTTCACAAATACTATAAAAGGGAATATTTAAGCTGGAAATGCACGTAAGTTGCTTGGGATATTTCAGCTCAGTACCTCAACAAACAGTTCTTGAGAATTCTCTACATGAATGCTTGACAGCCAAGTTAAGAGAAATCTTAGTCTTCTCAATACATGATCCTCTGGTTGAATTGGGGTTAAGGCTAACACGTCACATATATAACTAATTTAGACCTTCCATGCTGGAAATCAAGGTTAGATGCAGGGGCACTTTTTGCACTTTTTCTCCCATTTACAATTCTCTTGTACACACTGTTGGATGATAATTAAAAAAGGTGTGTTGATCTCAAAAATTATGCCCAATACACTGAAAAAACTGCCCGGTTAGCTCAGTCGGTAAAGCATGAGACTCTTAATCTCAGGGTCGTGGGTTCGAGCCCCACATTGGGTGCAGTCTTCATCTTTGGATGTGGTTCCAACGGTAAAGAAAGTCTGCTTGCTCCTGTTCCAACAGTAAAGAAAGCCTGCTTGTTCCTGTTCCAACAGTAAAGAAAGCCTGCTTGCTCCTTCAACTCAGTGTTATCAAAGTATGATTCTTTGGCTTTTTCGAGGAAACATGGTTCCCAAATACTATAAAAGGGAATATTTAAGCTGGAAATGCATGTGAGTTGCTTGGGATATTTCAGCTCAGTACTTCAACAAACAGCTCTTGAGAATTCTCTTCACGAATGCTTGACAGCCAAGTTGAGAGTAATCTCATTTTTCTCAATGCACGATCCTCTGGTTGAACTAGTGTTCCTGTGCCAACAGTATTATTCCTTGACTTTTTCGAGTAAACATGGTTCACAAATACTATAAAAGGGAATATTTAAGCTGGAAATGCATGTGAGTTGCTTGGAATATTTCAGCTCAGTACTTCAACAAACAGTTCTTGAGAATTCTCTCCATGAATGCTTGACAGCCAAGTTGAGAGTAATCTCAGTTTTCTCAATGCATGATCCTGTGGTTGAACTAGTGTTCCTGTTCCAACAGTATTATTCCTTGACTTTTTCGAGTAAACATGGTTCCCAAATACTATAAAAGGGAATATTTAAGCTGGAAATGCATGTGAGTTGCTTGGGATTTTTTGGCTCAGTACTTCAACAAACAGTTCTTGAGAATTCTCTCCATGAATGCTTGACAGCCAAGTTAAGATAAATCTTAGTCTTCTCAATACAAGATCCTCTGGTTGAATTAGGGTCAAGGCTAACACGTCACATATATAACTAATTTAGAACTTCCATGCTGAAAATCAAGGTTAGATGCAGGGGCACTTTTTGCACTTTTTCTGATCTAAAAAATTATGCTCAATACACTGAAAAAAAAAGCCCGGTTAGCTCAGTCGGTAGAGCATGAGACTCTTAATCTCAGGGTCGTGGGTTTGAGCCCCACATTGGGCGCAGTCTTCATCTTTGGATGTGGTTCCAACAGTAAAGAAAGCCTGCTTGCTCCTGTCAACTCAGTGTTATCAAAGTATGATTCTTTGGCTTTTTCGAGGAAACATGGTTCCCAAATACTATAAAAGGGAATATTTAAGCTGGAAATGCATGTGAGTTGCTTGGGATATTTCAGCTCAGTACTTCAACAAAAAGTTCTTGAGAATTCTCTTCACGAATGCTTGACAGCCAAGTTGAGAGTAATCTCAGTCTTCTCAATGCATGATCCATTGGTTGAACTAGTGTTCCTGTTCCAACAGTAAAGAAAGCCTGCTTGCTCCTCTTCCAACAGTAAAGAAAGCCTGCTTGTTCCTGTTCCAACAGTAAAGAAAGCCTGCTTGCTCCTGTCAACTCAGTGTTATCAAAGTAGGATCCATCCATCCATCCATCCATCTTCTACCGCTTATCCGGGGCCGGGTCGCGGGGGCAGCAGTCTAAGCAGAGACGCCCAGACTTCCCTCTCCCCAGACACTTCCTCTAGCTCTTCCGGGGATACCGAGCGTTCCCAGGCCAGCCGAGACATAGTCCCTCAGCGTGTCCTAGGTCTTCCCGGGGTCTCCTCCCGGTGGGACATGCCGAAACACCTCCCTAGAGAGGCGTCCAGGAGGCATCGAAACAGATGCCGAGCCACCTCAGCTGGCTCCTCTCGATGTGGAGGAGCAGCGGTTCTACTTTGAGCTCCTCCCGAGTGACCAAGCTCCTCACCTTATCTTTAAGGGGCGCCCGCCACCCTGCGGAGAAAGCCCATTTCGGCGCTTGTATCCGGGATCTTGTTCTTTCGGTCATGACCCAAAGCTCATGACCATAGGTGAAGTAGGAACGTAGATTGACGGTAAATCGAGAGCTTTGCCTTACAGCTCAGCTCCTTCTTCACCACGACAGACCGGTACATCGACCGCATCACTGCAGAAGCTGCACCGATCCGTCTGTCAATCTCACGTTCCCTCCTTCCCACACTCGTGAACAAGACCCCAAGATACTTGAACTCCTCCACTTGAGGCAGGATCTCTCCACCAACCTGAAGGGGACAAGCCACCCTTTTCCGACTGAGAACCATGGTCTCAGACTTGGAGTGCTGATCCTCATCCCAGCCGTTTCACACTCGGCTGCAAACCGTCCCAGTGCGCTGAAGGTCCTGGCTTGATGGAGCCAACAGGACAACATCATCTGCAAAAAGCAGAGGCGAGATCCTGTGGTCCCCAAACCAGACTCCCTCCGGCCCCTGGCTGCGCCTAGAAATCCTGTCCATAAAGATAATGAACAGGACCGGTGACAAAGGGCAGCCCTGCCGGAGTCCAACATGCACTGGGAACAGGTCTGACTTACTGCCGGCAATGCGAACCAAGCTCCTGCTCGGTCGTACAGGGACCGGACAGCCCTTAGCAAAGGGCCCCGGACCCCATACTCCCAGAGCACCCCACAGGGCGCCACGAGGACACAGTCGAATGCCTTCTCCAGATCCACAAAACACATGTGGACTGGTTGGGCAAACTCCCATAAACCCTCCAGCACCCTGGAGAGGGTATAGAAACTGGTCAGTGTTCCACGACCAGGGCGAAAACCGCATTGTTCCTCCTGAATCCGAGGTTCAACTATCGGTCGCATTCTCCTCTCAGTACCCTTGCATAGACTTTCCCGGGAGGCTGAGGAGTGTGATCCCTCTGTAGTTGGAACACACCCTCCGGTCCCCCTTCTTGAAAGAGGACCACCACCCGGTCTGCCAGTCAGAGGTACTGTCCCCGACCGCCAGCGATGTTGCAGAGCGTGTCAACCAAGACAGCCCTACAACATCCAGAGACTTGAGGTACTCAGGGCGTATCTCATCCACCCGCGGTGCCTTGCCACCGAGGAGCTTCCCAACTACCTCAGTGACTTCAGCCTGGGTGATGGGCGAGTCCACCTCCGAGCCCTCGGCCTCTGCTTCCTCAGTGGAAGGCGTGTCGGTGGGGTTGAGGAGATCCTCGAAGTATTCCTTCCACCGTCCAACAATATCCCCAGTTAAAGTCAGCAGGTTCCCACCTCTACTGTAAACAGTGTTGGCAGGGCACTGCTTCCCCCTCCTGAGGCGCCGGACGGTTTGCCAGAATTTCTTGAGGCCGACCGATAGTCTTTCTCCATGGCCTCACGAACTCCTCCCAGACCCGAGTTTTAGCCTCCACGACCACCGGGCTGCAGTCCGCTTGGCCTGCCGGTACCTATCAGCTGCCTCAGGAGTCCCACGGGCCAACCAGGCTTGGTAGGTCTCCTTCTTCAACAGCGGCATCCCTTACTTCGGTGTCCACCACGGGTTGGGAGTTGCCGCCACGACAGGCACCGGAGACTTTACGGCCACAGCAGTGGCCGCATCGACAATGGAGGTGGAGAACATGGTCACTCGGACTCAATGTCTCCAACCTCCCTCGGGATCTGGTCGAAGCTCTGCCGGTGGGAGTTAAAGGTCTTTCTGACAGGGGCTCTGCCAAACGTTCCCAACAGACCCTCACATGCGTTTGGGCCTGCGAGTCTGTCCAGCTTTCTCCCCGCCATCGGATCCAACTCACCACCAGGTGGTGAACAGTTGACAGCTCCGCCCCTCTCTTCACCCGAGTGTCCAAGACATACGGCCGGAGGTCAGATGAAACAACTACAAAGTCGATCATTGATCTCCGACCTAGGGTGTCCTGGTGCCACGTGCACTGATGGACACCCTTATGCTTGAACATGGTGTTCGTTATGGACAAACTGTTGCTAGCACAGAAGTCCAATAACAGAACACCAC
This sequence comes from Perccottus glenii, assembly GCA_024416835.2. Lineage (NCBI taxonomy): Eukaryota > Metazoa > Chordata > Actinopteri > Gobiiformes > Odontobutidae > Perccottus > Perccottus glenii. The sequence goes on along the minus strand of CM044552.2, from coordinate 23,450,728 downwards.
TCGGTTCAGATCAGGGGGCCGTTCCTCCCAATCACGCCCCTCCAGGTGTCACTGTCGCTGCCCACGTGGCGTTGAAGTCACCCAGTAGAGCAGCGGAGTCCCCAGTCGGAGCACTTTCCAGCACCTCCCAGAGACTCCAAGAAGGCGGGTACTCTGCACTGCCATTTGGCCCGTAAACAAACAACAAACAGAGAGACCCATCCCCGACCCGAAGCGCAGGGAAGCGACCCTCGTTCACCGGGGTGAACTCCAACACATGGCGGCTAAGCTGGGGGCTATGAGCAAGCACACACCAGCCCGCCGCCTCTCACGCAGGCAACTCCAGAGTAGTGGAGAGTCCAGCCTCTCTCGAGGATTTGGGTTCCAGAGCCCGAGCTGTGCGTGGAGGTGAGCCCGACTATCTCTAGTCGGTATCTCTCAACCTCCGCACAAGCTCAGGCTCCTTCCCGCCAGCGGTGACATTCCATGTCCCTAGCGCCAGATTCGTGTCCGGGGATTGGGTCGTCGAGGCCTCCGCCGGCTGCCACCCAATCCACTTTGCACCGGCCCCTTACGGTTCCTCCGGGTGGTGGGCCACGGGAGGTCGGCCCCACGTCGCTCCTTCGGGCTGAGCCTGGCCGGGCCCCGTGGGGACAAAGTAGGATTCTTTGGCTTATTTGAGTCAACATTCTTCCCAATTACTATAAAAGGGAATATTTAAATTGGAAATGCACGTGAGTTGCTTGAGATATTTCAGCATAGTACCTCAACAAACAGCTCTTGAGAATTCTCTCCATGAATGCTTGACAGCCAAGTTGAGAGTAATCTCATTTTTCTCAATGCATGATCCTCTTGTTGAACTAGTGTTCCTGTGCCAACAGTATTATTCCTTGACTTTTTCGAGTAAACATGGTTCCCAAATACTATAAAAGGGAATATTTATGCTGGAAATGCATGTGAGTTGCTTGGGATATTTCAGCTCAGTACCTCAACAAACAGTTCTTGAGAATTCTCTCCATGAATGCTTGACAGCCAAGTTAAGAGAAATCTTAGTCTTCTCAATACATGATCCTCTGGTTGAATTAGGGTCAAGGCTAACACGTCACATATATAACTAATTTAGACCTTCCATGCTGGAAATCAAGGTTAGATGCAGGGGCACTTTTTCTCCCATTTACAATTCTCTTGTACACACTGTTGGATGATAATTAAAAAAAGTGTGTTGATCTCAAAAATATGCCCAATACACTGACAAAAACAGCCCGGTTAGCTCAGTCGGTAGAGCATGAGACTCTTAATCTCAGAAAAGAAAGCCTCCTTGCTCCTTTCATCTCAGTGTTTTTAAAGTATGATTCCTTGGTTTTTTCGAGTAAATATGGTTCCCAAATACTATAAAAGGGAATTTTTAAGCCCGGTTAGCTCAGTCGGTAGAGCATGAGACTCTTAATCTCAGGGTCGTGGGTTCGAGCCCCACATTGGGCGCAGTCTTCATCTTTGGATGTGGTTCCAACAGTAAAGAAAGCCTGTTCACTCCTGTTCCAACAGTAAAGAAAGCCTGCTTGAGCCTGTTCCAACAGTAAAGAAAGCCTGCTTGCTCCTGTTCCAACAGTAAAGAAAGCCTGCTTGTTCCTGTTCCAACAGTAAAGAAAGCCTGCTTGCTCCTGTCAACTCAGTGTTTTTAAAGTATGATTCTTTGGCTTTTTCGAGGAAACATGGTTCCCAAATACTATAAAAGGGAATATTTAAGCTGGAAATGCATGTGAGTTGCTTGGGATATTTCAGCTCAGTACTTCAACAAACAGCTCTTGAGAATTCTCTTCACGAATGCTTGACAGCCAAGTTGAGAGTAATCTCATTTTTCTCAATGCATGATCCTCTGGTTGAACTAGTATTCCTGTGCCAACAGTATTATTCCTTGACTTTTTCGAGTAAACATGGTTCACAAATACTATAAAAGGGAATATTTAAGCTGGAAATGCATGTGAGTTACTTGGAATATTTCAGCTCAGTACTTCAACAAACAGTTCTTGAGAATTCTCTCCATGAATGCTTGACAGCCAAGTTGAGAGTAATCTCAGTTTTCTCAATGCATGATCCTCTGGTTGAACTAGTGTTCCTGTTCCAACAGTATTATTCCTTGACTTTTTCGAGTCAACATGGTTCCCAAATACTATAAAAGGGAATATTTAAGCTGGAAATGCATGTGAGTTGCTTGGGATTTTTTGGCTCAGTACTTCAACAAACAGTTCTTGAGAATTCCCTCCATGAATGCTTGACAGCCAAGTTAAGAGAAATCTTAGTCTTCTCAATACATGATCCTCTGGTTGAATTAGGGTCAAGGCTAACACGTCACATATATAACTAATTTAGAACTTCCATGCTGGAAATCAAGGTTAGATGCAGGGGCACTTTTTGCACTTTTTCTGATCTAAAAAATTATGCTCAATACACTGAAAAAAAAAGCCCGGTTAGCTCAGTCGGTAGAGCATGAGACTCTTAATCTCAGGGTCGTGGGTTCGAGCCCCACATTGGGCGTAGTCTTCTTCTTTGGATGTGGTTCCAACAGTAAAGAAAGCCTTCTTGCTCCTGTTCCAACAGTAAAGAAAGCCTACTTGTTCCTGTTCCAACAGTAAAGAAAGCCTGCTTGCTCCTGTTCCAACAGTAAAGAAAGCCTACTTGTTCCTGTTCCAACAGTAAAGAAAGCCTGCTTGCTCCTGTTCCAACAGTAAAGAAAGCCTACTTGTTCCTGTTCCAACAGTAAATAAAGCCTGCTTGCTCCAGTGCAACAGTAAAGAAAGCCTGCTTGCTCCTGTCAACTCAGTGTTATCAAAGTATGATCCTTTGGCTTTTCCGAGTCAACATGGTTCCCAAACACTATAAAAGGGAATATTTAAGCTGGAAATGCATGTGATTTGCTTGGGATATTTCAGCTCAGTACTTCAACAAACAGTTCTTGAGAATTCTCTCCATGAATGCTTGACAGCCAAGTTGAGAGTAATCTCAGTTTTCTCAATGCATGATCCTCTGGTTGAACTAGTGTTCCTGTGCCAACAGTATTATTCCTTGACTTTTTCGGGTAAACATGGTTCACAAATACTATAAAAAGGAATATTTAAGCTGGAAATGCATGTGAGTTGCTTGGGATTTTTCAGCTAAGTTCTTAAACAAACAGTTATGCCCAAAAAAAAAAAAAAATTATGCCCAATACACTGACAAAAACAGCCTGGTTAGCTCTGTCGGTAGAGCATGAGACTCTTAATCTCAGGGTCGTGGGTTCGAGCCCCAAATTGGGCGCAGTCTTCATCTTTGGATGTGGTTCCAACAGTAAAGAAAGCCTGCTTGCTCCTGTTCCAACAGTAAAGAAAGCCTGCTTGAGCCTGTCAACTCAGTGTTATCAAAGTATGATTCTTTGGCTTTTTCGAGGAAACATGGTTCCCAAATACTATAAAAGGGAATATTTAAGCTGGAAATGCATGTGAGTTGCTTGGGATATTTCAGCTCAGTACTTCAACAAAAAGTTCTTGAAAATTCTCTTCACGAATGCTTGACAGCCAAGTTGAGAGTAATCTCAGTCTTCTCAATGCATGATCCTCTGGTTGAACTAGTGTTCCTGTTCCAACAGTATTATTCCTTGACTTTTTCGAGTCAACATGGTTCCCAAATACTATAAAAGGGAATATTTAAGCTGGAAATGCATGTGAGTTGCTTGGGATTTTTTGGCTCAGTACTTCAACAAACAGTTCTTGAGAATTCTCTCCATGAATGCTTGACAGCCAAGTTGAGAGTAATCTCATTTTTCTCAATGCATGATCCTCTTGTTGAACTAGTGTTCCTGTGCCAACAGTATTATTCCTTGACTTTTTCGAGTAAACATGGTTCCCAAATACTATAAAAGGGAATATTTAAGCTGGAAATGCATGTGAGTTGCTTGGGATATTTCAGCTCAGTACCTCAACAAACAGTTCTTGAGAATTCTCTCCATGAATGCTTGACAGCCAAGTTAAGAGAAATCTTAGTCTTCTCAATACATGATCCTCTGGTTGAATTAGGGTCAAGGCTAACACGTCACATATATAACTAATTTAGACCTTCCATGCTGGAAATCAAGGTTAGATGCAGGGGCACTTTTTCTCCCATTTACAATTCTCTTGTACACACTGTTGGATGATAATTAAAAAAAGTGTGTTGATCTCAAAAATGATGCCCAATACACTGACAAAAACAGCCCGGTTAGCTCAGTCGGTAGAGCATGAGACTCTTAATCTCAGAAAAGAAAGCCTCCTTGCTCCTTTCATCTCAGTGTTTTTAAAGTATGATTCCTTGGTTTTCGAGTAAATATGGTTCCCAAATACTATAAAAGGGAATTTTTAAGCCCGGTTAGCTCAGTCGGTAGAGCATGAGACTCTTAATCTCAGGGTCGTGGGTTCGAGCCCCACATTGGGCGCAGTCTTCATCTTTGGATGTGGTTCCAACAGTAAAGAAAGCCTGTTCACTCCTGTTCCAACAGTAAAGAAAGCCTGCTTGCTCCTGTTCCAACAGTAAAGAAAGCCTGCTTGTTCCTGTTCCAACAGTAAAGAAAGCCTGCTTGCTCCTGTCAACTCAGTGTTATCAAAGTATGATTCTTTGGCTTTTTCGAGGAAACATGGTTCCCAAATACTATAAAAGGGAATATTTAAGCTGGAAATGCATGTGAGTTGCTTGGGATATTTCAGCTCAGTACTTCAACAAACAGCTCTTGAGAATTCTCTTCACGAATGCTTGACAGCCAAGTTGAGAGTAATCTCAGTTTTCTCAATGCATGATCCTCTGGTTGAACTAGTGTTCCTGTTCCAACAGTATTATTCCTTGACTTTTTCGAGTCAACATGGTTCCCAAATACTATAAAAGGGAATATTTAAGCTGGAAATGCATGTGAGTTGCTTGGGATTTTTTGGCTCAGTACTTCAACAAACAGTTCTTGAGAATTCTCTCCATGAATGCTTGACAGCCAAGTTGAGAGTAATCTCAGTTTTCTCAATGCATGATCCTCTGGTTGAACTAGTGTTCCTGTTCCAACAGTATTATTCCTTGACTTTTTCGAGTCAACATGGTTCCCAAATACTATAAAAGGGAATATTTAAGCTGGAAATGCATGTGAGTTGCTTGTGATTTTTTGGCTCAGTACTTCAACAAACAGTTCTTGAGAATTCCCTCCATGAATGCTTGACAGCCAAGTTAAGAGAAATCTTAGTCTTCTCAATACATGATCCTCTGGTTGAATTAGGGTCAAGGCTAACACGTCACATATATAACTAATTTAGAACTTCCATGCTGGAAATCAAGGTTAGATGCAGGGGCACTTTTTGCACTTTTTCTGATCTAAAAAATTATGCTCAATACACTGAAAAAAAAAGCCCGGTTAGCTCAGTCGGTAGAGCATGAGACTCTTAATCTCAGGGTAGTGGGTTCGAGCCCCACATTGGGCGTAGTCTTCTTCTTTGGATGTGGTTCCAACAGTAAAGAAAGCCTGCTTGCTCCTGTTCCAACAGTAAAGAAAGCCTACTTGTTCCTGTTCCAACAGTAAAGAAAGCCTACTTGCTCCTGTTCCAACAGTAAAGAAAGCCTACTTGTTCCTGTTCCAACAGTAAATAAAGCCTGCTTGCTCCAGTGCAACAGTAAAGAAAGCCTGCTTGCTCCTGTCAACTCAGTGTTATCAAAGTATGATCCTTTGGCTTTTCCGAGTCAACATGGTTCCCAAATACTATAAAAGGGAATATTTAAGCTGGAAATGCATGTGATTTGCTTGGGATATTTCAGCTCAGTACTTCAACAAACAGTTCTTGAGAATTCTCTCCATGAATGCTTGACAGCCAAGTTGAGAGTAATCTCAGTTTTCTCAATGCATGATCCTCTGGTTGAACTAGTGTTCCTGTGCCAACAGTATTATTCCTTGACTTTTTCGGGTAAACATGGTTCACAAATACTATAAAAAGGAATATTTAAGCTGGAAATGCATGTGAGTTGCTTGGGATTTTTCAGCTAAGTTCTTCAACAAACAGTTATGCCCAAAAAAAAAAAAAAATTATGCCCAATACACTGACAAAAACAGCCCGGTTAGCTCAGTCGGTAGAGCATGAGACTCTTAATCTCAGGGTCATGGGTTCGAGCCCCAAATTGGGTGCAGTCTTCATCTTTGGATGTGGTTCCAACAGTAAAGAAATCCTGCTTGCTCCTGTCAACTCAGTGTTATCAAAGTATGATTCTTTGGCTTATTCGAGTAAACATGGTTCCCAAATACTATAAAAGGGAATATTTAAGCTGGAAATGCATGTGAGTTGCTTGGGATTTTTCAGCTAAGTTCTTCAACAAACAGTTATGCCCCCCCCAAAAAAATCATGCCCAATACACTGACAAAAACAGCCCGGTTAGCTCAGTCGGTAGAGCATGAGACTCTTAATCTCAGGGTCGTGGGTTCGAGCCCCACATAGGGCGCAGTCCTCATCTTTGGATGTGGTTCCAACAGTAAAGAAAGCCTGCTTGCTCCTGTTCCAACAGTAAAGAAAGCCTGCTTGAGCCTGTCAACTCAGTGTTATCAAAGTATGATTCTTTGGCTTTTTCGAGGAAACATGGTTCCCAAATACTATAAAAGGGAATATTTAAGCTGGAAATGCATGTGAGTTGCTTGGGATATTTCAGCTCAGTACTTCAACAAAAAGTTCTTGAAAATTCTCTTCACGAATGCTTGACAGCCAAGTTGAGAGTAATCTCAGTCTTCTCAATGCATGATCCATTGGTTGAACTAGTGTTCCTGTTCCAACAGTAAAGAAAGCCTGCTTGCTCCTGTTCCAACAGTAAAGAAAGCCTGCTTGCTCCTGTCAACTCAGTGTTATCAAAGTATGATCCTTTGGCTTTTCCGAGTCAACATGGTTCCCAAATACTATAAAAGGGAATATTTAAGCTGGAAATGCATGTGATTTGCTTGGGATATTTCAGCTCAGTACTTCAACAAACAGTTCTTGAGAATTCTCTCCATGAATGCTTGACAGCCAAGTTAAGATAAATCTTAGTCTTCTCAATACATGATCCTCTGGTTGAATTAGGGTCAAGGCTAACACGTCACATATATAACTAATTTAGAACTTCCATGCTGGAAATCAAGGTTAGATGCAGGGGCACTTTTTGCACTTTTTCTGATCTAAAAAATTATGCTCACTACACTGAAAAAAAAGCCCGGTTAGCTCAGTCGGTAGAGCATGAGACTCTTAATCTCAGGGTCGTGGGTTCGAGCCCCACATTGGGCGTACTCTTCATGTTTGGATGTGGTTCCAACAGTAAAGAAAGCCTGCTTGCTCCTGTTCCAACAGTAAAGAAAGCCTACTTGTTCCTGTTCCAACAGTAAAGAAAGCCTGCTTGCTCCTGTTCCAACAGTAAAGGAAGCCTGCTTGCTCCTGTCAACTCAGTGTTATCAAAGTATGATCCTTTGGCTTTTCCGAGTCAACATGGTTCCCAAATACTATAAAAGGGAATATTTAAGCTGGAAATGCATGTGATTTGCTTGGGATATTTCAGCTCAGTACTTCAACAAACAGTTCTTGAGAATTCTCTCCATGAATGCTTGACAGCCAAGTTGAGAGTAATCTCATTTTTCTCAATGCATGATCCTCTGGTTGAACTAGTGTTCCTGTGCCAACAGTATTATTCCTTGACTTTTTCGAGTAAACATGGTTCACAAATACTATAAAAGTGAATATTTAAGCTGGAAATGCATGTGAGTTGCTTGGGATATTTCAGCTCAGTACTTCAACAAACAGCTCTTGAGAATTCTCTCCATGAATGCTTGTTATAATAATTTTATTATTATAATTGTGTATATTGTTTATAGTTAGTAGGTGCTCATAGTTCTCAACAGGTCATGTCAAATCATGTCATGTCCTCCATTCTAGTCCAAGCATGGAGTAGACATAACTAGATAGACATGGGTTGCCATGGTACTTTTGCACCTGGAGCTGGGGCCTTGAGGGGAGTGTGTATGCAAGATACGCCTCCCACTGACAGCCCCCACTAAGTGATATAAAATGTAATGTTTTGCTTACCTCTGTAAGCAAAACGCACTATGTACCTTTGATATATCTGTGTACTTTGCAGGGGCACTTTTTGCACTTTTTCTCCCATTTACAATTCTCTTGTACACACTGTTGGATGATAATTAAAAAAGGTGTGTTGATCTCAAAAAATATGCCCAATACACTGAAAAAACTGCCCGGTTAGCTCAGTCGGTAGAGCATGAGACTCTTAATCTCAGGGTCGTGGGTTCGAGCCCCACATTGGGCGCAGTCTTCTTCTTTGGATGTGGTTCCAACGGTAAAGAAAGTCTGCTTGCTCCTGTTCCAACAGTAAAGAAAGCCTGCTTGTTCCTGTTCCAACAGTAAAGAAAGCCTGCTTGTTCCTGTTCCAACAGTAAAGAAAGCCTGCTTGTTCCTGTTCCAACAGTAAAGAAAGCCTGCTTGCTCCTGTTCCAACAGTAAAGAAAGCCTGCTTGTTCCTGTTCCAACAGTAAAGAAAGCCTGCTTGCTCCTGTCAACTCAGTGTTATCAAAGTATGATTCTTTGGCTTTTTCGAGGAAACATGGTTCCCAAATACTATAAAAGGGAATATTTAAGCTGGAAATGCATGTGAGTTGCTTGGGATATTTCAGCTCAGTACTTCAACAAACAGCTCTTGAGAATTCTCTTCACGAATGCTTGACAGCCAAGTTGAGAGTAATCTCATTTTTCTCAATGCATGATCCTCTGGTTGAACTAGTATTCCTGTGCCAACAGTATTATTCCTTGACTTTTTCGAGTAAACATGGTTCACAAATACTATAAAAGGGAATATTTAAGCTGGAAATGCATGTGAGTTGCTTGGGATTTTTCAGCTAAGTTCTTCAACAAACAGTTATGCCCCCCCCCAAAAAATCATGCCCAATACACTGACAAAAACAGCCCGGTTAGCTCAGTCGGTAGAGCATGAGACTCTTAATCTCAGGGTCGTGGGTTCGAGCCCCACATTGAGCCAGTCTTCATCTTTGGATGTGGTTCCAACAGTAAAGAAAGCCTGCTTGCTCCTGTTCCAACAGTAAAGAAAGCCTGCTTGAGCCTGTCAACTCAGTGTTATCAAAGTATGATTCTTTGGCTTTTTCGGGGAAACATGG